>CM060633.1:18613553-19216053 GCA_030578275.1 Meda fulgida | reverse complement strand
AAATTCAGCATAGATAATTTCTATGAGGTGCGCAGAACAACATACTAAAAGTCCTAAAATCCTAGTTGAGGAAATATGTTAATTTATCATCAATCCGAAATGTGTGCCAATAAGGCCAGGCAACAATAACAGAAAATTTTGAAAAATAACCCCTGAAATTCATACATTTTATATCCTATTATAATGCAATTTATTAGGCTTATATATTTATAGAATAGCAAAGTAGGCTTAATCAATATACAAGACTTAACCACATAGATATATATAAAGGCTATCATGATCATTTTGCCAAAAATGAACCATGTATTTGTTTAGTTTATAATACGTTTTATTTTTAACTTAAACAAATACAACATATAACATTAAAAACTCATCGGCTTAGACTGCATTTGAAGAAAAATAAACACAACAGTTTTCTGTAGCCTTGTGCAAACTTATTCAATAGAATTAGACTTCTAGAATGTTATTTCCAGTGCAAAAAATTATATTTTTTATTTTAGTAGTTTTTCTTATCATAGCCTACAAATGTCTTCGGAAACACATTTTACTCGACTTACTGAAGCCTGTAAAACGCATTTGCATATTGAGCGTCTGGCTCGCTAATAGGCTGCGCTGCGGCAACTGCACATCCAATGGCGCGGGCGCCTCTGACGTGCGACCAATGAGCCAACTCTACGTCAATAAACGTCAGAGCCCGCCAAGGGGGCGCCAAGTCCCCGAATTTGCCATCATAGCAGCGGGTCTTAGTTCGTTCACTCATCATTGTCTGTCTGACATATATATTAGAAGCTATGCGTCTGTCATGGATTTGTAGGCTACTGAATTGATTCTCAAAAATACGGAACAAAGTGCGTTATTTTTGAGAATCAAAAATAAAAAAAAAAAGTGGTGCTCAAAAATGAAAAAGATAAGAAAGCTGCAGGTTGTGGCATCAATGATTGACACTGTTAGATGATGAATAGCTGGCAGCATTCAAGCGAGTGTTTAAATGGTCGGTCAAGGTGTAAAATTAAGCTCACAATGGTGTCATTTTCATGAATGTGTGCCTGCAATTCTCAGCGCTTTAACGACATAGCAGCTAAAGCTAAGATAAGGCCGTGACCAGATGACCGAGACCAAAACCGGGGATATAATCCCAAAATTTTGGAAAAAACGGGGACATTTTTAGTTTGACTGTCAATCTGATTAAAATACATACAAGTTTTATCTTCAAAAAACAGGGACAGGTAACGTTAGTTTTTCTGTATTTTCCCAACGGGGACTGTCCTCTGAAACCGGGGACATCTGGACATCCTTAGCGAAGACTAACTACCTTTTCAAATTCAGTACATTAGCGCAAATTTATGCCATTAAAAAGTTTATTCGGTTATCCTAATTGGGTCTATTCTGTGCTACACTCTTAGGCTATTTGTATAGCGCAGTAGCGCTATAGCAGATGCGGCTTTAACTTAACACAGACTCCTTGTGGTGCGCAAATAACAGCCTGTAACTGCTATCTACAAAGCAAACAGCATTTCACTTGCACGTTTAAGTAATAGACAGTAAATTAGAATAAACACATACTAATAGATTTACATAATAAACACATAGAATGAACACATAAAAACTTACGTGTGGTAGCCTAGCTGGTCAGTTAAATCTGCGTTGAGCTTGGTTTGATGATATATCTTTTTTTTTTCTTTTTTTGGCGCTTCTGGCTGAAGTCCGTAGTACGGATGTGGACCGTATCTGTAAGACGACAGTCAAGCGAGACCCAACGTTCACTTGGCGCTGTCGTGAAACGGACCTAAAACGGAGCTCAAACGGCTGTGCTGTAACGGACCTTATAGCATCACAAAATGTTGCTGTATAGTTTTTAAACACTAATAATATTCCTCAGCTTAATGACAATGCATTTATCTCATGCTCTAGATAGAAAAAAAATATGCAGACAACCATGTTGTTTTGAAAATGTTTATTCCACGGAGTTCTTCACACAGTTTGAGAAAAGTATTTCGGATGTGGTCCACATCAGGTAGTCTCTGTCAAAACAGTGTTGGCTCAAATCCGTTTTGCAGATATGGGCCAGAGCAGTTTTAAACCCTTTTTTAAATGCAGTAGATGCTCAGATATGCATCACAGATTCGGGCCACACCAGTGTAGCCTATGTGAAAACAGTATCGGCTCAGATTCATATTGCAGATCTGGACCAAATCAGTGTCAGACACAGCTAATGTCTTTCGATTCCTATGGGAAAAGTGATCTGGGCCAGATCTGTAAAATGATATAAATACTGAACTGATGGCAGTTAGAATGTTTAAGCTGAAACTTATATCTGGCACGGAACGGTTCACAATCAGAAAACGTCTCTAAGATAGAAACGGAGGCAAAGGGCTTAAAACGGATCCGGGCCAAATGTAATTGCTATCTGGGTAGACATTAAGAAATCATGTTCATTTCAAATACTTATATAACTGACAGTAGTTTGGCTAGGATATTGTCATTTAAAAAGTGGACTTGCAGCCCTCAACTGATGTTGATGTTGTCATATTTTGTTTTGGTCTGATGCGCCACCCTTCACCTATCTACCAATCACAAAGTCAGTAGTGTTTCGGGATACGGGTTGCCAGCTTGGCTCTAATCTACCCTAACTCTAGTCGGATAAAAATGTATAACGTTACTAAATGAAAAAGACCTCGTTATAAATCAGAAATTCATCGTGACAAAGTCCGAAATAAAACCAGAATTTGTATTGGAGATGCTTTTGAAAGATGGAGACGGCTGAAAACGGAGAAGAATTTGAACACAGACGCCAACGTTGCTAATTTTCTCCTGGACAGGTAAGATTCATCTATGCTTGGCTAACTTGTACTTGATGTCAATGGACATTTAATACACTTCCGTTCAAAAGTTTGGAGTCGGTAAGATTTTTCATGTTTTTAAAAGAAGTATTTTCTGCTCACCAAGGCTGCATTTATTTTATTAAAAATACAAAACAAACCCAGTAATATTGTTAAATATTATTTCAATGTAAAACAGCTGTTTTCTATGTGAATATATTTTAAAATGTAATTTATTCCTGTGATCAAAGCTGAATTTTCAGCATCATTACTCCAGTCTTCAGTGTCACATGATCCTTTAGAAATCACTCTAATATGATTATTTGATGCTCAAGAAACATTTATGATTATTATCACAGTTGACAACAGTTGTGCTGCTTCATATTTTTGTGCAAACAGTGATTCGTTTTTTTCAGGATTCTTTGAAAGTTCAAGAGAAAAGCATTTCATTAAAAAATAAAAATGTCTTTACTGTCACTTTATATCAATTTCATGTGTCCTTTCTGAAGAAAAGTATTAATTTCTTTAAAAAAAACAAAAAAACAAATTGACCCCAAACTTTTGAACGGTAGTGTATATTCATGACAGTCGAACAAAGTTATGCATGTTCGTGCAAAGTAACGTAAGGTTAGCTCACATGGACGTATACTAATGCATTATAGGAGCCCGTTTCTCTGTCCTTATGCTGAGACGCAGAGGAAAACAACATTAGCACGCCCATTATGGCAATTTGAAACGTAATTGAAACAGAAGCCTAACTTTACCTCAGAAAAAAATATTCGTCATTCGTTCTTCGCGTATATCGTGGACGATGGCATTCTCCAACACGGGCTCTCGCTCGCTTTCCCACGCGGATTCTTTGTCTCATGTGCGCTCGCTCTAGATTCCAGGACATTTTAACTCATTTGCGGCATAACTAGTCAATCACGAGTGGCTCAACAGGTAAATCTATAGATAAACTCATCTTTCAGGCATTTGACTGACCGGGTTGACATTTCAGCGTGAGAAATCGGGGGTGTGGCGTGTGAGCGTGTGAAACCAATCAAATGCGGGTGTCTCACGGCCAAAGCGTGAGAGTTGGCAGTTCTGAAATTTAGTTACTCTAGCAATATTTTATGATGGGACTGAAAACAACCCTGTGATAGCCATTGGTGATATTGAATTTGTCCCGCGTTATAATTGCTGTGGCAAATGTTTTGGTTATGTGTTAGCCTACTTATGACAAAAAACTTGCTTACCGTACATTAATGAAAGATAAATAACATTACAAGTTAGACTAACAGCTGATACACCGCTGTAACAACATTTAGTTATACATTAAATTAGCTCAAATTATATATAGGGAATTTTAATAATTAATCATGAATATGATTAATATATTGCATATTACAGTTAAATTATCGAAGTTGAAAATAGATTGATTGTACACACGAATGATCAATCACAACGAATTATAATTCCTCATTCATATGTCAATGGTCCATTTTCAGATCGATTATATGAGATAACCTTTAATGGAGTTAATTTAGCTATCAAACTGTTTGTCCAGCAAACGGCCGTAAGATTAACTTATCAACTTCTCAACAAAGTTATCCCTTCTTATAAACTCCAAGAAATATCAATTTTCCGGCCGTGAATATTAATTTTCCTGTGTTTACAAAATTAGACTACGCAACGTGGTCAATAATGAATGCTTTGTAGCTAGGATCGATATCTCATTGACTTTGTAAAATGAGCATTTTAGACAGAAGGCAATCAAGAATATAATGGTTTTAATAGTTGGACTAATAATACATCGAACTACAATTCACACAGAATATATGTATATACACCCGAAACAAAAAAAACCAGAGGGAGAGAGAGTTGGGAAGAGAGAGAGAGAGAGAGAGAGAGAGAGAGAGAGAGAGAGAGAGAGAGAGAGGGAGAGAGAGATCCGTAGGATCACAGTTTGGCAAAATTCACCTGGACATTTAAACCTTTAAGAGACAACACGGAAAAACAGTCTTAATGCTCTAAAATCTTGGTAACTCAAATATACTTGCATGTAGTTCTCATGTGTCTGAGCCCTGCGGCGTGTGTGAGCTGCTGGATATTTGTGTGTTCCGTTGGAGCGTCACGTGGTTTGCTGCGGTCTGGAGTGCGCAGTTTCAAAGAAGGCTTAAAGGTCTTTGACGTAAATTACCAAATAAATAATTCAGACTAAGTTCATTTTTGGGGAAATGAACAAAGGAAAAACAAACTTAAGCAAAAGAAAAGAAGAGGAAAGATCCCCCAGGGCGGGGGATCACGAGTATGATGGTTACATCGGATCGAAGGAGAGAGAAGAGTCCAGTCAAAAGTCGAAGTTCCCTCGAAGAAGAGAGTTCCCCCTAAGATGCAGTTCTCTGGATGCAGTTCTTCCCCAAGATGAGGTGTTTGGTGGTCTTCTTTAAAGACACTTCTGTTCACGCCGGAAGACGTGAATGGCGTGAATGCACCAATCAGCTGGGAGGAAAGTGTGCGGATAAGTGTTCCTTTGTTCCCTCGAGATCGACTTTGCATGTTTCATGACAGTGATGTAAAAATGCGTTCAATTTTACTCCAGAGATGATAAAACATAGTAACATACATTTTACGGTTTGCACCCATATATATATATATGGTTTGGTCAAATCAAGAGGATTCTAAAGGTGTGAAGAACGACATACAAACATTATAGGAAAACACAGTTACATTAAAAATGCATCTAAAAGCACCTCTGTTCATTTAGAATTATAATACGATCACATCTAACCCAAATGGAACATGGGCATAAAAACATATCGAATATATCATAGTACAAGTCTCTCAATTGAGGAGATTGGAGAAAAGTTCTTGTGTGTGTGTGTGTGTGTGTACTGTGGACGTGGCCGGGTCATTCAGCGGTGAAGATGTGGTGAACTTTTGCTCACCCCCCCTCCCGGGCAATGATATGTGTGTGCGTATTCTTTGAATTGATGAGTTTTAAGTCTGGATTACAATGACCAGTGTGGTTCATTACACAAGGTTGTCTGTGCTTGTGAGGTGTCCTGCAGAGGGGACACCACGGGATCTCCGGCCAGAGAGGCGCCCCTGTTGGGTCACATGTGGTAAGACAGAGGACCCTGTGATTACTTATCAGTGAAAAACGCCGCGAGGGGGGCACTTCTGGCATCGGTAATTTAATTAAGTCCAAGTACCATTTGCTGGTGTGTGAATCGGTAACTTAAAAAGTCCCATGACATCTGTTTTTGTCACAAACTGAAGAATGGAGGAGTGTTTACTTAATTAGAATCTTAGTTGATTAAAACCACATGATTGCGCTGATCATCTGATTATTGCTACACCGCTCTACGGTATTTTTAAAGTGATTGCAGTACCAATTTTGGCCACAATCCTACATACGGCTCCTTTAACTCTGAAGCACCCAGTGCAGTTCCTTAATTTAACAGCGCTAAACGCCCTCTACAGGAGACAATAATAACAGAAA
This sequence comes from Meda fulgida, assembly GCA_030578275.1. Lineage (NCBI taxonomy): Eukaryota > Metazoa > Chordata > Actinopteri > Cypriniformes > Leuciscidae > Meda > Meda fulgida. Next base: position 19,209,747 of record CM060633.1, on the reverse strand, counting down.
CATTTTCTTTACCTACAACAAAGAAGGTTTGAAATTGAACCATCAATTTACAAATGTTGAAGGCCCATACATTTATGAACAATACAATGTTTTTTTAAAGGGGGTGTCCTTTTTTCCCTCTTTTATTTTAACCTATATACATACATTTTTTCAACTTACTACACTAGTATTGTTAGAAGCATAGTTAGTTAGGATCATAGTATTGCATCAGTTAGGTTAGCGTAGATTTTTAGCATTAGCTTTATTGTATTTAGTACAGTGGTTAAGATGGTATGCAGGTGTAGTGTTGCTGGTTGCAACAGCACTGCTTGACTGCATAGCTTTCCAGCAGACATGGAAATTAGGTGCCAGTGGTTGCATGCACTTGGCCTTGAAGACCGTGAGTTCCCGCGTATTGCTCAAGTGTGCAACCTGCATTTTACGAGGGATTGCTTCTCCAACAGCACAGGAGGTGGAAATGGGCTTCTCCACACAGCTCGCGCTGAAAAGCAACGCAGTGCCAAACGCTGCTCTTCCTGCATGGACTCCACCACCGCAGCGACGTCATGATGTGAGTGAGCAGATTTTTTTTTAATCACAATTTATGTGTGTTGGCGCGCTGATAGCTGATTGGCGCACATGACAAGAGGTGCCTTCGCCATTGGATGTGCAGTTGCTGCAGCACAGCCAATGAGTGAGCCAGTCACTCAATGTACTCGCTGTGCAGTTGCAATGCGTTTTACATACAGGCTTCAATAAATCTGAGGAAAGGAGTTTCCCCACTGCGTATAGCTACGCAATACGAAATGACCGTTCTTGAAAGGGAACTAAAGTAAATTGACAAATGGAATTGTTTGCATGTCTGCCCAAACTGTTTTTTTACCAAGTCCAAATGGATGAAGTAATGATGAAAGAAGTGGTGTTGTCATTATTACCGGGTCTCTCTGAAGAACTCTGACTTCACTGCTGAATGGGTTGCAAGAGCTTGGTGTGGAAAACATGGAAGACTTTGCTTTGGCACAAGAAAAAGATATGAGCCATTCCACCGAAAGGGTGACATTTCTGTCCCCAGGACATTATATGTATAAAATTGCATGAAAATGAACAATAAAATATATTTTATTATTAAGCAAAATGTCCTGCACATTAAAGCAGAACTTGGTAACTTTTTTAACTTAATAAAGCTGTCTAGAAATCATTTGGATGGTTAAACAACCTGTTCTGGTGATATTGGTGACTTTACCAGCTCCCCCCAGCGTTACCAGGCGTAAAACCAGCCTAGCAACATGGTGACTACCGTCCCGGCAAAATAAACATCGGAAGTCTCGTGAGAAGCGAGACGAGAGCGAAACAAGAACTGCTTTACGGCAATTCAACACACACACACACACACGCCCACCTCATTACTAGCTAGAAGTAGTAACCTGAGTAATACAAGCGACGATGGATAATGCACATGTTCCAGCGAAAAGACAGAAGAGACGGTTATCGGCGGAGGAGGTGAAAGTCAGGAAAAAACGTTTTGACCGTGCCAGGGACCACTCAAGAATCAACATTGGTCGTGCATTCACTGAGTGTCATAAATGTTTTATACTTAGATCGACTAACTCCATTATGATCTACAATTGTTCAATAATAACAGGTAAAACACAGTCATTGTAACCTATAATTTATTTATTCTACTTTATAAAAGAATGCAACTTGAGCATTGTCTGCACGATTAACATTATAAACTAAACTTTGCAATCACAGTTCCATTGAAGGTAAGTTAGGCTATAATTATGATGATAATAATAAGCTGTAACATTTGCTAGCTTTATCCACACAACCCCTGTTACGTTTTATAGTTGATAACAGAATAAAAAATGTACATGTCAATGTTCTATGATAATGTGTATGATGTATTACCCACCTCGGTAGACATAGCTCCGCAAGTAAAGTTGGATGGCTCCGATAATAACAAAACCATGTGAGCAGCGGTAGAACGGGGGAGAAGGGTGCCGCAAGTGAGTTTTTTACGACAGTGTTGGGAAATATACGCCCCACAGCTGTAGGGGGAGCTCGTGGGGAAAAAATGCGACAACAAAAGTGAAAATCTAGAAGTCTAGAAGTTGCCGAGTTCTGCTTTAAGCTAACTACAATTTTAAAGTGTATAATTAAAAGCATGGACTCCACCACCACCACCTGCAGTGGATAAGACACATGCCTTTAGTGTGAGAGACCCGGGTTTGAATCCACTGTGAGATACCAATGTGTCCCTGAGCAAGACACTTAACCCCTAGTTGCTCCAGAGGCGTCCGACCTCTGACATATATAGCAATTGTCGCTTTGGATAAAAGCGTCATCTAAATGAATAAATGTAAATGTCCCCACTCTCTATCTCTAAACTTTACCATGAAATATAATGATTAAAATCCTTCAGAAATCTGATTTTTTTTGCATTGTTGTGTGACTTTATATCCAATCTGCTTTAAAATGAAAAAAGGAAAAAACATTTGATCTAATATTTTAGATAAAATACACATTTTAGTCATGTCCCCGGGTTTTCACTCAGTCCTGTTACCCTACTACATCCCTGAAAAACTTGGAATATTCCACAAGACACATTTTCAACAGGAAGTTGCATAATCTGGATCTTCTGAAGGCAATGGGAAGACCATAAGTAAGTCTTCTCATTTTAATTTATGTATATTTGATGAAATTGTAACTATGACTGAGAAGGTCAATCTCAACATACTGTCCTGTTACCTAAACTTTTTCTTAGATTTTATATGTTTATTTTAAAAAATATTAACTTTTGGTTAGTCACTAGAAATGGCTTAGTGTCCTCATGCTATTAGCATGTATGCTATGTGGCCATATGCCATGTATTTGATAACTTTTTGCTTAAACTCAATCCTGTTACTTTCATTCCTGTTACTATTATTTTCTTTTTCTAAAAAAAATAAAATTAAACCACTGTTTTATCAGTTTTGTTTGGCACATCATGTATACAATTATTTAATAAAAATGGCTTTGTTTTTTTTAATTAAAATACACATTGCCTTAATAGTGATTTTTTTGTCACAAATGTCAATTATTTGAACCTATAACCAATAATTTCTTTAAAATAAACACTGTCTTGTGGGGAAAACAAAGGAATTAATTGACATGCTTTTTAAATGGCACATGATTTTCAGTAACAGGACTGAGAAAACATGTGTCCATCTTCTGCTTAAACCTTGTAAAAAAATAAATAAAGTTGCCTGAGATTGACCAATACACATTTTGAATATTTAAATATGTGTAGTATTAGATTCAATGTTGAAAAAGATAAAAAATAAAGTTTAATTTTGAAGAGTTACAACAAGCAAATGTCACCCATTTGGTGGAATGGCCCATATAGATAAATACCTTCGACCTATTCAGCGTCGAAAATTACTGAATGGCTTTGAAGGTAACTATATTCTGATACTGTCCCATGAATAAGTTGAATAAACTAAAATTAAATAGAATAATAATAATAATAATAAAATAAAAAATAAAACATGAAGTTACAAATATAATACATAGAAGCGCATAGAAGCGCAGTGCATAAGTGCACATGTATATCAGAGTTCAAAGTTTTTTCACTTGCCCGGTCAGTTAAGTGGGTCAGAAATCTACTTGCCAATTTTTGCTTGCCCCTATAGATTTTTTATTTATTTATTAGCGGTTATACAACAAATAACAATAAATGCTAAAGTTAAAGGTACAAGGATTTTTCACCGCCAGGGGTCGCTAACCTCTTACAATAACAAAGGCATATATTGATGACGCAAAGCATTAATCGGAATTATGGATCTTGTCGTCAGGCTGATGGATCTTTTATGGATGAGTGAACACATTGATGTTTTTAACATGACTGTGGTATGAAGCAGGGTTGCTAATGAGAGACGTATACCAGCGCCACACTCAATGCGAGCCCCGCGGATAAAAAGGAATATGGACATTTCATTCTACCGAACTACACGCAAGTGCTGAATTAAGTTTAGAATATTGGGTCAGTTTATTAGACGAATTAAACTTGTGAGGTAACGCAGGGCTGTTTCACTTGCTCTAACAGTTACACTATCACACTAAACGGCATTTGAGTGTGTTGAATGTTGTTAGATAAATTGTTTTTTGGCTATATGAGATTAAATTAACATACAGATCATATTCTAACATTTCATCAGGTTGAACTAAATAACATTGATTAGTTCTATGTACCTTTGCTCACCTGTCTAATAAAGTACATGCAACACTCGCGTCTCTGTCAAGTCGAAGTTAGTCGCAGACGTGGAACTCTCGGCATCTTCGTTTTAGTCCTCTTTTTATCTCAAAGTCTGCTTGCCATGGTCCATAATGTTTTGAACAAAACAGCAACAGCGTGAGCGTCCTGCTAGGCACAACCCAGTTGTCCACGTCTGTCGCCATGGTTACTATGGCAGTACGAGCGGAAACTGAGGGTAACCCGGATATGACGGATTTGACTAGCGACTCCCTCACCCTGCTCACACGGCCCGTTTCCTTGGTTAAAATCGCAATTTTCTCACAATTTACAAATAGTTCGAAACATTTGTGACCAGTTACGGAAACTAGGGACACAAGTCGGTTCTGGGGCATTTTGAGTTATTAAGGTATATTAAGGTTATTAAGGTTGAGGTATAGCTTTCCAACGATGTGTGACACGTGGAAATCTGATAATATTTGGATAAGTTGTGGCCATTTGAAGGTAGGCACTTAAAATAACTACAAGTTAAGATAACAGCCTCTAAAGATGTGCAGTTCTCACCTCTCTCTGCTGCTGGGAGTGACAATAGGGCTCATTTACATCTCATTTACATCCCCCCCCCCCCCCCTGTGCTTTATAGCTTATTTTTCTTTCCTGAGCTAGCTAATAACAATAGGTAGGTATTGGGAAGGTCTAAACAGACTAAACATGAGATAATGTGTAGCCTACGTGTTCTTAGAATGAACACAAAACGACAAACTTTAATGTTTATGGAAACTCACCCCCAGGACCGGCGAATGCACTTCTGCCGCTCTAGGCGAAAAAATATTGTGCTGCCCCTCTATTTGCAACGTATACCAGCAACAACACACAAAGACCAATATGCCATACATATAACGCAAAACCAGCAACAACACACAAAGACCAATAAGCCATAGGCCTACATATAACGCAAATAGTGCGCAATGCGCGTGTGCCCAAAATGTCAACAATATTAAAGTTTATGCAGGAGGCAAATGCCTGCTGGCATTTTTCTTTAAGCAGTCATGACAGGAATTTTCCAAATAATCACATTTCACCTCCTCAAATTACTGTTGCAAATCTCTTTACACCACTTTCTTATGTGCGTATACACACACAAATGAAATGTCCGCAAGCACATTATATCATCAGCAGGTTCAGCATCTTAAGTAACGACTAAAGAGCAAATGAAGCTTAACTTACGTTTCAGAAACGTGCACGGCAGGCCTTCATCGCAGCAAAGGTCTTAACTGGATCCTCCATTTCGATTCTCTGTGCCAGTTAATGTTCTATGGAGATTGTTGCCAGTCCATTAAGTCTGTTCCCTGTTCACAAAACGTTCCCCATTCAAAGCAATCGCGATGTCACATATGAAACAGCCAGCCACCGTTGTCAGCGAGCCGATCAAGCCGCCGTATGCAAGTACCGAGGGCCCGCGCGCCGCGCCCGATACCTCCGGGTCAGATTCCCGAGCCCACAAAGTGCGGCGAAAACATTTTCATTGTAACGGCCAAGGTTCAGCTCGTCTGCGACAATCTTTGCGGCGTCCATCTTCATTGAATTTTGATATCAGATAGAGCCGGCTAGAGCGCTGCATAATGAGTAGCCATGCTGTTGGGGGGCGGGGGCAAAGGCTATTCATTATGGAAATACACACAGACAATGACTCGCCCCTACTGCATGCTAGAATCCCCGAAAAACAAGCCGATTTCAACCTCAAAATGTACTTTTAAATATACCAATACTGTTATCTCAAACATGGAGAGGCTTCTTCATGATCTCAACTAACAGATTCTGCAAAAAAGCGGAAATAACAAATTTTGGAAAAAAAAACGCTTGTTTCTCATTTTGCTCGCAAGTTGTGCTGCCGACTTGTGTCCCTGGTTTCTGTAACGGGTCACATTTGGGATATTGTAAGTAATGAACTTAACAAAATATATAACATTGGCCTAGTGGTTTTTGGATATTTTACTGCAAAAATCCTACATATTGTACCTTTAATTGTCATATTTAATCTTTATGAGTAATAAAGTAAAGGAATCGAAACAAAAACGCTGTGTGTCAAAAATATTAGTGGACAGAGGAAATATTAATGGATTTTTAGAGAATCTAGGATTTCCTTGCCTACAACCTCTCCTCTGTGAGTGAGCACATGCTCCTCCCTCTCCTGTGGATCCAGTGATCCATGGATATTGACATGCAGCCAGGAATACAGGAATAAGAAATACATAAAGCAACTTTGCCTGTGAAAGCTTTATATAACTACAATATAGGTAGGCCTATCCAGATGATCACTTATATCAATATTTTATCGTCATATCACGCGCATGTACACTCTTTTATACACCTTAGCAACTGTATTTACTTTTTACCTATAGGTTCAGCATTTAGAATTTATTGCAATTATATTCTTTTAAAATTAGTAGGTTGTTTCCATTGTGTTGTGGCTTGATAATGTTGTGATGTGGCTTGTTTCCGTTGTGTATTGGCTTAATTCCGTTTTGTTGTGGCTTGATTCCGTTAAGTTGTGAACTTAAGTTTGCTTGTAAAATTTTCTTGGGTTGGGCACTACTGGGCCAACGTAAAAAAAAAAGTGCATTAGACAAACTCAGCAAACACTTAACTAATAACATACTCTCTGTACACACTTTTTGGGCATCAATTAAACCCAGACAGTCTGCTCCCACAGCTTTCCTTTACAACCAATTATTTTCCCAGAGAGGCCCTCATTCTGTCATGACAACTCTCGGGAAATTAGTATGGTAACAGAGATTGGCATGGTAATGGATATGGCCATGTTAATGTATTTGGTCTTGGCGGAATAGATCTGCTATGCTGCTGCTGCTGTTGTGGCAAACTTCAGAGTTTTCTGGTCAGGTTCACAATATCGAATTCAGGTCTCAAGAAATCGTGCAGAGTCGAGGTTTCAGGTCTCAGAAGAAAATAACTTTAATTGAGCAGTTCAATAAAGTGAGATGGTAGCTAAGCATCTGACTCCACAAGGGCCAGTGCTCAGGTCTTATACCTTTTCTTATCAGGTGTCCAATTAACGCTCATACAGTTATCTTTTTCTACTTACTCCTCCTAGGTCTGTCGCCAAACTAACTTAAAACGATCAAACAATTAAACTAACTGTCATACTCCCCTTTGTCTTGATCAAACTAACTTCAAACGATTAAAGTAACTGTCATACTCCCCTTTGTCTTGATCAACCTAACTTCAAACGATTAAACTAACTGTCACCATCAAAGCCAATACATCTCAAACTATGTCACACTCCCCTTTTTCTTATCAAACTAACTTCAAACGATTAAACTAACCGTCACCATCATTTTGAAAGAAAGTTTAACCGCAAGGGGCGGGACTAGATCAAAGGTCATCATCCATCATTTCGACAAAAAGTGCAACCGCATCAATGCCTTTTTCTTATTGGTGGCAAGACCTCAGCGCGTGCGCCTTTTAAACATCTACCCATGTATTCAGGCCTAGTTTTCTCTAGTATAGACATCACAGATTCAGACCTGGTTTTCTCTAGCATTACAGCATTTTATATTCAGACCCACGTATGAGACATATATGAGACAAATTAAATTCCCCAACATTGCAGAGCAAATACCAAGACTTGCTACTGCGAATACCTTCACAGACTTTGCTGTGAGCATGTAAGACATGCTGCTACTGCACATGTAGCCTAACATACATGAATTAACCCCATAGTAGATCTATACAGGTGGCGCTGGGGAAGTTGGAGGGTTTCTGAAAGCGCGCTGCAGACAGTAACAGCAAACAGTGAAAGTATTTGAATGTTTGAGCAGCAAGCTCATTGGCCGCTGATTTTACAGCAACAATCAGCTGTGCAATGTAGATAATGACATGATTGCTACCAATCAATTAAAGACCTATCAGCCTGCACAATTCAGTTTTTCATCCCAGAAACCATGTAATTTTCTACCAAGTTTATTTTAGGCTACACCTAGTGTTGCCAACTGTCCCGAATTAGCCGGGACGTCCCGATTATTAGGGCTAATTTATTTGTCCCGTACGGGACCTCTCTTGTCCCATTTATTGAGTGCTACGCTGATCTGACTGATACAACAGCAACACAACACTTGAGAATGACCGCGACACTTGAGAATGACATCATCAAATCACGTGCATCAGACCATACCAATAAACTATAAATTGAGAATTAATTATTCTTTTGGGACAGATAATTTGATTTGCGAACAGAATCCTCTGCTGTCTGGTCGCTCCCGGTTTGATCCGGTCTCGCGCTAACGGCAAATCCCTTTCACTGTCCGGCCGGGTTTTGAGTTCGGCAAATCAGTTTTGGTGAATTTAAACAACGTGAATATTGTTCATGAGTCCAACATTCAGCCACGCAAGAAAACATGCAATCTACCCGAGGGAATAATATGCTGATGTGATTTGCTGCCCAAGTAACATGTATTATTATTATTAATGTTTTTAAAAAAAGAAGTCAGGATTATTCTATGAATAGAAGGCGATTTATCCTAAATAAAAAAGCTTTTGTAACATTATATATGTCTTTATGTCACTTTTGATTCATTTAATGCGTCCCTTGCTGAATAAAAGTAGGCTATTACTTTCTTTAATTTCTTTGAAATGTAGTGTATAATGTTACAAAAGCTTTCTATTTCAGATAAATGTTATTATATTGAACTATGTTTTGTGTGTAATGTGACTGTTTTGTGTGTGTTTATGTCTGAGAAGCTTTTAAACACATACGAACCTGAAATATCATATACTGTGTGATACAGTACAAATATTTTCAGTGTCCCTTATTTTCCTGTAAAGAACTGGAGGCACAGCAATGCATTCTCTATGGGTTCCTGGAGGGCTCGCACTAACGTGCTTACGTCATCATTCGTATCCTTAACTTGTGCAGCGATTGGTGGGAACAAACATACACTATCAAAAATCTTTAAGATTAAGTGACAAATAATATTTGAAAACAATTTTGAATTTGAATAACAAGAAAAAATTAAACACTACTTTAATATCTTTATCAAATGTGATTAAAAAAATAAAAATAAAAAACAGAACGAGAGCGAGAGAGACTGTTGGGATATCTCGCGAGTGGAGGCCAGTTGAACTTGAACAATGTCATGGCGAACGCAGTGTATTAAGCGAGTAATGTGATGTAAGCAGTGTAATAATAGTGAGTAAACAAACAATGAGATTTATTGTAAGAGTTTTTATTTTTCATTAATATTAAAGTAGTGAAGTTGCATTTACATGCTTAAGCTGTTAATTTATTCATTGCATGGGTGGAACTTATCCTTATCAATCATCCAAAAATTTGCCCCCCCTGAGAGATTTTGCAGGAGCCGCCACTGTTGTATACTAAGAATATTAATGGCTCTGCTTACACTCCTCTATTGTCAGTCATTTTGGAAAGACGTATGTTAAATGTACGGGGAGAGAATTGTTGCATTATTCCAAATAAATAGATTGAGAACCACAGATAAATGTAAAGAGTTCCACAAAAAATAATAAAATTCTCAATTAAATTTGCAAATTTTAAAAAAAAGTACTAATGTGTTTTGTCACAAACACAACTCTGCCTGTCATACATTTGTGAATCGCTTTCTGTGCATTTGTTAATCACTTTCTGTTCATTTGTAGATCCCCACATGCAATTGTTGATTTTGAAAATTTCTAGCGTCAAGACGTGCAGATAAATGCTCAAGTGTAAATTATTTATTGTGTAGACCGCTCTCTAAAAACTCAAGTGAAAGAGTAATTTACATAAAACTCAGACTATTATGTTGAATCACATCGATATATATCAGTACAGTGTCTGATGTTGTTGTGATAATGGTACAAAGAACAGGAATGTTAATACTAGCTGACAATGACGGGTGCCCCTTTTGAACAACAAGTCAAGTGGAACCGTTTACTTAATAATCTTTGGAGTCATTTGAGAGTTCATTTAACGCAAGTTAGCTGACCATCAGCTTGACACTTGACTTATACAAACTGTACAAACGATGTTCTTTCTATATCACTTACCATGAAATATGCATTTGATAACCATTCAATTTTATAAATAACATTACCATCTGATAGCATCACTATCATTTGGTTGTGCCACAGAATGTTAGGGCAGATTTCTATTTGTAGTCTATTGCTCAGCTGTAAAAGTAGTAGTCAAAGTGAAATGCATGACTGACATCTAGAGGAATTCTGAGAGGAAAAACTTAAAGGGTTAAGTTCACCCAAAAAATCTCAGGGAGATTGCATGAAGGCTTATTTAAAGATGTTGAGCTGAGAAACAATTGGTTTTATAGATAAGAATCAATACATTTACTTGAAAATGAAAATTCTGTCAGTAATTACTCACCCTCATGTTGTTCCAACCACGTAAGAGTTTCGTTCATCTTGGGAACACAAATTAAGATATTTTTGATTAGCCTAAATCTGAGAGCTGGGTCACTTCTCCATAGGCTTCTAAAGGGATCAAAACTTTTTTTATTATCGTTGCTTGATAAACTTATGGTTGAACCACTGTAGTCACTTGGACTATTTTAAACATTGTTTTTTCTAACATTCTGGGCTGGCCAGTTTCGATCCCTTAGAAGCCTATGGAGGAGTGACTCAGCGCTCAGATTTAATCAAAAATCTTAATTTGTGTTACGAAGATGAACGAAAGTCTTATGGGGTTGGAACAACATGAGGGTGAGTAATTACTGACAGAATTTTCCTTTTTGCGTGAACTAAATAAAGTATAAGTAAATGTATTAATTCTTATCCTTTAGCTATAAAACCAATTGTTTCTCAGCTCAACATCTTTAAATAAGCCTTCATGCAATCTCCCTGAGCAGCAATATATTGTGCATGCAAATGTCCATAATTCCATCAGTGCAGTGCTTGCTTTGCCTTTGTTAGGAGGGATTAGAGGATGACGTTCTGATTTCCAGGGACACTAACTTGACGCATGCTATTTTAAGCAACACCCCACACAACCGTCATCATAAATTAGTGTGCCAAGTGGGTGAGTGAATCAGAAAGAGAGAGAGATGTGGATCACTCTGTATATTTCTCTTTACCTGTCCTTTAACTGTATCTCTGCAGCTTCCATCCTCAGATCAGGTACCTGTCAGCTCCAGGGCCACTTCAAATTGAAAGGAATGTACCAGGATGGAGATGTTATACTTGGAGGCCTGTTTCATGTTCACTTTTTCACAGTGTTCCCAGATTTGAGCTTTAGAATGGAACCAGAAAAACCATACTGTGAAAAGTGAGTCAGACTGACAACACAACTATAAAAGTATAGAAAGACTTAAAATTTGATTGATAATAATCAGATTAATGAGAGGGAAACAAATAAGTGGTGGAAGAAGAAATAAGAATGTTGTGTTCACCTTACCCTCTTTTACCAAATATGTGCAAATTATGTGTTGATAGCAGTAATGCAGCCTCGGCCAAAAATTTGTATTGAGAATGCTGTATATCTAACCAAGTGTGCATTATAGGAAGGATCCTGAAGTGATGTGTGAACTTTGATGTATTTGCTATGTATTAATACTTGTATTCGTTTGACTCGTGGTTATTAATATCTTTAATAATTTTTTTTTTTTGTAGATTTAATATGGAAGGCTTTCAGCATGCACAGACCATGGCTTTTGCAATAGATGAAATTAATAAGAATCCCAACCTACTGCCTAACATCACTCTTGGTTACCATCTTTATGACAACTGTGTAATGCTAGGAATGGCGTTTCGGGCTGCCATATCCCTGGCTAGTGGGACAGAGGATTCCTTCTCCAGCCTAAACTGCACTGGCCCCCCTTCAGTGATTGGGATTGTGGTGGATGCAAGTTCAACTCCTTCCATTGCGATTTCTAGAGTTCTGGGGCTGTTTCGAGTACCTATAGTAAGATGGGATAACAAAAAGTAAAAATAAACTTTATGCATTATTTTAGCACTTTTCGGGGGGGGGTTAGTTATATAGAAATAATTAGGTTAGTCACTTTGCCACCTGCTCCTGTTTGAGCGAAAGGAAAAAGTACCCTTCTTTCTTCAGAACGATCCCCAGTGATGCCTTCCAGGTGCGGGCTATGATCTTGAGGCATTTTGGATGGAACTGGGTTAGTCTACTCTACAGTGATGATGACTATGGCATCAATGCTGCTCATTCCTTCCATCAGGAAATGCAGCGGTTTGGACATTGTGTTGCTTTTTCTGAAATCCTGCCTCATGATAATAATCCCAAAGATATTAAACGTATAATGGGAGTGATTCAGGCCTCTACAGCAAGAGTGGTGGTTGTTTTTTCTACTTCATCCTATCTTATGAATTTGATGGATGAGGTGGTGTTGCAAAACCTGACAGGCAGACAGTGGATTGCAAGTGAAGCTCGGGCCACTTCACCTGTGTTTCACAGTCCACGTTTCCAACCCTTCCTAGGGGGCACACTGGGCATCGCCATTAGGCGTGGAGAGATCCAGAGACTTAAAGACTTTCTGCTACGTCTCCGTCCCAGCAATGATCCTAGAAATAATATGTTGAGGATCTTCTGGGAGAACATGTTTGAGTGCAGTTTTGAAACTAGGGGTAAACAGACAGATGGAGAGCAAGTGAAAAAGGTGTGTACAGGACAGGAGGATCTAACCACCACGGACACATCATACACTGATGTTTCAGGATTGAGGGCATCTTATAATGTCTATAAGGCAGTTTATGCCCTGGCACATGCGCTTCATGACCTGATGCAGTGTCAGGAATGGAAAGGACCATTCAGTGGGAACAGATGTGCCGATATAATAAACCTGAAACTCTGGCAGGTAAGAACCATAGGTATAGCTTCTCTTTAGGCATACAATAGGTGGGAAATATGTACTCTACATTAATTCAATTTCAAGATAAACATATAAAATCTGTCCTGTCTACAAACTGCACAGCTGGTTCACTACCTCCAGAAAGTGAACTTCACCACAGGTTTTGGGGATCATGTGTCATTTGATAAGAATGGCGATGCTCTAGCCATCTATGATGTGTTGAACTGGCACCCAAGCTTTGATGGGTCAATAACGATCCACAAGATCGGTGAAGTAAAGGATGGGGCAGCAACAGGGATGGTGCTTACACTGGATGAGGAAGCAATTTACTGGAACTTTGAGACAAAAAAAAGTAACTAACATAACATGTTAATGTCATACTTTGCAGACATGTATATCTGAATACTAGTCAAAGCAATACGATTTGTCATTATGTAAAAGAGATGACAAACACATGATTAGTAACAGATGTCTCTTTCAGCCCCCACGGTCTGTGTGCAGTGAGAGCTGCTCCCCAGGCACCAGGCGAGCCACAAGGAAGGGTCTTCCTGTCTGCTGTTTTGACTGCCTGCCATGCGGAGATGGAGAGATTTCTAATGCAACAGGTAAATCATATTCCAAAATTGTAATATAACGTGAAAGGGGAATTTTCTATTTATGCTTTTTTTCTTTAATTTTTGTGTCTTTATGACAGATGCTATTGAGTGCATGGTGTGTCCAGATGACTTCTGGTCCAATCCAGAAAATGATCAGTGTGTCCCCAAAGAAGTTGAGTTTCTATCCTATGAGGAACCTCTGGGAATCTCTCTGACCACTGCTTCCTTGCTAGGCACCTGTTTCTGTGCTCTTGTGAAGGTCATTTTCGCTCATCACCGTGACACTCCCATAGTACGTGCCAACAATTCAGAGCTCAGCTTCCTGCTGCTGTTGTCACTCAAACTGTGTTTCCTGTGTGTTCTGCTATTCATTGGCCGGCCGGAGTTGTGGACATGTCAGTTAAGACATGCTGCCTTTGGTATAAGCTTTGTCCTGTGTGTCTCCAGCATCCTGGTCAAGACTATGGTGGTAATAGCTGTGTTCAGGTCCTCTCGACCAGAAGCCAAAGGAGCAATGAAATGGTTTGGAGCAGCTCAACAAAGATGCACAGTTCTGGTTCTAACAGCCCTCCAGATTGTGATATGTGCAGTCTGGCTATCAACTGCTTCTCCAACACCCCATAAAAATAACCAGTACACCCGCTCTAAATTAGTATATGAATGTGCTATCGGCTCGGTGGCTGGTTTTTCTATGTTGCTGGGATATATTGGACTGTTGACAGCAGTAAGTTTCCTGTTAGCCTTCCTAGCGAGAAATCTTCCAGATAATTTTAATGAAGCAAAGTTCATCACTTTCAGCATGTTGATCTTCTGTGCTGTGTGGATTGCATTTGTTCCAGCATATGTGAGCTCACCGGGGAAATATGCAGTGGCTGTTGAGATATTTGCTATTTTAGCTTCCAGTTTTGGATTACTGGTAGCCATATTTGCTCCGAAGTGCTACATTATCCTTTTGCATCCAGAGAGAAACACTAAAAATTCCATAATGGGAAGAGAGACACAAAATGAATAGTTTTCCATTACTGTGATGTAAAAATATAAACTCTAATTTGACAACTTATCGGTTTAGTTGTATTTTCATCTATATTAACAAAGCCATTTGTTGCAATGCCTACTGTTTTGTAGTATTTCCATGATTAACATCCATTTGTTTGCTTTATTTGTCATATTGCCATACATTTTGTCTGCTTCAGAGGTTTACCCCATTTACATGTTCAATCTTGTCAAATTGTTTTATTTAATAAATTAATGAGAAAGATGTTTGCCAGAACAGCTTGATTATAGCTTAAAGTTTCTGACATGGGTCATTTAATTAATTTGTGTCCTTTCCTATGAGAAATGTATCCTACCGTGGTCCAGTAGTGCATAACACAATGACAATTAAGAAAGCAAATGTGTTAACCTGTTAGCTTGTAATTTAAAATATATACAGTTTATGAAGCCTTTGCACTACAAGCATAAGGGTGGTCTGATTTGAAAGCAGACACTTGGCAGTTTATTGTCATGTCAGAATGAATTATTGTCATAGAGAATAAATTGTTCAAAAGTACTGCAAAGTTATTATAAATGTATTTTTTTAATTAAATATACGAAAATAAATTGGCTCTAAAACTCATGAGTTTTATGAAATTCTGAGTTTTATTAAATACATTTTAAGGCCATGACATGTGGTTTTTACTAAGAGAAGACTATAAAATGCCAACTGAGGTTTATTCACATCTTCTAAGTATCCAGTCAGTCTTTTGTCTCTATTGTTTTGTGGTGCAAAACTGCCACATGCAGTATCAGTCTCCCCTGGACACATCCACACCTCTACTGTTTTAATCCCTAATTTCTTTGATCAAACGTCTGTGCACCTTGACTTTTTTTAAATACCCTTCTTAAGAAAAGAAACATTCCAATGATTTTTACTTTTCAAAATTAGTAATAAAAAATAATTGCTCCTGGTAACAGGCATATAAGGGCTAGCTAGCATGTTAGCTTAGCACAGCATCAAAATACAACAATTTATCAGATTAAACCATGTTTTTGCTAAAAACTCACTTTATAACATCAGTCAAGTGTTTAACATGACCTTCTGTAATCTGATGTGGATTCATATCACTGAATAAGACAGAAAATATATTTTTATAGCCGAGCTGCCAACTCTCATGCATTGGCCGTGAGACCAATGCCTGAAAGATGAGTTTATCTATAGATTTACCTGTTGAGCCACTCGTGATCGACTAGTTATGCCACCAATGAGTTAAAATGTCCCGGAATCTATAGCGAGCGCACATGAGACAAAGAATCCGCGTGGCGCGCACTCGCACGCGCACGGCAGAGATGGAAAGCGAGTGAGAGCCCGTCTTGGAGAATGCCATCTCCCCCCATTAGTCCTGTTTTGTACAGGCCAGGTTCTTTGTGTGGATGGCGAGCCACTTGGACCGAAACTGATGCTTTGGAGTGCATGCATCTGCCGGTGTGGTAGGAGGCGCTGCAGCTGCTGCTTTTGATACACCTGCGCACACACACCTTCAGACATATTTACACCTGCACACACTGTCAGACATATTTACACTTATACACATTCATATTTATCTCATGGACTGTTCCATCATGGACTCATTGGACTCTGCCTGTTTAAGAGTTGTGTGGCGTGAACTGCTGCGGCTTCAAGCATTGATTATTGAATGAATTCTATAATTGTTGTATGCTTATTAATAATTCTGAACTGAATACTACCTATGTGCACGTGTAAATATTGTAAATGCTCGTTGTCTTATTTATGTAATACAATTCACAATTGCACTGCAGCCTTGAGTCTGTTCATTGAACTCTACCTTTTCCTCCTTGAGCTGAACTTAGATTTTCTGATACTGGTCGACTATTTTTACATACAATTGCAGCATTTATATGCTACACAAGCACACTGCAACCTTTGTAGGAAAAAGGGTCATTATGTGAAAGTTTGCCGGTTCAAAGGAAAAAGTGAAGTAATCATGACTCGTGATCAACAAGAGATAGGTTCTGTCAATACTGAACAGAATGATGCGCCCTGGCTGATAAAACTAAAAGTGAATGATGCGGAGGTGCTGTTCAAAGTAAACACGGGAGCAGACATCCCGTCCCTTTTCACTGTCAACACCTCATCGCATTCCATTATCCCTAGTGTCAAAAGTGAAACAGGAATTGGAATGCATGGAGAATCAAGGAGTAATTACCAGAGTAAAACAACTGACTGACTGGTGCGCAGGCATAGTCGTTGTTACAAAACCAAGAGGTGCAGTACACATATGTGTGGATCTAACAAAGCTCAACAGTGCAGTTAACCCTCTGGGGTCGGCGGTCGCGCCAGCGATACCAGCTTGCTTCTTTTTTTTTTTATCAGTGCAAAAGAGACTCTAAATACTCTGTTGATTTTGATCTTACATTTAAGTGTTGTACATCATTAGATCCTGTTAAGTGTCTATTTTTTGTGTGTATACTCACAATAAAAACAAAGTGTTGTGCTTTTCGCCAAATAAAGAAAAATAAACATGATGCGAGTCCTCCCTTCTCTCTGTGTAGGTGTAAATATAATGTGATTTAGTGCATTTCAGCCTCCGCTAAAATATGTGATACTGTTTAAATACTAGACATATTTTTTATAAATGTTCGCTTTTGGTTAGCCTATGACACTGCTTATCTTGCTAAAATACTGCCTTATGCACCGATGTTTGTGAATACAGGTGTAAATGTTTGAAATGCACTAAATGCGCGCGGTCTATCTGGCCCATCAATAGAAACTTGCGGTGACGCTATGTATGGCCCATCAAAAGATATTTCTTCATCCAATGGCCCATAAACAGAGATATACATAAATTGTGTGTCAATACCTATTAATTGCCCATCAGTTTATTTTGGATTATGTATGCTAACAGTTTTTTTTGTTGTTGTTGTTTTATAGGAATGTGGCTGCATTACACTCTCCTTCACCAACACCTTGCAGTCGTTCAGTTCTCAGTGCGATTGAGAATCATACTAAGTGCACAGTCATAATATTTACAGATGAAATGCAATTGTGTTTACATCGTCATAATATAAAATTACATATTCTTGTGTGAAATTACAAAAACTGTTTAAAAAACAGTCTTTAAAAAAAAATGAAAAAAAAATCAATATCCATTAGTGATTGATAATGATAATAATACCATTTCTTTGATTGTGTTATCAATAGATGTGACAATGAACATGCCCAAGCACCTGTCCTGAAGAGAGCCAAGGCAAACAAGCAGACAAGCAACAGGCAGTCCACTCTGTCATGGAGAACAGAGACTGATGTTGACATGGTTCCACAGAGTGTTCGATTCCTTCCTGCACGGGAAACTGGACCACAACTGAGTTCTGTTGACTCACATTTGCCCATGAGTCTATTCAAACAATTTTTTTCAGAAAGTGCTGTGTCAACTTTGTGCCACGACACCAATGCTCAGGCTGCCAAGGCAACTGCAAAAGGCTGCAAATATAAATGGACAGATGTCAGCATCAGTGAGATGTAGCAATAATCAGATGATCAGCGCAATCATGTTGTTTTAATCAACTAAGATTCTAATTAAGTAAACACTCCTCCATTCTTCAGATTGTGACAAAAACAGATGTCATGGGACTCTTTAAGTTACCGATTCACACACCAGCAAATGGTTCTTGGACTTAATTAAATTACCGATGCCAGAAGTGCCCCCCCGCGGCGTTTTTCGCTGATAAGTAATCACAGGGTCCTCTGTCTTACCACATGTGACCCAACAGGGGCGCCTCGGAGCCGGAGATCCCGTGGTGTCCCCTCTGCAGGACACCTCACAAGCACAGACAACCTTGTGTAATGAACCACACTGGTCATTGTAATCCAGACTTAAAACTCATCAATTCAAAGAATACGCACACACATATCATTGCCCGGGAGGGGGGTGAGCAAAAGTTCACCAGATCTTCACCGCTGAATGACCCGGCCACGTCCACAGTACACACACACACACACACAAGAACTTTTCTCCAATCTCCTCAATTGAGAGACTTGTACTATGATATATTCGATATGTTTTTATGTTTGCCCATGTTCCATTGGGGTTAGATGTGATCGTATTATAATTCTAAATGAACAGAGGTGCTTTTAGATGCATTTTTAATGTAACTGTGTTTTCCTATAATGTTTGTATGTCGTTCTTCACACCTTTAGAATCCTCTTGATCTGACCAAACCATATATATATGGGTGCACACCGTAAAATGTATGTTACTATGTTTTATCATCTCTGGAGTAAAATTGAACGCATTTTTACATCACTGTCATGAAACATGCAAAGTCGATCTCGAGGGAACAAAGGAACACTTATCTGCACACTTTCCTCCCAGCTGATTGGTGCATTCACGCCAGAGGAGGCGTGAACAGTAGTGTCTTTAAAGAAGACCACCAAGCACCTCATCTTGGGGAAGAACTGCATCCAGAGAACTGCATCTTAGGGGGAACTCCCTTCTTCGAGGGAACTTCGACTTTTGACTGGACTCATTTCTCTCCTTCGATCCGATGTAATCATCATACTCGTGATCCCCCGCCCTGGGGGATCTTTCCTCTCCTTTTCTTTTGCTTAAGTTTGTTTTTCCTTTGTTCATTTCCCCAGAAATGAACTTAGTCTGAATTATTTATTTGGTAATTTACGTCAAAGACCTTTAAGCCTTCTTTGAAACTGCGCGCTCCAGACCGCAGCAAACCACGTGACGCTCCAACGGAACACACAAAGACCAGCAGCTCACACACGCCGCAGGGCTCAGACACATGATAACTATATGCAAGTTTATTTGAGTTACCAAGATTTTAGAGCATTAAGACTGTTTTTCCGTGTTGTCTCTTAAAGGTTTAAATGTCCAGGTGAATTTTGCCAAACTGTGATCCTACGGATCTCTCTCTCTCTCTCTCTCTCTCTCTCTCTCTCTCTCTCTCTCTCTCTCTCTCTCTCTCTCTTCCCAACTCTCTCTCCCTCTCATTTTTATCTTCCTCTCTCATCCTATTTTAATTCGTGTTTGTAATGTTTTTCGTTTTGTTTGTTTCGGGTATATATACATATATTCTGTGTGAATTGTAGTTCGATGTATTATTAGTCCAACTATTAAAACCATTATATTCTTGATTGCCTTCTGTCTAAAATGCTCATTTTACAAAGTCAATGAGATCTCAATCCTAGCTACAAAACTTTCATTATTGACTATGTTGCGTAGTCTAATTTTATAAACACAGGAAAATTAATGTTCACAGCCAGAAAATTGATATTTCTTGGAGTTTATAAGAAGGGATAACTTTGTTGAGAAGTTGATAAGTTAATCTTACGGCCGTTTCCTGGACAAACAGTTCGATAGCTAAATTAATTCCATTAAAGGTTATCTCATATAATCGATCTGGAAATGGACCATTGACATATGAATGAGGAATTATAATTCGTTGTGATTGATCATTCGTGTGTACAATCAATCTATTTTCAACTTCGATAATTTAACTATAATATGCAATATATTAATCATATTCATGATTAATTATTAAAATTCCCTATATATAATTTGAGCTAATTTAATGTAAAACTAAATGTTGTTACAGTTTGGTGGAGAATGCGGGCATTTCAAACTTTGTTTTATGAGCAATCCAGTTTCAATCTGAGTATATGGTTAGTAATATTTTTTTTTGCGCGCTATGAAATTATGAAATTGTGAGATAAGTCGCAACGCGAACTCACTCCTAACCGACCGAGGCAAAAGCCGAAGTCAGTAACGTTAAATTTTTAACAAGTTGCTAAAAATATGCCTAGACAATTGTTAGCACTGTTAAATGCTAAGACTGCAGTACTTTAATATTACAAATGTCCTGTTAAGAGATGAAGAAATACCTCTGCAGTTGATACATTTCTAACATTTGTTTTATATTGCTGTGAATGAAGAATTCTCACGTGCGTATTACCGGTTTGAATAATTATGTTTTTAAGCGAGACTCCTTTTAAATATAGGCCTTGCATGCAAATATCGTTATTGAATTCGGGGTTAACCCAGTGATATTCAACAAAAACGATAAACTCCTGGTCAAAAAAATTGGCGTAGCTACCCAATTGAAGATCTATTACATTTAAATCATAAGTGCTATTGTGAAAAATGTTTATTGGAGTTCGAACCAACAGACGAAAATTCCTGTTGTCCACATTTGTGTATGTGTGGCGAAGAAATCCCGCCATATACTCTTGTGCAGTATAGCACCAAAAAGATCCGCAGAGATCTGAATTGTATACGTGTGATTTATTCCAGAAAATCAGTGCGTGACGCGAACTGAAAGCTCTTAGCTTTTGAATCACATTAAAAAGGGGTTGTAATTCCGCTGACTAAACACTAGAGGTCGTTTAGAAGTCTCAAATTACGCCCCGCCTTCTGACTTCGGCATGCATGAACGCAATTACGCGAGGGCCGTTTCAGATAATGCTCTCTTACTGCTAAAAGTCCACCACCTAGTGGCCGCCTTCTAAGTCGGCTCACTCAACTCTCCTTTTCTCTCTTTTCAAATTCTGTTTTGAATTGCCTATCTATACTTTTCTCTTTTGATTGTTTTATAGTTATTGATGATACTTTGCTGTTATCGTTAATTATTATAAAATATTATCCTGATTTTTCAATTCCCTTACACGCTTAATTAAATTTGGTTTTAAACCAGTTTGAATTTAAATTTACATCGTGTTTGCCTGTCAGTCACTGATACCCACTTAGAGGGACACGCACCCTTGTGGCATCCCCTGCTAAGACGGTGTATCACTTTTTCCTCCTTTCATTCTGTTTTGAAGTGGTATATTTCCAGTTTTTCATTGGCTTTATTTTATTTATCACTGATACTTTACAGTAATCGTGATCATCATCAGATAATTTTGATCTTTACTTTTCTTACACTTATTCAAATTTGGTTTGAAACAAACAAATTTCGAATTTAAATTTGAATTAAGTTTCTCAGTTCAATTTTTTTTTTATTTATTCTTTGTATTGATACTTCATCA
Organism: Meda fulgida; assembly: GCA_030578275.1. NCBI lineage: Eukaryota > Metazoa > Chordata > Actinopteri > Cypriniformes > Leuciscidae > Meda > Meda fulgida. The sequence goes on along the minus strand of CM060633.1, from coordinate 19,188,081 downwards.
CAACTGTATCCTTACTAGATTAGATGTTACTTAACATCTCTTTATACACTTATTTAAATTGAGTTTAAACCAGTTTGAATTGCAATTTAAATTAAGCTGTCTTTTCAACCAGGTTGACCACTGAGAGGAAGTACGCCCCCTTGTGGCACAAACCCGCTACTACAGCTTGCCTCCTCCTGTGTCATCCTGCTTTACTTGTTGATATCTCTTCTTTTTGGGGATTAGGTGATTCTGATAATTAACATTGTCATAATTCCCTTTTATTTTTACCATTATTTAGTAAAGCCTTTGCTTTTTATTTTCTACATAAGTACTCAATTTGGTTTAGACAAAGAAAGCCTTAGTTCACTTTAAGTTTCACTTGTTCTTCATCCTGTTTTGTATTCATAGGTAGAACACTCTCTTATGCTGTGGTGATTTGACAGTCATCCCTGGTTGGTTTCCAGCGAGCGGGGTCGTCTGACCGGCGTTACCGACGCCTGCCGTGCGTGAGTCTCGGACCTATTCTGTTCTTTCCATTGGTGCGGCACGCAATAAGACTCAGCAATTTGGCACTCCAAAGGGAAGTCAACCACACTAGTCGACACACAAGGCAATTTTGGAATAATTACTCAAACCAAGGCCCGAAGAGGGGCCACTCTTTTTGAGGGTTCTGGGGAAAATCTACTTTGCTGTGCCGTCTGGCAAGTTGACACCTTGGTATTGCCGGTTGTGTTTAAAGTAAAGTTGTTTGAGAGGGCGCACCTTGGTACAGATGAACGGAAGGGCCCGGGGACACCGGACGCTGGCTCCGACCAGGGAGGACCTCAATTCACCCCAGGCAAGCTAACATAAGGTAAAACCCATCCACTTAGTATAGGCCACAGAATATTAGATATTCCCCCGGTCATTTAAGTGTTTGGCCCATCCCCTTTTCTCCAAGCCACACATAGCAGGCTCAGGCCTCCTTATCCCCTGTAACACTTCCTGTGTTATTATTCACTCCATTTCATTACAGACCTATTCACTTTTATTGTTTCATTTTACTTCAATCTTTCCCATCTTGCTATTTTTCTGTTCTGTTGTGATCTGTTCCTTTCAGTTCACCTAGAGACAGAACCTACGAGAGACACCAAGGAAAGCTAAATAACAGGTTGACAACCAAGCCGTTAGCATCAACAGATGACCCACTAGGCTACCGCCCTGTCAAATTCTTTATTTAGCCCCCACGCTGACCTACGCAAATTGTCCCCACATAACTCTAACTGCCTGCATCAGTTAGCCGAAATTCTTGTAGACGGCATCGCCCGTATTTGTATTATAGCTCGTAAACGAACTTGCATTGGTCTCTTTGTGTGTGCTGTATTCCTCTCGCCTACAGTGAGCCAGTATGTTCCGGTCTTCCAGCCCAGCAGTCCACTGGGACAACCTCGAGACATGGCTGAAAGGAGACTACCTTCCTGCCCAAGGTCGCCAGTGACTCAGAGCCCCCGAGCCAAGAGCAGCTGGACGCCGACTTGGACAAGCTGACGGCTCACGAACCGAGTCAAAGCTACAACGACAAAGACTGGGCCCGACACGTCGGAAACCTCGCTCACAAGCTCATTGCACAAGCACACCTCCACGAAAGGAGCCGCATCGCCCTGGAGCATGAAGTAGCAACGCTAAAGATGCAAGCGGAGGAGGCCCAGATCCACAGTCGTCTAGAACAACTACTCCTCGAAACCAAGGAAGAGGATGACACCGACCCCGAGCTACAGAAGGAAGTGGAAAGACTTCAAACTGCCCTGTCTGATCTTCATATACACACAGACCGAAAAGAGCAGTCAGAGAAAGGAACCAGAGAGGAACTCAACAAGAAACTCCGAAAAGGTGAAGCTCTCCTTGCAAGAGCAGAGACTGAACTAAAAGAAAGAGACACTAAAGCCAAGGCCTGCGAAAAACACTTGCAAGCGGCCCAAGCTAAAATCCACGAGCTTGTTCAGCAGAGACACGATCTCAAAAGACGAACTTGACATTGTTCACAGAGAGCTGAAACACTCATATAGACTGCAGAGTGACCGGGAAGGGGAAACACACACCACAAAGTTTCTCCTGACCAACCGGTCCGCACCTTTCAGCCAACAACCCAGAGCTGAAAAGAAGGGCGAAAGCCCGCTGTTCAAAACACCACCAGCCAGCCCACAAGAACCCCCGTCAGCAGCGAGGGGGGGGGAGCCTTTCCAAAGAACCCCTGCCACTAACCACGGCATGGCTCCCAAAGAACTTGACAAGCTGGCCAGAAACATCCCGACGTTCACTCCGAACCCTGCAGGAGGCCACAATGTGCACGCATACCTGCAAGACATTGACTTTCACTTTCAAACTGTACAAACGCGACCGCATGGAACAGATTGTGCCTGCTAAGAATTACTTCCAGTCGTGAGGTGCAAAGCTTCCTTGACCGTCAACCAGAGACTATCAAAACGGACTACCAGCAGCTGCAACAAGCTTTGATCCGTGAATTCTCTGATCCAGAATCAGACCAAGGGTTATTCACCGCCATGGACCTCAAGCAGGCCCAACTTGAAACCCCACAGACCTACTACAGCCGACTCCGACAAGCCTACTTCGGAGCATGGAACCAGCCAGGCATGGAAGAGGATGTCAATTTCAGAACTCTGTTCCTTCGAAATCTGCATCCCACAGTGAGTCATTACTTAGGCATCCTGGCCTGTCCCCGTAGCATGTCTACCCAACAGCTACGAGACTTGGCCCACAAAGCTCACATTAAGCAAAAGACTGTGTACGAAAAGACTTTTAAAGACCCCACAATCTACTCTGTCTCCGAACACTACTCAGAGCTGCCTCTAGAGGGCGCCCCACAACACCACAGCCCTTTTTACTGAGAGTCAAGACCGTTCCAGGCCAGCAGAAGGCAGCACAGCCGTGACGGTGCTCGTCCAAGGCACGAGAGTGAGCGCTCTGAAAGATTCCGGGAAGCCAGCCGGCGACCCAGAAATAGCCAACCCCCATCACCAAGAGACTCAAGCCCAGACAGCCCGGAGCGGTACCCCTCTCAACATGCCACTGGTAAGCACAAGTCCGAGCACACATCAGATAAAGACAGTGCAGCCACGTCAGAGACGGCAGAGATCCTGAAGGTGCTGAAAGAGCTTCTTCACATGAGATCTCACAAGAGACACAAGAGGGACGACCCAGACATCCTATGTCTAAGCGTAAGGCCTGAAACAGGCACCCAGAACACTGCTCATCAGCATCAAACCACAGAGCTAACTGTCACACCACAAAGTGACAGCATCACCCAGCCGCCACAGCTGACAGCTGCACAGCCTAAGCATGACAGCACAGTTTCCCACGACTGGGTCCAACATCACAAAGACCCAGGAAATGCTGCTTTGTCTACCTGCCTCACAGCGAACAACACGAGACCGGCCCTAACCGCCCATCGATCACCACACCAACCCGGGCGCCAAAGCTCCTGGGGAACTTGATCGAAAAGGGGGTGGCCCGGAAACCCTACCTTGCCATCACTTTGGAAAATGACGTGAGACTTGAAGCACTGGTAGACACCGGCGCAGACCTTACTTTGATATCAGCTGAACTTTTTGGAAAACTCAGAGCTAAAGCTATGAGACAAGATCGAACTCTTACATCCCAATCGTGTGAGCTGAATGTGCAGTCGTACAGCCAGAACGACATCCGGCTCGAACAGGTAGCTCCCATTTACCTGACAATTGGTTCTAAGAGTCTGTTCCACCTGGTGTACATCTCACAAATGAACACTTACCCACTTCTAATTGGCAAAGACCTGCTTGATCGCTTTGAGCCTTTACTGGACTTCAAACAACTGAAAGTTTGGGCTCAAGTTCGAGAACCCCTCCCCCTCCAGTCACACAGGCCACCAGAGCAAGACTGTCAGGTCACAGAGTTCACGAGAACTCCCGCAGAGCCAGACTGGCAGGTCACAGAGTTCACAGGAACTCCCGCAGCCAGCCATGAAGACACCGCCTCAGCACCAAGTCAAGGTTCAAGTCCGCTACCCTGCACCTTCCAGCTCGCCAATGACCACGCAATGCCCACTCAACGATGCGTGACCTAATGCAGAAGGCCTCTTCTGAAAGAAGTCCTAAAACCCCACTGATTTTGAACTGCAAAACCAAAAGACACTGCACGAACAGAGTGCAAGACTCTGCTAAAAGGGTCCCTGATCAGCATAGGACATAGAACTTTTAAAAGTAGATGAAAATGTGTGCTCAAAGAGTTGCAAGACTCTGCATTCGTAAAATTAGAATTTTACTGATTTAAAAGAATCTTAAATGGACATGTAAATCTCAACGGCCAACAGACTATGCATGACTTTTGAAACAAACAGTTTCTAGATGCTGGTTGAATTGGCACTGCTAAACATTAGGTTTCCTGACAATGAAGGGTTACAAGAAACACTAGCTCCAAATAGGGCATACGTCACCTTACCGCCAGAGTGTAGGAAAACCACCTCAGCCTTAAACTACTGTTAACCTACAGGCGTGCATTTGATCTTTGCGATCCAACTAGAACACAACGTGCAATACGCATTTTTGATCGCTGGCTTGTCTAAATGCAGATAAAACGATAGCTGGAATTGACATCTCTACTTTAAGTGAAAGAGTCTTAGATTTCCAACTAATATCAGTAAGTTCAGCCGTAAAGCGTAAGTCTGTGTGACAAAGGAATCTCATTTCAGCAGCCTCTAATCTGTACCAATATCTATTCTGCTTTGGTTAAAAAAAAAATCCAAATTGCAGTATGACTAAACCTGTGTCTGACAAAGAAAGCTCAGGACAGAGTTATATATATATATATGTAGACCTGGGTGATGCTCCCCTTTCTACAATGTAAAGGCCTTACAAATTATTGTTAGATTGATGTAATTCACCTAAATTTTAGCTGCATCTACAAGCAGAGCTACCTAGCGATCAAAACTGTTTACTCGCTGAAAAGTCAGCATTTGTGCATGAGAGGGATGTAACTATAGATGCTTAGACAACCTTTGACTTACAGCAAATCTATTTCCTTACTCGGTAAACAAATAGAATAAGTTGTGTAAAGTAAAGAGAAAAGTTACATGAGTAAAATTAGCAAATACCAAAACAGTCGCATTTTACTTAATGTAACATCAAGTTCTCGAAAGACTTAAAGTATAGGCGCCCCCTTTTAAACCCGTTTAAACATGCATAACTCATTTAAAAGGTGCAGACATTTTTCAGGGACTGTTGAAGTGTTCTGACATGCTCTAGTTCCCATGACAACAACTTGTCACAGGAAGTGCTAACTTGTGACGTCACTTTGTAAACAAACCAGCCTAGGTGGCTAAGCTACCCTAACCTAGTATCCATCTACCTTAGGCTAAGCTAACTTAACCTAGCATCCTTCCAGCCTTTAGCTAAGCTAGCCTAACCTAGCCTCCATCCAACTTAGGCTAAGCTAACCTAACATAGCATCCATCCAGCGTAGGCTAAGCTAAATAATAACTTCCACAGTTAGAAGTTAGCATCATTTACTTGAACCCTTAATCACCGTTGTGTTTTCACAGTGCAAAGTATTCTAGAATACTTTCCTTAACACCAGTTAGGATTTCTAATTCACTTTCCGTGTTTGCAACTCTTCTTAGCTAAAGTTCACCTTCACTAGTTTAGGCATAGTCCTTGCTATCTAGTTTAATCACTAATGCCACTGATTATTCTCGCCTTCAGATCATTCCCGTTGTTTGATCACTTTATTCCTTTTTGCTTTTAATTTTAATTTGTTTTTGTTCTTCGTTAACTCTTTCATTTCTTTGACTTTGATAATAATAGCAGACAGCTATTTCCTTGGCTATTCAGTCATCTATATGATTTAACTTCATTTCCTCTCTTGTTCAAATGTGGTTCCATTCCCCATAGGGCCCAGAAAGGAAACAGAGACACCCTTATTTGTTATTTTGGCGTAGTTTCAACCAGTGTACCCATTTTGTGACCCTGCAACACAAGTAATTTCAACAATTTACTAGGGCACAACTATGATCCAGAGGATTGATAATAAGCATAATTCAAATAGGAAAGCTGTCCTTTTCCCCCTATCATTCACTTCGTCAAGCCGTAGTGAACCACTAGTTCAGTCCAGAGAAATAATTTAGTCATAATAACCATCTTAAGTCATTTATTTCATCTCGGCTATGCCCCTTCCAGGAAATACTCTCGGAACCACATACATCTTAGCCTCCTAACATCCACAGCTAAGATAAGATACAAGACACATTTCACTAGGTAGCTACACGTGAAACACCTAGCTTTATGCTACAGACCTAGCGAACCAGTTAAACCGTTATTCTGAACTTTTAGGGTCATGCATGCGTCTCTCACCACAAGTATGACAAATTTTCACAGAGCCCTTGCTTCACCTGACCTTAACCTTCCAGCTTACCAAAGACTATGACAAAACAATGGACAATATGAGAAACCACCTCTAATACCCCTCCAACCACCCACGTACGCCGTCTGCACCCACCGACAACCGGTGACCCAGACAACCTACGTAAAACAGCATATGATGCGTGCACATGACAACATTCAGCGTTCTGCACCTGATGCCATCACTGCACCACAGCTTGTGGTGCCACAATGCAGAAGGGGGGTCATGCCAATGTATGCCCATGACGCATCACGTGCTGCACACCGCAGCACCAGAGCCCTTTACGAGACACCGAAGCAAGTGACACACCGTTGTCCTTGAAGCGAAAAGACTGTCCTAGCCAACCAAGGACAACACTCGCTGAAATTTTTCCTACCTTTCTCTCTCTCTTCTTTTTGCCTTTACCAGGATGCTGCCGTGGTTTGCCATTCTGAGCCTTTAGCCAACCAGAGGGCAGCCGCAAATGGACAGCATCTCATCGGGTCCGGCATTAGGCATCGTCCTAAAAGAACAAATGGGACTCCTGATAACCAACTGCCGCACACACACCCAGAAAGTGTATGTTCAACTGGACCCCCGCAACGTGTACCGAAAACCCTACCCCAGCACAGTAGCCCAATTCAGCTGGGCCAGTGCCCGATGGACAGAGGACTCCCTCGCTCGCGCTGAGGCCAATGTCGAGCACATAATCAACCAACTTGATAAAATGACTGTCACACAAGCGGACTTAGGTGGACACAACTGCCGTTCCAAACGGTTCATGGGATCTTTGCTCAGAGCGGCCGCTGCTGTCGGAACTCTGTTCAACGTTGACATGTCCAGTGTCAACGCAGTGAACCTAGCCACCGTGAGACGGCATGGGACTGAAATTCAAACTGAGATCCCACTGCTAAAAGAGCATTTACGACACCGAGTGCCTACCTGCAGATCACCCACAAGACATTTAAGAGAACAGTGGTAATTCTCAACACTCACAGCGTTCTGCTGAACGAGACAGTGAACTCCATGAAACAGCTATTTACTGTCTCCCAGAATGACTTTGCTCAAACTCAGCTGGTCACAGCCCTGATGACAGACCTGCTGCGGGAGGTGAGCTCCTCCATTGACAGCCTAGCCATGGGTAGAATTCCACCGTACCTGATACCCTTAAGCCTGCTGCAAACCATACTGGCTCCTGCCATCACCACGCCAACTGACCCTCTACAAACACACCTTACCTACTCTCTGGGTAGCGCCATCCCACTCCGTGTCGACTCCGAGCAGAGGAAAGTGGGTTTTCTCCTGAGCCTACCCATCATAGAGTCAAGCCGACTCTACCAAGTAAAAGAAATTGTCAAGGTCGGATTTTTGAAAAATGACACTCACATCAAGATTTGCACTCCAGACGTGGTGGCCTACCACGACAGCAACACACAGCTGTACCTGGCCCCGAACCTGCACATGTGCACCTTGACTAAAGACATTCATTACCTCTGCCCTAACAGACCCTTCCTCAGAGACAACACTGACGGAATCTGCAGGCTGCAGATCGGCGACACCCGCTGCCCTGCCGAAGCAAAGCCTCGCACTCAAGGCATCGAGACCCAAGCAGAGATTGTAGGTGACAGGTGGCTCGCTAACACTCCTGTGCGCATAGCTGCACACACTGCACCATCCTTCACCTGGACGACCTAGCCCTGTACCACCTTCCGAGTGAAGAATACCAATCCGAACTGGAAATCCCATCCTTCTTCAAGAACCACAATTTCACCCTAAATCCAGAACTGGAAAAATGGATTGAGGAAGGGGGGGGGGGGGGGGGGTCACATATCATCGACATCGCTCCCCTTGACACAGCCCTCCAAGCATTGTCCAGATTGCCCATCCTGAACATTTCACCTGTTGTTCAAGCATGGACCGCCGCTGACACGGCACTTTGCATTTCGACAATCATCGGCCACACCCTAACCCTGGCTCGCTAACACTCCTGTGCGCATAGCTGCACACACTGCACCATCCTTCACCTGGACGACCTAGCCCTGTACCACCTTCCGAGTGAAGAATACCAATCCGAACTGGAAATCCCATCCTTCTTCAAGAACCACAATTTCACCCTAAATCCAGAACTGGAAAAAGGGATTGAGGAAGGGGGGGGGGGGGGGGTCACATATCATCGACATCGCTCCCCTTGATACAGCCCTCCAAGCATTGTCCAGATTGCCCATCCTGAACATTTAACCTGTTGTTCAAGCATGGACCGCCGCTGACACGGCACTTTGCATTTCGACAATCATCGGCCACACCCTAACCCTGGGATTGGCCTACGTCCTGTACCGACGACTCAACGAGATGCGAGCCTCAACAGCCAGGCTCACCCAAGCCATGTCCGGAGGGTTCCGTAGGGGCCCTCGGAAAGAAGACTCCCCGCTAGAGAACGCGGAAAACCTCATAGAGCTGAGCCCTCAGCCCTAACCATCATCTGCAGCATCTAACCTCCATGATTTACCTGCCACCTGACCAATGCGGTCGTGATGGTTCAATGAGGCCCACCCACACGGGTCCTGCCGAACCATCAAGGGGGGGGATGTAGCAATAATCAGATGATCAGCGCAATCATGTGGTTTTAATCAACTAAGATTCTAATTAAGTAAACACTCCTCCATTCTTCAGATTGTGACAAAAACAGATGTCATGGGACTTTTTAAGTTACCAATTCACACACCAGCAAATGGTTCTTGGACTTAATTTAATTACCGATGCCAGAAGTGCCCCCCCCGCGGCGTTTTTCGCTGATAAGTAATCACAGGGTCCTCTGTCTTACCACATGTGACCCAACATGGGCGCCTCTCCGGCCGGAGATCCCGTGGTGTCCCCTCTGCAGGACACCTCACAAGCACAGACAACCTTGTGTAATGAACCACACTGGTCATTGTAATCCAGACTTAAAATTCATCAATTCAAAGAATACGCACACACATATCATTGCCCGGGAGGGGGGTGATCAAAAGTTCACCACATCTTCACCGCTGAATGACCCGGCCACGTCCACAGTACACACACACACACACAATAACTTTTTGAATCTCCTCAATTGAGAGACTTGTACTATGATATATTCGATATGTTTTTATGTTTGCCCATGTTCCATTGGGGTTAGATGTGATCGTATTATAATTCTAAATGAACAGAGGTGCTTTTAGATGCATTTTTAATGTAACTGTGTTTTCCTATAATGTTTGTATGTCGTTCTTCACACCTTTAGAATCCTCTTGATCTGACCAAACCATATATATATGGGTGCAAACCGTAAAATGTATGTTACTATGTTTTATCATCTCTGGAGTAAAATTGAAGGCATTTTTACATCACGGTCATGAAACATGCAAAGTTGATCTCGAGGGAACAAAGGAACACTTATCTGCACACGTTCCTCCCAGCTGATTGGTGCATTCACGCCAGAGGAGGCGTGAACAGAAGTGTCTTTAAAGAAGACCACCAAGCACCTCATCTTGGGGAAGAACTGCATCCAGAGAACTGCATCTTAGGGGGAACTCCCTTCTTCGAGGAAACTTCGACTTTTGACTGGACTCTTTTCTCTTCTTCGATCCGATGTAATCATCATACTCGTGATCCCCCGCCCTGGGGGATCTTTCCTCTCCTTTTCTTTTGCTTAAGTTTGTTTTTCCTTTGTTCATTTCCCCAGAAATGAACTTAGTCTGAATTATTTATTTGGTAATTTACGTCAAAGACCTTTAAGCCTTCTTTGAAACTGCGCTCTCCAGACCGCAGCAAACCACGTGACGCTCCAACGGAACACACAAAGACCAGCAGCTCACACACGCCGCAGGGCTCAGACACATGAGAACTATATGCAAGTATATTTGAGTTACCAAGATTTTAGAGCATTAAGACTGTTTTTCCGTGTTGTCTCTTAAAGGTTTAAATGTCCAGGTGAATTTTGCCTGTGATCCTACGTGAATTTTGCCTGTGATCCTACGGATCTCTCTCTCTCTCTCTCTCTCTCTCTCTCTCTCTCTGTTCCCAACTCTCTCTCCCTCTCATTTTTATCTTCCTCTCTCATCCTATTTTAATTCGTGTTTGTAATGTTTTTCGTTTTGTTTGTTTCGGGTGTATATACATATATTCTGTGTGAATTGTAGTTCGATGTATTATTAGTCCAACTATTAAAACCATTATATTCTTGATTGCCTTCTGTCTAAAATGCTCATTTTACAAACAGGAGTGCACTGTGCAACATTCAAGAAAAGTCAATGAGATCTCGATCCTAGCTACAAAGCTTTCATTATTGACTACGTTGCGTAGTCTAATTCTATAAACACAGTAAAATTAATGTTCACGGCCAGAAAATTGATATTTCTTGGAGTTTATAAGAAGGGATAACTTTGTTGAGAAGTTGATAAGTTAATCTTACGGCCGTTTGGCGGACAAACAGTTCGATAGCTAAATTAATTCCATTAAAGGTTATCTCATACAATCGATCTGAAAATGGATCATTGACATATGAATGAGGAATTATAATTCGTTGTGATTGATCATTCGTGTGTACAATCAATCTATTTTCAACTTCGATAATTTAACTGTAATATGCAATATATTAATCATATTCATGATTAATTATTAAAATTCCCTATATATAATTTGAGCTAATTTAATGTAAAACTAAATGTTGTTACAGAGATGTACCGCTACATTGGCTGCTGTTTTTCATGGCCATGGTGAAGATGAGCTCCATCAGGGACTACTGGCGGCAAAGCAGTGTTTTCTTCATACCCTTTCCAGCTACAGTTATGTCTAGGGACAGATACTGCACCATTTCATGGAATGTGCACATGAGTCACCCAGATGCAGATAAGGAGAATGACAGAAAGAGGGGCACAGCTGAACATGGCCATCTTTTCAGGGTCAAACCTCTCATGTACACTATCCGTCATGCTTGTAAAGCCATCTATCATCCTAGAGGAAACTTAGCTGTGGATGAAAGAATGGTGGCATGCAAAGCACACACAGGTATGACACAGTACATGAAAGCCAAGCCAACCAGGTGGGGTTTCAAGTTGTTTGTTCTTGCAGACTCATCAAATGGATACACTGTGGACTTTTCTGTATACACAGGAAAGAACAACTTTACCACAGGCCATGGACTGTCATATGATGCTGTAGCTCATATGTAGCTCAAGTCCAAAGCTCCTAAAAGACTTGTTTGCAATGACGTTTGGTGAATGTGGGACTTACAGGGACAACAGGAAAGACTGCCCTCGGAATGCAGATAATTCACTCTCTAAAAAATCTGGTGTCATCGCCAATATTTTAAGAGTAGCTTATTTGTTTTTGTAGTTCAATATTCTGCCAATATAATAATCTTTCCTAAAAGGACATTTTAGGCCTGCTACGTGTCAATATAATTATTTTGCTTGACGATTTGATGAACTATCTGACATGGCAGTGCCGAAGCATGAGCAGGAATGGAAAGTAGTTGATTGCTTAAACAGCTTGTTTGATATTAATCTCTATGAAATTATGATATAACCGGTTTTATAGCCGATTATTTTCTGGAGGATGATGGTGATGATGATGAACAGGACACATTCGTGGACAAAACTGACGAGAATTTGACAGTAAGTATTTGTCATTTTTATTTTAATGCTAAACGTATGTATAGCTACTGTAAATACTGTCAGTGTTCAGATATTGTAATGCTAAGACAGAATTAATCCTGTGATGCAAAAATAGTGTCACAACCACGCCAGGCTCCACCCTCACACAATCACAGCGCACTCCCTCTCCTGATTACTGATCACACACCTGCATATCACACACCTGCACATCATCAGTACTGCAGTCACCTCCAGCATTTAAGCCTCACTCTCACTCTCATTCTTTGTCCGGTATCGGTTGCATCAAGATGCTAACGCTGTGCTCACCTCCTGGACTCCTAATCTGCTTACCAGTCTCCTTGTTATCGCCGAGTCTTCTTCGTTGTTCCTTGTCTCCAGTGTATTCTCCTGAGTCTCCGCTATTCCAGTGTATCTTCATCCGATCTCCATCTGCAAGTATACGAACTGTGTCATCCAAGTTTAATCGTCTGGATCTCTACTAAACCACGTTCCTTCACCTGCATTGCCGATCTTTCACCTGGTTGTTCAAATAAACATTCCATTACCTGCATCCTTGTGTCTGTCCCTTCTGTCTTGTAACAGAATACCGGACCTCCAGTAAAGAAAAACTAAGGAAGACCAACAAACACCAGCATGAGCACCGCGGATCCCTTCCAGGACCTTGTGGACGATGTCTGTCAGGCACTTCCTTCCGCTCCACTAGCACTGCCCACAGCGTCCACTTCCTCTGACGCTGTCGTCACTACTTCTCCACCGGTGCTTCCCAGTCCCATGGCCTGACCGACGCCCTTCTCAGGATCGGCGGAGGATTGCAATGGGTTCATCTTACAATGCTCACTGGTCTTGGAGATGCAACCACACCTGTATCCGAATGACCTTGCTAAGGTTGCGTTCGTAATATCACAGTTGAATGGCAAAGCACTACACTGGGCCGAATCACTCTGGTCCCAGAAGAGTTCCATAATCCAATCTCTCTCCAGTTTCTTCCCTCACTTCCGGGAAGTTTTCGGGACGCCCACCTGGGATTCATCGATTGGAGAGCAACTGTACCAGTTAAGACAAGGTTCCATGTATGTGAGTGAATATGCCCTTCAATTCCGTACACTAGCTGCCGCTAGCGGATGGAATGAACAAGCCCCACTCACCACGTATTGTCAGGGTCTGAACCCTCGCGTGCGGTTGCATCTCGTTGCCTATGAGGATTCCATCGGGCTAGAACGCTTCATCCAACTTTCCACCCGCTTCACCACTCTTATGCAGTCATGTCTTGAGGAGCACCAGGACCAGCTACTCACTCTTGCATCCCTTCGTCGACCTGAGTCCATCAGCCCTCCAGAACCTGCCTACGAACCCATGCAGATAGATGGTGCACGGTTGACTCGCGCTGAACGACATAGACGGCTGACACAGAGTCTGTGTTTATATTGTGGTTCCTCTGAGCACTTCATCTCTAAATGTCCCATTCGTCCTCCTCGTCCCAAGGTGAGTGCTACTGTAACGACTGAGACCAATCAGACACAATTATTTGTTATGGTTAACAAATAATCTTTAAAGCTCACTCTGGTACCTGTGGCCCCACCCCCCTGCGGGTGCAAGAAGGGTCCTTCGGTTACCATGACTACGATCAGATAAGTTGGTTTTTATTGCTGTTAAAAATGTGGTCACGTGGTCAAGACAGAGAAGACAGAAACAGACTTTTCTGCATTAATTTATGGATGAACTTATCTATAAATTAACATGCATCTCCGGCCATTGTGTGTGAGAATTTACTGTCTTGTATAGTGTCTTTTGAAACTATTATTATTATTATTATTATTATTATTTTATATTTACTGTGTATTTTATAATAGAACCAGCAGTCAATGTTACCTCACCTCTACCATATCTGGTCTTTATAAACTGATACTTTGAAGATTGAAATGATTGTGTATATGATATGTTGATAGCTGTACAACATTATAGTATTACAAGAATCTTTCATAGTTACTTCATCAGCAAGCCAACCAGCTGCACATGCAAATGATCACGCTTGAAACAAATATCCATAAATCAAATTCTCCCGCTTGGAAATGCCACGTTTCTTATTGGTCGCGTCAACCCTTAGGGGTTGGAACTTTCTCAGACTTTAAACGGCATTCACAAAAGTTCTTCCCTCTCTTGTTTTGCTGGACCTCACGGCTGCTAACTTCGGGATGGTGTCTGTGGGACCCCGTCCCCCAAACGCCCCATGGCCCCTGCAGGCTGTAACCACAGCCTGCTAGGCCTTGACTCGCATGTGCTCATTCAGGAGAGAGAGAAGACTTTCTCAACCAGAACAGAACCAAGGACAATCTCAGGATTCGGCACAACGATTCCAACCATCAACTCTTCCGACCTCCTCCCTCCTGCTTGGAGTGGCCTCAGCAGGGCCCAGGGCCCCAGGCCTTGACCCAACCAGCCATGTGCTCATGGAGAGAGAGAACTTTCAACCAACTTCCACATTTGACACTCACTGAACCATCAACAACTACAATTTTCAACAACTTCAAGAATTGTTCCAACTACAAAAATGCAAGTATCAATTTAAACGAAGTGCTCTGAAAATAAGCTGATGATTCTTTTCATAGTTTAAATGGATCTTCTCCATAGTTCCATTTCCGGTTTCCAGTTTCACTCTATCACTCCTCCTGTTATGTATGTATGTATGTTTGTTTAGTTTAGTTATGTTTGTGATTTAGTTAATAAAACTTGTGCACAATATGTATTTGGTTCTGATTCACTGCTTGCAAGCAAAGTCTCTTTTATGATCTTGATCTTGTTTCATGCACAAAGCGCTGTACATGCTAAGAAAGAATTATTTTTCTATGGCCATGGAAGATACCCTTTTTTTAGAATAAATTAATAATCAAAAGAGTTTGTTGGACGAACTGATTAATTGATTGTAAAATTAATTTAGCCACATCAAGTTAATCCAATTAACTGATCCAAATATTCATAATTAATCATAACAAGTTATTACTGATTATTAATATTTCATACAGCTAATTTGTTACACTATAATTCCCACGTTTGATAACTTGAAACCACTCTGTACTATTGTGAATTTAACTGCTGCTGATGCTACTACTCCAGTCATCGCCCTTCTCGACTCTGGGTCAGCAGGCAACTTCATCTCTGGCGCCCTCTGCCGTCAGCTCAAGCTCAAGTCTACCGCCACGCCTTCCATCTACCAGATTCACTTAATAACTGTTAGACCCCTCATCCGGAAGCAGGTACGTCTCTGTGCTGGTCCCATACAGCTTCAAATAGGAGCCCTACATGTAGAACAACAACATTTGCTGGTTCTGGAGGAATCCACCGCTGATGTGATTCTAGGGCGCCCATGGTTGGAGCAGCACAATCCCATTATCTCCTGGAGAACCAGTGAAATACTGAAGTGGGGGGACTGCTGATTCCCAAACTGTTTCTCTGCGCTTCCGGTGCCGGCTATTTCTCAGGCCAGAGAGCTACCCCTTTGCGCTACATCCATAGAAAGTCCAGTGGAGAAACTTTCGGTGGATGTTCCTCCATGTTATGCCCATTTCAGTGATGTTTTCTGCCCTCAGCGAGCCTCCAAGCTGCCTCCACACCGACCATTGGATTGTGCCATCGATCTGCTTTAGGGTGAGTCAGTGCCCCGTGGGAAGATGTATCCCCTGTCACTCCCGTAGGAGAAGGCCATGGTGGAATACATCAAAGAGGCTCTGGATCAAGGTTACATCCACCCGTCTACTTCCCCTGCTGCTTCCAGCTTATTTTTTCTGGCTAAGAAGGACGGAGGCTTGCGGCCCTGTATAGACTACCAAGCACTCAACCGGATCATTGTCAAGTTTCGCTACCCCCTTCCTCTCGTCCCCGCTGCACTGGAACATCTCCGAGGTGCCACTGTTTTCTCCAAGTTGGACCTCCGCAGCGCCTACAACCTCATCCGGATACATGAGGGGGACAAATGGAAGACGGCATTCGTGACCCCTACAGGGCACTACGAGTACCTTGTTATCCATATGGATTGGCCAACGCCCCCTCCGTATTTCAGGATTTCATACATGAGGTACTCTGGAAGTTCCTCCACAAGTTTGTTTTAGTCTATATAGATGACATCCTGATTTACTCCCGGAGTAAACATCGCCACCACGTTGCGGAGGTCCTGAAACGCCTGAGGGATTTCCAGTTGTTCCTGAAAGCAGAAAGCGCTCCTTTCACCAACTTCCAACATCGATAGCAGTGGCTTCCGGATGGACGAGGGAAAGGTGGATGCCATCCGCAACTGGCCCATACCCACAACCATCAAGGAACTCCCAACGTTTCCTCCCAACATTTCTACTGTTGCTTCATCCTGAACTACAGTATCATTGCCAGTCCACTTACTCACCTCCTTCGACACAAGCCCAAGTCTCTGTCCTGGACACCTGCTGCAAACCTAGCCTTTGAGTCCCTCAAGAAGTCTTTCACCACCGCTCCCCTCCTGGTTCATCCCGATCCATAGAAACTTTTCTTTGTTGAGGTCGACGCCTCGACTACAGGAGTGGGAGCGGTCCTTTCCCAGCAGCAGGGGAGCCCAGGTAGACTCCATGCGTCTTCTCCCGCAAACTCAACCCGGCGGAGGTCAACTACGACATCGACAATAAGCTGGCTCTTGAGGAGTGGAGTCACTGGTTGGAGGGGGCACAACATCCATTTGTGGTTTTGACGGATCACAAGAATCTAGAGTAACTCAGAGACGCCAAAAGATTAAACCCACGACAGGCAAGATGGGCATTGTTCTTTACCCATTTCCGTTTCACCATTTCTTATCTCCCTGGTCCCAAGAATCTTAAAGCGGATGCTTTATCCCGTCTCCATAGTCCTGAAAAGAGGACAGAAGAACCAGAGAATATCCTACCTGAGAATATTTTTGTAAGCCCCATCACCTGGTCTGAGGAGAACCTGCCCTCCTCCAACGTCTCCACCAACACTCCGCCGGGTTGCCCACCAGGTTTACTCTACATCACCCGGACACGGCACACTCCTCTCATCCACACTTCCCACACATCACTGGGCACTGGCCACTGGCCATCCAGGGGGCAATGAGACCCTCTCGCTGCTAAACGAACGCTTCGGTGACCTCCGTACCTTTTGTCAAGGCCATCAGGACTCTTGGAACCAGTTCCTGGGTTGGGCCGAGTACGCACAGAACTCCATGGACCTACCACTGGACTCACTCCCTTCCAGTGCGTGCTCGGTTACCAACCCCCACTATTCCCCTGGTCTGGAGAACCATCGGATGTTCCTGCCGTCGACTACTGGTTCTGAGAGAGTGAGAGGGTCTGGGACTCTGCTCACCAACAGCTGCAACGGGCACTGCGCAGACGTAGAATGACAGCCGACCTTCGCCGCTTTGACGCTCCAACGTACCAGCCAGGTCAGAAGGTCTGGCTGTCCACCAGGAACATCAGGTTACGTTTGCCCTGCTGAAGCCCCAGGTTCATTGGCCCCTTCCACATCGTGAAGTAGATCAACCCTGTCACTTACCAACTCCAATTACCACCACAATACAAGATTCATTCTACCTTCCACGTCTCCTTGCTGAAGTCTCATCATCCCTCTGTTTCTGTTTCTACAGTGCCTGCCTCAGCGGCGGAACCTCCCCCTCCGCTCATCCTAGAAGAGGGTGCCACTTACCAGGTTCACGACATCTTGGACTCCCGGCGGGCGGTCTACTGGATTACCTCATGGACTGGGAGGGATACGGCCCCGAAGGAACGCTCATGGGTACCCAGAGACATTATACTTGATCCTAAGCTGCTCGATCAGTTCCACGCCACCCATCCGGAAAAGCCTGCCCTCTGGGGCAGAGGCCGACCACCACGACGTCGGGGGTAATGTCACAACCACGCCAGGCTCCACCCTCACACAATCACAGTTTACTCCCTCTCCTGATTACTGATCACACACATGCACATCATACACCTGCACATCATCAGTACTGCAATCACCTCCGGCATTTAAGCCTCAGTCTCAGTCTCAAGATGCTAACTCTGTGCTCACCTCCTGGACTCCTAATCTGCTTACCAGTCTCCTTGTGTTTTCTTAGAGTCTTGAAAATTACGTAACATATTACATGTGATTTGAAGCTGTGGTGGCTAAAAGATGGTTTCTGGCTCTAGTCTGCAATCTTCAAAATCTTGTAGGAGTTAGTCTTCAAAAAGCTTTAAAAGTCGGAGTTCCAGGTTTCAGAAGAAGAACTTTATTGAGCAATTCAACAAAGTGAGATGTTCAGCTGAGTCATCTGATCTTACAGTGGTCAACACACGGGTTTTATACATCTTTCTTATCGCCAGTGTCCAACCAGTGTTTGTACCGTTATCTCTTACACCTTGCTCCTCCTCAATATCACGCCACAGTTAAGATCACATGCTCCGAGGCCTTATTTCTATTGGTGGCGGAACATCACATGTATCGTTTTTTTTTAAATTACATCATATATGTTTTTTAGTACTTTTCTGTACCTTGCACCAACGTCATTTAGGCATTACATGGGTTTCTAGGTACTTTCCATCTCTACATTGCCCTATGGCCTACTTTTATTTAGCATTACAGCATTCAGACTCAAGCATCAGATAGAGGAGGGGTAGCAGCATTCTCCAACACATCCCCCCTTTGGGACTAATTCTAGTCCCACCTTCAATTTTCCCAGAATGTATCTCCATGAGCAGGCCTCTTTCTTATCCAACCAATATGATCAATTTAGACCATCCATTCACTCTATCAATAGACCTGTTATCACAGAGGTACACCCTGGAGGAAGAATGAGACCAAACATCTCCACCCCCATTTGTCTGGAGTGGAGTAAAAGATCTCACCTTCCTGTCAAACCATCACCCTTAATATGGACACAGCAGCTTCAGACATTCAGTGTATTCACCATACAGTATCTAGTCTTGAGACCACCACTGTCCCACGATGCCAGAGGAACCATGCAGGCGCTTCCGGTGGCCTGTGGCGCTATCTGGGTTGCTCCATCGTTGCCAGAGGTGCCCTGGCAGTGCCTAGAGCACTATCTGGTGTTGGAGCAGACAGCGGGTTTTTAAACCACCAGTTGAGTCTACCCTTTGTTGAAACAACAGTGGATGACCGCGCTTGCAAATAATTTCTCTTTTACATCTTATATACAATAGTTCCAGTAGTCTAAATGCGCATAATGTCAGAGCTTCTATGTTTATTACTGTAATATGCATATATGTTCATAAATGTAAAAAGGTGAATAAAGTGATTTAAGAATAATAAAAACATTCCCATACTTCTCTCATATTCAATTACATCACCTCATATCAAGGGTAATGATCCGCTTTGAACCTTCTATTTCCCTTCAGTCTTACATTTAAAATTTGTGACAGTAGTGTGATTATATACTTCAACAGGATTATAAGTATAGATTATACAGGACGGGGGCCGGTAAAATAAATGCAGAATTGCCCATCTTACTAACTCCCTACTCTACCCATGCATGTTCTAATAAGCTTCCTATTTTTACCCCCAAAAGAAAGACAGAGTTTGGCTAACTCCCTCTCTTGTCAAAAAACAAAGTAAAAAAAAATTAAAACAAAAATAATAGGTGCCCCCAGTCCTTTTTACCTTTTTTTTTTTTCCAAGACCCCATTAGAACTCATCTAACTCATCCAGGCCTGGTCCAATTGGGTAGACTCCTGAGTTGCATCCAATGTCAACTCTGTCTCGGTTAACCGATACATTGATCATCTGCTTGGCTCTGGTCAGTGACTGAGCAGCTGCAGTGGCCAACATGGATCTAAGAAAAGGTATAACGCAACAGAACAGCAGAAGAGCAACAACCACCACAGCTATTATTATTCCCACCTTAATCAGCCATTCTTTCCAGGTTCCAAACAAAGAATCAAACCAGTGTCCAATATTTCTGTCCCTTCCCGCATTTTCAGCAGCCTCTTGTCTTAGCGTCTTCAGTTTCTTCATAGCCCTAGTGAAAGTTCCATCAGGGGCTGTATTATTAGGGATAAAGGTGCAACAGTCAGTCCCAAATATTACACACACTCCTCCTTTGTCTGCCAATAACCAATTCAGGGCGTGTCTATTTTGCCATGTCATCCTGCTAGTGGCCTTTAATTGTTGGCCTAACGCTTCAAATGCATCATCTGTATGATTGATAAACCTTTGCTGATTATAATATATGTAGTTTATCCATTCAGTGTTCTTATTAACGGGTATCCATAGAAACAGTGATTCTATTCCTGACAATATTTCACTTCTAGCCTTAAACTCATGTGGTATCCCTCTGGGCTGTCCAATTGCATCAAGTGTAACCTTAGGGTCCGGGGTATAGGCCCTTTTAAACCTACGTTTTTGTCTTCCAAGCTCTTCTAATTTTCCCACATCGTTTGCATCCCAATTTACAATTCCTGCTTCCTGTGCTAATCTTACCCTTACACAGAGTCCTTTCCAATCTACCAAGGTGGCCCTTAGTCGTTTTCCTCCATATAGCCAGAAGAAATCAGCTACTGCTTCAGTCTGGTTTTCAAGTGGTCCAATCAGAGGATAAGATAGAGTAGCATTCTCGCAATTCTCATGGACTCCTACTATTGTCATGTTTTTGTTTACTGTTGCTGTAGCATATGGCGAGCTAGAGGATTTATACACATTTGTTTCTCCGTACATTTCATAATCTAGATGCCAGATGATAGCACATTTACCCTGAAATGTTCCTACGTCTCGATACCCCTTAGTTTTATTAAAGCATTCATATTCCAATGTTCTGTCTATTATGTAGTTTTGGGGGGTTTCTCTATTGGCTCGATCTACCCTGACATCAAGTTTTTTGCCTGCACTCCCCCAACCTCTCTGATTGTAGAACCTCTGATAATATTTGTTCCCTAACATTGCTAAACAGTCGGCTGGGCAATATGGGACCACATGTCCAAGTCTGCTACAATACTGTGAATTAAATCTAGCGCACTCCATATAGTCATACTTGTTTGGTACTACTCTTAGTTTTTTCAAAGGTGATGGCGAACATAATACACAAGTGCCCTGTTTTGCCTGTCTTGCAGTATACTGTGCCCATCTATACCATTCATTATGATAAGCAGTATCCAGCAGTTTCTCTTTTTGTAGTTCTGATTCCGAATAATACTCAGTTAGGGTATAGTCTTCATGAATAGTCCCAGCTTTCTTCAGGGATCTTTTTACATTGTGTCTGCTTGTTTTGTTACCTTGTGTTGGTTTAGTCAGGTTAGGGTGACTCATCCCACTCAAAGCTTGAGAGGTCTGGTAGTTCAATGTCTGGGAGATCAATTTCTGGGAGGTCAATGTCTGGGAAGTCGTCTTCTGGAAGGTCAATTCCTGGGATGTCAATGTCTTGGAGGTTGAGTGTGACAAAGTTGAATGGTTCATCAGTAGAGATTCCTTCTCCAGGGGATTGTTCTTCTGAAGGCACTGTGTCTGGGGAAGCTGCTGTATGAGGTGTATTACCAGAAAGATCAATACCAGGAGCTCTCTCACCTTCAGGCTCTAGGTCCTCTGAAGATTGTTCATCATCCCGCTCCGGCATTTCATCTCTTGGCTCAGCGTGTTCAGTCTCCCTAGAATGAGGTTCATCAATGTTAATATCTCCACTTTCAGTTCCCTGCTCTTCTGAGGCATCTTGAGCTATTTCCTCTTGACTCCCTTCTGGACTATCTATTTCTTCCTCTTGCCTTCTAGGCCTCAGTCTTGGGACTCGGGTGCAATGATTTAAATGATACCAAGTTGTGCTACCCTCTACCTGTACTGCTGTGGGGGTTGCTCTTTCTACAGTGTAAGGTCCTTCTCTTCGCGGCTCATTCCACCTTCTCCTAAAGACTCTTAGGTACACTTGGTCTCCAGGGACCACTGGACAGGGAACTTCCTCTTCTTCTCTGGGTCCCCTGCTTTGTTCCTGTGAATGGATAGCTTCATGTATAGCAGTCAATTGTCTCATATATGTTCTTAACTCCAATTGTAATTGTTCTAAGGGTGGGCCTTCATAAGGTCCCCTTAAATGAGGCACAGGCATTGGTCTTCCAGTCAGCATTTCATGGGGGGTCAGATTAGTGATCCTGTTGGTCTGCATTCGATAGCTCATTAGTGCGAGTGGCAGCGCATCTACCCAATTAAGCTTAGTGTCTGCACAGATTTTGTTGACTTTGGCTTTAATAGTCCCATTAACTCGTTTTACCAGTCCCTGTGACTGTGGATGATAGACGCACCCTAGCCTCTGCTTGATCCTCAACTGTTGTATTACTGTCTTTACCGCTCTTTGAATAAAAGCAGATCCATTGTCTGAGCTGATCTGGGATGGGATACCAAATCTTGGTATGACTTCTCTCGTCAGAAATTTGATCACTGTCTGTGCTCCTTGCTCTGCTGATGACTCTGCTTCTACCCATCCACTGAATCTGTCTATGATGACCAGCATGTACCTTTTTCCTCTTACTGATTTTATCATGTCCACATAGTCCATCACTAGATGCTTAAAGGGCCCTTCTGGAACTGGAATAGAGCCTATTGGTGTTGTTGTTCCTTTTCTTACATTGTTCTGTGCACAAATTTCGCATTCACTCAAAAATTCGTTTACCCTTGTTTGTAAGTATGGGGACCAGAATCCTTGTCTTTTTATTTTTCTCATAATCTCCCCTCTTCCACAATGATCAAAACTGTGGGCGTCAGGTATAAGAATGTTTATAAGAATGGGGTGGGGGCAATCATAAAACCTTCATGAGACCTCCAAATATTATTAGCATCTCGGGTTGCCCCCCTTTGTTGCCATAAGTGTATTTCAGGTGATGTAGCTCTGGACTGCATTTGGGCAATATGTTCTACAGTGGGGAGAGGCTGGATCAAAACATATGGTGCCATAACAGCAGATTGACACCCAGAAGCCTGTTTGGCTTGGCCATCAGCCGCATTGTTACCTTTGATAACAAAATCATTACCTTTCTTGTGGGCTTGACATTTGACAATAGCCAATTTAGCTGGAAACATCATAGCATTAATCAACGCAGTAATTTGGTCCCCATGTTGGATTGGGGTGCCATCACTCTTTTTGAATCCTCTTTGTTTCCACACTGCACCGAAAAGATGGCATACACCATGGGCATATGCAGAATCAGTATAAATGTTGGCTATTTTATTCTTGGCCAACATGCATGCCGCAGTAAGTGCTTTTAGTTCGGCCAACTGTGCTGAACAAGGCTGCTTACAATGTTGTGTTAACACAGGAGTAAAGTTGTCACCATCTCGTTGTACAACCGCAAACCGAGCATGATTGCCCAAGTGATCTCTAAAACATGAGCTATCTACAAAGTAGTCCACGTCTGCATCAACAATTGGTGTTGATTCCAAATCTGGTCTCAGACGAGTAAACGCTAGAGAGGCAACAACACATTCATGAGGTGTTCCTTCCCCCTCTAGTGGGACAAAATTAGCTGGGTTTGTTGTGGCACATCTCTTAATTGTTATGTCAGGGTATGTTAACAGTGTGGAATATGCCAAACATCTGGCCTGTGTCAAAACAAAACGTCCCTGTTCTAATAATTCAACAATCTTATGATGGGTATAAATGATGACTTGATAGCCCATAGTAACAGCAGAGGCTTTCTCATAAGCAAAGTACACTGCCGCCAAACCTTGTTGGTAACACGGTGGATAGCCCTGAGCCACACTGTCCAATTTGGTGCTATAGTAGGCAATGGGTTGCTTTTTCCGCCCACTGCATGTTTCTTGCATCCGGACAGCAGAAGCAAATCCCTCTTTTCTGTTTGCTACATACAAATGGAAATTTCTATCATAATTAGGAATTGTTAGCGCAGGGGCTGTTTGCAACTCTTTTTTGAGTGAGCTGAATGCTATCAGTCCATCAGGATCCCATTTCAATGGTGTTCTAAGATTTTGGTGACCAGCCTGCTTCATAATGGCCCGCAATGGAGCCGTTTTGATTGCATAATCTTCTATCCAATCAGCACTAAACCCAGTCATTCCCAAAAAGGTCATCATCTGACCAACAGTTTGTGGTTGGGGTGCTTTACTCATTCCTTCCAATTGGCTGGGCGATATTCCCTTTGATGTGCAATCAATCGACCCAGATACTCTACTTGAGGCAAACAGTATTGCAATTTCTCTTTTGAGGCTTTATGGCCACCTTCTGCAAATTTGGTTAATACCTTAATGGAGTCCTGATGGCACTGCTCCAGTGTCGTTGAACAGATCAACAAATCATCCACGTACTGTATTAATGTGCTATCCAGTCTTAAGTCTTCTAGATCAAGTTTTAAAACTTGGTTAAACACATGGGGTGAGTGTTTGAATCCTTGGGGCATTCTCGTGTATGTGTATCGTTTACCTTGGTAAGTGAAGGAAAAAAGGTGTCTGCTTTCTTCTGCTAAAGGAATGCTGAAAAATGCAGAACAAAGATCAATCACAGTGAAATAATTAGCAGCAGGTGGAACATTTGTCAACAGCGTATGCGGATTTGGCACCTCAGCTGGCCAGTCCTCCACTACTTCATTCACTGCTCTGAGGTCATGCACTAGTCTCCACTTAGATGTGTCGGCCTTTTCAACTGGTACAATTGGAGTGTTGCAATAGCTAGTAGTTTCAATCAGTACTCCTGCCACTATTAGTCCGTCAATTGTTTTTCTTATTCCTTCTATTGCTTCACGTCTCAATGGGTATTGTTGTTTCCTAGGCAACTGAACTCCTGGCTTGATAGTAATTCTAACAGGGTTTGCTGACTTAACTAAGCCTACATCTGTGTCATGCTTAGACCATAACTGTAGGGGTACCCTTTGTTCCATTTCTATCATTAGTTCCTTCATTTTGGATATTGGGTCATGCTGCTGTTCTGTCTCTACTACCAATTTTGGGGTCCCTATCATATCAGTTACACATAGAATTTTTAGGTGTGTTCTGTCTGGTGTTTGTAAAATGAAAGGGTTCTCAGTGGCTTCCCACAGTTTTTCCTTAGCTTTTAACATCATTGGACCTAGGTCTTTTGCCTGATACCCTTCATTTATATACAACGTAACATGTGGGACTGAATTATCAACCCTAAACCATGTTCTGGTGAAGTCATTGTCCTCAATTTACAGTGCTGCCCCTGTAGGTCCTATAATTATATAGTTTGAGCATAAGTGTACTTTTTGACCCTCAGTCTTCTCTAACCACTCTCGTTCCTGTATTGGATTCCTAAGGGGGTCATATGTCATTGTACAGTGATATTCAGTTTCTGGTGGGGTTGGTTTCAGGAATTGTTCTTTTATGTATCTTTCCCATTTGTTCAGTGTTTTTCCTAGTCACTCATCTAAGTTTCCAATCCAACATGCATTAGCTTGTGGTTGTTCTTGATCAATCTTACTTATCACTGTCATCTGTTTTATACCTGCATTATCTATGTATATCCCTTTGGGGGTGCGCCATATCTGTAAATTTAGCTCGCATATTGCATCCCTTCCCAACAGATTGACTGGTGTTTGGTCTGATACCAGCACAGGAATTTTTATCTCAGAGTCTTTGACTTTTATGCTGACAGGAGTTGTCATTGGAATTAGCTGCGTTAGTCCCGAGAATCCTACTGTCTTTACATATTTTCCAGACCTGGGGAGGTGTGAGGCATAAGTTGGGCTTAAGCAGGTATATGTTGCTCCTGTATCAAGCATAATAGGTCTTACCTTGTCCTCTATCTTAACCCGCAGCATAGGTTCTTGGTCAGCATTGGATGACAACATTGGAAGCTGACTCCTCCCCGTAGGATTCTCTGGGCAGTCCTAGTATCCTTGGTCTGGGCCACGCCTTGGGTTGACGGGGCCAGACACCTGATACTGCTGGTTCTGATTTCCTTGCCGCCATGGCTGTCTTTGCTGGGGCCCATCCAGAGGCCATGGATTAACTGGACATGATCTCTTGGCGTGTCCAGGCTGATTGCATCCCCAACAGATACTTGGTTGGTCAGGGTTTCTTTGCTGGTTGTAAGCTTGTCTCCCTCTACCTCTTCCTCTTCCTGGGTTTGTTCCTCTATTGTCTTGATGCTCAGGAAGGTATATTACAATTGGTGCAGCCGGTTGCTGTGGGTTGCCTATGCCAGCAGGAACATTCTGAGTCATGTTGTTTGGTGCTTGCTGAACAATTTGTGGTGCTTGACTTGGTATGTTGACAGCAGCCATCATGGCAGTTGGATCTTCTGTTTCCTTCACCACTGCTTGCACTTTCTTCTTTTTGTTGATTAATTCATCCAGTTGTAATTGAGTCAGTATTCTTTGAAGTTCTCTATCTTGATTCTTCAGTTTCTGTTCGTTCTTTCTGTATTGCTCCACAGCATGGGTCACGTGGTCGCTGAATTCTTTTAATGACTTTGAGGTCAGTCCCACCACATCTTCTAATTTCGCTTTCACAGGTGCAGGCATAGCTTCAATTATGGCAGTTCTAAACAGTACTGTTATGACTTGGTCATGTTCAGGGTCCCTTTCAAGTTCCTGTTTCCACTTTCTGGCTTGTTTCTGTACATAGATGACCGGGTTTTCTTCGTCTCCTATTGGCTCCCCTCTCAGTGACTTTGGGTCCATTTGGGTTTGATAATGTGTTCTCAGAATGTGCCATATTTTTGGTCTGTAGTAGTCCAGTGGTCTGGCATCCATTCCAGTCGAGTCAACTGCCTGTTGTAGTCCTGCATCATGTAAGATCTCGTTAGTCTTTGCTCCTCCCACGCATTTGGCCAACAGGGCCTTGACATCTCCAAGGGCCAAAATCTTGCCCATTGTCTCTTCCTCCAGTATCCTGATCCACTTGCCGGCCCCTTCATGTATATTAGGTAGGCGGGCTATCAGTCCCTCCAGATCTTGCCCTGCCCATGGCACATACTGTCCTTGTTGCCCTTTAATCAGAATGGGGCACTGCACATTCTCTTTCTGCAGAGGGTCCTTTTCGTCCTCAAACCACCGACCTCTTGCAGTTATTTTCCCTTTCCTATATAGATAAGTAAGAGATGGGGTCAGCTTTACCTCATGGCCTTTCCACATGGTTATTGAAATGTTCAGTTCTTCTCGAGTGCATGTGTTCAATGTTAATGGTTCAAATAAATCAATTAAAGTTTTTCTCTCTTTTTTGCCCAACAGTCTCATCCCCCTGTTCCCTCTCTTGCCGTGTCTATTAGTCCAGAGCTTCAGCATCTTCATTGGTGCCTGACTGTTCTTCTAATTCTTCCTTATTTCGCCGCACCTCTACCCACATATGACGAATGTTGCGTGGGTTGTTTTTCTGTACTACCATTACCACTAGTTTTTTCAATGTCCAATTTTCCACCAGTTCTGGCCTGACCTCTCCTCCTCTCCCTACCTCAAAGATTATGTCACTTTCCCACTTAACTGGTCTGATACATGAGCATACCGTCATGTAAAGGTTGTTCAGGACTGTTGCCCCTCCCACTTCCTTGGGCCAGCGGAGTGTAACATTTCTGTGTAAGTATGGGACATAAACTGGATTTAGTTTGATCTCCGATGCAGTAAAGGCTGACTCCAGAAGGATGGCTTTGGGAAGGTGGAATTTGTTTAAATGTGGCCTCAAAACCTCAAATGTTATTTGTTCTTTGATTATCTTTATCCAATTCAACAGAGGCCAATCTTTGTCAAGTTGGTCAAGATTTGCGATCTTTGTCAAATTTCTCAAGAGCTCATCTCTTTTTTTGATCTGTTAACATCTGTCTTTGTCCTGTTTCATCCACAAATTCTTTTTCCAACCAAAAATGATTTTTAATTCCTTTCGTTTGTTCTAGGGCCTGCTCAAACCTTTCTTTATCTTCATACTGAGCCAATGCTCTCCTATACCTTTCCTTCCCGTATTCTTCTCTGGAGCTGGAAATCAGACTCCCCTTCTTCTTATCTTTTTATCTCTGTTATTCTAGGTTATTTTGCAGTGGGGTTTTTTACAGTTTTCAGAGCAATCATCCAGCGTGTCAGCTTACCAGAGACAATTCACAAAACAAAATATAAGCAAAAAAACTGCTTACCTGATTTTTGGCCGGCCTTTGTTTTGTGAATGCCAGCGTCAGCGTCCACACCACGGTGATCTCCTGACCCCAGGCCTGTCCTGTTCGTGGCGCCAAATATGTGGTGGCTAAAAGATGGATTCTGGCTCTAGTCTGCAATCTTCAAAATCTTGTAGGAGTTAGTCTTCAAAAAGCTTTAAAAGTCGGAGTTCCAGGTTTCAGAAGAAGAACTTTATTGAGCAATTCAACAAAGTGAGATGTTCAGCTGAGTCATCTGATCTTACAGTTGTCAACACACGGGTTTTATACATCTTTCTTATCGCCAGTGTCCAACCAGTGTTTGTACCGTTATCTCTTACACCTTGCTCCTCCTCAGTATGACGCCACAGTTAAGATCACATGCTCCGAGGCCTTATTTCTATTGGTGGCGGAACATCACATGTATAGTTTTTTTTTTAAAATTACATCTTATATGTTTTTTAGTACTTTTCTGTACCTTGCACCAACGTCATCTAGGCATTACATGGGTTTCTAGGTACTTTCCATCTCTACATTGCCCTATGGCCTACTTTAATTTAGCATTACAGCATTCAGACTCAAGCATCAGATAGAGGAGGGGTAGCAGGATTCTCCAACAAAGCCCGAACTCACACATAAACACAGTAAGCTAAATGCATAATGCCATTATTAAGGTGCATAAGTGGTGGTCTAGGTTTGTGCTTCCCGCTAGTCATTCAACTGCCTGATAACACCTGTATATGTTACACATGTTACACTTGTAAACACACAACCACAGTTGTCAACATCTTAACCTCATTCTTAACATCAACATTGCCTGTTTAACTTCAGACATATGTACCCAGAACGGATGGCTACAAAAACACTACAATTCGAAAATTAACTTATGATGCTGTGCATTTTTTTAGGTAGACTGCTTGCAATCATAACAAAAAAAAAAGCTTTTAGCTATATATTTGAAGAAACCTATCCTTTATATATATTCTTGTGTATTCCAGAAGTAAAAAAATAAATAAAAAAATAAATAAAATGAAGTAGCATATTTTGGGGACATGTAAATGCACACAAAGTAGTCATTTATGCTGAAAGATATACTGAGCACTAAACTGAAAACATTACATTTTGCCTAGCAATTCCAAAAATACAAATAATGGTTGTGTACATGTAAGGCCTACACACAAAAGCCTTTTTTATTTTGGGGGGGGGGGGGGGGACTACATGTTGTAGTAGTGTGTACTGTTAATGTCATGTATAATGGATGAAGTGCTAGGATGTTCATCTTGGGTGGATGGAGATTCTGATTGCTGGTGCTGATGCAGACGAATCACTGGCAGCTGGTTTGGATGAAATGGCTGGGACAAGGACCAATGACTAGGGATTGATGTTGGTGGGGATGTCATGGTCCAGGCTGGCATATTTGTGGAATGAGGTTGATGCTGATCAGGATTTGAACTTGAACTAGGGATTGATGTTGGTGGGGGTGTCATGGTCCAGGCTGGCATATTTGTGGAATGAGGTTGATGCTGATCAGGATTCAACGCACTTGCAAAAGTACCCATTGGATTCAGAAACATCTGGTTAGTGGCCTGTTGCTGTGCGTGCATCATCAGGAATCTTCTCTCCTCAGCCTCCTGTTGTGCCTTATGTATTCTCTCAAAACTGGAAGCCTCTTGATCCACCCGAGTCTGTTCAGATCTATGCAATTCATTCAGCATCCTTCTGTTGTCCATCATATATGCCTGGATTCCGTCATCAGCTTGGCAAGGCTTTCTTTTTCTTTTTGGAGCCTTGGCTCCAGGAATGGGCAGTCTCCCTCCTCTGATGCCTTCTTCATTGACACTGCTCTCTGTGCTTGATTCAACAGACAGTCCTGCATCAGCAACGGTGTTTGTGTCATCTGCATCACAGGATATGCTGCTTGAATCTCCCACTGTTTATTGAAATACACAATTTTAATCAATACAGATAAAACAATATATGTCAATACATGTTGCAATGTACAACGTGTGTGTGTGTGTGTGTGTGTGTGTGTGTGTGTGTGTGTGTGTGTGTGTGTGTGTGTGTGTGTGTGTGTGTGTGTGTGTGTGTGTGTGTGTGTGAGACGAAGAGAATATAACATGAAAACAAGCAACAGGTTTATGTAGCTGCTTTTGGTTAATGAGAAGCATCCTAACCTTGGATGCTATTATTTTGTTTTATCCACTGGCTTAGCGGCTCCAGAAAAACGGCAAATAGCAAGGGGCTAACCAAACATCCCTGACGGCAGCCCCTTTCTAATTTAATGATGCTAGATAAGCTACCGTTGACCTTGATCCTTGCTATAGGACCTGTGTACATAGCCCGAATGGTCTCAATGCACCTTTCATGAAAGTTAAACCTCTTCATTACCCAGAATAAAAAATCCCGCCAAACGCAATCAAAAGCTTTTTCTGCATCCATTCCCATTTTTTAGGCTTCTAGCTTCTTATCATTAATATGTTGCATAATATGTAACGTTCTGCGGATATTGTCATGGGTTTGGGTTTGTTTATGTTTTATGAATCCAGTTTGATCTAAACTTATAATATCAGGTAATCTTTTTTCAAAGCACCATGCTAGAATTGCTGTGAATAATCTATAATCTATATTGAGCACATTGATAGGCCTATGATTTGAACAGTTGGTTTTATCCATTCTGGATTTTAAAGTCTTGTGTAATAGTGGAATTAAAGTTTTTCTAAACATTTTACACCATTCTGTAATATATCCATCTGCACCTGAGATTTTATTATTTTTGAGTTTAGAAATTGCTAATATCAACCCATGTTATGTCCCCGCATACTATATCATTTAACGTCTATGTGTAAGCATTTAACCGTCTGGGGTCTAAGGTGTTTTTGGGGTCCTTGAGATGTTTTGACATGCCCTGACATTTGTGCTTTTTTCATTTGCTAATAAACATATTAATGGCAAAGTTGTAATTGCACTCTATTTAGCACAAACTGGGCTACCATAATATGTGAGCAACATGTATGTACATGTTTGTATTTTTGAAGGAATATTGTTTATGTATGGTTCAAAACTAAAACTTAAAGCCTCTGAAATAATGCTTTAAAACTAAAACTTAAAGCCTCTGAAATAAGGCCACAAAACACATACTAAATATGTGTCCACAAGACTTTTGACTAATGGATGAGCTGCATATTAATGAGCCTTTCACACAGGTGTGTCACTGGGAACCAAAGAATGCGAGGACAAAAGAAACTATACATACATACACATACACATATACATACATACACATTTACATACATACATTTCAGTGGCGATTTCTTTAAGACTGCAAGGGAAGCTCGCCTTCCCCTATAATGTCAAAAGATTAATGGTCAATTATGTACTATTGTGATAACATTTTATTGACTAAATATGCGTTATAACACGTTCATCTCGAAGACGAGTTCGTTCAGAATCAGCTATATAGCAGGTCGGCTGACTCGATTTCCTTCTAATAGATTCCTGTAGCGTCACAGTGCATTTCCCTGTTGAAGCCCAGTGTCCATTGACTTCAATGAGGCTGCTACTTCGAACAGTTTTTTCAGTGCTTCAAAACTAGATGGTCATTGGATAACTGCTGCGATTAGGTCCCGCCCACGGACACTCAGGCTGCATCCCAATTCGCCTACTTATACTACGCCCTAAAAGTATGTACTCTTTTTGTGAAGAAAAGGTACATACTTTTGAGTGTGTAGCAAAAGAGAAGGCAAGCTTTGGGACATACTACTTCGTCATCATTAATGGACGGACAGATCTGTTGCGTGCATCCTGTTACCGTAAACTGTCCTGTCAATCATCTTGTCACAGTTAAAATCCTCCATTCAATCTAATTTAATTTCCTAACGTTTCGGAGAGAACTGTAGAAGCACGTTCATCTGCCAGTCGCGGGTCTTTCATGCAGAGACTCTCCTCATGTGTTTGCAATTTGAATGTAATGAATGATGCATTTAAAAGTTAATGGCTAAACATATCTTTACAAAAGTTCACAATGCTGCTGCAGATGCATAATGTAGACAACATTGAATAAATACATTTTCGACAGGTTAGATACTGGTAATTAATCACTCAAAACTCTTTATCAAAACCTCTCTACATAACCGCTGGACTCGCGCGCCCTCCATGTCTGAAGTTTTTTAACACTTTTCAATCATGTTTGTAGTTCTAATCGAATCCTCGTCCAGCGCGCGATGGGTTGTGGGCAATATCAGCCGTTAGAGTGCGCATCGATCTGCACTTCGAATTCTGACCGGAAATAGTAGATCATCCGGGTATATCTTTGGAACACTCATTTCAACATACTACGATTTGGGACGTACTAATTATATTTTCGAATACTATTTAGGACGGATAGTATGCGAATTGGGATGCAGCATCAGTGTCTCTGGGGGTGAATGAGGAGTGGGCTGGCCCGGACTCCGTGCTTCTGCGTGATGATTGGAGGGTCGTTTGATTGACAGCAATTTAGTACTAAAAGTCGCTGACACTGAAGCTTCATGCTATTCGAGCTCAGTCTCAGTCCCATCGCGGATTTTTCAAGTGTAGTCGAAAGACAAACTGCTGCAACCTATTTCTTGATATTTGCTTGGCGATATTGCTAGCCAATTTTCATCATACATTTCACACAATTATACACTACGTTCCTTGTTTCAGTTTAACCTAATTCCCACATTTTCTCCGTGGAGTTTACTATCTTTTTTTTTCGATCGTTTGTTAATGCATTCATTCATACAGCAGCCTATATATATATATATATATAAGTGTGTGTGTGTGTGTGTGATAATTATACACTAACATGTATGGGTGTACATATAAAAAATAAATAATGATGTATATTATTTCTAAATTAAATAATGAAAATGAGCTTCCACATTAGCCGCCACATTCACACACACATATATACACATATTTATTTTGTCTTCGCAATCCTTCTTTTTCAAGATGTTTCCAACTCTAACTTTGAACCAATTCTGTAGAATATATATGTATTCTACAGAATTGGTTCAAAGTTAGAGTTGGAAACATCTTGAAAAAATTTGTCTTTTTCCACAAATTTTGTATGCATGCAAATTGTATAATATCCAAGGTGTAGTGTATCTGGACTGTGTCAGGAAGACTCATTCAATTCTACATGTGAAAATGCTTTTAACCCCTTTTGCTCTTATCCGTAACTCAGGCCTGGCACCACAGAGCCTGTGTTAAAATCGCCCATTGACACCTTTACGGCATGAGAGTGTTTACCCCAAACATCAATAAAACAGAACTCGCAGAGCCTCAAAGAGATCTTATCGGCCCAACACCCCCTTTCTGCAGAGAAAGGAATGCCAGGCGTCCGAAAGAAAGCTCCCTCCACGACGCACACACACACACACATTCTTGCATGAAAACCTAAAAAAAAGTAAATTCTGAAAAGTGTACGACATATTCCTGTGTTTGCATGTTTCCCAGTTCATATTAGTCTAGTTATGATTTCCTAGTGTATCAGTGGAACTCTAAGTGCCTGTATTCATGCATTAAGATGTATCTTTGTAATTCCTATTCTTTTTACATGTCTTCTTCGTACCGTTTTAATCCTCTCTGTCTAACTGAGTTGGTTATATATATGAGCATACCGCAAAATGTATCATTATATGCAGGGTGCGATTTGTGAAAAAACAGAGGAGGGGGGGGGGGGGGGTGGGGGGGGTTTGAAACATTTTTATTTATAAAAATAAATCATGAGAACATGAACTTCACTGCATTTGCAGGAATTGTAAAATCTTTGTTCTTATTAACTCATGAAGTAGTCTAATGCAATATTTTTTTACTCTAATAGCCTATCTTTCCCCACACATATGAACTGTGATCATGCACAACCAGGGGCAAACTTTGCTTTAAAAAGTTGACAAATTGATGTCTCCTTTAATGGTCCAGAGGTAGAACTTTTGCTGAGCATGTCAGATGTTCTGGGTTCTTAATCCGC
The DNA here is from genome assembly GCA_030578275.1 of Meda fulgida. NCBI lineage: Eukaryota > Metazoa > Chordata > Actinopteri > Cypriniformes > Leuciscidae > Meda > Meda fulgida. The sequence continues at coordinate 19,154,024 of CM060633.1, read as the reverse complement.
ACTTGTATAGTTTTTTTTTCTTTTTCTCATCAAAACCCGAATATGTTCATCAATGGTTGTATTAGATCAAGCAGGGACACGTTTGTGTGCATTTTTGTTTTGTTATTTCACCGGAACGAACAAAGAGTCTCCGAAACGGATTGAAGCGCGCGTGCAGGTGAAGACTGTGCGTGAGCCACAAGATAACACTGTAACCGCGGCACCGATCGCAGGCGGCAACGACAACTTTGATCACTTGATTTAAAAAAACAACACATTTCAGCGCTAGATCGCCTCTTATTTAACAAACGGACAAAATGAATAGTCTGCCAGCTGGAGATGTTTTATTCATTTCAATTGGTACATCCGTGCGCGAGAGGTTTTAAAAAGTGGTGGGGACAATATTGACACTGGCAAAAAGTAGTAGGGATGTCTCACCCGTCCCACCCGCAAATTATGCCCCTGTGCACAACGAAAAAACATGCAAGAATTAAAGCAGAACTATGCGACTTTTTTACCTGTGCGCGCCCTGTTGAACTGTCGGCAGTCTGTATTGTATGTGCGCCTTGAACACCACATGTATACGGCGCCGGGTTATTTCTGTTTGATGCTAATTTATCAGATCTTTTTTTGCAGTAAAGCAATTCGTTACATCGCAAGACCTGATATCACGCGACACTTCCTGATGCTGCGGCCGACGGCCCAAAGTTGCAAGTGTGTTTTTTCCGCTCACATTCGATAGGGGGGTGCGAGATGACCACCATTCAACCAGAAAAAAGTAATATAGCCATTCCAATGACTCCGAAGCTGTTAGGTTAAGGTAGAAAAGTTGCATAGTGCTGCTTTAAATCCCCCTCCCAGTAACATGGATAGTGCCACTCGGCTAGACATGTCAAGACACTTATTTTTGAATGGCAAAATTAAATGGCACAATGTAGTGTCAACTTAAACATAAATCTGCTTGACCACAGATTGATTGCAAAGTTAAACCATCACAGTAGAAACAGTTTTACTGCTGCTGTTAAAAGTAATAACGTTGCATCGCGATGCTGAGCTACAGTGAAATGATAGAATGGGGGTAATTCGCGTCTACCGTGCCGCGTTAAACTCTGCTTGTCACCATAGAAACAGATAATCAGATTGTGATGTTTCTTCCCGCTTCAGTAATATGCTGAAAATGCCTTCCTTTCGACACACAGCTCCACTGCCCAGTGGAGCTGCAACCGTCTCGCAAGTGTTGATAGGCTTTTACTCGTGAGGTGTAACCAATCAGATAGCGCCGTGGACGGGGCATTAAACAGTGGCGATTATAGGAGGCGGCGGCGCTATATCAGAGCCAGCCAAAGTAGCGCATTTTAAAATAAAATTGACTTTAATCAAACCACGGATCCGTGATAAGTTTTGTGATCCGTCTCGCCACTAGTGTAGTAGCACTGATCACTTTGAGGGGGGGGATAAATTTATCCCGACCGGGGATAAAAATAATTAAGCAGAGGCAGGGATACATTAACCAGAAAGGGGGAAATCCCACGCACTCTTCAACTTTCTGTATCTACGACTACAGACTTTGTAGTTTTTGTTTTACTTTTGTTTGTCTTCTTTAGTCTTCGTTTCATATTCTCCTTTGTTCATGTTCACCCACGAGTGAAAAGAATTTAGCCGGATTATTCCTTTGGTAACTTTACTTTCGAAAGAACCTTTAAAATCTTCCCGATAGAACGAAAAGACGCGCTAAGCTTCGAAGGACTGAAAGAAGAGCGCCTGTTTTCCTCCAGCAACACAAAGAGAACCATAATATGCAAGTATCTGCTCTCACGAGCTTGTAAATGCGCTAAGATTGCCTGCCCTACTTAGGGTATGATTTGATTTCCTCGTTGTCTCTCAAAAGGTTGTAGTCTGTAATTTGCCATTCTCTCACTCTCTCTCTCTTATTGTTTGTGGCTTTATTTAGTTGTATATACATTTATTCCATGTAACTTGTGTAGGGTATCTGGACTGTGTCAGGACGACTCATGCACTTATACATGTAAGAATGATTTTAACCTCTCTGACTCTGGTTCATAACTCAGATTGGGCACCACAGAGTCTGCCCCTAATGGCGTTCATTGACACTTTCATGGCGAACTGAGTTAAAACCAAGCCTCCCCCTTTCCAACGAGAAGGAACTTGTGCACGACACACAGCAGGGGGTCAGGCCTCAAAGAGATTGTTATCTCCTCAGAGCCAGGCCAGAATGGAGACCAGAGCACATTCAAACACACACACACAAGAACCTTTCTCCGATATCCTCACTGAAAGACTTTTACTATGATGTATTTGATGTGTTTTTATGTGCGTCTGTTGGTCCATGTCACATTGGAATAACTATGATTTTATCGTAGCATAAAGTGAATTATAAATACCTTCCTTATGCATTTTAAATATAACAGTATATTCCGTTAACTTTTACATAGCGTTCTTACTACCTGTAGAACACCTGTGGCGTGGACAACGCGAATATGCATAAAAATATAAAGTAAAAATATAAAGTAAAGTGTATTTTTGATAGGTTTTACTAGCATTGAAGATCGAAATGTCTTTCGACTGTAACCCCTCCCCACACACACACACACCTAAGGAGCTTGCGCTCTTGGACAAAGAGTAATAAAAACTAAATTCCCGCCTGTGACTTCCAACTCTCCGATTGGCCAAGCCGACAGGAAGAGACTGGATTTCTCCAAGGTGATAAATGTCGGCGCTCTCCACTCCCTCATGCTCTTACCCTCTCTCTCGTACCCTCGCTCCTCCTCCCAGTATCATGTAACGGATCCGCGATTCCCCCTCAGGGGATCTTTTCTTTTGTTTCTTTAAGTCTTTTATTTTCCATTTTCGAATTCTCCTTTGTTCATTTACACTGACGAGTGAAATGAACTTAGCCTGAATCATCAACCGGTAACTTCACCTCAAACGGACATTCAAAATCGCCGCGCTTGGCTCGCTCTGGAAGAACGAGTGAACACGTGACGCTCCCAGGATCGAGACACACACGCCGCCTTCATATCAGCCACACAAAAAGAGCTACATGCAAGTATTTCGCTTACTAAGCTTTCATAGCATCAAGATTTGTTTACCCCCGTTTAGGGTGATGTTAATTTCTTGTGGTCTCTCAGAGGGTTTTGTCCAGGTGAATTTTGCAAAACTGTGATCCTTACGGATCTCTCTCTCCCTCTCTCTCTCTCGCTCTCCTCCTCCTCTTACTCGCATCACCATGTAACTCCTTCGTGATCCCCCTCCTGGGATCTTTTTCTTTTGTTTAAGTTTTATTTTTCCTTTCTACTTTGTTCATTTCCTCAGACGAGTAAGTGAACTTAGCCTGAATCGTTTCTTTGGTAATTTTACGTCCGAGACCTTTAAGCCTTTGTTCGAAAGTGCGCGCTACGGACCCATCCGCAGGCCACGTGACTCTTCCACGGAACACATCCACATGCCTTCGAAGCAGCCACACAACAAGCCAGTGCACGTATTCGTACCGGGCTTTAAGAGCAGTAAGATGTGTTTCCCCGTGTTGTCCCTCAAAGGTTTTAAGGTCTGTAATTTGCCACTGATCCTTCCAGATTCTCTCTCTCTCTCTCATTCTCTCTCTTTATTGATGCTTTCTCTTTCATTGTGCCGTTGCCATTATTGTGTTTGTAAATACATTTATTGAAACGTTAGTAACTGTATACGTAGTTTTCCTTTATTAAATGCTTTATATTCATTTGATTCTGTCTGCTCATTCAAGTCCCTTTAATGTATAAAGATCCGAATCTACGTGCTTTACAACATTTATTGATACTTAAACCGTATCGTTATAGACCAGGAAGGTTGTCCCTTGTGGCCAGAGGGATAACTTCTCTTGAAAGTCTAGAAGTTGGATAATTTTGGTGAGGTTTGATTAGATCAAATGATCAGGTTTGCTGGACAAACAGATGATTCGATTCTAAGTTAGTCCCCTTTAAGATTATCCTGACGATAGATCTATGATAGACATAATTGATAAATTAAATATTTAAGAGCCCCGCTCAGCGTCGGAGACCGCCATGTTATCTGCGCTCTCTGCCTGGGCCAGGAACACGCTGCTCTTGCCCTCTCGACTGGAGGATGCGAGCACTTCGAAGAGCTTCTGATATCGACCCTGCGGGCTCGACTCGAAGCTGTCAACAACGAAGTTGTCACTCCGCCCTTTGTAGGACCGCAGAGAAAGAAGCGCCGTTCTCAAAGGCCGCCGGAGCCTGTGGCCATTGCGACGCGCTCGCCGGAGTCCCTCCCTCGAGCCTCGCCCTCCCCGACGCGTAGCCGCATCACAAAGTGCAGCCTCATATCGGTCAGGTTATGAATGTAAGTCCCGTGCCCGCTCACGAGCGCCCACGCTTACTAAGATACATGCCGCCTAGGGCGCCGCTCGCGCATCACAAAGTGATCACAAAGCGCTCCCCATTCACAGTAATCGGGACGCTACATATGAAACAGCCTGCCACCGCTGTCAGCAAGCCGCCCTATTCAAGCACAGAGAGCGCGCGCGCCACGCCCATTCCTCCGGTTCTGTTTCTCGGGCCTGCACAGTGCGGCGATCAGAACCCGGAGACCATTCTGCCTCTAGTTGCACATATAAAAGCATGGGAAGCGATTCCATGGGTATCAGAATGGATGCTAAACACAATAAAGTAGGGCTAGACTCACGGGCGGATCTAATCCGTGGGGGAATTTGCATATCATAATTAATAATTGGTCATTAATAATTATTCATACAAGTTTGGATTAGATGAGTCTTACATGTTAATAAATCTCCCGATAAGGGATGATGTCATTTTACCTGCATGCATGCATGTGTATCCTTGCAATTAACCACAAGTTGATAGCAATTAATTACATGGACCACGTCTTACAAAACAGGCAAAATTAATTAGCTCAATTGTCAGAATAATATTTGTGGGGATCCACAATATCATCCTACTTTATAGGATTTCAGGAAAAGCAATTCTGTGGCCACAAGAATTGGGTTTCCGGCCCTATAAACACATACTCTTTAAAGTATCTTTAATTTGTAAGCTTGTAGCTATAAGATCTTTGACACTTAAGGGACTTGGAAAATGAGCAAAGAGGCAGTACATCAATCAAATGAATAATGAATGTAATAAGGCAGAACTACTTATGTATTTACTATGGTTACATTGGATATATTTACAAACATAATAAACAACAAAACACGATAAGGCATCGATGAACGAGAAATGCATTGAGACAGAGAGAGAGAGAGGAAATGTAGAGAGTTGCAGTTATGCAAGAGGGAGTTTAGAAAGACCCGAGGATCTTTCTAAATAGCAAATTCACATAGACAACGGAACTTTGAGAGACAACAAGACTTCAACAAATCTTAACAGCGTGATCAAACACGGATACTTGCACTCTTTGCATGGCTTGCGAAGAAGCGTGTGTGTGTGTCTCTCGGTCCGGCGCGTCACGTGGTCACAAGCGCATGTTTCTCCTTCAAAGCGAGCGCGCGCTCGTTTAAAGGTCCCCATGCTTGTAGATGGATTTGCTGAAGAGATATGTCACGCGGCGTCCTTTTCACTCGTCGATTGGAATTAACACGGAGACTTATCTAAGACTGAAAAACACAAACTAAACTAGAAACAAATAAAAGAAAGGCGAAAAGCTCGCCCGGAGGCGAGACGTTACATTATGACACGAGGACAAGAGAAGTAAGAGAGCGAGGGAGTGGAGCGCGCCGACATTTATCACCTTGGAGAAATCCAGCCTCTTCCTGTCGGCTTGGCCAATCGGAGAGTTGGAAGTCACAGGCGGGAATTTAGTTTTTATTACTCTTTGTCTAAGAGAGCGAGCTCCTTGCGTGCATGCTGGGGGGGGGGGGGGGGGGGGTTGTCAATTCGTTGAAGAAACTATGAAAGAGGCTTTTACTATTAATATGTTGTTGTTACCGACACATCGTGTATACAGTCACTTCGATCTTCAAAGTACCAGGTTTTACAAACCAAATATGTCACACATCTGATTCTGGTTGATCATAGTGTGAACAGTCTGGAATAGTAAGCATTAGAGTTTACATGAAACAAACCACATAAAAGGCCACATCATAAGATTGGAACATTAGATGCATGGTAATACATTTCTCAAATGATATATATATATATATATATATATATATATATATATAGGATTGGAAAGGTTTCATTTCTCTTTCTCAGCAAGAATTCAGAGAGAGAGAGAGACACAGTTCTGTGAACATTCCTTTAGGTCGTAAACGCTGTTATCTAAGAACACCAGTGATGTTAGTTTTGGTCTCTTTTTACTCCAAAGATGGAAAACATAGTAAACAATATTTTACTGGATATTACTGTACGTATTCTGATTGATCACACCGAAAGCATTCTGGAGGTGTCCAGAACTATGTGTACAAGTTATGGGAATAGACAGTTATATTTAAAATGCATAATGAAGGTATTTATAATTCACTTTAAGCTACGATCATAAATCATAGTCATTCCAATGTGACATGGGCAAATGGACACACATAAAAACGCATCAAATATATCTGGTTAAATGTCTTTTTAAAAAAAGAGAAGTTTCTTTCTCTTTAGAAATCACCTTCTTTGGGACATTCCAGTCAGTCATAAAAATGTCTCGTAACTGGACACCACGCTCTGTCCTGAGCGGGCTTCACTTGTGGGGAATGCGTGTGTGTGTTAATTTACATCCAAGCTTTTTGGGCCTGAAGGCTTTGGGATTTTAGCTAGGATGTATTAAGTTATTCAGATTCACCCTTGCCCAGTCCTTACATCTCCCCCCTTTCGGCGGAAGAAGTCCTTGCGTGGACTTCATCGGGCGACACCCATCGCAATGGACGGATGGCAGGTGAATCGTGAGGGTCGGGTAGCAGGTGGCCGTTAGGCTGAGGGCTCAGCTTGATGAAGTTTGACGTAGCCTCCAGCGTGGTACCCTCTTCCTGAGGGTCCCGTGGGCTTGGCTGTAGATGTTCGCATCTCGTTGAGCCTCCTGTGCAGGATGACTGTTGAGTGTTGGGGTGTGTTCGATAGAGGTACCCAGCGTAGGATCGGCCGCAGTCCAGGATTGGACAGTAGGTGAGGCCGTTAAGGCGGCCAGTTGAGACAAAGCTCGGAGGGCTGTGTTGATAGAAGCAGTGTCAATTAGCTGGGATCCCCCCTTTCGCAAACCACAACTCCCGTTCTGGAGTTAGGGTTAATGTGTGGTTCCTGGAGAAGGATGGGATTTCCAGTTCTAATTTGTACTCTTTGCGTGGAAGATGGTACCATGCCAGGTCGTCAAGGTGAAGGATGGTACCTTTCGGTACTTGGATTCACAGGCTCTGGTGGAGCGAGGTGACACAGGTGTCAGTGTCATTCTGGTCGTAATTGAGTGCAGCTGTGCGCACAGGAGTGTTAACGAGTCCTGTCACCTACAATCTCTGCTTGGGTCTCGATGACTTGAGTGCGAGGCTTAGCTTGGGCAGGGCAGCGGGTGTCGCTGATCTGCAGCCTGCAGATTCCGTCAGTGTTGTCTCTGAGGAAGGGTTTGTTAGGGCAGAGATAGTGAATGTCTTTGGTCAATGTGCACACGTACAGGTTCGAAGCTAAGGACAGCTTTGTGTAGCTGTCGTTGAAGTCAACCACGTCCGGCGTGCGGCTCTTGATGTGAGTGTTACTTTTCAAAATCTGACATTGACAATGTTCTTGAGCCGGTAGATTCGGCTTGGCTCTATGATGGGCAAGTTCCGGAGCAAAACCCGCTTCTCTCTGCTTGGGGTCGACGCAGAGTGGGCTGGCACTACCCAGCGAGTAGGCAAGGTGTATTTGTAGAGAGTCAGCTGGCGTGGTGATGGCGGAAGCCAGCACGGTTTGCACAAGGCTTAAGGGTATCAGGTGCGGTGGAATTCTACCCATGGCTAGGCTGTCAATGGAGGAGTACACCTCCAGCAGCGTGTCTGTCATCAGGGCTGTTTCCAACTGAGTTTGAGCAAAGTCATTCTGGAAGACAGTAAACAGCTGTTTCATGGAGTTCACTGTCGGGGTCGGCAGAACGCTGTGAGTGTTGAAAGTTAACACAGTTCCCTTTAGTGTCTTGTCGATGGTCTACAGGGATGCTCTGAGGGAGTTGCTCTTTTATCTGTGGAATCTCAGTCTGAATTTCGGCTGCATGCCGCCTCATGGTGCCTAGGTTCACTGTATTCACACGGGACATACAAGTGTTAAACAGAGTGGCGGCGGCTCCGGGAAAGCTCGTAGGAACCGTTGGGAGCGGCGGTTGTGGCCACCTGGCTCCGCTAGCGTGACAGTCATTTTCTCAAGTTCGTTGAGCATGTGCTCGACATCGGCCTCAGCGTGAGTGAGGGCATCTTCTGTCCATCGGCCCCTACCCAGCTGTATTGTGTTGTTACGCTGGGGTAGTGTATTCTGTAGGCGTTGCTGGGATCAGGTGGCACATACACTTTCTGAGTGCGGGTCCGGCAGAAAAGGAGTCCTGGTTGTTCCCTTAGGACGATGCCTGATGCTGGACCTGGTGAGATGTCCGATTGCGGCTGCCCTCTGGTTGGCTGGAGGCACGGGATGGCAAACCACCGCAGCATCCTGGTAAAAGTGAAAGGGAGAGAGAAAGAGAAAGGGAGGAAAAATTTCAGCGAGTGTCGTCCTTGGTAGGCTAGGACAGTCTTTTCGCTTTGAGGACGCCGGTATGCCACTTGCTTCGGTGTCTTGCAAGTGTCTCTGGTGCTGCGGTGTGCAGCACATGGTGCGTCATGGGCATACCTTGGCTTTGGCAGTACCCCCTTTTTGCAGTGTGGCAGAACAAGCTGTGGCGCAGTGATGGCATCAGGTGCAGAACGCTGAATGTTGTCATGTGCACGCAGCATGTGCTGTTTTACGTAGGTTGTCTGGGGCACCGGTTGTCGGTGGGTGCAGACGGCGTTCGTGGGTGGTTGGAGGGGTGTGAGAGGTGGTTTCTCATATTGTCCATTGTTTTGTCATAGTCTTTGGTAAGCTGGAAGGTTAAGGTCAGGTGAAGCAGGGGCTCTGTGACATTTTGTCACACTTGTGGTGAGAGACACATGCATGACCCTAAAAGTTCAGAACCACGGTTTAATTGGTTCGCTAGGTCTGTAGCATAAAGCTAGGTGTTTCACGTGTAGCTAGCTAGTGAAATGTGTCTTGTATCTTATCTTAGCTGTGGATTTTTGGAGGCTAAGATGTATGTGGTTCCGAGAGTATTTCCTGGAAGGGGCATAGCCGAGATGAAATAAATGACTTAAGATGGTTCTTATGACTAAATTAATTCTCTGTACTCAACTAGTGGTTCACTGCGGCTTTACGAAGTGAATGATAGGGGGAAAAGGAAAGCTTTCCTATTTGAATTATGCTTATTATCAATCCTCTGGATCATAGTTGTGCCCTAGTAAATTGTTGAAATTACTTATATTGCAGGGTCACAAAATGAGTACACTGGTTGAAACTACGCCAAAATAACAAATAAGGGTGTCTCTGTTTCCTTTCTGGTCCCTATGGGGAATGGAACCACATTTGAACAAGAGAGGAAATGAAATTAAATCATATAGATGACTGAATAGCCAAGGGAATAGCTGACTGCTATTATTATCAAAGTCAAAGAAATGAAAGAGTTAACGAAGAACAAAGACAAATTAAAATTAAAAGCAAAAAGGAATAAAGTGATCAAAACAACGGGAATGATCTGAAGGCGAGAATAATCAGTGGCATTAGTGATTAAACTTTGGATTTTTCTGGAGCAACACTCCATAGTTGGTAACCGCGGTTGCATGTTCAAGACCACACCGTGTGTCTCATCAAAGGATTAGTCACATGCCGATGAAAATTCCTATTGCTATATGAATTCTTCTCTAGCTACACAGTTTACATGTAGTCAAACTTAAGTTTAATTAACAGGGCATCTGCAAAGTTAGCCTTCGACGGTTAGCAAGGACTATGCCTAAACTAGTGAAGGTGAACTTTAGCTAAGAAGAGTTGCAAACACGGAAAGTGAATTAGAAACCCTTACTGGTGTTAAGGAAAGTATTCTAGTATACTTTGCACTGTGAAAACACAACGGTGATTAAGGGTTCAAGTAAATGATGCTAACTTCTAACTGTGGAATTTATTATTTAGCTTAGCCTATTCTGGATGGATGCTAGGTTAGGCTAGCTTAGCTTAAGGCTGGAAGGATGCTAGGTTTAGTTAGCTTAGCCTAAGGTAGATGGATACTAGGTTAGGGTAGCTTAGCTTAAGGCTGGAAGGATGCTAGGTTAAGTTAGCTTAGCCTAAGTTGGATGGATGCTAGGTTAGGCTAGCTTAGCTTAAGGCTGGAAGGATGCTAGGTTAAGTTAACTTAGCCTAAGGTAGATGGATACTAGGTTAGGGTAGCTTAGCCACCTAGGCTGGTTTGTTTACAAAGTGACATCACAAGTTAGCACTTCCTGTGACAAGTTGTTGTCATGGGAACTAGAGCATGTCAGAACAATTCAACAGTCCCTGAAAAATGTCCGCACCTTTTAAATGAGTTATGCATGTTTAAACGGGTTTAAAAGGGGGCGCCTATACTTGAAGTCTTTCGAACTTGATGTTACATTAAGTAAAATGCGACTGTGTTTTGGCATTTGCTATTTTTACTCATGTAACTCTTCTCTTTACTTTACACAACTTATTCTATTTGTTTACCGAGTAAGGAAATAGATTTGCTGTAAGTCAAAGGTTGTCTAAGCATCTATAGTTACGTCCTTCTCATGCACAAATGCTGACTTTTCAGCGAGTAAACAGTTTTGATCGCTAGGTAGCTCTCTGCTTGTAGATGCAGCTAAAATTTAGGTGAATTACATCAATCTAACAATAATTTGTAAGGCCTTTACATTGTAGAAAGGGGAGCATCACCCAGGTCTACATATATATATATATAACTCTGTCCTGAGCTTTCTTTGTCAGACACAGGTTTAGTCATACTGCAATTTGGATTTCTTTTTAACCAAAGCAGAATAGATATCGGTACAGATTAGAGGCTGCTGAAATGAGATTCCTTTGTCACACAGACTTACGCTTTACGGCTGAACTTACTGATATTAGTTGGAAATCTAAGACTCTTTCACTTAAAGTAGAGATGTCAATTCCAGCTATCGTTTTATCTGCATTTAGACAAGCCAGCGATCAAAAATGCGTATTGCACGTTGTGTTCTAGTTGGATCGCAAAGATCAAATGCACGCCTGTAGGTTAACCGTAGTTTAAGGCTGAGGTGGTTTTCCTACACTCTGGCGGTAAGGTGACGTATGCCCTATTTGGAGCTAGTGTTTTTTGTAACCCTTCATTGTCAGGAAACCTAATGTTTAGCAGTGCCAATTCAACCAGCATCTAGAAACTGTTTGTTTCAAAAGAGTCGTGCATAGTCTGTTGGCCATTGAGATTTACACGTCCATTTAAGATTCTTTTAAATCAGTAAAATTCTAATTTTACGAATGCAGAGTCTTGCAACTCTTTGAGCACACATTTTCATCTACTTTTAAAAGTTCTATGTCCTATGCTGATCAGGGACCCTTTTAGCAGAGTCTTGCACTGTGTTCGTGCAGTGTCTTTTGGTTTTGCAGTTCAAAATCAGTGGGGTTTTAGGAATTCTTTCGGAAGAGGCCTTCTGCATTAGGTCACGCATCGTTGAGTGGGCATTGCGTGGTCTTTGGCGAGCTGGAAGGTGCAGGGTAGCGGACTTGAACCTTGACTTGGTGCTGAGGCTGTGTCTTCATGGCTGGCTGCGGGAGTTCCTGTGAACCCAGTCCTTACACAGTTCACTCGCCGTCCCCCACGCTTTCGAGCACGGACCGCGACGACAGTGAATGCGGAAGTAGCACATCTACTTCGCTCAGAAATAGCAAAACTGCTGTGCAAAGGGGCCACAGATCCGGTACTGCCTTCTCTCAGTGAGTCAGGCTTTTACAGCCGTTATTTTCTCGTGCCAAGAAGGACGGGGCTCTCAGACCCATACTAGATCTGAGGCATTTGAAAAAAGCTCTCATGAAAAGACCGTTCAAAATGCTTACAACCAGACAACTCCTCGCGCATGTTCGCCTGAGGGACTGGTTTATATCTCTCGATCTGAAAGATGTCTATTTTCAGATTCAGATAATACCCCGTCACAGGCCATTCTTGAGATTCGCCTTCGACGGTCAGGTTTATCAGTACACCGTCCTGCCGTTTGGTCTGTCTGTAGCACCCCGTACATTCACGAAGTGCATGGACGTGGCTCTCGCCCCCTTGAGAAATCAGGGCATGCGAATTTTGAACTGTCTGGACGATTGGCTGATTCTGACACAGTCAGAGACAGAAATATTATCTCACAGAGCTGCGCTCCTCATTCACCTGGAAAGCCTGGGTCTCACGGTCAACTGGACCAAGAGATCATTACTGCCCAGTCAGTCAATTTCCTTTTTAGGAATAGAACTGGACTCTGTGGCTATGACGGCCCGTTTATCAACACAGCACACGCGCCATGTTCAGCGACTGGCCGCGTCTTTCCAGAAGGGCAGCACCGCCCCTCTGAAGACATTCCAGAGGATGCTGGGCTACATGGCTTCAGCTGCAGCAGTACTTCAGCTGGGTTTGCTGCGCATGCGCCTGCTACAACGCTGGCTGGCCGCTCGTGTGTCACACCGAGCTTAAGAGTCCGCCTGCGAACGGATCAGAGTGACTCAGAGCTGCATTACAGCTCTGCAGCCCTGGTTAGCGGCCGACTGGTACCAGCGGGGAGTGATTATGGGAACTGTCTCATACCGAAAGGTAATCTTGACAGACGCGTCCAACTCGGGTTGGGGCGCTCTCTCCGAGGGCAGACCAGTCTTTGGCCTATGGTCAGACCAGGAAAAACTCCTCCATATAAACTGTCTGGAAATGATAGCGGTCGAGAACGCGCTGAAGCATTTCCTCCCGTTCATAAAGGACCACCATGTTCTAGTCCGCTCGGACAACATGTCTGTAGTGTCCTACGTGAACTGCCAGGGCGGTGTCAGATCCAGAAATCTCTAAAATCTGGCAGAACGCCTCCTCGTTTGGTCTCAGCACCATCTGCGCTCGCTGAGAGCTACACATGTGACAGGCCACCTGTACGACGGCCCAGACAGACTATCCAGGGACAATGTTACCCCGGGGGAATGGTCCCTGCACCCTCAAACAGTCCAGTTGCTATGGCGCCTTTTTGGCAAAGCGGAAGTCGACCTCTTTGCGTCACAGGACAACGCTCACTGCCCAAAGTTCTTTTCAAAGAACGAGGATGCGCTGGCCCAAACCTGGCCCAGCCGCCCACTATATGCTTTCCCTCCGGTCTCTCTGTTGCCACAGGTGATTAAGAGAATCAGGGAAACGCGCCATTCAGTGCTCCTCATAGCCCCGCGATTGGAGAACCAGACTTGTCACAGACAGCCCCGTGGCCAATTCCGATGAGAACAGATCTCCTCTCTCAAGCTCGCGGCTTGATCTGGCATCCCCATCCAGAGCGTTGGTCTCTGCACGTATGGTTGACCAACGGTTACCCGTTGCCCTGCCAGACGCAGTAATGAACACAATCACGCAGTCTAGAGCTCCTTCTACCAGAAAGCTCTACCAGAAGGCTCTAAATGGTCTGTGTTCTCTAAATGGTGCGCTGACAAAAACCTGGACCCACGAAAGTGTGGGGTTTCGTGGTTGCTTAGTTTCCTTCAAGAGCTGTTGGATAATGGAAGGTCCTCTTCCACGCTTAAAGTCTATGTGGCAGCCGTTGCAGCGTTCTCAGAATTGACGCACGGCCAGTCAATAGGCAGGAACGAGCTTGTCGTCCACTTCCTTAGAGGAGCCAGGAGGATGAATCCCTCGCGCCCCCCTTCAGTTCCTATGTGGGATCTTTCTTTGGTCCTCGAGGCCCTGAAAGAACACCCCTTTGAACCGTTAGACTCTACGGATCTAAAATACTTATCACTCAAAACCGTTTTTCTGATTGCTCTGTCATCAGTCAAACGTGTGGGAGATTACACGCGCTGTCTGTCAGCGTTGCATGTCTTGAGTTTGGCCCGAATGACTCAAAGGTCATCCTCAAACCTAGACATGGCTATGTTCCTAAAGTGATTAGCACTCCGTTCAGAGCACAGGTCATTTCCCTATCAGCTCTGCCAGCATCCGATAGTGAGAGTGATGTTAATCTCCTCTCCCCGGTCAGGGCGCTGAGAGTTTACATTACACGCTCCGCCCCTGCCAGGCGCTCTGAGCAGCTTTTCGTTTCGTTCGGAGGGCGCACCAAAGGTCTCGACGCCTCGAAACAGAGTCTATCTAGATGGATAATAGACGCGATTGCAGCTGCTTATGTGGCAAAAGGTCTGCAACAGTGTTTTTTGTTGGCAGCCCTTTTAGTTTTAGTCTTAGTCTTTTGGACGAAAATGCTTTTAAGTTTTAGTCACATTTTAGTCACTTATAAACTTAATAGTTTGTCAAGTTTTAGTCAACGAAAACACAAAAAAGGTTTTAGTCAAGTTTTAGTCGACGAAAACACAAAAAGGTTTTAGTCAAGTTTTAGTCAATTTTAGTAAAAAAAAAAAAAGTAGTCTTTGACAAATTAATTTAGTTTGACAGGTTGTAGCAAGTGTTGCAATTCATAAAACAACAGCTAACCTAAAAACCTTTGCATAATAAACTAGACTTTCTCATTGATGGAGATGCAGTGCTGCCATTGCCAAGCTGTACTTCATTGTCACATTGGGCAGAAACCTTTTATCCCCCTATTTCAAGTTATATTTTTTCCATGAATATTAAATGCTATTTTCACCAGTAATCACAGTAATAAAGGAATGGCTTAAATTTTAAACAGCAAAAAACTTTGAGCTACTACAACATTACACACAGATAAAGTGGGAAAAAAGCCAGGAATAAAAATATTCTTACTTTGGCAATTGTGGCTTTAATTGAGAAATTGCTAAAGTGCAATGAACAATGTGCCCAAAATATAAGCTATTGAGGAACACTTACTTATATGATCTACAACTTCAACCGCTTCAACTTGTCTGCCAGTGCAACAACAAGATGCATATTATTTGTAAACACAAACATCATACAACCCTGTCTATCTTTAACTTGTGCAAACTGCAAAGCTGCAAACATTCTGAAACAAAATAATAAAATAAATAAATAATACTGAGGTGCATTGAACATAGGTTTTTAGAAAAACATACTTGAATATAAAGTATGAAACAAACATGAAACTTGAAGTGTGTTGAACATAAAAATGAATAAGACAATCCCTGAATACTGTAAACGCTGTATTTGGTCACTGCTTTTAAAAAAAAAGCAAACTAATTTACTAAATAAATAAAAACAACATTGGTTTAACAATGAATTAGAGGAGGGCCCTACCTCTAGTGCTGTCTCACAGCAAGCCCAAACAGAATATCACATAAAACAACATATCTGTAAAAAAATAAAATAAAACATTAAATGCTCATTAAATTAGCCTACTGATCTCGATTCAGTTTCAGGAAAGCACTTCTTAGGCAATAGGTTTTAAGCACAGATAAACAGAATCTCCCTGTGCAGCCCAAAATTCTAGGGCAATCTCTTGGCTTGTATGCTGTGACAACTGCTCCTTGAATTTCTTGATTTCCTCCTTGACACACGGCTTTGAGAGGGTAGACTTGTTGGAGGGCCCGCTTGGTTTGGACAAGAATCTGAATCTGGGCCGCTTGTTATGAGGCTGCTTCCTTTGGATTCTTCTCCCTCCTCTGGCTCCTCGTCTTCAGCCTCCTCCTCCCGTACAACTGGTGGCACCAATTGAGCAATATAATCTTCTGTTCTTCTCAGAAGTGCCTCTATTTGCTCGTCATCGTTTCAAGGAGTGCTTCAGATGCAACTGTCGGGTCAAGGAAGCAGCAGCGAGAGGTGAAAATTTGGAGTCAGTGTGATCAAGAAAGCAGCTGAACCTCTTGTCCATGTTTGCCTTCATCTTAATTGCCAGGGAAGCGAGGTCCTTAAAGCTAGATCCCTGGGCATGGGGAAACTCAGACAGGTGACCCTGCAGGTCCAGAAGGGCAGGCACCACAAGGGATAATGACTGCGTGTCACTCTGGAGCAACTGGGTATGCTCAGCGAAGGGGATGAGTAAATCTCTGAGAGCGGACAGCTTATGCCACTCACTTGACAGTAAATTGTCCCAGCTCATCCCATCCCCAACCTAAACTACTGAGTCCTTGATTTGGAGAAGCCGTGATATCATCTGATATGTGCTGGACCATCTAGATGTGCTGGACCATCTAGTAGGGCAGTCTTTGACCAGGGTTAGTTGACACAGCTGCAGCAGTTGCTCATTGCCACCGATGACTTGCGGAAGAGCTTAACAAGACCTCTAACTTTGCTCAGCAGTCGGTTGACACGTGTCTTTCTGGATCTGATGTCTGTGCCCTGTCGTTATTTGGACAACCAGATTTCTGTATAGGATTTCTGGTCACTAGGATCTGGATGAGGAGAAAACAAAGACAATTACTCTCTATACAAAGTACATCTGTAAAAGTCATGTCATGTGAAGACAAAACAATCAAATGTGTATGCGTGTATACTGTATATTATAGTAGTAATAGTAATAATAGTATATACTGTATATTATGCAGATTATCATGTTTTAACACATTACGTTTGTGTTAAAACATTTAAACAAAATGTCTTTAATATCAAACATGTAAGACAAATTACTAAAAGCAAATAGACTATGGCAACAAAGAACATATAACTCCAGCTGTTACAAAACTAATTGTGACTTTTTCTGTTGCGTTGTCGCCACAGATGTCACATCTTTTGTATTTTCATCCTCGTTTCATTGCTGTTTTGACGCTTTGTTCAAGAAGCTTTTCGATTTGGGAAACTGGAGAAAATGTGCTCGGTTCAGTACAGGTGGGGGTTAAACACATGGGGAACAGTAACCGGTCTGAAATGCTAATTTTTCCCTCCACATTTCAGACTGTCACTGAAATCGTGACCCTGGACCACGAGTATATTTGTGGCAATAGCCAATTAAACACGGTATGGGTCACAATTATCGATTGTTCTTTTATGCCAAAATCATTAGGATATTAAGTAAAGATCATGATCCATTAAGAAATTTAGTGAAATAAATATCAATATCAATATCAAACATATGATATTGACGTTAGCGTAACCAAACTAATATTAGCCTGAAGTTAGCAGCAAAATTGCGCTAGGAGATATTATGTAAAACCTTAAGCTTGCAATGAAATGTCACTAGCCGATTGTCGAGTAAAATTTAATGTATATATGTTAACAGCCAGCGTGATTTGTTAGTTACCTTCGAAAAAATATCAGCGGGATGAGCCTTCAGGTGCCACTTGAGGTTGGTTGTGTTCTTCCCACCTAGTTTGTGGCCACATGATTTACCGTTGTCTCCCAATACTACGCATTCCGTTTTTCATTCTGATGGATTATACTGAAAGTATGTCCATAAATCGTCTCGTTGGTTCCGACCACCAAGCCTGCTTATTGGCTTAGATGCCGCCATGGTCCTTCGAAGATGTGTGGCCACTGGCGAGTAGTCGCAGCCGCAGGTGTGTTGTTGTTGTGTGGAATCTGGAGCGCGCGCGCCAGCCGAGTGGTGGGCGTACCCAAAACAAGGATAGGAAACGGCACTGCAGCATTGCTGATACTTTTTTTTTTTTTTTTAGCTCAATACAGACAGTTAATTACTGCAGTTTTTTAGAAGAAATACTGCAGTTTTTGTTACATGTAGAAAAATGCAGTTTTTTGGACACGAAAAAACTGCATTATTGCAGTATACTGTAATAATAGATGTCTGAAGTTTTACTGGAGTACAACTGCAGTATTACTAAAAAAGAACTGCAGTATTACTGAAATACAACTGCAGTATTACTGCAATACAACTGCAGTATTACTGCAATACAACTGCAGTATTACTGAAATACAACTGCAGTATTACTGAAATACAACTGCAATACAACTGCAGTATTACTGAAATACAACTGCAGTATTACTGAAATACAACTGCAATACAACTGCAGTATTACTGAAATACAACTGCAGTATTACTGAAATACAAAATACAATGGAAGTACAATTAAATGCTACAAATAAAATGCTGCACAAATACAATATTTTATTTTCACACATGAATTAAGGTACAGAAGAAGAACAGTTAAACTGCAATGCAACAATTGCAACCCATTTCGTCCCACATTATTTAGGCAGGTTTCGTTTTTTGAAAAGCTTGTCCTCATTGTTCAGCTTGGTTCTGATGACTGCCTTACTTTCAGATTTAGACACACTGAATTTCTTTTGGATGTAGTCTGAAAAAGAAAAGAAAAAAGATTCAGAGAAACTCTCAAGTTTCAGTTACACTCTTCAACAGGCAAAGTATGCTTAAACTGAATCATGAATGGTGGTGTCACCAAGTGTTTGTGGAAAGTATTCATACTGTTCCCAATTATTTTTTAATGGCATATTGGTCAGCATTAATGGCTATGAACATTTAAAATAAAAGAAGTTAACACTTTAGGTAACACTTTACTTCTAAAGCCTTTATGTATAATACATAATTAAGGTATTCATAATGCACATTGTAATGCATTATATATTTTCATAAATAATTGTGACTAAATATAAATGCATCATAATATTTGCAGATTCATTGTTACATCTGAATTTGGTAGTTTGTCATGTGTTTTAATGCATTTCACATTATAAAGACATACAGTAAGTATTATAATTATTATAACTTTGGTTACACGGTAACACTTGAAGCCTGTATTTATAATGCATTATAAGGGAATTCTTAATTGATTATAATTAGTGCTGGGCAACGATTAATCGCATCCAAAATAAAAGTCTGTGTTTACATAATATATGAGTGTGTACTGTGTATAATTATTTTTTATATATATAAATACATATTTAAGAAAATATGTTATTTATATAAAAATATTATATTTATATATAATATTAATTATGTATAAATATATATAAAGTATATACATGCAAATGTTTCTTAAATATATACATGCATATGTGTATATTTATATATAAAAAATAAATATACACAGTATAATATAATAAATACACACATATATCATGTATATTATTTTGGATGCAGCACTATATATAATACATGCATAATGCCTTAACAACCTTATAATTGTGTTATATCATGTCATGAATAATCATAACAACAGTAATAATACTTACTTATTTGTGGTTATAACTATTAAGAGTATAACGATTTATAACACACAATGAACATAATTTTATTCGGCCTTTCTTCCATTTAGAGAGTGAGTGGCTAGAGTTTCTCGCCCAAAGGTTACAAGGAGAAGCTCGCTTGTAAATTTTTTAAAGTCTTGGGGGTTGATCTTGTCAAACTGGCATCTCTTGATCCGCACTCCTTCTCCCAAATTGATGTAATCGTCTCCCTAGCAGGGAACAGCAGAAAACTGATTTTTTTCTTTTCTTTTCTGAAACAGAAATTTTTATGAAAGTTGACCACCACAGTGACAGACTGTAGGCTGGTACAATCTAAAACAAAATGAAACAAAATGGCTTAGAAATGCCTTTTAGAATAAATTGTAAAGCTACAGAGTCAACCATAATTTGGACAATGATTCTTGTATTTTTGACATCGCTTCTGTTTCTTTTTGAAATGATACTATTTCCTGATACTACTGTGAATAGTCACTCTTAGGGCCCTATTTTAACGATCTGAAACGCAAGTGTCAAGCGTGAAGCGTAAGTAACTTTGTGGGCGTTGATATTTTACCGGCGGGGATAAATGACTCTTGCGCCTGGCGCAAATCTAAAAGGGGTTGGTCTGAAATAGCTTCATTATTCATAGGTGTGGTTTGGCCGTAACGTGAAATAAACCAATCGAGCGTCATCCAACATACCCTTTAAGAGCAGGTGCGCATGTTGTTCATTTCCTAGTTTACCGACGTGCGTCTGTGGAAGGAAAAGCCCGATTTGCGCGGGTGCAGAATAGGAATGATACATGCGTCAGTGTACAAAGTAATTTGCGCCGGGTGCAAGATAGGGCCCTCAGGGTTTTAATTGTGTTTCCATCAATTTCAGAAGCTTGGTGTGTAGGGTCTAAACAGTAAAACAATTCCAAATACTTATGGTTTGCCCTGTAAATAGAGTTAAAAACAACAACAGTTACCACAAGTTGTTTTATGTAAAAGAGGTAGATTTTAACACACCTTCTCTCCAGAAAATAGAATACAATACAATACAATAAATGCATAATTGGGATACACTTATACCTGCCCATTTCCTTGAGCAGAGCATAGTTCTTGAATTTGAGAACCGATGTTCTGAGAAGATGAGGTCTGCGGAGTGTCAGGCTTCTGCTTTGACATCATTTTTAATTCTGCCACTGTGTCTTTTAGCTCCTGCACAACAGCACACATTTCTGGAAAAAAGCAGAGCAACACAATCATGTTTAAATACTGTACACTGCCCTCCACATCTATTGGCACCATTTATTCCCTTGGTCTTTCATTAAAAATTCTAACCTTAAATCAAAATAAAATAATTGGGAAAAATATGAATATGAATTGATAAATATATTATTGAAATACAGTATATGGAATATATGTAGTGTTTCCCCTAAGATTTTTTTTAAGGGGTGGGGGGGGGGGGGGGTACGCGTTAGGGATACTTGGTGTGAAAAATTATTAGCAATCAAAAAGCATGCCTAATTAATTGAAATAATGTATTATGAATCATTAAACTTTAAACATTAAACTTTAAAGAAAAATATATGGAAAAAAAGGTTCACACTAATTCTGTGTTGTGTTTTTTCTGGTAATAAAATGAAGACATAAAACACAAATTTTATCATTTATCATCAATTTTAATCATATGAAATTAAATAAACTTTTGGTCAAATAACGTGCTGCACAATGAGCTTTACTGTTAAAATTAAAACATGGAAGAAAAATTAATTATTCCTTAAAAAAAAATCAGTTTTGATGATAATTTATTTGGATTAGTGTTAGTATTATTATTACATTGGGACATATCTAAATTCTACTGTACAACAGTAATATAATTCTGTCAAGTTAAACCGATCTTTTATTTTGACGGGTTGCCGTGAAGACCTTTTGAGTTTCTGTGTGTTTATGTCATGATGATAGTTTTTCTCAAATGAAGCGGTTAAATGATCATGTAGTGACTTTCGGAGTGGATCTAGAGCCTGGAGAGAAAGTTCATGCATTTGTGTCTTCATATAAGCAAAAAACAAGCGTCACACGTGCTTCAGTGTGTGTGTGTGTGTGTGTGTGTGTGTGAAACTGCGCGTCGGCTGCACCATTCATTCACACCGAACATGCAGGATTCGTATTTAAATAGTCTTTCACACACACACACTAATCTACATCGCAATTTGATTTCAAGTGTACTGAACTGCTTTTTATTCCTCAAAAAATTTTGAAATTCCGTGAAATTCCACGTTATACAGTAAATTCCTTTTTTATGACTGGATTTCGTCAGCATTTTAGGGGGGGCGGGGGGTCGTTTTTTTTGGGGGGGGGGGCTGCCCCCCCCAAACAATGGTAGGGGAAACACTGATATGTATACCACAGTTATTGTCACCCCTTCATTGACTACTTTGTGCAAGCCTTCACATATAAGGCTAATCCACTGCTAGGTGTGCATTACATGATTTTAATACACAAGGTGGAGGCAAAGAACCACCCGACTTAAAGCAGGTTGCCTTCGTGTGAAGTGTATTAAAATTGTGTAATGCACACCAGCAGTTAAAGTTAGGTTAGAAAGCAAAGTTAAAGCTTTCCTTCACGTTTGTGTTGCACAATTTGACCAGAAGAGTAAAACTAACAGTTGCTTTTCATTAGTTTGTTGGCCTATGGCTCGTTACATCTAGCTTTCTGCACAGTTTAAATCAGGCACAGCATTTTTCTAATGAAGCTGTCAATTTAATTACTTCAAAAATAGTGATATTAAGACCTTGTTGCTTAGAAATGTAATGCTTCTGTATGTGAGAGTGCTTCAAGATCTCTGTGTGGGAGTGACTGCCTGTGTGTATGTGTCCTACAATAAAAGCAGCACATTATGTTAGAACAGTGATCAAACTGACTTGTAGCTACCTGCGCATTCATTGTTTTAATGCACACCTTCCAGCCAATCAGAATTGAGTATTCAAACAGAACATGGTATAATACAGAAGAAGAAGAGAGTTCACAAGTTGAGAACTGATAATTGAGAAGATTTGCTGCGGTATAGCTAGATTTCATTACCTTTCGACTCCCTCAGCTCTCTCTCTGCTTTTATCCTGAAGCGCCGCTCATATTTTAAATCTTCTTTTAGCTCTTTAATTTCATTTTTTAACTCCTCGATCTTTTCAGCCGTGTCTGAACTCTTACATGGTTGAGGAGACAAAGGACTTGGCACACTTGATTCCTCCAGCACTCCCACAGCAGGTCTTGGTTCCTGAAGTACAATATCAGGTATTATGTATTCTAGCTGTAAAGATATACACTCAAAAAAATGATATGTTGGCTTTGATTAACTTTTTTATGTAAACAGGATGCACATATCTGGGTTACGTTAAATAAACATAATTTGTTCTTGTAACTTCAACATCATGGAATTAAGTCATTTTAAGCGACCCCATTTAAACTCTGAGCTGAGTGTTAAATGAACACTGAAGCAGTGTTAAAGTTAATGAGATAATTAAGTGAACAATTGAGTGATGATTGAGCATTATTGAAGACACCTGATGTTAAAGGGATAGTTCACTTTGAAATAAATTTTTTGTATGTTTTAGCTTAGCTCAAGGGCATCCAAGATGTAGGTGTCTTTGTGTCCACAGTATTTTCAATTTTGATATTTTTAGGTCAAACCGTTCTTGTCTGTCAGTCATATAATGCAGGTCTACAGGGTCCACCTCAAAGAGCATGCACAGAGAAGTCCAAATTAAACATGATTTAATGACTCGTAAATGTAAGTACACATTGATGGCCTAAGACACGAAACGAGCGGTTTGTGTGAGAAAACGAACAGTATTTATATCGTTTTTACCTCTTGTAATCACAGCCACGTCCAAGTGATCTGAGGGCGCGCGAGCGCTTCGGTCTTTTCCGGAAAGCACCGGAAGTGATCTCTCGCGCGTGTATGTCACTCATACAATTTTTTTATTTTTTTTATTGTTTTCTTTTACGACGGTTTAAACATCCCGGATAAGCGCAAATCAGTACCATTTTAATCACTTCCGGTGCTTTCCGGAAAAGACCGAAGCGCTCGCGCCCTCAGATCACTTGGACGTGGCTGTGAATTATTTCATTAACTTTAACACTGCTTCAGTGTTCATTTAACACTCAGCTCAGAGTTTAATTGGATTGCTTAAAATGACTTCCATGATGTTGAAGTTACATTAATAAATTATGTTTGTTTAACGAAACCCAGTTATGTGCATCCTGTCGACATAAAAAAAGTTAATTTAAAGCCAACATATCATTTTTTTGAGTGAAATAAAGTAAATAAATTAGCTTCCTGCTCACCAGTATTTGAGTGCAGCTTTGTTTCACTGCAGCCATTATCTTCTGTTGAATGATATTTTTGGTCTTCTTTTTTGTTGTTGTTACCGGTACATTTTCCTGAAAATAGCAATCACAATAAAAAAGTATTCCAGAGAAATGTCCTTTTTTCTGCACATTAATGTCAATTAAACTATTTAACATAAATGCTTGTGTACAGTGCTATGAAAAAAATACTGTTTTCTTCTATTTTTGTGTTTCAATACTAAGTATTCCAGATACTAACTAGTCAAGATATACCAAAGAAATTGAACTTAAGATAAAGGCAATTACAATTACTATTAATAAACTGTATTTTGAGTTTACTCTGGTGCCTTTAATACACTATTTTGTTTAAAGATCTCAAACAATTTAGTACATGTATAAAATATATACGGGACTGTAGGCCTACATGTAACTGGATTTCTTGATCTCATTTAAATACGATCTAAAATCAGGTTGACATTTGTGGTAGAATGTGAGTGAGCTTTAATGCATTTACCAGGTCCAGAAATGAAGTCTCGCCAACATCTGTTGAGGGCCTTTTCACTTTCTCTCTTCTCCCCTTTCCTAAAGCTTCCTCTGTAGCAAAGAGGGGTATACTGTCAAAGGCACAGCCCTTTTCAATTTTTTTCCTTAAGTCAATTAGGGGCTGACGCTCTCCTAGAAACAAACAGACAAATACACATTACATTCAGTACAGTTTTGTTTATTCCATTATTATAAATGTTTTTTTGTTGTTGTTGTTTTCTCTTGTTTTCTAATTGTTGAGCTTCAATGACAGCATAATACATGTGTCTATACACAAAGGGTTGTAACTGGTTGGAATGAGATTTTAATGATAGCCTACAATTAATCAGTCTCCCTTTATTTCTCACCATATTTGAAATGAGTACAATCTTTACTACGCAAAGAATGGTTAGTTTACTTCTGGTAATTGTAGTTACAAAAACATATAGATTACAGTGAATTTATCACCTCTGAAAAACCACATTGTTTAGTCTTTCTATCAGAATGAATTCTGTGTTGATCAGCCCTCGCTCGTGCAGCATCAGAAAGAATCAGCACCTCGCGCACCTGCGCGCGCGCTACAAATCAGTACAGAAGCAGCATTTGCCCCTATTTTTTCAACTGTTTGAATAAGATATCAATAAAAGTATTTGTACATCTCTTAAACTTAACTAACCAAAGACATGAGGACATTAGACATTATAGCCTACTCACCGCTAAACTGGATGACTCGACAAGGCCAACGCTGCAGCTCGGCTGACGAAGTTTTCTTCCAGAAAACATATGCTTCCTCTCGTTTGTCCCACTTGTGAATGACATTGGGGTGTAGTTTAGTCATATCTCTGTGTTTTATTTTTGAAAGTTCACATATATGAACGGTGTTGTCTGTGAAAAAATCTACCAAAACATATTTTATATCCATCCTAATCTAACGAAGACGCTGACTGACAGTTAGCTCATCAAGTATTAGCTGTTCTCGAGACTCGTTGTCAGGGCAACGATCGCGTTGGCGCGAAGGAAGATCATCTGGTCACGCGCCTGCTAATTATCTATGCGGATGAAATGTCCAAAAGGCGAAAAAAATACAAATCTTTTTTAGAAAATGACTCTATTCCAAACAAAAAATATCCCAGAAGAAACAAGTACAAAATATTTCTGGAGGAGGATGAAGAAGAACCCCCCCGGAACACAAGTGTAAGGAGAAATACCAGCGAAAGTGATGTTGCAAGTCTGTCATCTCAGGTAAAATAAATAAAATTCAATGAAATAAATAAATATCAGTAATTAAGTAGGCCTACCTGTAATTACCTGTACCTGTACAGTACAATACCTGTAATTCAGTTCTGTTCATATTATATTATTTAATAGTCTTTTTAATTATTATTCATTATAATAATAACAATACATATTTTGCAATACACGGAGTCTGAGACATTATAAAACTGTCGGGTTATTTTTTTTCTTTAGACACACACAGAGGACCAAGTTGGTGCTGACTCTGAACAAGACACACAACTGCTCTGCAGAGAAGAGGCAGCTAGGCAACTCACTGAGGTATTGAAAAATATTTCGTTTTCTCTTGATTTTACAGATCTACATATTTCTTTATTGTAATAATATTATTATAATAATAATTTATTTAATTTTAATTTTAGGCTAACCATGCAGTCAATCCATTGGTAGCACTTTGCAATAAGGTTTAGTTAACATGAACTAAGAATGAGCAATATACTTCTACAGCATTTATTAATTTTAAAGTTAATTTCAACATTTACTAATACATTATTAAAATCAAATGCTTTATTTATTACCATTAGCAAATGTGAACAAACAACGAACAGCTGTATTTGTATTAACTAACATTAACATAGATTAATAAATACTGTTACAAATGTATTGCTCATGGTTAATTCATGTTAGTTAATACATAAATTAATGTTAACAAATGAGACCTTATTGTAAAGTGTTACCAATCCATTTACAGTTTACTATTGTACTTTTTTTTTTGTAAGCCTGAGGGTCATTTAAATTTTTCTTCAGCCAGGTGACATATCAGGTAGTGATATAGAAGATGAAGAGCAAAACACACAATGGTTGAGCAATGAAGAGGTAACTATTATATAGTCTAATAAATTACATGTTTGCTTATGCAAATGTGCTATAATGTAGCCTACATATACTGATCAAACACATCTTTGGACAGTGTCTAAATTAAACATTTTTTTTAAAGCTTTACTTTTTATGATGAGGTTATCCTTTATCAATATGTATTTACAGTAATACAGATGAATAAAAAGTTGAGTAAACATTAAAAAAAAAAAAAAAAAACGCTGCAAAGCATTTGAGTTACAACTTCAGTAGTTGTTGTGCCAAACAATTTTTGAAAGTTTTACTGGATGTTCACCAGTAAGTTAAAGTCAAGTTAAATCAACCTTCCACTGGATATACTTTATGGGATGTTACCGTAATAATACCATGGCAGATAACATTTCATTTGGCGAAACAGATTGCGCCAACCATTCAAATTTAATTAATTTTTTTAATTTTGTGCAAAAACACATAAAATAACACTTCTGTTTAACATTTACTCTCCTGATCAATTGAGTTCACATAATTATTTTTCTACTAAGTGTGATGAACATAATATATAAGTGATATTAGCTTGATTAATTTAGTAATTTGACTGTTTTACAGTACATTGCTGTATTTCAATTCACAGAACATTTGATTTTACAGTAAACCAGTTGCAGCAGAGTTGCCATACAGTAGTTTACGACTTGATTCTTAATATGTGTCCTTACCTGGATGACCCACAACTGTTTTCTGGTTTTGTGAAAGTTGTGCATGAGTAATGTGGACAAATGGAATATAAAATGACTTTAAATGATCATACATACATTTATTTTCTTCTCATTTTTCATATCTAGCATAGCAGTTCAACCAATCCTGAGGATGGAAATATCCCAACCACCACTTGTATCCATGATGGAGACCAGCCTTTGTATCCTGGAGCCAAACTTTCAAAAGGTGAAAGTCTGACTGCACTTCTGGGCTACATGCTACGCCACCATGTGACCAAGGCAGGAAGTGAAGATTTACTGCATCTGCTGCAGATGCTTCTCCCTGAAAATAGTTTACCCTCCACCAACTACCTGTTCAAACGTGCTTTTGACACAACCAGCTGGCAGTTACATCATTATTGTCTGAATCCTGACTGTGGAGCTTACATTGGCACACTCGATGTCGAGAGTGTACTATGTCCAATGTGTGATACAGAATGCAAAGTATCAGAACATCTGAGTAAAGGTTATTATTTGATGTACACCCCCTTGAGAGATGAAATTAAAAATCTTTTTGAAAATCACAACCTTTATGACAAACTATCACAGAAAAACAATTCTGATTGCATCCAAGATGTCAGTGATGGTGCACTGTATAAGAGAATTCCAATGCTGACAGACCAGAGCAATATATCTTTGACATGGAATACAGATGGTGTCCCAGTGTTTAACTCTTCAAGTTATTCAATGTGGCCAATTCAGTGTACCATAAACGAGGTAGCTCTGTCTGAACGGAAAAACTTTGTGTTGGTGCCTGCACTCTGGTTTGGGCAAACCAAGCCAAAAATGGAAAGCTTTCTAAAACCATTCATCGAAGAGTGCAGATCTTTAGAATCTGCAGGTGTTGTGTGGTACAACACTATAACAAAAACTTATGAATGTTCCAAAGTTGCTACCATTCTATGCACAGTTGACTCTGTTGCAAGGGCTCCAGTGCAAAATATCAACCAGTTCAATGGGGGACATGGCTGTAATTTCTGTACTCATTCTGGAGAGAAAGTGGAAAAGGGTGATGGGTTTACCAGGGTCTACCCACTCTCAGTACCCATTCCTAGTCTGAGAACACACAAGGGCATGATCCATGATGCAGAACTGGCCTCGGTAAATAACCCAGTCAATGGTGTTAAAGGACCAAGTCTCTTGACCACATTACAGTGTTTTGACATGGCAGAAAGTTTTGTTCCAGACTATCTACATAGTGTCCTTCTTGGAGTAGTGCGCCAAATAACAGGTCTGTGGTTTGACAACAAAGTGCCAGAAGTAAACATCAAAAATCCAAGTGTCTTGAAAGAGATAGACAAACGTTTGAAATCAGTGCGGCCACCTAGTGAGATAACCCGACTGCCACGATCTGTACAAGAACGGCAAAAATGGAAAGGAAGTGAGTGGAGAATATTTCTTCTAATCTCTCCGTTTATACTGATGGGTTTAATCCCGACACAGTATTTCCACCACTGGATGCTACTAGCCTTTGCCATTTATCTGCTAACTAGTTCACATATTTCACATTTGAACATCGACAAGGCTCACATGGCGAGTGAGCCTTTGTGAGTTTGTACTTCTAACTGAGTCTCTGTATGGGAAGCAAGAAGTCTCTTACAATATTCATCTCCTCACCCACTTAGCTGAGAGTGTCAGAAGACATGGACCTTTGTCCTTGACGTCAACATTCGTCTTTGAAGGACATAATGGTAGACTGCTCAAACTTTTCAATGGAACACAACATGTACCATTGCAAATAACTAAAAATCTAGCAAGACTAAAACAGCTAAAAATATTATCAAGAGTTTACATTGCAGAAGACTCCCCGGCACATGAATACGTTTCATCAGCACTTCGGGGTTATTCCTTGTGCAAAAACGTTTCACAGGTCAGTGGCTGCAATTTTTTTGGTCAAGGTCAGGTGAAAGAGCTACCACTGTCTCAGGAAATCTTACTACAGAATTCTGGAATTCATACAGAACAAAATCGAGCCACCTACTTTCAGAGGTTTGTTTGTCATGGGACACTCTACTCCACTGATCAGTATGACTCAAAATACTCCAGATGTAATTCCTTGGTAACCATTGGGCAACAGGTTGCAAAAATTGAACACATCATTGTTGTTCAAACACAGGCCTCCCCCAAACAACCAGTTTTACTGGTAAGGTTATCAAATCAAATTCAAGCCTTTCACAAAAAGCGAACAGAATATGTTTGCATGGATTCTCACATACTTAACGTCTCATTCTGTGCAAGCTACAAGGCAGTACTTCCCTCTGAAGTAACAAACAAATGTATAGAAATTGTAAAAAGACGAGATGGGCTTGTCATTTTGCCCTTACCAAACACATATGAGCGAGATTAACAAATAATCAGAATCAGATTTATTGTGACACACCATCTCAATGTAATATGTGAGGAGGATAAAATGAATGCTTTGAGAAAAGAATGTTTGTGGTTGAATCACAAATTTAGTAAAATTGCATTGTGTATGCTTACCCATCTATCAATTAAAATAACTCCATATAAATGTTCTAGATTTCTTGTATTAACTGCATGTTTTAATCTCAGAATTTGACAAATGAAATGTAAATATGTGTATAAAACGTACAAGACGCAATACAAATAAACATGAATTGAAAATCATATGTGCACTCGCTTAATTAAAATAATTTTCTTAAGTAATCTTAAACTTATGGACTGTCTCTATAACATGACCAGAAAATAGATTACTGGGGCATTATGGCATATTGCCAGATTTAGACTACTAAAACACGTCACACATCGTTAATCTTAAGATTCCCTTTTCCCATCAAGAATGTTTATTTGCCAGGAAATGAGTTTCCCACAACAAATGAAGCATATTTCATATCCTTTTATTCTACGCGGGAAAGGGTCACGTTTCCTGCCTTGTTTCTCCTCTATCTACTTTGATACTTCCTTGTGCTCTAACCATCTCCTGTGATGCTTCCCTGTCCTTTAATTATATACTTTGATACTTCCATGTGCTCCTGTGATGCTTTCCCAGAAAGATCTTCTGTGATTCTTACCCGAACCCCATCGATTTCCTGTGATACTCCTCTGATCTCCCACAATCTCCTATTCAAGTAGCCTGCACTCAAACACTCAGCTGTATCGCTTACCTGCACACTCACCTGTACCCCTTGTGTCCTCATCTGCTGTGTCTTCCTCCGGACACTGCTAAACCTGGTGTCACATCTCCATGTAGTTATTCTTATCATCATCATCATACAATACCTCCACTGTGCTGTTGTTGTTACTCACCTTGTAATCTATGGTGTGTTGCAAACTTACAAATGAGCAGAACAGAGCAGCTTATATTCGCCACCTTCATTGTACTCACTTAAGGAATTAGTTATGATTTTAGCTCTGATCACACACACACACACACACACACACACACACACACACACACACACACACACACACACACACACACACACACACACACACACACATAATATTATTGCTACTTAATTTCTGGTCAGGTAACAACTACCACTGTCTCATCACATCTTACTACAGCATTATGGAATGCATACAGAACAAACCTACTTTCAGAGGTTTGTTTGTGATGGGACACTCTACTCTACCACTATCAGTATTTGACTCATATGGTCTTGTCATTTTGCCCTTATACATAAATACATGCACCAAATACATATGAACAAGATTAACTAATGATCAGAATCAGATGTATTGTGACACAGTATCTCAATATAATATGAGGAAAAAATGAATGCTTTGGGAAAATAATTTTTATGGTTGAATCCTTAGTACAAATTTAGTAAAAATATCATTGTGTATGTTTACCCATGAATTGTAAGAACTCCATATAATTGTACACACACCATTTGCCTATTTTATGCCTCAGCTATATCTTCATTTTTGTGTTGTGTTGTGGCTGATTAACTATATTTGACAAATTGAATTGTAAGCAAGTCTCCACAAAGTCACCAAGTCTCATGCTATTTAGCTTAAGTTTAATCTAGATCAACTTTATTATTATTATTATTATTATTTAATATAACTTAAGGGTTAATGTTGCATAGCAGTGGTCCATAGCTTTTACTTGCTTTACAGTAGTAGCCTACTGTTTCCACAGCTGCAGTAATGTATGAGTGGTAGGTTTATGCATTTCGGTACTTCATTATATTGCAAAACTACAGTTGTACTTCATTTTACTGCATCTGTCCTTACAGGTACTGTAGTTTTACTGCTGTTGAACTTCAATGTACTGCAGTTGTACTGTCATTATACTTCGTTATTGCAAACCACAGTGGCTGTGCTTAATTATACTGCAGTTATACTGCTTTGTACTGCATTTTTACTGCAGTTTTTTTTTGTAAGTCTTTGTGTTTTAATTGTGGTAGTTCATAAATATGAACGTATATGAACGATAATTTCAGTGAGGAAATCAACCAAACCGTATTTTATGGAGCAGACACAACGCAGAAAGACGCTAACTGACCTTAACGAGCATCAGCTGCTCTCAAGACTCGTTGTCAGGACAACGCCCGCGGCGGGAAGGAAGCTCTGGTCACATGGGCTATGTGTCGCACAATACAGCATAACTGCAGTACAGTGTGATATTAATGGTAGGCCAAGACTTCAGATGCAAAAACCAAAAAGTTAATTTGCCTTTTTTTTTTTCATATAAAGCTCCTTTATTTAGGTTCAGTAATTTCACTTTTGAATGGCAACTAAACTGATATCATTGCCTGAGAGCCCAATAAAACAAAAAGCTAATTAAAAAAAAAAATAGATTTTTTTTAAGGCTATCACTTTTTAAAGTGCATCACTGAACGTCTCGGTTACATATGGTAACCCTCGTTCCCTGAGGGAGGGAACGGAGACGTAGGTCATGACTGACCAATAGGAATCTCGCTAGAGAGGCCAATCTACTTCGAGTGAAACTAAAACAGGCCAATGCACATTGGCGTGCAATCATTTGCATCAGCTGCGCGACCTCGTTAGCGCGGGTATTTAACAAGCAGCTGAGCGATTGCACAGTTAGTTTTTTGCTGAGGAGCCAAGCCTGAGAAGCTGGCCGCCCCGGCAGGCGGCAGCAGATGTGGCGACGGGACCTACGTCTCCGTTCCCTCCCTCAGGGAACGAGGGTTACCATATGTAACCGAGACGTTCCCTATCGGTCAGTCACTACGACGTAGGTCATGACTGACCAATAGGAATCCCTACCAAAGCGCCACAGCTGCTGCACCCCATCCAGCGCCCCCGTGCAAGCCTCTACACCTTCTTGCCTGGAAGGACGATAGGAGGAGGCCTACAGAGAGAGTTTGACACTGTTGTTCCGTGATAACCCACACAGTGACATATTGGATAACACTGGGAAAGCGTGCCTTTCCTGTTTAGGAAGGAACGCTGCGGAAGCCACTTCTTCAAAGAGTTACGTGGAAATACATATGGACTAACCCGAAGGCTGTACTGCATATGAAATAATGGGTGACTTAGCCCAAGGGAAAGACACGGGCTTCCGATAGGAGCATCCGTGGAATATATACACATATGGGATCCCCGTAGGGTCACACATATGGAACCCAGCCCAGATCCGGTTCTCAAGGATTCAACGGATAAGGGCCTGGCGCCGGACGCTCCGCCAAGTCCGGGCCGAGGGGTTTTGGAGGACTCGACAGGTTTTTCACTCTGGAGCAATAGGGGTGCACAGTAGGGTGCAGCAAGCCGACAGAGCCGGACCTCTCAGTGCTTCTACCCGTTTAGGGTGAGAACACGGGAGGAGACCGGCTCTACACGTAGGCTATAGTATCTAGCGAACGTGTTAGGTGTCGCCCAGCCCGCAGCTCTACAGATATCTGTTAGCGAGGAGCCACGTGCCAGCGCCCAGGAGGACGCAACGCCTCTCGTAGAGTGTGCATGCAACCTAAGCGGGCAGGGCACGCCCTGAGCTTGGTAGGCCAAGGCGATGGCATCCACTATCCAGTGGGCCAACCTCTGCTTGGAGACAGCCTTTCCCTTCTGCTGGCCTCCGTAACAGACAAAGAGCTGATCTGAGGTCCTGAAGCTTTGAGTTCTGTCCACGTACATACGCAGAGCGCGAACGGGACAGAGCAAAGCCAGGGCTGGGTCTGCCTCCTCCAAGGGCAGCGCTTGCAGGTTCACTACCTGGTCTTTGAAGGGAGTGGTAGGAACCTTGGGCACATAGCCAGGCCGGGGTCTTAGTACCACGTGGCCGTCACCCGGCCCGAACTCTAGGCACGATTCGCCGACCGAAAATGCATGCAGGTCTCCTACCCTCTTGACAGTGGCCAATGCAACCAGCAGCAAAGTCTTCATGGAAAGAAGCTTTAAGTCTACTGATTGCAGAGGCTCAAAGGGAACATCCTGAAGTGCTCGAAGCACCAGGGAAAGATCCCAAGAGGGTATGGAGGGGGGTCGAGGAGGATTTAATCGTCTCGCCCCCCTAAGAAACCTGACGACCAGGTCGTGCTTTCCAACTGTTTTGCCATCTATGTGGTCATGATAAGCAGAAATAGCGGCAGCATGTACTTTGAGGGTGGAAGGGGACAGTCTACGCTCCAACCCCTGCTGCAAGAAGGAAAGCACAGACCCTATCGAACATCTTCGGGGGTCTTCTCGGCGAGAAGAACACCACTCGACGAACAGGTTCCACTTCAGGGCGTAAACACGTCTCGTGGACGGCGCCCGTGCTGAAGTGATGGTGTTAAGTACCTCTGGGGGTAAGTCACCTAGAACCTCCGCGTCCCGAGGGACCAGACATGGAGTTTCCAGAGGTCTGGGCGCGGGTGCCATAGGGTGCCCCGTCTCTGAGTCAGGAGGTCCTTCCTCAGAGGAATGGGCCAGGGAGGGACTGTCGCGAGGAGCATGAGTTCCGGGAACCAAGTCCGGGTGGGCCAATAGGGAGCCACCATAAGGACCTGCTCCTCGTCCTCCCTGACTTTGCACAGTGTCTGTGCAAGTAGGCTCACTGGGGGAAACGCATATTTGCGGAGGCCCCGGGGCCAGCAGTGTGCCAGTGCGTCCGTGCCGAGTGTTCCCTCGGTCAGGGAGTAAAACAGCTGGCAGTGGGAGGTCTCTGAGGAGGCAAACAGGTCTACCTGAGCCTCTCCGAACTCTCTCCAGATCAGCTGAACCACCTGGGGGTGGAGTCGCCACTCTCTCGGAAGCACAGCTCGTGATAGCTCGTCGGCCACACGGTTGAGCACACCGGGGACATACATGGCTCGAAGCGACCTCAGATGCTTCTGACTCCAGAGGAGGAGATGGCGGGCGAGTTGCGACATGCGACGGGAGCGTAGACCACCTTGTCGGTTGCTGACGCAACGGTCGCAGTGTTGTCCGTGCGGACCAGTACGTCCCTGCCCCGTAGCGGCCTTTTCAAGCGGCTCAGAGCGAGATGTACTGCTAGCAACTCGAGGCAATTGATGTGCCAATGCAGTTGGGGAGCCGTCCACACCCCTGACACTGCATGCCCGTTGTACGTGGCACCCCAGCCGGTGGCAGAGGCATCTGTGAATACCACAGCATGCCTGGAGACCTGTTCCAAGGGGACTCCTGCCCGAAGGAACGAAAGGTCTGACCACGGGCTGAAGGTCTGACGGCAGGCCGGTGTGATTGCCACCCGGTGAGTGCCGTGATGCCACGCCCATCTCGGGACTCGGCCGTGAAGCCAGTGCTGAAGCGGTCTCATATGGAGCAGGCCGAGCGGGGTTACCGCTGCTGCCGCTGCCATATGCCCCAGGAGCCTCTGAAAAAATTTCAGTGGGACCGCCGTCCTGCCTTTGAACGTGTTCAAGCAGTTCAGCACCGACTGAGCACACTGCTCTGTGAGGCGCGCTGTCTGAGCGACCGAATCCAACTCCATACCGAGAAAAGAGATCCTCTGCACAGGGGAGAGTTTGCTCTTTTCCCAGTTGACCTGAAGACCCAACTGGCTGAGGTGCCTGAGCACGAGGTCCCTGTGTTCGCATAGCTGATCTCGAGAGTGTGCTAGTATGAGCCAGTCGTCGAGATAGTTGAGGATGCGAACGCCCTGTTCTCTCATGGGAACAAGGGCCCCCTCCGTGACTTTCGTGAAGACACGGGGGAACAGGGACAGCCCGAAGGGTAGGACTTTGTACTGATATGCTCGACCCTCGAACGCAAAGCGCAGGAACGGCCTGTGTCGAGGAAGAATCGAGACATGAAAGTACGCGTCTTTCAGGTCGATCGCTGCAAACCAATCTTGGGGACGGATGCATTCGAAAATGCGTTTCTGCGTGAGCATTTTGAACGGTAGCTTGTGGAGGCTCCGATTCAAAACTCGCAGATCCAAGATCGGTCGTAACCCACCACCTTTCTTGGGTACAATGAAGTAGGGACTGTAGTGCCCTGACCTCATATCGGCTGGAGGGACCGGCTCTATCGCGTCCTTCGCCAGTAGGACTGCGATCTCCGCACGCAAGACATGGGCATCGGCTGCTCTCACTGTAGTGGAGTGGATGGCCCGAAACTTGGGGGGACGCCGGGCGAACTGAATCGCATAGCCGAGCCTGATGGTCCGAATGAGCCAGCGAGACGGACTGGGGAGCGCTAACCAGGCTCTCAGAGACCGTGCAAGCGGGACCAAAGGGACCGTAGGCGTACCCGGAGTGGGGCAGCGAGGTGGAACACAGGGACGCGGCTCGGGGGGCTCTCTCTGGGAGGCGGCCCGTAGCGGGGTCTGTGCGCGCTGTGCACCACTTACCTGGTTCCACAGGGCAGGAGGTGCAGGAGGCGGCTCGGTGGCGTTCTCGAACTGCACACTGCTGCTCACTGGCGATAGAGGAGGCGGATGAGAGTGGTGAGGATTCTGTCCCCCCACTGCTCTCCGGGTCCCCTTCGGACCCAGAGATGGTAGAAACTGCTCTTTTATTGAAAATGTGGGTACCGCTGGTTTTAAGGCCAGCGGCGGAACAAAAAGATTTTCCACCCGGCCCTCCTCCGGGGGAAGGAGCGATGCGGTCATCGTCTCCTGAAGAGCAGTTCCCTCCATCTCCGGGTCGCCCGTCCTAGGGCCGCTTACTCTTGGCTTTGCCGCCCTTCTTGGCGGGGGCCTGGACGGGCGGGGCACCGTGCCTGCGACTGGCTCCACGGCGCCGCTTAGGTGGAGGCTGCTGCTGCGGCGCGGGAGCAGGGGCAGACGCAGGAGGACGCCCTCGGCGACGAGCAGACTGAGGAGCCGCAGGCGGTGGAGTGGAGGCAGCAGCTGACCGCCGCGGCAGGATGTGACTGATCGCCTCAGTCTGCTTCTGTACAACCGAGAACTGCTGGGCAAAGTTCTCGACCGCGTCGCCGAAGAGGCCGGTCTGGGACACGGGGGAGTTAAGAAACCTGATCTTGTCGGTTTCCCTCATGTCGGCCAGACACAGCCAGAGATGGCGTTCCTGGACCACCAAAGTGGACATCGCACGACCCACAGACCGCGCGGTAACCTTCGTCGCACGAAGCGCGAGGTCCGTCGTGGTACGAAGTTCTTGGAGAACTTGCGGGTCGTGACCACCCTCGTGCAGGTCCTTCAGTGCCTTAGCCTGATGAACCTGCAACAACGCCATAGCGTGTATGGCAGAGGCAGCTTCCCCGCAGGCCTTGTAAGCCTTGTCGGTTAAGTCCGACGAGTACCTACAGGCGCGCGAAGGAAGACACGGTTCTCCACGCCAAGTGGAGTTAGGGCACAGTTGCATAGCAACGGCCCGTTCCACTGGCGGGATACGCGTGTATCCCTTAGCTGCCCCGCCATCAAGGGTGGTGAGGGAGGAGGAGCCACCGGGACGGTTTCTGGCAGTGAAAGGTGCCGTCCACGTCCCCGTGAGCTCCTCATGCACCTCCGGGAAGAAAGGCACTGGAGTGGGTTGCTGAGAACCAGCGCGCGCCACCCCGAGATACCAATCATCCAGCCTCGAGGGCTCGGGACACGGTGGAGGGTTCCACACGAGCCCGATCCTGTTGGCGGCCCGGGAAAGCATGGCCATCATCTCCGGGTCCGACTCGGGCACCGCTGGCACACCCGAAGGAGGCAGCGGCTCCGAGCCGTCGTCCGCGGAGCGGTCTGACCCACCCTCCGATGCAGCGATCGACATCTGGTCGTCGCGGGAAGCGCCGAACGAAACGACCGGTACACATCTCGAGGACGGTCCGGCGCGTTCCGTTGGCAGCTGAACTGGCTGCGGAGCATGAGAGGAGTGGGGGTTCCTAGGGGGTTGGTTCCCCGAAGGAAGCGCGCTCACTGTAATCCTCAGGTCACCCATGTCACTGCCGGAAGCAACCCGCGAAGGGGGGTTGGACCGAGGTGCAGGCACGGGGACTCCGCCCCTTTGCAGGAACGAGAGTCTCGACCTCAGCTCCGAGATGGTCATCTTCCCACAATGGGTACATGACTCATCCACGAACGCTGCCTGTGCGTGTTCGAGGCCCAGACACACAAGGC
Source organism: Meda fulgida (assembly GCA_030578275.1). NCBI lineage: Eukaryota > Metazoa > Chordata > Actinopteri > Cypriniformes > Leuciscidae > Meda > Meda fulgida. The sequence continues at coordinate 19,116,657 of CM060633.1, read as the reverse complement.
AGCGATCGTGACCATCCCGCGATCCCAGGTAACGACCGCATCCAGAAACACACAGATAGAACGTCATCTTGAAAAAGACGCGAACTATCTGTGTTTGCTCTTTTAGGAACTACTCTCACTGGTGCTGAAGCACGCAGGGGAGCAGCCTCAGCGATCACAGGGGAATGTGCACCCGACTGTGCGCTGGGAGATCTTACCAGCCGTTAAAACAGCTTTTTTGTTTGCTCTTTAAAGAGGAGGCTGCTCACGCTGCCGTGCTGTCGCGCCCAGCACCAGAAAAAAAGAGAGAAGTTCAAAAAAGAAAAGCCTGTAGAAGTTTTCCACTGCAGTAGAGGCATCGAAGTGTTTGGCTCCGAAGCAAAAAGCTAACTGTGCAATCGCTCAGCTGCTTGTTAAATACCCGCGCTAACGAGGTCGCGCAGCTGATGCAAATGATTGCACGCCAATGTGCATTGGCCTGTTTTAGTTTCACTCGAAGTAGATTGGCCTCTCTAGCGAGATTCCTATTGGTCAGTCATGACCTACGTCGTAGTGACTGACCGATAGGGAACTGCAGTTATTGTATCTATAGGCTACTTCATTATACTGCAAATCTACAGTTGTACTGCAGTTTTACTTCACTATTCTGAAGTTGTACTTTTTGTACTGCAATTTTACTGCAGTTGTACTTCAATGTACTGCAGTCACATTGTATCTATACTGCAGTTATACTGAAGTTATACTTAGTTAATACTGCAAATCTACAGTTGTACTTCATTGTACTGCAGTTATACTGCTTTGAACTGCAGTTTTACTGCAGTTTTACTTCATTGTACTGCAGTTATTTTTTGTAAGGGATGACATGCATTGTGAACGTCAGACGTCTCGTCATGTTTTAGTCACCTTAGAGCCATTTTTAGCTAGTCATCGTCGCGTTTCGTTATCATTTTGTTATCGTCATCACTGACGAAAACATCATTGGTCTGCAATGCCCTCTGGGCGTCAGGGCTCATTCCACCAGAGGCGTGACCTCTTCGTGGGCATGGTCCAGCGGAATTTCTATTCATGACATATGTGTGGCAGCGGGCTGGGCCTCCCCGTCCGCCTTTGTCAGGTTTTATAACCTGAAAGTTCCCGCCCTGCAGGCGAAACTGCTGTCAGTTTAAGTGAGAGGTCAGTTCTGCCCAGGTATTATCATGAGCAAGCTACTCTCATATGACTTAGCTCTTCTGGTTGAGCTGCACTGTATCAGGTTATGTGTTATATGCTTGCTTATACATTGACCGGCGTCGCCGCTCTGTATTCCTTGTGAGTGCTTATATACATGCGTTTATTCACGCTTATCTGGGATCCCCGGACTTTTCTGGGACTCTTGAAGTGGATGTTGGCGCGCACGGCATTGACAAAAGGTTCCCGTAGCGTAAGCTAAACTTACGCAATACAAGAGAACCTCTCGTAAGAGAACGAATCGGTTACCTAACGTAACCTCGGGTCTCTCTAGATGAGGGAACGAGTATTGCGTAACCTGCCGTGCTCGCGCCACGAGCGCTATTTTCGCTTCAGTCGATGAAAACCAGAGATTCAGCCTCCAAGCCCTGCTTATATACGCTAAGCCTTAGCGTATGCATTCTGGCGAGCTAGGAGGCGGTGAGGGCGAGAGCCCCCTTGATTGGACGTGAAGTCACGTCGGGCTCACTGGTAGGCTGCTGCAGTTGCCGCAGGGCAGCCAATGAGCACGCTAGACAGCCTGCTCTAGGTCTGCTAGCTGCTGCACTGCGTTGACAATGAATACAAAATTAAGGATTATTTTTTGGCTTCAATATCTCGAGAAGATGAATCTTTCCCGTAGCGTAAGCTAAACTTACGCAATACTCGTTCCCTCATCTAGAGAGAACCGAGGTTAAGTCAAGTCAAGTCAAGTATATTTATATGGCGCTTTTCACAATATAAATTGTATCAAAGCAGCTTCACAGTATCAATCAAATAACATAATGTTTGTTTCTTAGTGGAAACAAAAAAAACATCCACGGTTGGTACGGCTGATCAATGGTATTAATGCTTGGTTAATTAATTTGAATATCCCCAACTGAGCAAGCCAAAGGCAACAGTGGCAAGGAACCGAAAAACTCCATCAAGTGACATACTGGTGTCCAAAACTCCATCAGGTGACTTAAAGGAGAGAAAAAAAACCTTTGGAGAACCCAGGCTCAGTCGGGGGCCAGTTGTCCTCTGGCGTTTATGAACTAGAGGCCGGATTTACAGTAACTGTAATTTGATACAGAATTTTGTTTTATTTTATCACTTTGGGTGGGTATGCGAACCGGAATCACAACGTTTTATCTGTAGAGTGGGAAAGGGATCATCCATAGGGAGAGGCTAGTTGGCACTTCAGCACTGCATTGTCATCGGGTCCAGGCAAAGCTCCTAGTCAGATCTGGATACGACCTGGATCTGGCAGGCTGCGGGAAAACCTCGGGATAAACAAAGACACTATAATTAGCGTAGATGCCATTCTTCTTAAGATGTAACGAGTACATCAGGATTTAAGGGAAGTGTTCCCAGTTCCGGCTGACCTAATCTATGCAGCCTAACATTGAATTATAGAAGTCTATAATGTATTATGTGTATGCTAGGTCAAAGAGATGTGTTTTTAGTCTAGCTTTGAACTGACAGAGTGTGTCTGCTTCCCGGACATTGGTAGGAAGACTGATCCAAAGTTTTGGTGCTAAATAGGAAAAGGATCTACCGCCAGCAGTCGATTTTGATATTCTAGGTATTATCAACTGGCCCGAATTTTGAGATCGCAATAGACGTGAAGGACTATAATGCGTTAAGAGCTCGCTCAAGTACTGCGGTGCTAAACCATTTAGTGCTTTGTAAGTAATCAACAATATTTTAAAATGTATACAATGTTTAATAGGCAGCCAATGCAGTGTTGACAGAACCAGGATAATATGGTCATATTTCCTGAATCTAGTAAGAACTCGAGCTGCTGCGTTTTGAACTAGCTGTAGTTTATTTATTAAGCGTGCAGGGGAACCACCCGGTAGAGCATTACAATAATCTAGTCTTGATGTCATGAAAGCATGAACTAATTGTTCCGCATTTATTAATGAGAGCATATGTCGTAATTTAGATATATTTTTAAGATGGAAAAATGCGGTTTTACAGATACTAGACCAGTGACTTTCAAATGAAAGATTACTATCAAAGAGCACACCCAAGTTCCTAACCGACGACGAAGACTTAACAGAGCAGCCATCAAGTGTTAGACAGTATTCTAGGTTATTACGTGTAGAAGTTTAGTAGTAGGAAATTACTAGTCATCCAATTTTTTATATCAGTTATGCATTCCGTTAATTTTGTGAATTGTAAGTTTCGTTAGGTTTTGAAGAAATATAGAGCTGAGTATCATCGGCATAATAGTGAAAGCTAATTCCATGTTTCCTAATGATATGTCCTAATGGTAGCATGTACAGAGTGAACAGCAGCGGTCCTAGTACTGAGCCTTGTGGTACGCCATACTGAACTTGTGATCGATAAGACATCTCTTCATTTACTGCTACAAACTGATAACGGTCTGATAAGTATGATTTAAACCATGCTAGGCTAGTGCAATTCCACTAATGCCAACATAGTTTTCTAGTCTATTTAAAAGAATGTTGTGGTCAATTGTGTCAAATGCAGCACTAAGATCAAGTAACACTAATAGAGAGATACAACCACGATCGGATGATAAGAGCGAATCATTTGTAACTCTAATGAGAGATGTCTCAGTACTATGGTACTGTCTAAATCCTGACTGAAAATCCTCGCAGATATCATTTCTTTCAAGAAAGGAAGACAGTTGTGAGGATACTGCTTTTTCTAATATCTTTGACAGAAAAGGCAGATTTGAGATCGGCCTGTAATTGACTAATTCTGAAGGATCAAGTTGCGTTTTTTTAACAAGCGGTTTTATCATAGCCAGCTTAAAGGTTCTTGGTACGTATCCTAGAGACAAAGACGAATGAATGATATTAAGAAGAGGATCTATGATCTCTGGAAGCATCTCTTTCAGTAGCTTAGTCAGTATAGGGTCGAACATACAAGTTGTCGATTTAGATGAATTAACGAGTTTGCAGAATTCTTCCTCTCCTATAGGAACAAATGAATAAAATTTTTCCTCAGGGAGACTACAATGAACTCCCTGATGCGATACTGTAGTAGACAGTTGCATAATAATAATTTTGTCCCTGATATTATCAATCTTATAAGTGAAGACGTTTATAAAGTCATTACTGTTGTGCTGTTTGGAAACTTCTGGCCTTGAAGCTTTCTTTTTCGTTAGTTTAGCCACTGTTTCAAATAAGTATCTAGGATTATGTTTATTTTCTTCTAATAGGGTTGAAAAATAAGCCGATCTAGCAGATTTTAAGGCCTCTCTGTAAGCCATCGAGCTCTCTTTCCATGAAATCCAAAATACCTCTAGTTTTGTTTTCTTCCAGTTGCGCTCCATTTTTCTGGCTGCTCTCTTAAGGGCCTGAGTGTGCTCGTTGTACCACAGCGTTGGACTATTTTCTTTAATCTTCTTTAAGCGCAACGGAGCAACTGCGTCTAAAGTGCTGGAAAAGAGAGAGTTAAAAGTTTCTGTTGCAATATCAAGTTCTAAGCTATGCTGGGTGCTGAGATGATGAAACTGATTAGGAAGATTATTGATAATACAATCTTTAGTGGCAGAAGTTATAGGTCTAACATATCTATAACACGGAGTCGGCTTTGCAGCCTTGGCTAAATGTAATTTACATGAGACTAGATAATGGTCTGAGATGTCATCGCTCTGCTGCAGAATTTCAACGGCATCAACATCTATTCCATGTGATAGTATTAGATCTAGAGTATGATTACGACAATGAGGAGGTCCTGACACGTGTTGTCTAACTCCAATTGAGTTTACAATGTCTTTAAGTGCCAATCCCAATGCATCTTTTTCATTATCTACATGCATATTAAAATCACCAACAATTAGTACTTTATCGGCAGCCAATACTAATTCTGATAGAAAGTCTGCAAATTTTTTGATAAAATCTTTATGGTGCCCTGGTGGCCCGTATACAGTTGTTACGGCACAAAGGAAACAAGCAAGGATTCAATAGCAAGTGAACTGGTGTTTATTTAACAGACAAAAGAGGTAGTGCAGGTCCAATGGCAGGCAGGCAGGCAGCAGAAGACAAGGCTAGGCAATGCAGGACTCAGTGGGCAGACAACGAGACAGATCCAGCAAATCCACAGAACAGGGCAGAGTCCACAGCAAGGAAAACAGGAACTGGGGCGAGAGAAAGGACAATGAGCCAACATAAACCTCCACAACCATCTGACAAAGACAAGACGAAATGACAAACAATATATAAGACATCCTCATTCAAAACAGCTGGCGCTGATTGGCTCATCAGCCGAGATAACGAGCCGTGCTGATAAGCCGCGCCCATTCACTCAACACGCACACAGATAGCAGGAGAGAGTCAATGAATCCATGAACCGTGACAGTACCCCTCCTGTCCTCCAGACACCCTTACCTGTTGATTGTAATCATCGATAAGGGAGTGGTCCAGGATGTCCCTGGCAGGAACCCAACTTCTCTCCTCCGGACCGTAACCCTCCCAGTCCACCAAGTACTGGAATCCGCGTCCCCTCCGTCTTGAGTCCAGAATACGTTTAACCGAATAAGTGGGTTCCCCATCTATGAGTCGCGGCAGGGGGGACCGGGGCAGGCGGATTAAGGTGAGAATGAAACACGGGTTTAATTTTAGACACATGAAAGACGGGGTGAATCCTCCTGTACGCTGGAGGCAAGTTGAGGCGGACTGCCACCGGACTAATGATCTTGGTGACAGTAAACGGGCCAATGAATTTTGGATCAAGTTTATTAGAAACAGAGCGGAGAGGAATATTCCTGGTTGAAAGCCACACTTTTTGACCAACGACGTATACGGGAGGCTTAGACCGGTGGCGATCGGCTTTAGCCTTGGTGCAAACCCCCGCTTGGAGTAGAGTCTCACGGGCTCTAGTCCAAGTGCGGTGACACCTCTGGACGAAGGCGTGAGCGGAAGGGACCAAGCCCTCGGATTCCAGACTGGGAAAAATTGGTGGCTGGTAACCTAAACTACACTCAAACGGAGACAGGCCCGTGGATGACATTGGCAACCCGTTGTGGGCGTACTCCACCATAGACAGTTTTTGACTCCATGAGGAAGGATTCTTGGAAACCAAACATCGCAACACTCTTTCCAAATCTTGGTTGGCTCTCTCGGTTTGGCCATTGCTCTGGGGATGAAACCCAGAGGACAGACTGACCGTCGCCCCCAGCAACTTACAAAATTCTCGCCAAAATTTGGACACAAACTGGGGTCCCCTGTCGGAGACCACGTTTACCGGGAGGCCATGTAAGCGAAAGACGTGGTCTACGACTGCCAACGCTGTCTCCTTGGCTGAAGGTAATTTGGGCAAGGGAATGAAATGGGCCGCCTTCGAGAACCGGTCCACCACAGTCAAAACTACTGTAGACTTGGAATTAAAGCCTCTTTTGTTTCCCCGTTATTATTTGATTTACGGGACCAGACACCAGTTATCTTGCCAAGAAAGATTTTATTCTTATATGTCAGGAGAGAAACTTCAAGATGTTGTATTCATGCCAGGTCTATGCGTTTCCGTGTTTCTCTGAGGTAGTACAGTAAGATTGAGCTTTTATACATCACAGAGAGTCTTACAGCTTCCTTGTAAGGTAACAAAACATGTTGCTCTGAGCTTCTTAAAATTAGAACGTATGTCATACGTACATGTTATGTTTAACATGTCACAATTCACTTCCATATTAAGAACTATCCTTGTTGTTTACATCTGTGATGCACTTACATTGTACACACCCCATAGCAAAATATAGCTTCCCCCTGTCTGACATATGATCCTCCCATGGATCCATGCTATCTATAGTTCCCTCATGCATTCAAACTCATGCTTTTGAAACTTCATAAGATGATACAACTGATTATGAATATTAATAAAGAATAATAATACAGATACATAATATTTAATAATAAAATAATATTAAAAGATGAAATTTTGAATCTTCATCTCCCTCCACTGGAACTACGGCCGTCAGTTCCACACCATCATTCCCAGGTGGCCAACCTATAGAAGTGATAGTGAGGAGAAGAAATAGCAGACCAAGAAAATAGACAGAAAGAACAGAAGAATGGAAACAGAGAAACAAAACAAAGAACAAAACCCCAGCCCATGTTATGTCCCCGTATACTATGTGTATTTTAATATCTATGTGTATGTCTTTAAAATGAACCCCAATCATCTAAGAAAAGAAAAACTAATAAGTCTTCTGCCCGTGCCTGAACTCATTAATTAATTAACTCGTTAATTAATTAAATCCTTCAGTTCCGAACCAAAAAAAGAAATTAAAATAAACGTTGACGTTAAAGGATCCTATCCCTTGGGGTTGAAAATCAGTAAGCGGATGTTCATTGTTTGTGAGGTAGTGTTTTGCATAAAATCTCTTATTTCACGCTGTATGTCCCATTCTTAGTTCTATCCATTTGGTTAGAAATAATCAATTTGACAGGTTTGGTACTTTTCCTTCTAGTAACACATATAAGGACTTGGATTATTAGCATGACCATCGTCGTTGGGTATCGAGAATAACTTGCAACCATCTCTAATCAATGTCAATGGAACTGATTCCTGAAATGGAAGCAGAGAAATAATTAACATCACTTCTTTGTTCCCAATCTTTAAAACTAATGGATGAACATTGCTCAATCTCAGGCCATAAGCCATCATTATCATCTTGTTCATTCACTAAGCAAGGTTTAACTTGTGACCAATGATACCATCTATCTGTTCCTACACCCTTCCCTTTGAGACAAACACTTGTATCAGTAGTTAGGAGTATCTCATATGGTCCTTCCCATCTAGGCTCTAAACCTTTCCTAGCAATTCTTTTGATCATGACAAAACTACCTAACTCGGGAATGTGTGGAATGTCAGTAGTGGTGTGTTTTTCATCCCATTGCGTTCGAGCTTCTCGCACTTTCTTATTATTGTCTTTAGTAGCTTTGTCTAGCATTGCGAGATAGCGGCGTAACTTTTCTTGGAACAAAGTAGAGTCTCCTCCTGTTCCCGCTGGTGGCGGAGCATCAGGAGGTAGAACCATTGCTCTTCCCGTCATTAGTTCAAAAGGGGTTAGTCCTGTAACTCGGTTTGGAGTTGCTCTCAAGTTCCACAGAATAGCAGGTAATAACTTATGCCAGCCTTGGCCAGTTTGCAGAATGGCTTTGGTAAGAGCGGTTTTCAAAGATCTATTCATTCGTTCAACCAGGCCTGAGCTTTCCGGCCTATAAGGAATGTGGAATTTCTGTTTAATTCCCATCAATTTCATTGCTTCCTTCATCAATTTCCCAGTGAAATGAGTTCCATTGTCAGAATCAAGTTCGTATGGAAGGCCCCAGCGAGGAAAAACTTCTTCCACCATTACTCGTGCTGCCGCTTCAGCAGTGCAGGATTTTGTAGGGTATGCTTCCACCCATCTAGTAAATCTGTCCATGATTACAAGTATGTATTGATACCCTCCACTGGGTGATAAAGGTCCTGTGAAATCAATTTGGAGGTGTGTCCATGGACCTGTTGGTCTGGGTGCATGTGACATTCGCACCTTTACAGATTTTCCTACATTTGCTTTGAGGCATATCAAGCATCTCCTACAGTAATCATCAATGTCTCTCATCATTCTTGGCCACCCCCAAGTCTCACTGATTTGAGATTTCATTGCTTTTGCTCCAGCATGTACCTTTCCATGATACAGCTGCATTAGTTCTCTTCTTGTTCCGATAGGCATCACCACTTGTCCTGTTGGAATTCTCCAGATACCTTGATCATCCTCTTTCGCTCCCGCTTTCATCCATTGTTCTTTCTCTTCATCTGTCTCCAATTGATATGACAGAAGATGGAGCTCAGGATTATCCTTGCTATTTTCCTTTACCAAGGTAACAGGAGTAAAAGGAAGTAGAGCTGCTTCTCTAGCTGCTGCATCTGCTGCCGTGTTTCCTTGACTTTCTTTGGACTTGTCAGATTGATGTGATTTTACTTTGATCACGGCTGCTTCTCGGGGTAAGTAACATGCTGTAATCAAACGACGAATTATGGAAGCATGTTGTATTTCGCTCCCACTGCTAGTGATAAGTCCACGTCTTTTCCACAGAGCAAGGTAGTCATGGACCACGCCAAAAGCATAACGACTATCTGTATAGATGTTGACTCGATCTCCTTCTGATAGTTCAAAGGCTTCTGTAAGTGCTATAAGTTCAGCTACTTGTGCTGAAAATTTCCCAGAAAGGGCTCCTTTCTTTACAACAGTTCCATCTCCTTTCACTACAGCCCATCCAGTATGTCGTTTTCCATCAACATAATAACTGGATCCATCAACCCATAACTCTTTGTCTGGGTTTTAAGAGGGATTGGATTAACTGGACCAAGACTATCTTCTTCTACTTGTTTTTCACACTCATGTGGTATTCCCTCGTGTGGTTCCAGCATCATTGTTGCAGGGTTAAGAGTCGTGTCCCTGATGATTTCCACTCTTAAATCTTTGTTCAACAAAGTTGCTTCCCATTTTGCTCTTCTTGCATCAGTTATGGTTTTGATGTTCGTGTTGTTCAACAGTGTCACTATACTGTGTGGAGTGTACAATATGATAGTTTGTGCTCCTATCAGATTCTCAAAAGCATCCACTGCCCATGTGGCACCATCGAGGGCTTGTATACATCGTGGTTGCCCAATCATAGTGACAGGAATCTTTGTGGAACAGTATCCAACTGGTCTGTATCGATCACCTGGTTTTTGACACAGTACTGCTGAATATGTCTCATCTCCTACCCTGGTCCACAAATGAAAATGCAACCGTCCGTCAGGAAGTCCCAATGCTGGGGCTGAAGTCAGTTTTTCTTTCATAGAAGTAAACGCTTCCTCAGCTTCTGGTGTCCAGTTTATATGTTCCACTCCAGGCTTTCCTCCCTTGTACAGGTCGATGAGGGGGCTGGTGATGCTAGCAAAATCAGGTATATACTGACGACAATAGTTGAAAAGTCCCATCACCTTCCGCATTCCTGTAACTGTTAGAGGTTTTGGAAGTTGTCGTAATGCCTCTACACGCTCTGTTGTCATTCTCCTTCCCTCCACAGATATTTCTTGGCCCAAATAGATAACCTTGGATTTGGCCAGCTGTGCTTTATCGGGGTTAACTTTGAATCCCCCTTTCCTAAGGGCTTGTAGGACAACATTCAGAGCAAATACATGGCTGTTTTCATCTGGGCTTGCAATTAACAAGTCATCAACATATTGGAGGCAGACACTTCCTGATTCCTCAATTTCAGCTTTTTGCTCCGTTAAGAACTGGTCCAAAGCTCTATGAAATACAACAGGAGAAAGATTAAGACCTTGTGGGAGTCTGTTCCAAACATACTGTTTTGCGCCCACTGTGAAGGCTAATTTCTCTTGAGATCTTTTGTCTATAGGTATAGACCAGAAAGCCGACAGTACATCCAGTACCGTAAAAATTGTAGCATTTCCTGGAATGTCATTCAGAATGGTGGCAGGATTGGTCACAATAGGATGCGGTTTTGGTGTTACACTGTTAAGTCTTGTGTAATCAATGGTTAGTCTCCATGAGTTATCAGATTTCTTGACAGGCCAGACAGGACTATTAGTGGTAGATGAAGTTTGTCTGATGATTCCTTCAGCTTCCAAGTCTGCCACTATCTCCTCCACGGCTCGTCTTGCTTCAGGTCGGATGGGGTATTGTTTATGAGGGGCATGTATCGGTCCCTCAATAACAATGGGATCAATGTTGGCTTTACCACAATCCAATTTGTGTTTAGCCCAAACATCCGGATATAAACTGCACAGAAGACCCCACACACCGTCTTTCTTCCAGTTTCTGATAATTGGTTTTGCTGTACCAACAGACCTTAGATTACATGTGCGATCTTCGTGTGGTATTATCCCAGCAGTTGTAGCGATTTGACGACTGTCAGTGAATATGATCATGTTTAACAATGGAAGAATGTCCATGCCAATAAGGCTTCCTTGTGAATTCGGCCCAACCCAGAAAGATGTCCATAAGACTTCATCTTCATGTATTTGCAGTGGAACTTGAATACTTTTGCGGAATTTTGTGATACCTCCTCCAACTCCTTCAACATCCATAGTTTCCTCTGTTGTAGGTAGGTTCAGATCTGTTATTGAAATGGCTGCACCTGTGTCAACAAGGATGACACATGGGTGGCCCCCTATTAATGCATTGACGAAAAGGCGATTGTCTCTTTTCTTACTAATACAGCGGGCCGCTGATTCCTATTGCGGACGCATAATTCCCTCAATGAGCTGACGGACTTGTGCTTCAGTCCACGTCTTCCCTTGAGGGGTTTCATTATGGTTTTTTGCAATGACCTGTCTAAATGATGGACCTTGACCTTCTGCTCCACCTCCTTTAGCCCAACAATCTATTTTTGAGTGTCCACGCTTTCCACAGTTGCTGCAGGAAATCACCCTATTCCTTGTGTCCTTGTTGTATTGAGCTGTTGCCACTCCTCTTCGATAAGGCTTGTTTCCTTCTTCTTTATTTGATCTCATAGCCATCTCTAAGCGGCCAGCCCATTGCATAATTTGGTCAAATGTCTCACCTGGGTTGACTCCAAGTGATAAGGCTTGTTGGTATTTTGTGCTAAGTCCATCCACAAGTATGTCAGTGAACTGTACATCATCTCTGTCAGGTTGTTTCTTGGCACAGAGAGCCCATCTCTCATAAGCATTCCACTTACGTAGAGCATATTCATCTGGAGATTCATCATCCTTTTGCTTAATCAATGTCACTAATGTGAAAGGAATTTTACCACTGCCCAAGATTTCCTGGATTTCTTTTCGGAACACATCTAATGCTTGCCAAAGACCCAGGGGTCGTCCCTGGCCATCAACCCACAAATCTATCCATTGGGCGGTTGTTATCGAAGCTGGCAAGCGTTCCCATCTGTCTCTTGGGATTTTAGCTTTCACAATGGTGTGTATGTCTCTTAATGTCATTTGATGTGCTTCAATCAATGAGTCTAATTCTCGCCAAAACTCTGTGTTTGGATCTTGTCTCTTCAGAGGAGGCAAGGCTGTGAGAATGGCTTGACGTTCTCCTGGTGTGAATGGTCTCTCTTCTGTCATCATCTCAGATCCTTCCCTTTTAATTACAGGTGAAGAAAATTCAGGACCGATCTTGTCAATTGTGATCATGTCGTCATCTCTTGTCTCATCACCCCAGTCAGAATCATAATTCCGAACTGGTGTACATCGCAGCATGTCTCTGTTTGGCTGAACTGTTTTAGATCTTGTTATTACCGGAGCTGCTTGTACAGATGCAATATACATTTTGTCAACTGGACCTCCATTTGATCTCGAAGCTTGAGGCTGTGTCAGAGGTTTAGATGAATTTGTATATTGTTCAGGCAAAATTGGATAAATTGGGTTGTAAGGAGGAGGCGTTACAGTTGTTCCAGATTTCACTGGTGCTTGTGAATATTTCTTTTCAGCTTCAGTTATTATATTTGTCCAATCTGGATCAAATGAATCATCATTGGTTGTATTTTTTCCATCTGAACATTTAATAGACATAATTTTGTTCAATTTGTTATATGCTTCAATTTGAGGCTTCATTGCTTCAACAAGTGGGACTGGGCACCCATTGATACCACAACAAATTCCACCTTGTTTCAAAATCCAATGTGCGGCGAGGATTGGAAATACTTTTGACTTGATAGAGTCCTTCTGGGACTCAAGCCAGCTTAACTGCACATCCATAGATGTGTTAATGTCCAGTCCTTTTTTCAAAAACTTAGCTTGCTTTTTCTGTTTTCTTTCTAAGTACCAAGCAGATATTGTTCTGCTGTTAAATCCACTTTCTGCCATTGCAAATTATTTGTCACTCTGTGTCTGTGTGCTCAAACAGCAGGGCTATTTTTGTGAGGGAGTGTGTGTGTGAATTCCAGGGGAGGCCCTCTGCTTTTCTCCCTTTCCACCTGTTCTAATTTCTCAAGAACAAAGAAGGGGTTGGGAAACAAAAAACAAAAAAACAACTCTAATATTTTCTGTTTTTCTTTTTTGTTTGTCTTAATTCAGATTAATTTATATATATATATATATATATATATATATATATATATATATATATATACATACACACATATATACATATATATATATATACATATACACACACATCAAAGTTGCTCTCAGATCAGTCTTTTCCTCCAAACACTGAACAGCTTTATTGTCAAAATCAGAATGCATGCAATTCTAGCATCTATTCCATTGATACCCTTCTTCTAAGGGTTCAATCCTCTGCGTATTTACGTTTTAGGGTTTATTTGTATTTTTTTATACTGCACTGTACTAACTTCAAGCACAGACCCGCCACTGTAAACCGCTATAAATCACTGCTTGTCACACTATCCTCGTCTTCTTCTGAAACGATTCTTTGTGTATTGGATATATTTTAGAGATAAATCTGCCCTTTATCGCAATCTTGCCATATTCCAACCACCTTACAAGCTAATTGCTAAATCGCCTTACAGCTATTTCCAAAATTTGACTAAGATGGTCTTTTTCCTAAAAAAGATCCACTTTCTACAGTTTTTTTTTCAAAAATGAAAAAGACTTCCCCAGCATCATTCAATATTCAGAGGTCTACTGACCAGAGCAACTCAAATAAGCCACATTCTAATTATTTAAATTATTTTTATTTTTCTGACACATATATTCATTGGCAAAACAACTGGTACTTTAAATAACACAGTTCTTTTAAGCAGTTTCAGTCAATGTCCAATCATCAGGCAGACTTAGAATTATTTAGAATAGAAAAAGTCTTACCTTGAATGATTGAAACAAATGCCTGAAGATGCAATCCTGTTCTTCGTGACGCCAAATGTAGACCTGGCATGAATACAACATCTTGAAGTTTCTCTCCTGACATATAAGAATAAAATCTTTCTTGGCAAGATAACTGGTGTCTGGTCCCGTAAATCAAATAATAACGGGGAAACAAAAGAGGCTTTAATTCCAAGTCTACACTACCATGTTACCCTGAGAGGGCGGTGATAAAATCTAGCGCAATGTGGGACCAGGGTCTCGAAAGGACAGGCAGCGGTTTTAGTAACCCATCTGGGGGTCGATTGGAAGTCTTACCAGTGGCACAAATCGAGCAAGCCAAAACAAAACTGTGAATGTCACGAGCCATGCGTGGCCACCAGAACCGTTGCTTGACTAAAAACCTAGTGTGATTAACTCCTGGATGACAAGCTACGTTGAAACAATGCCCCCACTGAATAACGTCGGGCCGTAATCCCTCCGGCACAAACAAACGATTCGGTGGGCACCCGGGCGGAGGCGTTACCCCTTCTAAGGCCAACTTGACCTTCGACTCGACCTCCCATGTGAGTGTGGAGACAAATAGGGTCTCGGGTAAAATGCACTCGGGAGTAGACGGGCATTCGGAACTGTCAAAAATACGAGATAAAGAGTCGGGTTTGATGTTTTTGGAACCCGGGCGGTACGAGAGAGAAAAATTAAAACGTCCGAAAAAAAGTGCCCACCGAGCCTGCCTGGAGTTCAATCTTTTGGCTGTTCTGATATATTCCAGGTTCTTGTGATCGGTCCAGACGATAAAGGGTACCCCCGACCCCTCTAACCAATGACACCATTCCTCCAACGCTAACTTGACTGCCAACAACTCTGTTACCAATGTCGTAGTTACGTTCGGCAGGCAATAAACGACGGGAAAAAAACGCGCAAGGATGCATCTTGTCGTCTGTGGGAGAACGTTGAGACAGCACTGCTCCTACCCCCACCTCTGACGCATCGACCTCCACCACGAACTGACGTGATGGATCAGGGGCAATAAGAATAGGGGCTGAAACGAAGCGGCCCTTTAGTTTAGCAAACACAGCCTCAGCAGTGTCTGACCACCTGAACGTCGTTCTGGGGGAGGTCAAGGCAGTCAGAGGCGCGGCTAGTTGGCTGAAATTCCGAATAAAACGCCGGTAGAAGTTGGCGAACCCCAGAAACCTCTGTAGGGCCTTACGGGAATCTGGACTTGGCCACTCTACCACAGCCTTAACCTTCTCAGGGTCCATCCGCACTCCCTCAGACGAAATGATGTACCCTAGGAAAGGAACAGACTGTGTATGAAAAGCGCATTTCTTCGCCTTGACAAAAAGCCCATTCTCTAGCAACCTCTGAAGCACTCGTCTGAAGCACTCGACGTGTTGAACGTGCTCCTGGAGAGACGAAGAAAAAATCAATATGTCATCCAGGTAAACATATATGAACTGATCTACCATGTCTCTCAACACATCATTGACGAGTGCCTGGAAGACCGCTGGGGAGTTGGAAAGCCCGAACGGCATAACCAAATATTCAAAGTGCCCCCTGGGAGTGTTAAACGCGGTCTTCCACTCATCCCCCTTCCTGATGCGAACCAAATGATAAGCATTACGAAAATCCAACTTTGTGAAGATTGATGCTCCCTGCAACCTCTCGAAAGCTGAAGACATCAATGGCAAAGGATAAGTATTCTTTACCGTGATGCTGTTCAGCCCTCGGTAATCAATACAAGGTCGCAGAGAACCATCCTTCTTACCCACAAAAAAGAATCCCGCCCCCGCTGGAGAAGAATCAATGAATCAATGAACCGTGACAACAGTAGCCAGCAGAATTCTTAAAAGTGATTTATCGTTTACACTATATATTTTTACATTAAGCACCAACACTTCAAAAGAATTATATTTAAAAATAGATTTCTTAGTGGTTTTGAAAATATTACTATAAATTACAGCAACACCTCCCCCTTTGCCTTTTAGATGAGGTTCATGTTTATAACAGTGATCTTGTTGGGTTGACTCATTTAAAGTAATGTAATCATTTGGTTTTAGCCAGGTTTCTGTCAAACACAGCACATCTAGATTATAATCTGAAATAATATCATTAACTATGAGCGATTTTGAAGTAAGGGATCGAATATTCAGCAACCCAAGCTTTATCATTTGCTCATCTGTATTATATCTGTTTTTTGTTTGTTGAACATCAATTACATTTTTTACCTGACGTTTTTTGGATTTCCAAATTCGGGGAACAGACACAGTCTCTATATGATGATATCTAGGTGAAAGAGGCTCTGTAGCGTTTATACGCACGTATAAATATGACTAATTATTATTCATAACGGATTATGATCAATAATTAATAATTTTATTATTTTCAGAATTTACTGTAGCAGAATCAATAGTATGAGCATTTTATCAGTTCATCCAATGAACGGAAATCATAAACAATTAGTAATTCTAGGAAATATAATATCTTCCTGGCCAAGAAAGACTAATTCCCAGCTAACAGCTAAATTAAGAAATAATTCAAGGGTAAAAGCATAAGTAGCTTAGATCGCAGGGTCAAGACAATAAATTCGTAAGCACATAACACAAATAATGCTTCTCTTTTCAAATACAAACAATACTTTATTGATTATAAGCCTATGACTAACACATAAAACTAATATCTAACACAAACACACGCATTCATACAAGTTGAAGAAAGAAAGAGAGTGAGGAAGAATAAGTTTAAGAGTGAGGTGAAATCCCAAGATTCTATGCACTTTTAAGACACAACCTGAACGAACCATCAATAATTAATTTCACCCCTTTATCGTTTCTTAGGCGGGTAATTCAATTTTATATCAATGCACCAGTTCAGTTAAGAGTCTGGAGGTTACTTGCTTGTCCTTGCGCTGCTTTGGGGATTCCCTTTTGTCGGTGTAAAGGGGTTTCCCGGGACCGTTGCTTGGCTGTCTCCTCGTGCCTGCTAGATCTTGGGCAGCCAATCACGTGGTGTATTGGCGGCTGGATGAAAGTCTTTGAAGTTGGAAGCGCGTTGCAGTCGAAACGTTTAAACGAAACTTTGCAGCAAAACGTAACTTAGAACCGAGACTTTTAACGGAAAGGAAAACAAAGGGAAAGAAAGGAAAGTGAGACAAGTCAGATGGCTTGAATAAATCTGTTTTAACCCTGATCTTGATTTGGGTCATTTGTCTCTATACGTCTACATGGCTGGCTACTATAACCATTGTCTGCTCCACCCGACTTGTTCTGCCGAGACCTTTTCCGAGGGAGAGAGCGGAGGAGAGAGAGAGCATGAGCACCAGAGAGCAGAGGGCAAGAGCCCCAGAGAACCAAAGAGAGCATAAGAGAGCAGCAAGAGAGGTCAATTCTGTGTTCGGGTCTAAGATTTTAAACTCAAAGTTTGTCCAACCTCCCGGATGGGTTCTGGCCAATTAGGAGGTGGCCCTATTTTCTTCTTATCGTGAATCATGGGTTATCTGAGATCTCCTTTTTCTCCAGCACTAGCAGAGAGAACAAGAGGCCACAGTTTAGACATTATTACTATTATACGAATACAAAACATTTTACACAGATTTCAAATCAAACCATCTTTTTAAATTAAAAATATGATCCTGCTGACAGGAAACACGGCACACTTTCATTCACACACCTAATATTTATAACAATTATGGATTGTATGGCATCTAAGCATATGAGACACACACATATATTGTAGGAACAACATAGAATTTTGTAGTTGCATGATGTTTGATTATAAGTCCATTGAGAATTGTTCTGGGATGAGTTTTATAGATTTTGATATGTAAAGTGTTTTAGTGTGTAGAGTTTGTGGGGTTTAAGCCATTCCGGTCTGAGGTCATGGAATAGTTCGTTCATCTCTCATGGGACCTCTGGTACTTAAGAAAGGGTAGTCTGTTAGTCGCAGGGGTCAGGTGACCTCTTGTTAGGGCCTCTTGTTTTACCATTCCTGAATAGATCTGTTCTTGCCAAATTATAAAACATTGACAACGTTCTTCATTTAATTAATCAATAAAAGTCTTTTTTGGTTGCAGAGCCTGGGGTGATCTGCAATGTGAAGCCTCTTTTGTGTGATTATGTGTGGACAATCGCTTTACTTGTGTTTGGTTCATTCTCGTAGTCGCTACTTATCCCCCCTTCGTTTGATGATGGGTTGAGATGAAGACATCAGTGAACGCTGGAGAAACGGGTAGAGGAAGCAAACACACACAGCAAACAACAAGACAACATTTCCATGACTGGTCACTTTACTGGTGCAGGGCATTAGATTATATAGGCCTAAACAGGTTGACTCTCAATATAGTCAATCACGTTGAATAAAGTTTAGTTCAATTTTTGGACCGTTATTCTAGTTTGGTTTGGTAAATTTGATTTGTTTGTTTTATTCTCTTCTAAATTGTTCTAGGTTTAGACCAATTTACCTTTCGAGTTGTGATACGAATGATGCAGGGAGTTCTCTGGCTCACATTCGTTTTAAGGTGACTTACAAATATTAGGCGTGGTGTGTCAATCCTATTATTGTGACCTTGACCCTTATGGGGTGGACAGGCATTTTACCTAATAAAGAAGAAGGAAAGGAAGGAAGAAGTAAAACAAAACAAAGTAGTTGAGTGTTCCTAGTATGACTTATAACTACAGTTGCACAGCTAAGGCGTCAGGTATCATGATGTAGTGAGAGGTGTTCTCAGGTGTACTTGTTGGATGGGTAGTTACCATGTTTCCTATGGTAAATGTAGCTAAGTTGTTAAGCTCGTTTCTGAAGTTAGTTTCTACCTGTGTGGGCAAACATATTTATTGAATGTTTTGCACGGTAGAGGTGGTTAACTTCTGTACGTTAGTGAGTATGTTAGGGGTGCGTGTAGTGCATGTATGTATGTATATATGGTCAGATCTGTTTCAGTCTGTTTTGTAAAACTGCAGTTCAAAGCAGTATAACTGCAGTACAATGAAGTACAACTGCAGAATAGTGAAGTATAACTCCAGTACAACTGCAGAATAGTGAAGTATAACCCCAGTACAACTGTAGATTTACAGTATAATGAAGTACAATAACTGCAGTTCAGTGATAAACTGAAATGCACGTGATCGAAGACTTTAAATGCAAAAACCTCAAAGTCCATCTGACATTTATTTTTTAACAAGGTAATTTAGTTGCCATTAAAGTGAAATCACTGAACCTAAAAAGGAGCTATAAAAAAAGCTAATAAAAAAAAATTTCAGATGGACTTTTCTGCATCTTAAATCTTCATAGGATTACCATTAATACTACACTGACTGCAGTCATTCTGTATTGTGCGACACGAAATAACACGAATCTAACATTAGCTTCTTAATTACATTGCAACTACAGAATATTATACAGGTATAAGCTACGTAAGATAAAGTGTATCAAGACTGTACTTAAGTGGACTTTGTGTATCTACAGTACATACCTTGTCCTTATGTACTTTAGTTTGGGTAAACTCACTAGTTCACAGCATAAATACAAGCAGTAGCTTCCCAACTACATTACAATTACAGAATACTGTATTTTAACTTAATAGTGTAGAGTTGAATTGATGTGGTTACCCTTTCCATCCACCTGCCTGCACACCAAAGGTGACATTATCAAAATGACAAGTCAAATTGTAAATCTATTTTCCCCCTTCAAATACAACATATAATTAACTGCTAAAATGTGCAATGTTTCACAAACATTAATGAGAATACATATTTTAAAAATTAAATCTACACTCTAAAGTGTATTTTTGAAAGTCCACTGAGGTCAGTGGACATATGTCAAAACTAATGGACTCACACTCTGTATTTTTGACTTATGTCGTGAATGAGCCTTCCAAGGATGCCTTTCTTGGTTTTCTTTCCTAGCCAATATGTCCATTCAATAAACTTCAAGTGGCTCTTCAGCATTTTCTCAGTACGGTTCCCCCTTAATCTCCACACTTTAATTCCACACTCCACACTCAGTCCTTTAATTGTTTGCCAGTATCTCACTGTGTTGAGTGTGGCTGCCAGTCTGTGGATCCACAAAGTTATTCTTGTGGTTTACCAGATAGTGATGATATCCTTCTGTAGTGAGGGATTGTACATATGCCCACCAGGAATCACTGTAGATTGTTGAACCGCTTCTAACATGCCGTTTAATGATTGGGATCAGAGTTGTGCGTGCTCGTGAAGGGACCAGCTTAAGAACAGGCCTTCAGCTACTGTGGTGTACTTCTAACAGACCAAACACCCATCCATGTCTTGCCCAAGTACCATCATACCGTCCACGGTTATACTATAAGAAATACATAATTTCAGTTATGTATACACAAATACACAATACATCTTAAAAGTTTGCACATAAAATCTTAACCAAATGCCGTCCACGGTTATACTATAAGAAATACATAATTTCAGTTATGTATACACAAATACACAATACATCTTAAAAGTTTGCACAAAAAATCTTAACCAAATGCAGTTCTGCTATGCTAAATTACTAGTAATTACAAATTAGCTAACTTTTTTTTTACCTATCTTTTGTGAGTGAATTTTGACTCATCAGTTACAATGAAACGATGTCTCGATCGCCCTCCAATTTTGAATTGGTGCTTTCTTTTCATCCTTATCAATGCATTTGTGCACACCTTTTAAACCATTGTTTGAAAGCATAAAAAGCAAACTATTACACCAGATTTAGTTTCAAGCATATGTACTCTAAACTTGATTTGTTTACAATTTTTTCAACAATCCCAGGATGCACACCAGAGTTGTATTCAACAAAATGGGAATTTGCATTATAACAGAACAGAATCCAAAACTAATCAAATCAAAACTAACACTTAAGCTTACCTGTCTGAGCTTTTTGTTCATTTTTGAGAGTGTTGTTGAACTGGATGCCACTCCATCTTCCATCATGTCAATCTGGCGTAGTCTCAATCCTTGAGCAAACCTATAAAACAACAAAGTTAGTATTTACAAAATTGAAAACCTTACCAATGTCAGAAATTAAAGTTTGTGACATTTTCCCAATGAAAATAATTTCCAGGGGATTTGTTTTCACTAACATTATATAATGTATCTGTCCCATTGTTTTTATAAAAACAAAATACTTAAAATTGCATCTGTAGTGGCAAATTGTTTAATGGTGTCCAGATGTGGCATAAATGCATTTACACAGCAGTTAAAATCACACAAGTAACATAATGAAATTTCTTTATTCCTAATTTTGTATTTAAATTAACAATAATAAAATGACAGAAAAAGGCCAATGGTATCTTTAAATAACCTAAATTATGAGGCATGTTATATATTTATAGGTTCTTGTCATGCTTTGCAATAAAAAAAAACAACAACATGAATTTGAGCAAGAACATCAGTGTTTTTAAGCCTGCACAAATAAATACTACATGTTCATACAGAACAAACCCATACAATAAGGAAATAAATCATATATATCAGATTCTTTCAGATTGGGGCCTATGGTTGGGGCACATATTCAACTGCAGAACAGGGTAAATGCAAGGAACTCAAGACATGTTTTATTCTATTTTTACATAATAAACTTGGTTTATGTACTAACACATCAATACATACTAATTAGAGGTTGAT
This sequence comes from Meda fulgida, assembly GCA_030578275.1. Lineage (NCBI taxonomy): Eukaryota > Metazoa > Chordata > Actinopteri > Cypriniformes > Leuciscidae > Meda > Meda fulgida. Next base: position 19,095,097 of record CM060633.1, on the reverse strand, counting down.
GATATTTTAGTTTCCTAGTATAAAATTGTGTTTAAAGAAACACAACAAATAGATTATTTTGTTGATACTACTGTATATTGTTGCGAATCACCGTTGGAGATCTCCACAGTTGGAGATCGATCCATGTGCAGCGTAAGTTTATTAATAGCACAGTCAACAACACACTGAGACAATTTAAGGGCTTTAACGAAGTCAGATACCAGGCAGAGAGTCGGGGCAGGCAGATAGCAGACAGAGTCTAAGTTCCAGGCAAAAGGTCAGGACAGGCGGATTACAGGCAGAGTCGGAGTTCCAGGTAAAGGATCGGGGCAGGCAGAAAACAGGCTTGGTCAGGGGCAAACAGGTTGGTCAACAGACGGGCTTTCCGGGGTATATAATGCTCGGTAGTGCTCACAAGTGTAAACAAAACTTCGCACTGAAGGCAGTTCGAAGTGCGGTTAAATAGTGTGGGTGATTGACAAAAGCCGGGCGAGGTAACGAGAGTAATCTGGGCTGCAGCTGAGAGTGATCGGGGAAAACCTGGGAAATGTAGTGCGAGGTGAAGATCAGTACTCAGGCGAAAGCGATCTCGGGTGGCCGGCGAGAGAGGCTGTAGAACCTGAGACCGTAACAGAGCCCCCCCCCTGCGAGCGACTCCCGGCGCGAGGGGCTTGACGGCGGCGGGGTCTTCCCCGAAGTCGAGGGGCCGGCCTGGTGGGATTGGCCAGGTGGAAGTCCGTGATCAGGCTTGGATCCAGGATGTTAGAAGCGTCCACCTATGAACGCTCCTCAGGGCCATACCCCTCCCAATGCATGAGGTACTGGAAGGATCTGCCTCTTCGTCTGGAGTCCACGAGTTCTTGAACCTGATAGGCCTCCTCGCCTTCCACCAGAATGGGTGGTGGGGACGGATCACCGGAGCCTCCCTCCACACTCTCGTTCGGATCACTGGCTGGTTTGAGAAGTGAGACATGGAAGGTAGGCGCGAGGCGGTACTGTCGTGGTAGATCGAGACGGAAGGAGACTGGTGTAACTTGCTTAAGGATCTTGAATGGTCCTATGAATCGGGGACTGAGCTTCTTACTGGGCAGCCGGAGGCGTAAGTCACGTGTAGACAACCAAACCCACTGGCCCGGTTGGTACTCCGGCCCTGGCCTACGACGGCGGTTGGCCTGGATCTTCTGGCGGCGAACTGCTCTTTGGAGGTGTGTGTGGGCCTGGTTCCAGGTCTCCTCGCTGCGCTGTAGCCAGTCGTTCACTGCGGGGACGTCAGAGGGTTCACCTGACCAAGGGAAGAGTGGTGGCTGGAAACCCAGGACGCACTGGAAGGGGGTCAGACCGGTGGAGTGTTTCCTGATGGAGTTCTGAGCATACTCTGCCCAGAATAGGTAGCGGCTCCACTCCTCTTGGCGCTGGTGGCAGTAGGAGCGCAGGAAGCGAATCACCTCCTGGTTCAGGCGTTCAGCTTGCCCGTTGGATTGCGGGTGGTATCCAGAAGTAAGGCTGACATTGACCTGAAGGGTCCTGAAGAAGGCCGACCAAACCCGTGAGGTGAACTGTGGTCCTCGGTCGGAAACTATATCCTCGGGCAAGCCGTAGAACCGGAACACCTGGTTGCAGAGGAGCTCAGCGGTCTGCAAGGCAGTGGGAAGTTTCGTGAGTGGGATTAGACGACAAGCCTTGGAGAAGCGGTCGACGACTGTGAGGATGGTGGTGTGCCCCTCAGAAACTGGGAGATCCGTAATAAAGTCTATGGCAATGTGGGACCATGGGCGTTGAGGTACAGGAAGTGGGTGAAGGAGGCCGGCAGGCAGTTGGCGCGAAGACTTCTGGGTGTTGCACACCTGGCAGTGACGAACATAGGCCATGGCTTCTGTGGTTAAAGCGGGCCACCAATACCTGTTTTGAAGGAGCTGGATAGTAGCCGTGATTCCCGGGTGCCCTGAACTTGGGTGTGCGTGCACCAGCTCCAGGACCTGGTTCCGAAGAGCTTCAGGGACAAAGACACGATCTGGTGGGCAGCCTGGGGGAATGTCAGTACGGGAGTTGACCTGTTCAATTTCGGTGTCGATGTCCCATTGAATGGGGGCGACCACAAGGTTGGACGCCAACACTGTCGTGGGGTCTTGGGGTGTGCGCTCAAGGTCGTCTTGACGTGACAGGGCATCGGCCTTCGAATTCTTGGAACCTGGGCGGTACGTGACAGTGAACTGGAATCGAGTGAAGAAAAGTGCCCAGCGAGCCTGCCTGGGGTTTAACCTCTTTGCGGTACGCACATACTCCAGGTTCTTGTGGTCAGTGAATACAACAAAGGGATGGAGGGCGCCCTCGAGCCAGTGCCGCCACTCCTCGAAAGCGGCCTTCATGGCAAGGAGTTCCCGGTCACCCACATCATAGTTTCTCTCGGCGAAACTCAGCTTGCGGGAGTAGTAGGCGCAGGGGTACAGCTTGGGGGGCAAACCCTGACGTTGGGAGAGGATGGCCCCTAGGGCGGTGTTAGATGCGTCCACCTCAACAACAAACGGCACCCCGGGGTCCGGATGATGTAGGATCGGGGCAGTAGTAAAGCGCTGCTTGAGTGAGTCAAAGGCCTGGGTGGCACGGTCATTCCACGGGAGACGTTGAGTACCCTTCTTGATCAGGGAGGTGAGAGGGTTAGCCACAGCACTGAAGTTCCGGATGAACCGGCGATAAAAATTAGCGAACCCCAGGAAGCGCTGGAGTTCCTTTAACGTCCTGGGTTGGGGCCAGTCCCGAACCGGCCTAACCTTACTCTCATCCATAGCAACCCCATCAGGGCTGATGATATACCCCAAGAACGAAATGGAGGTTTGGTGGAACTCACACTTCTCCAGCTTGGCGTGTAGGTGGTGTTGGATGAGTCTTTGGAGCACGGCCCGAACGTGCAGAACATGGTCCGAGAAGGTGTCAGAGTACACCAGGATATCGTCGATGTAGACTATTACCGTATGATGGAGCATATCTCTGAAAACGTCATTGATGAAGGACTGGAACACGGAGGGGCTGTTCGCCAGGCCGAACGGCATAACCAGATATTCGTAATGCCCTGTGTTGGTTGAGAAAGCCGTCTTCCACTCGTCCCCCTCTCTGATACGAATAAGGTTGTAGGCGCAGCGCAGGTCGAGCTTGGTGAAGTATTTTGCAGTGCGTAGGAGTTCCAGAACAGCAGGTACCAGAGGAAGCGGGTAGCGAAACTTCACGGTGATGTTATTCAGGGCCCGGTAATCGATACAGGGTCGAAGACCCCCGTCCTTCTATGGGACAAAGAAGAAGCCGGTGGATGCGGGTGACGTGGAGGGGCGAATGAAGCCCTTAGCAAGCTCCTCCTCGATGTACTTCTTCATTGCCTCAGACTCGGGCTGGGAGAGAGGGAAGATACGGCCCCTAGGTGGTTCAGAACCGGGTAGCAAGTCGATGGCACAGTCGCCGTCGCGATGAGGAGGGAGTTGAGAGGCACCCGATTTGCTGAAGGCCTCTGCCAGGTCCTGGTATTCCAAGGGGAGACTGCTCGGTTTAGCTCCAGCCGCGGGCACGGTGATCGCCCGGATGGAGGACGGAGTGACCGGAGTAAGGCACTTAGAGTGACAGGACGCATCCCAGTGTGTGATCTGGCTTGTTCTCCAGTGAATTTGTGGGTTATGTTTGCGGAGCCAGGGCAGGCCGAGGATGACTGGGGTGCGTGGACCGTGGAAGACATAGAATTGAATATATTCAGTATGAAGGGCTCCTGTCTGGAGCTGGAGTTCCTGGGTGTGGTGAGTGATGCGACCGGTGCCTAACGGCCTTCCGTCTATGGCCTCGACTGTAAGGGGAGAAGAACACTGAATGAGAGGAATGCGGTGCGCACGAGCAAAGTCAGTTGAAATAAAGTTGCCAGCGGCCCCGGAGTCCACCAGAGCTTTGGCGTGAATTTGCTTCCCGTTAGTCGTCATAACGACGGGCACGAACACAGACATAGTGTGGTTTGAAGGATCTAATCCTGAACTCACCGGACGTGGAACGGTCGGGCGTGGTCTAGTGGGACAGGTGTTGCGCAGGTGGCCAGCCTCGCCGCAATACAGGCACAGCTGAAGCCGGAACCGGCGTTCCCTCTCTTCAGTGGGCAGATGATAGGCGTTCACCTGCATAGGCTCTGGATCATCTAGGCGAGCGGGCGTCGTAACCCGAAACACTGGGGCAGCTCGAGTGGCGGGAACGGCGCGATGACCAGCGCGGCGAGCTCTCATGAGGTTATCAATCTGGATGGCCAGGTTGACAAACTGATTGAAATCTCTGCCCTCGTCACAGCAGGCTAACTCAGTTTGGAGATCGAGATTCAAACCCTTGCGGAAGATAGTCTTGAGCGTATCGTCGTTCCAGGTGGTCTGAGCTGCCAGGGTGCGTAGCGAAAGGGCATACTTGGCTGCAGTAGATCTCCCCTGCGTAAGCTCTAGCAGACGCTCACCGGCGCTCTTTCCCTCCTTGGAGTGCTCAAAGACCTCTCTGAAGCGTTGGAGAAACACAGCGAACGTAGGGAAAGTTGAACCATCAGGTCTCCACACCGCTGTTATCCACTCCAAAGCTTTACCCGTCAACAGAGAGCAGACTAACGCGATCTTCCCCATGTCGGACGTGAAAAGGGCCGGCTGTTGATCTATATACAACGAGCATTGAAGAATAAAGCCTCTTCACTTGTCTGGATCCCCGGCGAACTTCTCCGGGTTCGCGAGACGCGCAGTAGAAGTGGGCGGGGCTGGTAACGGGTTGGCATTGGCAGCGGCGGCTAGTGGAGAGGACGGTTCCGTGGTCGAGGTCTGGAGATCGCGCACCGCCTTGACTAGCTCATCCATCAACGTGGTAAGGTGACTCAGCTGGTGATGGTGGGCTGCGATCTGATCCGCTTGGGCTGAATAGGCGGCCGACCAGTTGGACATCGCTGCTGGATCTGGTTGCGGCGAAGTTTTCTGTTGCGAATCACCAGTCGGAGATCAATCCATGTGCAGCGTAAGTTTATTAATAGCACAGTCAACAACACACTGAGACAATTTAAGGGCTTTAACGAAGTCAGATACCAGGCAGAGAGTCGGGGCAGGCAGATAGCAGACAGAGTCGAAGTTCCAGGCAAAAGGTCAGGACAGGCGGATTACAGGCAGAGTCGGAGTTCCAGGTAAAGGATCGGGGCAGGCAGAAAACAGGCTTGGTCAGGGGCAAACAGGTTGGTCAACAGACGGGCTTTCCGGGGTATATAATGCTCGGTAGTGCTCACAAGTGAAAACAAAACTTCGCACTGAAGGCAGTTCGAAGTGCGGTTAAATAGTGTGGGTGATTGACAACAGCCGGGCGAGGTAACGAGAGTAATCTGGGCTGCAGCTGAGAGTGATCGGGGGAAACCTGGGAAATGTAGTGCGAGGTGAAGATCAGTACTCAGGCGAAAGCGATCTCGGGTGGCCGGCGAGAGAGGCTGTAGAACCTGAGACCGTAACATATATAATTAAATTTGTTAGATAATGTTATTTGTCCTTCCTTCCTGTGATGGGGTGGCAAAGGGAGAAGCCACAGAAACAGCTTATTGTATAACCAAAAGAATATCCAGTAAAAAATAAAAATAAAAATAAAAACCTGCAAGCATAATCATAAACAAGCCAGAAGTTCACTGGCACTCTTATTTTGACATGTTTATGCTTTACTACTGTTGCTACAGTTTTACTCTTTTTTATTTTATTTTATTTTAACACAGATGATCGAGGGACATAAAATATGCCCTTTTACAACCATATAACATATTACAATAATAATAAAAAAAACTTAAACACTTCCACGAGCCAGTACAATGTGCAACGTCGCAGCATTTTGACTTTGAAATCACACGCATCGACATTTCTGTTTTTCCATCGGCAGGAAAAATGAATAACACTTAATATTATAATGAATAATTTTGCTATAATAATTAAGCTATTTTATCCTCTTTATATGGCCTTAAATTTGATCAAACAGAACCACGGAAATCCTATAACATGTCTGATGGCTACTTAACTTCTAAGAAAGCATGTTGTGGAGTTTAATGATATACAGTCGTGCTCAGAATTAATGGTACCCCTGGTGAATATGATGAAAAATGGCTGTAAAAAATAATTCTGCATCGTTTATCCTTTTGATATTTCATTCAAAAATTGGCAAAAATCGAACCTTTCATTGAAGTAAAATAATTGACAGTGGAGGGGAAATCACATTATGAAATAAATGTTTTTCTCTAAAACAAGTTGGCCACAATTATTGGTACCCCTAGAATTGTTTACGAGTAAAATATCTCTTAAGTATATTCCCATTCATATTTACCTTTTTTTTGCACACCAGGGTGACTAGGAACATGAAATTGTCCAGCCATGACTTCTTGTTTTACAAGAGTTTAAATATGGGGAAACACAAAGGCCAAATTCCCTTAATCATCCATTACAATGAGTAAAACCAAAGAATATAGTTCTGATGTGCATCAAAAGATTGTTGAGCATCACAAAATAGAAAGTGGCTGTAAGAAAATAGCTAAAGCATTGAAAATCCCCATTTTGACCATCAGGGCAATAATTAAGCACTTCCAATCAACTAAAGATGTTACAAATCTGCCAGGAAGTGGACGTGTGTCTATATTGTCTTAATGCATGGTGAGGATGAAAGTTTGAGTGGCCAAAGACTCTCCAAGGATCACAGATGGAGAATTGCAGAGATTAGTTGAGTCTTGGGTTCAGAAAGCCTATTAAAAAAAAATTGAACAACCCCTACATCACCACATGTTGTTTGGGAGGTTTTCAAGAAAAATCCTCCTTGCTCATCCAAAAACAAACCCCAGCAAATTCAGTTGTCAGACATGACTGGACCTTCAAACAGCACAGGGTTCTGTGGTCAGATGAAACTAAAAAATAGCTTTTTGGCAGCAAACATGCAAGATGGGTTTGGTGCACACAAGGATAAAAAGTACCCCATGTGTACAATTTAATATACCATCTTTAATGTTGTGGTCATATTTTTCTGCTGGAGGTCCTGGACTTCTTGTTCAGATACATGCATGGCATCGTGGATTCTATCAAATACCAACAGATAAAAAATCTAAACCTGACAGCCTCTGCTAGAAATCGTATAATGGGCCGTGGTTGGATCTTCCATCCGGACAACGATCCAAAACAAACATCAAAATCAACACAAAAATGTGTTAAGTAGCACAAAATTAAGCTTCTGCCATGACCGTCCCAGACCTGATGAGTGGAGTGAACTGAAGAGAAGAAGCACCAACATGGGTCTGGGAATCTGAAGGATCTGGAGAGATTCTGTAAGAATGGTCTCTGATCTCTTGTCAGGTGTTCTCCGAACTCATCAGGCATCATAGGATAAAACTCAGAGCTGTTATCTTGGCAAAAGGAGATTGCAAAAAGTATTTAATAAAAGGGTACCAATAATTGTGGCCAACGTGTTTTGGAGATAAACATTTATTTCATAATGTGATTTCCCCCCCACTTTCTATTCTTTTACTTCAATGAAAGTTTAGATTTTTGCCAATATTTTGAATTAAAGATCAAAATGATAAATGATGCAGATTTATTTTTTCCAGCCATTTTTTATCATATTTACCAGGGGTACCATTAATTCTGAGCACGACTGTATATATGTGGCCCGGTGTGTAAGATATTGACGACGCCGGACACAGAGCTAGAATTCTAAAGGTTTTTTTTTTTTATTCCAGACTGCGTCTTGAACTTAAATTAGACAGGATTGTGTAAATTGAACTAGAACAATAAAGTTGGCTTTTCACATCAAAATGAGTCTCACTGTCTCTTTTGTTTTCCGTCACAACATCAAATGAACCCTTCACAAACTCAGTCTGACTAACATAGACAACAGTAGCAGCCTTTCTCTCTAGAAAACATACACAAACAGTATTAGCATTTGTCATCACATATTGCCAGGAAAGCTGCTTTGTCAAGCAAAATACAGTACAATGAATATTAGAAATCACACTTCCGGTATTTGCATAAACCTTTCAAAACGATCACACACTTTTACACTCAATATCTCACGTTCACATAAACACTTGTACATTCACATGAAATGAACAAAGTTCAAACTTACTCTTTGTCACCACTTAATAGGCCTTTTTCACGGAAGTTAGAACGCACATCTGGTTCAGCATTTGTTGTGTAAAGCGACTTCCGGTGAAATGGAGTCAGGAGCGCTAACGTTACTCTTCACAACTTCCCTGAAGAATCTACCGGCAATTACATCAGCGGATGTTTTTCGACTTGTGGAGCTTCATTCAATCGTTCCGCACTCAAAACTCAACAAAGGGTACAAGTTCTTCCACGAAAATTACATCTTTAATTACGAAGGTAAGTAACGAACACATTAGCATGCTTTTGCTAACGTGGTATTTCTATACTTACCTTTATTTACATTGTAGACTGAGGAGAAGTTAAATAGTAAGAAAATGTGTCATTAAAATAATATTAATGTGATTGAATAAAATATTCAGTGTCGAGTGTGAGAAACAGGGAGGTTATCGTGAGGTGTAGGTGTTATAGGTCGATGAGGAAGCGTGAGGAGCCACATTCTCTGCAGGTTTGATAAGAAATGAAGGCTTGGTTTCACAGACAGGGTTTAGCCAGGATTAGGCTTTAGTTCAATTAGAACATTTAAGTAGTTTATATATATATATATATATATATATATATATATATATATATATATATATATATATGCATTTATACATGCATTTTAGTCTGAGACTGTGAAATTTATTCTGTCTTGTCTGTGAAACCGGGGGGATCTGTTATGATACAACTAACCCCTTACACTAGAAGTTCAGAATTTCTACACCTAACATGACCCCTACTTGCACTTATCAAAAGTGATGCAGTACCGTATTGAAACTATTAGGCTTGCAGTGTAAGGGGTAGTTTTTAATCGTTTATTTTCTTACTGCGGTTGCAATTTTCTATTTTGAGGGGATTTATCCCTTAAAATCTGTTATTTTTTCATTATGTTCTCATGAATGTTCTATAATCTAGTATAAAACTATATTAAAATACACTGATATTGGCTTCCCAGACACCAAAATTGCTGTGGCCCAGATCCGGCCCACAGTTGACACTATCATCTGGCCCACATACCGCGTGGAATGATGGCACTTGGGCGGTCCACTCCTGTTTGCCAGATTTGGGCCACAATTAAGCCATAGCAATGCCGCATGTCAGCCATAAAAAAAAACAAATGAAGCAGAACTGGCCCAAATCTGGCCCAGACACCAAAATTGCTGTGGCCCAGATCCGGCCCACAGTTGACACTTTCATCTGGCCCACATACCGCGTGGAATGATGGCACTTGGGCGGTCCGCTCCTGTTTGCCAGATTTGGGCCACAATTAAGCCATAGCAATGCCGCATGTCAGCCGTAAACAAAACAAATGAAGCAGAACTAGCCCACATCTGGCCCACAGTTTACAGTTCAAAGGGTATGTGGGCCAGATGAAAGTGTCAACTGTGGGCCGGATCTGGGCCACAGCAATTTTGGTGTCAGGGCCAGATTTGGGCCAGTTCTGCTTCATTTGTTTTTTTATGGCTGACATGCGGCATTGCTATGGCTTAATTGTGGCCCAAATCTGGCAAACAGGAGCGGGCCGCCCAAGTGCCATCATTCCACGCGGTATGTGGGCCAGATGAAAGTGTCAACTGTGGGCCGGATCTGGGCCACAGCAATTTTGATGTCTGGGCCAGATGTGGGCCAGTTCTGCTTCATTTGTTTGTTTTTTTTTATGGCTGACATGCGGCATTGCTATGGCTTAACTGTGGCCCAAATCTGGCAAACAGGAGCGGGCCGCCGAAGTGCCATCATACCACGCAGTAGGTGGGCCAGATCTGGGCCACAGCAATTTTGGTGTCTGGGCCAGATGTGGGCCAATTCTGCTTTATTTGTTTTGTTTATGGCTGACATGCGGCATTGCTTTGGGCTAATTGTGGCCCATATCTGGCAAACAGGAACGGACCGTTCAAGTGCCATCATTTCACGCGGTATGTGGGCCAGATTAAAATTATGGCACTTAAGGCAGTCCCCTCCTGTTTGCCAGATTTGGGCCACAATTAAGCCATGGCAATGCCACATGTAACCCAAACACAAACCAAATAAACCACAACTGGCCACAGTTGAGTTTTATACAAACCCTGGTCTTTCCCAACATTCCTCATGCAGAATGGAATGGTGGCACTTTTGCAATGCACTCCTGTTTGCCAGATCTGGTCCACAAGCAGGCCATTTGTTCAGCCACATGTGTGTCAAGAATTACATAAATAAACCATAACTGTGTGTTTTTGTGTGTGCATGCTGTGCCTGACACTAAGAGAAATATACACTAAAGAGAAATTTAAAAATGCCCCCTTTCTATGTTAAGAGAAGTTACAACAGATGATTTAAACACATTTCTGAAAACATTTGCATTATTTATTAATATTGTCAAAGAACAACCAAGTGCCTTTCAATTTTCAAAACTGGAAAGCAATAAAAAAAAAAATAGTAATAATAAACAAACACAAAATATGTGCATATAAAGCATCTTAGAACTAAACAAAAAACAAAACATGTTTCCATTTGGTCACCCCCCCCCCCCCCCCCCCCCAAAAAAAAAAAAGACAATGCAGAAGTAAACACACTAGAAAACATTGACAAATGGAGCCATCAAAAATTAAAGAATTTGACCTCCTTGACTGGGCCCATCTGCGTCATCATGGCAATCTTGCAAGCCTTTATTGGATACACAAAAAAAAAAAAAACTGTTGACTCAGTAACAGAATGCTGATTTTACAAGAGTGTTTTACTAGCAATAGCACATTAATACTGAATGGGGAAAAAATGGACTGGACCTACCAGTGCATTAAACAGTTTGGTAACTCTAAAGGGCTATTTATAGTTCTGCGTCGAACTCACGCTGTAGCTACGTCGTAGGCTGTGTGTAGCACGCATACCCTTCGGCGTACCCTGACGTGCACCTCTCCAAAAATGTAACAACGCGTCAACTCTATGCGGACGCAAGCGCTGTGATTTGTCTGCCAGGACCGCTCCCTCGGGTTTGACATGCTCCCTCTACAAGTGTAATTGCGCGTCAACGCGGACAATGACGCAAAAGTATAAATGAAAACCAACGCGTTGCCTACAGCGTAGAAGCTCCGGCGTAGGTCCGACGCAGAAGTATAATCAGGCCTCAAGGCCTTAATTGTTAACATTAATTCATGTATTAACTAGTATTAACTAACATGAACTGCATTATTTATTAAGCTTTTTTAATGGTTCAGTCATTCACTGTTTGTTCATGTTAGTTCACAACTTTTGATTTGAATAATGCATTAGGGAGCATCACAATGAACATTAACTAAGATTTATAAATGCTGTAAAAGAATTGTTCATGCCTCATGTCAACTAAAGTAATTAAAGGGTTAGTCCACCCAAAAATGAAAATTCTGTCAGTAATTACTTTCCCTCATGTTGTTCCAACCCCGTAAGACTTTCGTTCATCTTCGGAACAAAAATCAAGATATTTATGATGAAATCTGAGAGCTGGGTCACTCCTCCATAGGCTTCTAAGGGATTGAAACTTGCCAGCCCAGAAAATGTATTAAAAACATTGTTAAAATAGTCCGAGTGACTACAGTGGCTCAATCTTAAGTTTATCAAATGACGAGAATACATTTCGTGCGCAAAAAAACAAACAAAAATAACGACTTTATTCCACTATTCATTTTCGGCTTCTTACCTGGCATAAACTAGTATAATTTATTTTACTGGACATTTTAAAGCTCATAACCATATTTTATTGTTACTTGAAGAACTTGGAGTGTAGTGTTATGTTGCATCATGCAGTATTTGTGCTGAAAAGTATGAGTAAATGTCTGTTACCTCAATAAATGTAAGGTCATTCCTATTTTATTTGTGTACATTTTAATCATTAACATTACAAGCACACTCTTTATACTACTAAAATAACAGTAAGGGTAAAAAAAAAAAAACTGAATTCCCAAACATGGAAACGGAAAAAACGGAATTAGCAAAAAGGAAAAAACGGAATTTGGGAAAAAATAAAACAGATTTTCTAGGGCCATGATCAAGTATTCAGACAGACCAGGGTATTATACACATAGCAAAAACACAATGTAACTGACTTACAGGTGTCTTGGGACCTCCTCCGTTTCTCCCTTTCTCTTCTCCCTCCGTCTCGGTCACTATTTCATTATCTATGGTAGTGCTGTACTGCTGGCTCTGATCTCTGATCTGCTGTTCACTGATCGATTGCTCCTGTCTGCCTTCCTGCCTGCTGTGAGTTTGTTTGCGTCGAGGCTGTAAGTTCTACGCCTCGTATTAGCTTCGTATTTCTTTCTGTTTTGAACCATCATTTACTATCATTTCTAGTTGTTTATATTACTAAATATAGTTTACCCACCATCTCAGATTAACCTTACATCGCTAGCTTCCGTTATTGTTAGCACCGCACGCTAGTGTTTACGCGCCACCCACGCTCATTTATTTATTATTTATTTTCTCTCGCGCGCCCGCGCCTTTGAGTTCATAAAAGCCCAGGTAAGTAAGAATCAGTCAACACAAACGGTGAGTAATGTCTTGTCCTGTTATTGTCACCTGTGTCACATGTCATATGTTTAGTATAGCCTTCTCCAATGGCAATATAGGATTTATTTGTGATAAATGCAAGGAGACAGTCAGGCTGACGGAGAAGATTTCAGAGCTAGAGACACGCATCCAAACTTTAATTGAGGATAGTAAGGATAGTACTAGAGCTTTAGATACTTTTTTGGATGCGCCTAGCATAGTGAACTCTTTACATGATTCGGTTCCGGCAGCAGGGCAGATGGGTGTCCGTGAGAGATCGATCTAGTTGCGGATTAAAAAACCACTCTTCCGTTCCGATTACCATAACAAATCGATTTGCCCCACTCAGTGAAACACCCACTGAGAATTCTGTTGATTGTGCCCTGGTAATTGGTGATTCGATCACACGGAACGTGAAAATAGAGACACCAGCCACCATAGTCACATGTTTGCCGGGAGCCAGAGCGCCTGACATCAAAGCAAATTTAAAAGTGCTGGCTAATGCTAATCGTAAATTCTCTAAGATAATTATTCATGTCGGCACTAATGATGTTCGACTCCGCCAGTCGGAGATCACCAAAATTAATATTAAAGAGGTGTGTAAACTCGCAAGTACGATGTCAGGCCCTGTAATTTTCTCTGGCCCCCTTCCTGTTCGCAGGAGTGATGAGATAGTTAGTAGATTGGCCTCACTCAATGATTGGTTGTCTAAGTGGTGTCCGTTGAATAATATAGAATTCATAGACAATTGGAAAAGTTTTTGGGGCAAGCCTGACCTGTTGAAAAGAGATGGTGTTCATCCCTCCTTGGATGGTGCTGCTCTTCTCTCTAGTAATATGGCACATAGTCTTAGAGCTAAAACATGACAATCTGGGGCCCAGGTCAGGAAGCAGACAGACTGGCTAAACCGACCGTCTGCTAGCGCCCTCGTGTCACCAAGGTCAGATAAATCCCATCACATAGAGCCTCTTTCACCTAGATATCATCATATAGAGACTGTGTCTGTTCCCCGAATTTGGAAATCCAAAAAACGTCAGGTAAAAAATTTAATTGATGTTCAACAAATAAAAAACAGATATAATACAGATGAACAAATGATAAAGCTTGGGTTGCTGAACATTCGATCCCTTACTTCAAAATCGCTCATAGTTAATGATATGATTTCAGATTATAATCTAGATGTGCTGTGTTTGACAGAAACCTGGTTAAAACCAAACGATTACATTACTTTAAATGAGTCAACCCCACAAGATTACTGTTATAAACATGAACCTTGTCTAAAACACAAAGGGGGAGGTGTCGCTGTAATTTATAGTAATATTTTCAAAACCACTAAGAAATCTATTTTTAAATATACTTCTTTTGAAGTGTTGGTGCTTAATGTAAAAATATATAGTGTAAACGATAAATCACGTTTGAGATTTCTGCTGGCTACTGTATACAGGCCACCAGGGCACCATAAAGATTTTATCAAAGAATTTGCGGACTTTCTATCAGAATTAGTATTGGCTAACGATAAAGTACTAATTGTTGGTGATTTTAATATACATGTAGATAATGAAAAAGATGCATTGGGATTGGCACTTAAAGACATTGTAAACTCAATTGGAGTTAGACAACATGTGTCAGGACCCACTCATTGTCGTAATCATACTCTAGATCTAATATTATCACATGGAATAGATGTTGATGCCGTTGAAATTCTGCAGCAGAGCGATGACATCTCAGACCATTATCTAGTCTCATGTAAATTACATTTAGCCAAGGCTGCAAAGCCGACTCCGTGTTATAAATATGTTAGACCTATAACTTCTGCCACTAAAGATTGCTTTATCAATAATCTTCCTAATCAGTTTCATCATCTCAGCATCCCGGATAGCTTAGAAGAACTCGATATTGCAACAGAAACTTTTAACTCCCTCTTTTCCAGCACTTTAGACGCAGTTGCTCCGTTGCGCTTTAAGAAGATTAAAGAAAATAGTCCAACGCCGTGGTACAACGAGCACACTCAGGCCCTTAAGAGAGCAGCCAGAAAAATGGAGCGCAACTGGAAGAAAACAAAACTAGAGGTATTTCGGATTTCATGGAAAGAGAGCTCGATTGCTTACAGAGAGGCTTTAAAAGCTGCTAGATCTGCTTATTTTTCATTAGAAGAAAATAAACATAATCCTAGGTATTTATTTGAAACAGTGGCTAAACTAACGAAAAAGAAAGCTTCAAGCACAGAAGTTTCCAAGCAACACAGCAGTAATGACTTTATGAACTTCTTCACTTATAAGATTGATAATATCAGGGACAAAATTATAACTATGCAACCGTCTACTACAGTATCGCATCAGGGAGTGCATTGTAGTCTCCCTGAGGAAAAATTTTATTCATTTGTTGCTATAGGAGAGGAAGAATTCTGCAAACTCGTTAATTCATCTAAATCGACAACTTGTATGTTAGACCCTATACCGACTAAGCTATTGAAAGAGATGTTTCCAGAGATCATAGATCCTCTTCTTAATATCATTAATTCGTCTTTGTCTCTAGGATACGTACCAAAAACTTTTAAGCTGGCTATGATAAAACCACTTGTTAAAAAACCGCAACTTGATCCTTCAGAATTAGTCAATTACAGGCCGATCTCAAATCTGCCTTTTCTGTCAAAGATATTAGAAAAAGCAGTATCCTCACAACTGTGTTCCTTTCTTGAAAGAAATGATATCTGCGAGGATTTTCAGTCAGGATTTAGACCGCACCATAGTACTGAGACAGCTCTCATTAGAGTTACAAATGATTTACTTTTATCATCCGATCGTGGTTGTATCTCTCTATTAGTGTTACTTGATCTTAGTGCTGCATTTGACACAATTGACCACAACATTCTTTTAAATAGACTAGAAAACTATGTTGGCATTAGTGGAATTGCACTAGCATGGTTTAAATCATACTTATCTGACCGTTATCAGTTTGTAGCAGTAAATGAAGAGATGTCTTATCGATCACAAGTTCAGTATGGCGTACCACAAGGCTCAGTACTAGGACCGCTGCTGTTCACTCTGTACATGCTACCATTAGGACATATCATTAGGAAACATGGAATTAGCTTTCATTGTTATGCCGATGATACTCAGCTGTATATTTCTTCAAAACCTAACGAAACTTAATTAAATTAACGGAATGCATAGCTGATTTAAAAAATTGGATGACTAGTAATTTCCTACTACTAAACTCTGAAAAAACAGAGATTCTAATTATTGGACAAAAAACTTCCACACGTAATAACCTAGAATACTGTCTAACACTTGATGGCTGCTCTGTTAAGTCTTCGTCGTCGGTTAGGAACCTGGGTGTGCTTTTTGATAGCAATCTTTCATTTGAAAGTCACGTGTCTAGTATCTGTAAAACCGCATTTTTCCATCTTAAAAATATATCTAAATTACGACATATGCTCTCATTAACAAATGCGGAACAATTAGTTCATGCTTTCATGACATTAAGACTAGATTATTGTAATGCTCTACTGGGTGGTTGCCCTGCACGCTTAATAAATAAACTACAGCTGGTCCAAAACGCTGCAGCTCGAGTTCTTACTAGAACCAGGAAATATGACCATATTAGCCCGGTTCTGTCAACACTGCATTGGCTGCCTATTAAACATCGTAGAAATTTTTAAATATTGTTGATTACTTACAAAGCACTAAATGGTTTAGCTCCGCAGTACTTGAGCGAGCTCTTAACGCATTATAGTCCTTCACGTCTATTGCGATCTCAAAATTCGGGCCAGTTGATAATACCTAGAATATCAAAATCGACTGCGGGCGGTAGATCCTTTTCCTATTTAGCACCAAAACTTTGGAACAGTCTTCCTACCATTGTCCGGGAAGCAGACACACTCTGTCAGTAAAGCTAGACTAAAAACACATCTCTTTGACCTAGCATACACATAATATATTATAGACTTCTATAATTCAATGTTAGGGTGCATAGATTAGGTCAGCCGGAACTGGGAACACTTCCCTTAAATCCTGATGTACTTGTTACATCATCTTAAGAAGAATGGCATCTACGCTAATTTTAGTGTCTTTGTTTATCCCGAGGTTTTCCCGCAGCCTACCGGATCCAGGCCGTATCCAGATCTGACTAGGAGCTTTGCCTGGACCCGATGACAACGCAGTGCTGAAGTGCCAACTAGCCTCTCCCTATGGAGGATCCCTTTCCCACTCTACAGATAAAACGTTGTGATTCCGGTTCGCGTACCCACCCCGAAGTGATAAAATAAAACAACATTTTGTATCAAATTACAGTTACTGTAAATCCGGCCTCTAGTTCATAAACGCCAGAGGAGAACTGGCCCCCGACTGAGCCTGGGTTCTCCCAAGTTTTTTTTTTTCTCCAGTAGGTCACCTGATGGAGTTTTAGGACACCAGTAGGTCACTTGATGGAGTTTTTCGGTTCCTTGCCACTGTTGCCTTTGGCTTGCTCAGTTGGGGATATTCAAAATAATTAACCAAGCTTTAATACCATTGATCAGCCCTACCAAACGTGGATGTTTTTTCACTAAGAAACAAACATTGTTATGTTATTTGATTGATATTGTGAAGCTGCTTTGATGCAATTTATATTGTGAAAAGCGCTATATAAATACACTTGACTTGACTTGACAGATGAAGCCATTTTTTAATAAATGTTTCAATTTCTTGATCGGTGGCCGCAGCAGTCAGTCTATTGGTTCTGACAGTTCCTAAAAATATATAGCATTGTAAATGCAAGGATGGATTAGACAACTTTTAAAATCTTAGGACACAATTAGCAGGAACACAAGCTAGGGCTGTCACTTTACGTTTAAAAAAAATCGATTGCACAATCGATCGGACCAACCAACACAAGTTTCGAAAACGAAAATAGGGAATCGATTTTAACTGCCTTTTTTTTTTAACCAAACATGTGTTTTAGGTTGACAGATCAATACAGTACACAGAACATGTAGGATGTTGGAAAATAACAATGTCTTTTCTGTTAAGCTAATGCTTTTTAATATTCGTTATTACTTCAGTGCAAGTGAACAAGCGCGCCGTTATTTGTTGCTTAGTGACGTGTGTGTTCAACCAAGCCAGAAATGCGCAGATTCTGCGCAATACGCTGTATTTAATATATCATTAGGACTCACGAGTTGCGTATCTGCACTAAATCCACGCAGATTTGGCTTACATGAACTTTCCCAGCTAAGTGAGTAAACATAGAAACACGCCAAATTGGCTCGTGATATGACAGCGTTACCCGCCAAAGTTCATTTTTTCCGAATTTGGCGGGTGTTTATTTCCATCCTTGAATGTTGCACAGTGCACTCCTGTTTGTCATTGTGCACAAAACTTCACGCCAATAAATCATCAGAAATATTGCTGACTTGTGCAAGGTCTCAAGCGCCCTCTTTACCTTTCGTCCTAATGCCTGTTAGTTGTCCGTGGATTTGCCAATATTTGGTGTTGAAAATGGAAACGTCTTTAGACATGGAAAAATCGATTTTACAATCGATTCAATGAACGCATATGTCTCAAAAATCGAACAGGATTTTTTCACAAAAGTGACAGCCCTAACACAAGCATTAGCCAAGGGCATACTTTGCCAGTGCCACTATAAAGAACATTTTGGCCACGGACAAGGACACTCTTTGTTTCCGGATGCCCAAAAGGCACAAGTTGAACCTTTTTTTTTTTTTAGCAAACCAGGGTGACTAGGAACATGTAATTGTATAGATATGTTTTCTTGTTTCAGAGGAGTTTAAATATGAGGAAACACAAAGGCTTTTGCACGCAGCCTTTTGTTTTGTGCAAATGTAAGTTGTAATATTGTTTATTTTAGGGATGCCTATCTATATCTGATTTATCTCATATTGGATGCATTTGGTTAAGAATAAACTCTGTAGTAAAGCGTCAGCTTCAGCGCGCGCAGCTCAAACGGTAGTACACGACTAATAATGACTATTGGGACTGTAATATTACATAACATTATAAAGAGAACAATAATGTAATGAAACATTGTGAATTATCTGGGTTTAGTTGCCGTGTCGCGTTGCTCCAGGAAGAGCGCGTCCACAACATAAGTAGTTCTGAATGAATGGCACATAACTTAAAGTTCACTTGTGCATGAATTTGCGTCATTTTGTGCAGATATAATTTACAATACAGTGTTTCCGCTACATTCATTATGCCGTGGCGGGACGCCACACCTAAAATCATCCCGCCACGGCTGCAGCTTCTCAGTGAGGTCCGATATTGCACTATTTGTTAAGCCCCTCTAAAGGCATAAAAAACATTGTAAAGCACAATAAAGTTTTCACACTATATTCTAAGACTTCTAAAGTCTTTCAATAGCATAATGTGAGGTAAAAATGAATATTTAAGTCGTTAAAGTTAATGGAAACTCATCTCTCCTCATTTATTCTCCATTCAGCATTCAAACAGCGTGTCGCATTCGGTTACGACAGTAACACGACAACACTCATCAAGATCAATGTTCCCATTATTATACTTATTTGTAGATAAAGGTCTATGGTTTGCATAAAATGACTTTATCTTGCTGGAGTTCCCTTTCGTTGTCACTCCGAGTTACGTCGGATGACGACGAATGGGGTTTCGCTTAGAAAGCCTGTCAGCTTCGAGTATTACAAAACGAGCCAATGGCAAAGAAATGCCATGGGTCTGCGGAATTTGCATAACGTAACTCCGCCCCACCTCGTGGGTATAAAAGGAGGACGCTGGCAACATGCAGTTATGTTTTCGCTTCGGAGCCAAGAAGTCCTCTTCACTCCTAAAGCCATCTCTGAATTCGTCAGCTTTTTACAAACGAGTTCCTCTGGTGTTGGTGTTTGTGGGCGATTCCAGCGAGCGCGCGCTTCCTGCTGATCTGTGCAGTGATTTTGCCAGAGAGTGCGTGTCTCCCCGGCCGCCTCGACATCAGAGTGTTTCTCTCTCACTAAAAGAGCTTGCACGCGGCACGTCTTTTTAAAGATGCCTCGCCCGTGCACTTCTGGTTGCGGCAGATATGTGTCTGACTCTGATGGGCACGAGCGCTGCTTGGTGTGTTTGGGCATGGATCACGCTAGAGCAGCGCTCGTGGATGAGTCATGTTCTCTCTGCGGGAACATGACCATCGCGTCACTAAGGTCGAGACTCAGTGAACTCGCAAGAGTGAGAGTCCCCTCATCCACACCCCGATCTAGTGCTCCCCCGAGGAGTACTACTTCGGCTGGTGGCCAGGGTGACCTGAGGGTAACGGTCTGGAACCAGGCGCCGACTATGTGTCCGCGACCCCAGCCCCCCTCCACAGTGACGGTGCCCGCTAGTGAGCCTCCGATTCTCGCGGGACCTTCGGGTGCCCCGCGGGTTTCGGTTGAAGCTACAGAGGAAGATGCCATGTCTGTAGCAGCATCACAAGGTGGGCTTGATTCTTCCGGAAGTGAAGATTCAGCGCAGCTGCCACCTTCCGGTGTGCATACGGCTGTGCCTGATTCGGATCCGGAAATGACGGCCATGCTTTCCCGGGCAGCCGCGAGCATTGGTTTAGAGTGGAGGCCTCCACCCTGTCCCGAGCGCTCGCGGCTGGACGATTGGTTTTTGGGTAAGGCTGCCGACCCCCGTGGTCCACGGCAAACCCCAATACCATTCTTCCCGGACGTGCATGATGAGATCTCGAAGTCCTGGAAGACCCCCCTGTCTTCCCGGGACCGCTCGCTGATCCCATCCGCCTTTCCTCCCCTCGATGAGGCGGCCGCCCGTGGGTACACTGGGCTTCCCCCGGTTGAACGCTCTGTTGCGATGCAACTGTGTCCTCAGAGTGCTTCTTCTCGGGGCGAGCCTAAGCACCCATCCAAGGCCTGTAGATTTTCGTCTACCCTGGTGGCGAAGTCTTACAGAGCGGCGGGACAGGCGGCTACCTCTCTGCATGCTATGGCCACTCTGCAGGTCTACCAGGCCCAGATGCTCAGAAACATGCACGAGGGCAGGGCAGACCCAGGGCTCTTCAATGAGCTGCGTGCCGCAACCGACCTCGCTCTCCGGGCGACGAAGGTAGCCTCACGCTCCCTGGGTCTGGTGATGTCCACCGCGGTGGTCCAGGAGAGACACCTGTGGCTGAACCTGGCTGACATGCGGGATTCCGAGCGGACTCGTCTGCTCGATGCGCCCCTGTCCCAGGCCGGCCTCTTCGGCGGCGCAGTTGAAGATTTTGCCCAACAGTTTTCAACTGCACAGAAGCAGACTGAGGCCATTAGACACATTCTGCCCCGCCGACCCGCTGCTGCCTCGTCGTCGGTCGGGCAGACGCCTCAGCCTGCTTCCCGCCGAGGGCGCCCTCCTAAAGCTCCCGCCCCTCCCGCTAAGCCCAAGCAGCAGCCTCCACCCGGGCCGACGCGCGGAGGAAGCCGCAGGAAGGCGCCCCAGCCCTCTCCAGCCCCGCCCCCCGCCAAGCGCCGGGTCAAGCGGCGCTCCTGAGACGGGCTGCTCAGGGATGATGTCTGTTTCGCAGGAGATGGTAGCAGGGCCACTCCTTCCCCCGGTGGAGGGCCGGGGGAGAATCCTTTGTTCTCCACTCCCCGCTGCTCACCCACGGGTGGGCAGCACCCTAATGTGGTTAAAGACAGAAACAAACCTCTCATCCCTGAGCACACAGAGTTCTCGGACGACCCAGAGCGCCGCCCACCAGCCGTGCTCTCCTCGTCCCCCTCTGTCCCAGAGTCGGTTGACACGGCGTGCCGCCCACGGGCCGTTTCGTCCCTGTCCCACTCTGTCGCCAGACCCCTGGCAGAGCAGGCCCCCGTGGAACGCTGGTCCTTCCCTGGCCTCCTCTGTCAGGGCGCGGAGCTTAACTGCGCCCCCACACCGGATCGCTATGCCGTCCACGTCCGGGCCAGTTACTCCGCTTCGCTGCCCCTCCGGGGGGGACGCCGGTGGTCCGCATGACCCCGCTGGTACAGTTCCTGGAAGCCTGGTTAGAGCTTCCCCAACTGTCCCGCTGGGTCGCCCGCACCATCCGGTTCGGCTATGCGATTCAGTTCGCACGGTCTCCTCCCCGATACAGGGGAGTCCGCTCCACTTTGGTCGGTGGCAACGCCCCGATCATGCGAGCAGAGATTGCCACTCTGCTGGCGAAGGGTGCAATCGAGACTGTCCCTCCAGCCGAGATGAGGTCCGGCTTCTACAGCCCTTACTTCATTGTCCCCAAGAAAACCGGTGGGTTACGACCGATCCTGGACCTGCGAGTATTGAATCGCTCCCTTTACAGGATGCCGTTCAAAATGCTCACCGCCAAACGCATTTTCGAGTGTGTGCGGCCCCAGGATTGGTTTGCAGCGATCGACCTGAAGGACGCCTACTTTCATGTCTCCATTCTCCCTCGTCACAGACCGTTCCTCCGGTTTGCTTTCGAGGGACAGGCATATCAGTACGCGGTTCTCCCGTTCGGGCTGGCCCTGTCCCCTCGCGTCTTCACGAAGGTCGTCGAGGCAGCCCTTGTTCCCCTTCGGGTTCACGGGGTTCGCATCCTGAACTATCTCGACGACTGGCTGATTATAGCTCACTCTCGAGACCAGGTTTGCGAACACAGGGACCTTGTGCTCCGGCACTTAGCCCGTCTGGGCCTTCGGGTCAACTGGGAGAAGAGCAAACTTTGCCCCGTGCAGAGGATCTCTTTTCTCGGTATGGACATCGACTCGGTCGCCATGTCCGCGCAGCTTACAAGCGAGCGCGCGCAGTCACTGCTGACTTGTCTGAGACAAATACAGGGCAAGAAAGCGGTTCCACTGAAACATTTTCAGAGGCTCCTGGGGCATATGGCATCTGCAGCCGCGGTCACGCCGCTCGGATTGCTTCATATGAGACCGCTTCAGCTTTGGCTTCGCGACCGAGTCCCGAGGTGGGCATGGCAACAAGGCAAGCTCCGAGTTCCAGTGACTTCGAGCTGCCGTCAGACCTTCACCCCGTGGTTGAACCTCAGTTTTCTCAGGGCTGGTGTCCCCCTGGAACGAGCGTCGAGGCATGTTGTTGTGTCAACAGATGCCTCCACCACGGGCTGGGGCGCCATGTGCAATGGTCATGCTGCCGCAGGCTCCTGGACAGGACCCTGCCGCCTATGGCATGTGAATTGCCTCGAGTTGCTGGCAGTACGCCTTGCTCTGCACCGCTTCCGAGCGCTGCTCATGGGTCAACACGTACTAGTCCGATCAGACAATACCGCCACAGTAGCGTACATCAACCATCAAGGTGGTCTACGCTCCCGCCGTATGTCGCAACTCGCTCGCCACCTCCTCCTATGGAGTCAGAAGCATCTGAGGTCCCTTCGTGCTATTCACATTCCCGGAGCCCTGAACCGTGCTGCCGACGAGCTGTCACGGCTTCAGCCCCTCCCTGGAGAATGGCGACTCCATCCCCAGTCGGTCCAGCTGATTTGGGACCAGTTTGGCGACGCACAGATAGATCTGTTTGCCTCCCGCGACTCATCCCATTGCGCCCAGTTTTATTCTCTGACCGAGGGCACGCTCGGCACGGATGCACTGGCGCACAGCTGGCCGCGGGGCCGCAAGTATGCGTTTCCCCCAGTGAGCCTTCTTGCGCAGCTCCTGCGCAAGGTCAGGGAGGACGAGGAGCAAGTCCTTCTGGTTGCGCCGTACTGGCCCACCCGGACTTGGTTCTCCGAACTAGTGCTCCTCGCGACAGCCCCTCCTTGGCCAATTCCTCTGAGGAAGGACCTCCTTTCTCAGGGACGGGGCATTCTATGGCACCCTCGTCCCGATCTGTGGAACCTCCACGTGTGGCTCCTCGACGGGACGAGACAGGTTTGAGTACCCTACCACCTGCGGTGGTGGCTACCATCACTTCCGCTAGAGCATCGTCCACGAGACATGCCTACGCGTTGAAGTGGAACCTATTCGTCAATTGGTGCTCTTCTCGCCGAGAAGATCCCCGGAGTTGTTCGATCAGTCTCGTGCTTTCCTTCCTTCAAGATGGGTTGGAGCGAAGGCTGTCTCCCTCCACCCTCAAAGTTTATGTTGCCGCTATCGCCGCTCACCACGACTTAGTGGAAGGTAAGTCCATAGGGAAGCACGACCTGATCGTCAGGTTCCTGAGGGGGGCGAGGAGACTGAATCCTCCTCGCTCTCCTCTCGTTCCCTCTTGGGACCTCTCAGTGGTTCTAAGTGCCCTGCGGAGTGCTCCCTTTGAGCCTTTGCAATCAGTGGAGCTTAAGTTCCTGTCAATGAAGACAGCGCTCCTGATTGCATTGGCTTCTCTCAAGAGGGTCGGGGACCTGCACGCATTCTCCGTTGACGAAGCGTGCCTAGAGTTCGGGCCGGCCGGTTCTCACGTGATCCTGAGACCCCGGCCTGGATATGTGCCCAAGGTTCCTACCACTCCCTTCCGGGACCAGGTGGTGAACCTGCAAGCGCTGCCCTCGGAGGAGGCAGACCCAGCCTTGGCACTGCTCTGTCCAGTACGCGCTCTCCGCGCTTATGTAGACAGGACGCAGTGTTTCAGGACCTCAGACCAGCTCTTTGTCTGTTATGGTGGGAAGCTGAAGGGAAAGGCTCTCTCAAAGCAGAGGTTGTCTCACTGGATCGTGGACACCATTGCTTTGGCTTACCAGCAGCAAGGTCGACCGTGCCCCCTTGGTGTGACCGCCCACTCCACCCGGAGTGTGGCATCCTCCTGGGCGCTGGCGCATGGCGCCTCGCTGGCAGACATCTGCAGAGCTGCAGGCTGGGCGACACCGAACACATTCGCCAGATTCTATAATCTCCGAGTGGAGCCAGTGTCCTCTCGTGTTCTCGCTTCAAACAGCTAGTTCCGGACCCGCTCAGGTGTCTTCGCTTGCTCGCCATTCCACTCCGCGGACTGGATACGTGCGATATTCTGCTCAGGTGAGCTTCGCCGAAAGCCCTGAGTTCCTCCAGCACCCCTGATGCTAGCGCCAGTGTCTATTGCCTGGGCGTCGGCTAGGTGCCTCCGTGTGCATGGTACCTCCCATGAGCTACCCCCACACGTGTATTTCCACTGTAAGCCTCTTTGAGCATGTGTCTTTCCCTCGGCAAGCCACCTTGTCACCCCTGAGGTTGAAATATTCCACCTGCGGCTGGACACCTCAGAGTTTCTCCATATGTTACTATCAGGTCATATGTGTATTTTCAAATGCCCCCCCCACTGGGTTGGTGATAACTGCATATTTCCCCTTAAAAGCTTGGGATATGCTTCCCAGTGTACCTTGGTATTCCTGTGTTGAATAGGAGTCCTTCGTCCTAAGATCTCGAGGGCTCAGATTTTTCGCAGGGCGCTGGAAGACAGCTGTGAAGGTGGCGTGATTTGACTGGTAACCCCATTCGTCGTCATCCGACGTAACTCGGAGTGACAACGAAAGGGAACGTCTCGGTTACGTATGTAACCCTCGTTCCCTGAGTAGGGAACGGAGACGTTACGTCTTCCTGCCACTTCCGCTGTTCGCGGGGATCGCCCGAGTTCAGTCTTGGCTCCTCAGCGATAAAACATAACTGCATGTTGCCAGCGTCCTCCTTTTATACCCACGAGGTGGGGCGGAGTTACGTTATGCAAATTCCGCAGACCCATGGCATTTCTTTGCCATTGGCTCGTTTTGTAATACTCGAAGCTGACAGGCTTTCTAAGCGAAACCCCATTCGTCGTCATCCGACGTAACGTCTCCGTTCCCTACTCAGGGAACGAGGGTTACATACGTAACCGAGACGTTCACTGCGCTTTCTAAATCATATTCCTTTCTCCCGGGTGTCTGTTAGATTATAGCACTGGAGTAGAGAGCACTATGAATTGTTCTTCATGCGCACTGTAACTGAAATTTAAAACTGAAAAAAAAAGGCTCAATTAAATGTTACATAGATAGAATACACTAAGCATAGATATATATAATCTGTTCTGTTCTCTCTGTGCTTTGAACTTTTCAATGCGAAGCGCTGCGCGCTGTGACTTCGCGAAGTTCGCGTTGCTTCAAGTGCATCATTCTGCGCACGAGATGCGCATAATCGCTTTGCCGCTCTTATTGGAGCCTTTCATGTTATAATAGAGGGTATGCACGTGACGTCACCGTCGGCCGGAGTGCCTGCAGTTATGCACAGTGAGTGGCAAAAAGACTGAGAGGCTGCATTTGTTATCAGCGTGAATGCCGCGAAAAACAAACAACACAAAGCGTAAAAAGAGCTTTGCAATTGACTGTACAACTAGATTTGACAAAAAATCTGAGGTATATTTTTACAGACTGCCGAAAGCTACAGAACAGAGGAGCACACCTTCAACACCCGCGCGCTTCTTCCGTCGAGGCTCGATGAGGGAAGAAAACGTGGGAGCGCGAGAGGCGGTTTGCCGCCCAAAGGGAGAGCTAGCCGTGAGCGCATGGTGTATTTTTAGGGCGTTGTGTCGTAAAGAGCTAGCCACGCGAACATCTACCCGCACGCTTCTTACGTCGAGGCTTGAGCGCGAGAGGTGGGAGCTAGCCGCGAGCGCATGATGTAAATATGACAGAACAGGGGTTGCCAACATCCCGATTATTGGGGCTAATTTATTTGTCCCGTACGGGACCTCTCTTGTCCCGATTATTGAGTGCTACGCTGATCTGACTGATACAACAGCAACACGACACTTGAGAATGACCACGACACCGGTCATCATCCAGTCACGCGCATCCGACCATACAAATAAACTATAAATTGAGAATGAATTATCTAATCTATCTAGATATAAATTATTTATAAATATCCCGCATACTGATGCCCGTAAATGAGTTAAAATCTTCTGGAATCTAGAGCTGCGCATGCGAGACGGAACATGTGCGCCAGCGCCAAACCGTGTATCGCGCCCACGGCAGAGAGGGAGAGAGCGAGAGACCTTCCCTGCGAGATAACATTAACTATAACATTAAAAACAAGAAAGTGGCTGGTAAAAACATTGAGTGGCTGGTCGATTTTGAAATCCACCAGCCACAGTGGGCGGTGGACAAAAAAGTTAATTTCCATCCCTGATTTGCAGTTATCATTTTGTGTCAATATGCTGAATTTAGCTGTAAAATCATACCCTACATATTGTATTGTTATATATATTAACAACTCATCAATTTAATATTTATCATTGCATATTCTGCTTTATTGGATGTTTTTAAATAAACAATAACAAAAAAAATATACAAGTTTTAGGGCAGGACGATATGATGAAATAGGCTATAGGCTATATATAACATATAAAGTGATCACGCGGATTTAGACCTACCTATATTGTATTTATATAAAGCGTTCACAGGCAAATTTGCTTTATGTTTAGGTCTATATTGCTTTTATTTCCCCGCTGTCGAAATCAGGCACACATAAATGTCAGGCAACACGATTCCTGGCTGCATGTCAATATCCATGGATCACTGGATCTTTAGTAAGATGTAAGGAACACTATATTGAGTCCAACATTTAGTTTAAATTGATCATCGTTCGTTTTACTCGCATTTTCTCCAATTAAATCCAGTCACGAAGCAGCTCTTTTGCCACTCAGTCCAGCTGAGGGGGCTTGTTCCGGCGTCAATGCATTCCCTCTATACTTAGGGGAGGTTTAAACACCTGGGGCAAGGGGGCATGGCCAATGGGAATATGGCCTCATGGGACACGCCCCCTCCCCCTGGGGAAATGGGCCTGCCACATCAGTTGGAAAAAATTCTAGAGGAAACACTGTAATATTATGTTTATTTAGAATATATCTGATTAATCTCATATAGGATGCGTTTCTTTTAGATAAACAACGTGCTAGCAAAGTGCTCCAGTTTAACGGTAGCAGATTCATTCAGCATGTGCAGTTGTTCCAGGAAGAGCTCATCCACAACAGTCACACATTCTAAGCGCATATGAGGCGCGTTGGTGACACGCTGTATTAGTAGTTATTTTTGATTATTAAATAATTAATTTAATTATCAATCACATCGAAACATTTTACAATCCTACTAGCCCTTTATTTATATTTAAAACCCTTCTCATTGATTTGGTGAGGAACATAGCGTTTTGAGCAGCATTTGCAGACCCTGTCATGCTGTTGGCCATAGCCACTGCAGGAGATGCATATCGCAGTATAAAGGCTAACAGATCAATCAGTTAATTGATTGTTAATTAAAATTATGATCGATCATGGGAATTTGTGACAATTGACATCCCTATCCATCACAATGAGTAAAACCAAAGAATATAGTTCTGATGTGC
The DNA here is from genome assembly GCA_030578275.1 of Meda fulgida. Taxonomy (NCBI): domain Eukaryota; kingdom Metazoa; phylum Chordata; class Actinopteri; order Cypriniformes; family Leuciscidae; genus Meda; species Meda fulgida. Next base: position 19,067,257 of record CM060633.1, on the reverse strand, counting down.
AGCAAAAGATTGTTGAGCATCACAAAATAGAAACTGGCTGTAAGAAAATAGCTAAATTATTTGAAAATAATTCAGAAGTTTCAATCAAATAAAGATATTACAAAAAATCTGCCAGGAAGAGGACGTGTCTATATCTGTCTTAAATTAAGACAATATAGACACGGTGAGGAGGAAAGTTTGATCGGCCAGAAGACTCTCCAAGGATTAGTTGAGTCTTGGGGGTCAAGATGATAGCATAAAATATATTAAACAACCCCTACATTAAATTGCAACTGCTGCGTCTGTGTAGATGAGAGAAGCAAAGTACACGCACGTTGTGGTAGGGATGGGTATTGTTAAGGTTTTAATGGTATTACCACTCTAACCGATACTGCTTATCGATCCGGTACTTTAACAGTATTTTTATCTGTTCTTTTTGTTAACTATCTATAAATTACAGAAACATTTGTCTGTCTGTTAACCGCTTATCTCTCGAACCCTTAGTCCGATGGATTTCAAACTTGACAGGTGTCTTGATCACACGACCACTAAACAGCGCTGTGAGATCCAGTGAGAAGCACTTGAATTCAGCAAAGAACATAAATGTTTCAGTGATTTAAACCAGGGTAAAAGCAGATGAAACATCGCTGAAAAACAGGAGAAACACCGTGCGCAACGATACAGTCAGAAGGCTTTTCCGTCTACAAATTCTCATAATTTACCACAGATTTACTGTAACGTTAGCCTAGTAATATTAACTGCACAATGAAATGTGAGATATATATATTTAATTGTATTCAGCAAGTAAACACATCTGATCTGATAAACGCTGCGCTGCAGTTTGGACTTTGAGCCGAGCTAATAAATGTTCAGTGTGGCACGATTATCGATTTATCTAACATCATCGAACATTTATCTTGAACATAACTCTTGATATTGTTTTATTGAGAAAAATTATATTGCGATCATTTTCATTATCGTTTTATCGCCCAGACCTAACTTCTTTTTAGTAAGGGATGCATCAAGTAATATGGATAGCCTGTTGCATCAGTTTCCTATTGTATGAGAGCTCCATGTGTGGAGATGGACAGCTATGTTTGGGATTGTTTCCACAATAAAGATTTTAGTGACAAACTGCTGGCTGTCATACCCGTGCAAGTATGCATTTAAGTGTTTACTTTTTTTAATCAACCTTTTTTAATAATTACGTAATTTGAGCAAATATGCATAAAGCATGCAAGAAATAGAGAATGGACTTTTTATACTGAAGATGCAATGTACTGTAACACTTACCAGTAATGACATCTTTCAGCTGCAGTTTGTGGAAAGCTGTTTTGCCATTGATGCCACGCCAGTTAAGTTGTTTGCCAAGGGAGTTGGTAATACAGTGCCCCATAACCCGCCAAACGCTATCCTAAACATCAACTCCTCCAATGAAGCTCAATGCAGTAATCTAAAAAAGATCATTTAAAAAACAGGGATAAATGTTTTATATAAAAACTACTCACAGTTACCCAATTCAGAATAAAATAAAAAATACATAAAATCACTTCACACTTAGTTGGCATTTAGAACAATCTCTTTGTTGGATACTTTCTTAACCTGTTATCTTAACAGTTTCTTAACCTGTTCCATATTCAACTGAAAACATGAAGTTGCAGTGTCCTTGAGGTTTAAACACAAGATTTTACACCACAGTAAAACAAAACAAAAATATCAAATTATAAAAAAAAATTTAAAAAAATTTAAAAACAGTTTAAAATATAAATTTTAGTTTCCCATGGTCTAATAAAGTGGAATATTAATATATTGTCTGATTAAAGTTTAGTCAAATTGAATGTATGTCGGAGTAGTTTATGCAATATTGGTAAGGCAAAGTGTTAGTTACCATTATTTTTTTTAGGTCAGCCTCTTCCCTCAGACGTTTTTCCACAGCCAGCAGGGAGGTAAGATCTTTCAGCGGAAGTAAGTCTCTGTCGATGGGATCCTGCCCATGAGCAGGTTCGCCCATTTTCTGCATGTTCATCAGAATGACTTTGAGTTGATCCATCGTCATTTCCTGATTTGTAAGAATTCTATGCAGAAGAGCTAAAAATAAAAGACAAACATGTGATTTATGCAATTTTGACAGAAAATAAATTGTATTTACCTGTGAAAACAAATCTAGAAAGAGACATGAGGATTTATTTAATAAATCACTTACGAGCAAGACCACTTAAAGTAACTGTTCCTGACTGTTGTGCTTCAGAACTTCCCATAGACCGACTGGGTTCGGGGCTTTTTTCAGCATGCCAGGGATCAGGACTTGTCATCTGCTTTGGGGTTTGAAGCTTATTTTGAACCCTTCTCTTTATTGCAGAGTCAATTGCAAAGTTTGGCCCTGTTATTTTGGGGCTGGAGGTAACGATCCTGCTTGTTTGACCAAATCTTCGTCGTCACTCTCAAAACGAATGTTTGGTCTTGTCAGGGGGCACAGAAAATAAAATCAAAGTTTATTTTAATCAATTTCACAGATCAGTCTCAGTCTATTCTGGTAGTGTCTCAAATTTCTGCTGTTCCCGTTCCTCCCTGCCTGCCCTGTTTATCGCTTCTGTCACCACTATCTCCTAGTTGCCCAACTGTTTACCTTAAGAATCGTCAATGTTTTGTGTTCCTGCCTTTATCTGCCCAGCTGTACCCTTTTTTTAGATTTAAGCTTGTATTATATTTAAGCTAAGCATATATTATAAGCATATTACCCCCCAACCAATCTAAACATTTAGCAGAAATGTTAATGCACTAACAAATCTAAGATCTCTTTTAGTAGTGACACAATATCATCATGGACAGAGTTTGAGGCCGAACATGTAATAATGTTAGGAAAATAATCAAAATGTGGCTTTTTGTTTAGTTTTTTTACTAATAATGCGATTTAATTTAATATTTTTTAAGCTCTTTATCTTCTGTATTATTCAATAAAGACAAGCAATAAATCATTGTATAATATGGCTGGAAACTGGGAATCTTTAGTCACCTCATGATCATGATTGAGTCACCTCAAAAAATGTTTTTGATGGAATTACATACTGTATGTATTTATAAGAACTTTTTTTTTTTAAATAATGAAACTTTAAAAAATAAGTTTTACACTTTAAATTACACTTTTAAAATATAGCTTATATAAACGAATATAGCTTCAAAACATAAACATAAAAGCAAGTAAATATTAAAGAGGAAAAAAAACATATTACAAGCAATAAACATAATTTTTTTTTGCCAACAGCAATAGTAGTAGAATGGCACTTTAATACTTACAGCCTTTTTCGCCTTTTCTTCGGAATTTCGTCCACATCTTCTTCCTCTGCTGTCTGAAGGTCAGTTTGTGTTTCCGCTTGAGGAAGTTTCAGATGAGCAGCTTTGTAGGTTGCTGTAAAGAAATATCATTAGATCTTTTTTTTTTAACAAGTGAAGCCTATTGGTAAATAATAATATGTCCATATCAGCTTTATATAAAATTCGCACACAATATGCATCCCACATGTTTCCAGGTTGCTCCTCACTTCTTATGGCCTTTACTAATTCATCACGTCTGTATTGAGCTGGCCATTGACATATTTCTTCTTCAACCCAAAGTGCTGGTACCACTTCAACTTCTTGGGTTTCTAGAAACTCTACAATGTAAAACATGACCTAGAACAGAAAGAGGCACAAAGTAACTAACATTAAGAGTATGCAGTGCACTTATAACTTTTGCACGTTTTTAATTTAAACAAATGAACATAATTAGAAGCCATTTTTAATGATAATCATAATAAGAGCTTTAAAAGGTGAATGATGGTTTAAGTGTACATAAATGTCTTTATTAACACATGTTTCAGAACCAATGCAAGTTATTAGAAGTATAAATATGGTACACACCTACTGAGATAAACCAAGGCAGGCTGGACTCTGTCACTGCTGTCTAATTGTGATGCCAGTCTGCACATACATTCAATTTGAAAAAGATTGGACTATCTAAAATTCAGCTTTAAAGACTACCAAAACACCACGCTATGAATGACATTTAGGATGGGTCTGCATGAAGTGGAATGACAACAAATCCAACCTCCATAGGCAACCGGACACACTTCTGCATTTTGGCATCTAATGTTAAGCACATCAGCTTTGGTGACAGATCTGACACAAAACAAATTCCCAAATCTGTGGACTCAATGGGATAATCAAAGAACTTTGCAATGTGTCTATATTCTTTGCATACAATATATTCCTCACCTTCAAAGACCATTATATTCTGAACCAATAGTATCTTATTGTTCATTTTTATACATCTGTCCCTCTCTGATGTGTTGATGACAAACTCATCTATCGACAGTTCCTTAAATTGGGGGACCGCTCCTGTGAATCCTTCTGGAACAGGTCCATCTGAGTGCAGCATTTTAAAATTTTTGTGAGCTTTCTGGGTTTCCTCATCATTTAAACTTGTTGAATCAAGCTCTGAAATTATGCGTATAACTTGCTGTAGTGGAGAGCTAGGTTTTCTAACCATTCCTTTAATTTTTTTAAGTAGTTTTCAAAAGGAAACCCTGATATTAAATCTAAGTGGCCATGCACCTTCAGATCATCACTAAGATGAGTTAGACCATGTATGTTGTACACTACAAAACAGTGACCATAGAGTTCACCAAAATGCTTAACAAATGATCTAAGTAGTGTGTTTGCAAAGTCATTTAACAGCAAACAATATGTTGGACTTGCCAAGATATATATGCCCACAGACAACAACATAAAATTTTGGTAAACCTCAGTAGTCAGCACATCCCTCAAAACTACTGGACCAGTGTAAAGTAAGAACTGCCTAATTTCTGTTGCTTTCCATCGTAACCTTTCATCAAGTGCCCTTTGTCTTCTAGCAAATTCAGAGGGTATGTAACTCTTGAGAGCAAGCAGTTTGCCAGAAATTATAGACACTTGCCTGGAAGAAATACGGTAACTCAACTTGCCGCGAGTTCCCATCCACAAATCAAGCAGACGACGCACCACGCCTAAGCACACTAAATGCATGTAGTCATGTGGAAATCCACTAACCATGGGAACAGATGTTTCACAAAAATGGGGAATGTTGTACATGGTGGTCTTCGTCCTCTGCATTTGAAAAGAAACATCGGTTCTTACCCTAGAATTAAGTTCTGGGAATGTCATGCGATTATTAATGTAAATGCCAGACTGTACACATTTATCGCAGCCACTGTATCCATTGTGTGACTTAATACCCTTAATAAAAGCCCTTGCAGGAGCATCACAGATTACCGAGCACACATTCAAGAAGAAGGTCTTTCCATTAACAACAAAACCAGTGCTCAAGGATTTCAACTCACAGACCAGATCCTTCAGATATTCTGACAATGACTGAGGCTTCGAGTTCCCACAGTAAAGAGCAATCAGCACAGGTTTCCTAGTGTAAGCCTGGAGCATTCCTAAAATTGGCCAGAACTGTACACCTGAACTTTTAAAAATTGGAAGACCATCCATGTTTAATTGTAATTTGAAGCTGTGATGATTCCGGACAACTAATGTAAGCTTCTGAAATATGTGGCTGAACATTTTCTGTATACCAAAGTAATGGAATGATCCACTCGCCAAGGAAACAACACTATAATGAGTCTGTGTTTTGAGTAATGTTCTTGCATCTTTTGGCAAAGATGGGTGATGGACTTTCAGTATCGACAAAAGGGCAGACAAAGCAATCAATGAAATGCGAAAATGTGTTGCTCAGTCTCTCAAACATCCTACTAAATCTTCTTTAGTAATATCAAGGCTATCCTCGTCACTTGCTGATTCACTTTCCCCATCACTTTCTGATCCACAGATTGGTGGCAAAACAAAGCTTGAAGTAACTACTTCATTTTCAACACTATGCTCTTCATTAGTACAATCCATACTATCCTCATCATTCAAAGATTTCATAAACTGGGTGACTCTTTTAACAGCCCTTTTCGTTAATTTGCTGCGAGTGATATTCCACTTTTCTCTCTCCATGACACAGTAATTACACCTACAATTACATGAAGTGCAGTCATTAACGAGGTGCGCTGAAAAAAAAAGAAAATAATAATAATTTTTACATTGATACTTTTTTTATTTTGTACCACATGAAATGAATCAGCAGCTTACCTTAATGGTGACAGTGAATTCTAAACTGTAGGCTTTTATTCCCACCAGCAGTTTTCTGTAGCAAATCACATTGACATGTGTTATAAAGGTGAAAAACATCCTGACTCAAAAGTGTAAATAAAAAAATAAAACAAATAAAACAAAGCAGACTAACTAATTTAAAAATGACTAGGGTATACTAAAAATGTGAAATACAGAGTAATAATACCTGAACCAACTTGCTCAATAATATATATTAGGCTATTGTTACTTTGTAATCATCTCATAAAAGCTTTTATTGTAATAAAAAGCATGTAGTAATTTGTGCATTATTGCTAGTTAACGAAAAATGCTTTCACAAAGTAATAAAACTAGTGATTACTGCAGTATTACTATGCCCAATGTATAAACATGAATGAAATATTACACTAGGCTATTATATATACATTTGTCATTGTTGTGCCAAAATAAGCAAGAGTTAAATAATTTCACTGTGCAGAACTGACTGAAGATTGGCAAGATACTTCGATATTTATTCATTTTGCATTCGAGAACCATAATAGATCTAGCTTAGATATACTGCCAAAACTATGTTACTTCGAAATTAGAAGTTATTCCATTAACTCACACAACATGGATATAACGAAGCAATCGCCTAGAAAATATAAATGTATCGATTATATCTTACCTTGATTGTTTGCAGATTTCGTCCCTCCTCCAACTGAAAATCCTCTGGCCTTTAGGTTTCGAGCTCCTTTTTCGCGCTTTACGGCTACGTTTAAATTTAAAGGCCCGAATCGTCGTTTTGATTTTTTTTCTCCCTCTAACTGACTTTGGTTTCGAGCGCCTTTTTCGCGCTTTACAGCTACGTTTAAATTTAAAGGCCAGAATCGTCAGTTAGATTTTTTTTCAAAGACAACTTCACATGCAGTAAATATTTTGTTATAAACAAAATAGAGATCTTATCTCTAATAAATAAGATGAAGCAAAAAAATGAAAAAGTTAATTATCAAAATAATAATATTTTCTCACAAGAGCTTCACTAATTTGTCGTTCATTTAATCGTATTTCATTGATTATAATGTTAAAATTATATATTTTTTATCTTTAAGAAAGATCATTTATAGCCTAAAAGTGACAGTTGTTTAATTATATTAAGCCAAAAATGTAATAAAATAAAATGTTTATTTATTTATTTCAAATATGTTTATTTCGTTTTAAAATATTACAATACTTTTTTATGTATTTTCAATATTGAAAATAGTTGAATTCTTTCATTTGATTATAGCTATTTTAAGTATTTGAATATTTTAAGGGGGTTTCAAATATTACCCTTTGTGGGGTCACACAGGAACAGTGAATCACAACCTTTTTGACCTATTCTCCACTACAAATTCAGTACGTTTGTTATAAAAATAGCCAAAGTAGGCTACAACATGTTCCTGGCTCAACATCTTTATTGATCCTGGAACAGCATTCATATCGACAAATTAGAATTTAAGTTTGAAGTTATGCCAAGTTAAGGCTTTTAACCATGCTTCTAGATCAGTGTTATTATAATGTCCCTCTGATTGTAGGGTTAGGGTTAGGACTATTTTTATGAACAGGAATGATGTTCCTAGATCAACAAAAATATGTTGATACAGGGACATGTACTTGGCAAAATCATTGTGCCCCAAGCTTTGCACAAATAGCAAAGTATCTTCTTGCACATCACAAAACCATAAAAACCCTCTTCATAAGTTTGAACTTAGACACTTGAACTTATATAAACACTCTACCTACAAAACATTTGTGAGCAAAATGACATAACATGTGGCCTCACATCCAGCCTTAGGCCATGTGTCCACCAAAGCGTTTTTAGCCAGCTGAAAATGCTATGGCAATCTGAAAAGGCCTAGCTGTGAGTGATTGTGTTTTTGCAGCGTTTTTGTTGTTGTTGTTTTGTTGAGACGCTTTGTTGCTATACAGAATATCCGTGGCACAGTTTACTTGTAACTGATTTCCTTGATAATTTGTATAATACTAAAAATGTTTGTATAGTACGGATGTCATATAGATACGTATGTTCGGAGACCAGAAATATTATTTTTCCATAACTCTGCTATTTGATGTTGTACAGAAAGAATGTTGTGACAGTTGGTCAGTGTGGTATGTGTGGTCCATTGTGATTAGACAGTCTGGTAGAAAGTGACAGTGATGAGCGTTTTAACCAAAGTTTAACATTCTTTAACTCTTGCCTATCTGTAAAAAATGCTGAGTGTTCAGCGCTTTATAGCCAGATAAAAAAAATAAAAAACGCTCAGCACCTCGTTACACTCATGGCGTTTTAAAAACGCGGCACTCCCATTGAAAACAATTGAATAAACACACCAGTCGCGTGAAAAAAATGCATTGGTGTACACGAGACACAGCGTAAGTGTCTGCTGCATTATACCAAAAAATATTAAATGTTGTTAAAAAAATGTCAAGGCAGTTTCAAAGTCTTTCCTTTTAAGCTAAATTAGCCATTGTCGGAAGTGTTGATAAGCCAGGCTTGTCACGTAGGTTTACATTTTTTGGGGGCATATTTTGATTCGAATGTGGGCCAAATTAGACTTACACCCTGATTAGCCAATGCTGACTGTCCTGTATATTTTCTAAATGTGGTACAAATTGTTATGAATTATATGGGCCATATTTGCCATGTCATATGGGTTTGCCACTGTACCATATCTTTGCCAAAACTGGCCCAAATACATTTTAAGATAACTGGGCCTCATTTGCAGCATTATATGTGGGCCACTTTTGGCTCACATCTAGATGAGCCAGTGCCACTGTGCCATATATTTGCCAAAACTGGCCCAGATATGTTTTAAGATAACTGGGCCACATTTGCAAAATTATATGTGGGCCACTTTTGGCTCACATCCAGATGAGCCAGTGCTTGATGACCCATATCTTTGCCAAACGTGGCCCAGATGTGTTATAAGATAACTGGGCCACATTTGCAAAATTATATGTGGGCCACTTTTGGCTCACTTCAAGATGAGCCAGTGGTCACTGAGCCATATATTTTCCAAACCTGACCCAGATGTGTTATAAGATAACTGGCCACATTTGCAACATTATCTGTGGGCCACTTTTGGCTCACATCCAGATGAGCCAGTGGTCACTCAGCCATATCTTTGCCAAACCTGGCCCAGATATGTTTTGAGATAACTGGGCCACATTTGCAACATTATACGTGGGTCACTTTTGGCTTACATCCAGATGAGCCAGTGCTCGATGAGCCATATCTTTGCCAAACCTGGCCCAGATGTGTTATCAGATAAGTGGGCCACATTTAAGGATTATTTGTCGGCCACTTTTGGCTCACATCCAGATGAGCCAATGGTCACTTAGCCATATCTTTGCCAAACCTGGCCCAGATGTGTTATAAGATAAATGGGCCACATTTGCAACATTATATGTGGGCCACTTTTGGCTCACATCCAGATGAGCCGGTGGTCACTCTGCCATATCTTTGCCAAACCTGGCCCAGATGTGTTATAAGATAACTGGGCCACATTTGCAACATTATATGTGGGCCACTTTTGGCTCACTTCAAGATGAGCCAGTGGTCACTGAGCCATATATTTTCCAAACCTGGCCCAGATGTGTTATAAGATAATTGGGCCACATTTGCCACATTATATGTGGGCCACTTTTGGCTCACATCCAGATGAGCCATGTATCACTCAGCCATATCTTTGCCAAACCTGGCCCATATATGTTTTGAGATAACTGGGCCACATTTGCAACATTATATGTGGGCCACTTTTGGTTTACATCCAGATGAGCCAGTGCTCGATGAGCCATAACTTTGCCAAACCTGGCCCAGATGTGTAATAAGATAATTGGGCCACATTTGTAACATTATATATGGGCCACTTTTGGGCTCACTTCGAGGTGAGCCAGTGCCACTGTGCCATATCTTTGCCAAACCTGGCCCAGATATGTTTTAAGATAACTGGGACACATTTTTAGGATTATATGTGGGCCACTTTTGGCTCACATCCAGATGAGCCAGTGCCACTGTGCCATATCTTTGCCAAAACTGGCACAGATATGTTTTAAATAACTGGGCCACATTTGCAACATTATATGTGGGCCACTTTTGGCTAACATATAGATAAGCCAGTGCCACTGAGCCATATATTTGCCAAACCTGGCCCAGATATGTTTTAAGATAAGTGGGCCACATTTGTTGAAACATATGTGGGCCATATTTGGTTTACATCCAGATTAGTCATTGTAAATTGTGCCACGTTTTTGCCATAGGTGGCCCACAATTGATTTGTCATATTTGGGCCATATTTATTATCTATCAAATGGGCCACTTTAGGCTGAGATTCAGATTACACATTGCCATGAGTGCCGCATCTTTGCCTAAAAAGGCTCAGACACATTTGGTCCGGGCCATAAGAAGGCCACCATTGCCGAATCATTGCCTGAAGTGGCCCACATCCGTCTGCTATCTGGGTTTTGTCTTTTACTTTAGATCACTTTGAATGCTGACACAGTGCCTGTTGAGTTTACTAGCTCGTCATGCTCGTGTACTGCAGGAAAAGCTTTATGCAATCATCTTGTTGCCCTGCTTGTCACGGGGTGGCGGATGAGAACCCAAGCGCAGACAGCAGATGCAGATAACATAGGATTTATTTGTACAAAAACAGGAAAACAAAACCCACGAGGGGGCAAAACAAGACAGGACTATATGGAGACTAACTAGACAATGAAACTGACAAAATACTACAAAATAAACACTACGAGAGATACTAACAATGACTAGACTTTCAATGACAAGACTTTTACAGGATACTCACAAGTAACGTTTGGCAATGAACCGACACAAGACAGCAAACACAAGGGGATTAAATAAGAGGACTAATCATGACATGACTGGTGACAGACTAGGTAATGACAAGACGAGAACAGGTGACACAGACTAGGTAATAATGACAAGACGAGGATAACAAGGGGGCGGGATATAGTAACGAGACAGCACAAGCACATGGCCCAAACAGGCCATGCGCTTGTACACAAAACATGGTTCTGCCATGATCCTGCCACAAGACCAAGAAAATCAGGGACATGATGGCAGAATCATGACAGAACCCCCACCTTAAGGAGCGGCTTCCAGACGCTCCTAAAAGGGACACTAAGCACAAGACAAGACATCGACAAAAACCAACAAAACATGGAAAACACTACCAACGGCATACATGAATAAACAATAACAGGATTAGGGTGAAACATCAAAAACAACATACAAGGCAGAGGAGGTGGAGGAAACACAGAGTTCATGGGGGAAGGTCCAGGGAAGATGGGAAGACTGGGGGTCTTGGGTCCACGGGACGAGGGCTGAGGACGAGGACTCTGGGCAGGCTTAGATGGAGAGACACGAGGAGAGGTCTTTGGGGAAACAGTCCGGGGCTTAGTGGAGACAGGGGGAACGGTCCGAGAACTGGTGGTGACAGGGACAAACGGGGAAACAGTCCGGGGACCAGTTACGACAGGGACAAACGAAGAAACAGTCCGGGGGCTGGTGGAGACAGGGACGGACGGGGAAACAGACCGGGAATCTGAATTGGTGGCAGCAGCAACAGACTCAGACATAGAGGACACAGAGGATGAGGAAACGGGACTCCTGACGGGGGACATGGCAGGCGAAGGAGCAGGATTGGATGCAGCGCTCACAGGGGCAGGCGCGGGTGCTGCGCTCTCGGCGGCAGGCGCGGGTGCTGCGCTCTCGGCGGCAGGCGCGGGTGCTGCGCTCTCGGCGGCAGGCGCGGGTGCTGCGCTCTCGGCTACAGGGACTGAAGACAAGACAGGGCGAACAGGAACTTCAATAATCTTGACCAGACGAGACAAGTACTCCGACATGGTTTTTGCAGCAAAAACGACCGGCATCTCTTGCTTTGCTGAAACAGAGCGTACGACAGCCTCAGCAGCTGAATCAGCCGCTTCCCTCTCTGCAGCACTCATGGCTGTAGGTTTGGGAAAAGCCCTTATCGCTGCAGAACCTGGAGCCGCGCCCTCAGCGACCGATTCAGGAACGGTACCTTAGGCTGTAGCGGGCTCTGGGACAGTGCCAGCAGTAACGGGCTCTGGGGCGGCGCTAGCTGGAGCGTCTATGGGACGACGCTAGCTGGAGCGGGCTCTGGGACGACGCTAGCTGGAGCGGGCTCTGGGACGGTGCTAGCTGGAGCGGGCTCTGGGACGGCGCTAGCTGGAGGATGGAAGGCTCCCCTCTTCCTCGTAGATCGGGAAGCAACGGTCACAGCAGGACTCGTGACCGGCTGAACGGGCTCAGCAGAAGACAAAACAGGGACGAAAACTTCTGGTAGGGTGAGCTCAGACGACGATGACTCCGAGGGGGAATCCCAAGAAGCCCGTCTCCCTCGTTTACCACGGACGTCAACGGGTGTGGAAGATGCCTCTGGAGTCGTGGGAGAACCAACCTGGTCCCCAAGCGTCGCGACGCCTATCATTCGACCCTCCCGGATAACTGGTAGCGTGGAAGAAGGAGGTGACGACACGGTGGGACCCTGCGGCTCCTTTCGAGATAAACAGTCCACCATGTCCCGGAACGGGCGGTGGACCTGCCTCTCCCGTTCGGCCAGGAGGAGGGGGAACATTGAGACCCGCGATGAGATAACGGTTGACGAGGGCCTCAGGTAAGAAAAGCCTCCTTGCTTCCACGGCCTGGGCATATCTTCCACGGCCTGGGCATATCTCCTCAGGGACCTCTCTCCCTGGGGAGGGAAAGGAAGCTTGCCCAACTTGCTGTCGGTGATAGCCGACTGCCACCATAATCCCTTGTCAGTCAACTGATGAATAACAGGAGAAGACATACAGTCTGCAGGGTTCTGTTTTGGTCGGTTCATTCTGTCACGGGGTGGCGGATGAGAACCCAAGCGCAGACAGCAGATGCAGATAACACAGGATTTATTTGTACAAAAACAGGAAAACAAAACCCACGAGGGGGCAAAACAAGACAGGACTATATGGAGACTAACTAGACAATGAAACTGACAAAATACTAGAAAATAAACAACACTACGAGAGATACTAACAATGACTAGCCTTTCAATGACAAGACTTTTACAGGATACTCACAAGTAACGTTTGGCAATGAACCGACACAAGACAGCAAACACAAGGGGATTAAATAAGAGGACTTATCATGACATGACAGGTGACAGACTAGGTAATGACAAGACGAGAACAGGTGACACAGACTAGGTAATAATGACAAGACGAGGATAACAAGGGGGCGGGGTATAGTAACGAGACAACACAAGCACATGGCCCAAACAACAGGCCATGCGCTTGTACACAAAACATGGTTCTGCCATGATCCTGCCACAAGACCAAGAAAATCAGGGACATGATGGCAGAATCATGACACTGCTTTTCCAAACTGCCCACTTCAACATGATGCAGATGCAGACAGTACCACCAATTACGGCATGCACAGACATTCTGCAAACATGGCATAGACCAAGAAAACAGGTAACATTACAATTAGCTATACATAAGTATTGCAAATTAATGACAGTTAATTAAAAATATTGGGGGGGGGGGGGGGTTCAGGGAATTTCTGCAGAGACAACAGATCAGTTGGTGGTTAAAAAGCCAAGGATGTCTTCCAGAAGTGTATGCAAATCTACACTCTACAGAGCATACACAGGTAACAAAGAAACTTCATTAAATAAAATCTAATATCTTACATTACATAAGAACTAATCCACGGCCACCTGTAAATAAACTATTTTAATGCACAACATGGAGGCAAAGAATCACCTGAGATTACATTTATTTGAATTATTGAGAGAGAGACTTTTATTAATTAAATATGGTGTGCACGCAGCACAATCTCCTATCTCTGTTTTAATGAAAGAAGCGCATTAATATAGAACAAGGATTAAACTGACTGGAACTAGCTGTGCATTAAACTGCACATTTTACTACACACCTCCAGCCAATCAGAATCGAGTATCCAAACAGACCATGGTATAACAGCATTTATATAACAGTTAGTTCCAATCCTTGATTCTGAATAATCAATAGCTGTGTTTTATTCATGAAACAGCATAGCCTCTCATACCTTATTGCTTACATAACAAATGTAATACTAATGTGATGACGTTTCCTAAACGTCTAATTTATTTTAGGTCACCTCCCTGACCCAGCATTATTGGCTATTGGAGAAGCTGTCAAAGGACTCACTCCCCAACCTCTGATTTCCTGCGTCCTTACTGATTTATCAGAACTGTCTTTGGTGGACTCCAGATTTGGTCCTGTGCCCCAAGGTTCAGTGCTCTCCTACCAGTGCCCTCCTCTTGTGACCAAAAACTACACGAAACATCCAGATGCTCCTGTGTTCCCTAAACTCCCTATTAATTGTTCAAAATTTCCGAGGAGCTTGCACTTTGTCCCAAACTGCCACCAGTTCTTCCATTTGGAGAGCCTAATTGTCACACAGGAGTTGGCAGTTATAATGGAGGAGCAGACTCAGGAACAATCCAAGTGTCCACTGTGGAAGAATATGCGCAAGCCTAGAGTGACTGCTAGCAGATTTTATGAGGTTTCTCATGTGCTAGGGGAGACATCTGGCCAGGCACTGGCACGGCGGATACTCAAGGGCGGAAAGCAAACTAGGGCCATGAAAAGACGCCTTGACAGGGAACCTGAGGTTCTGGAACGTTATTCTGAACTGTTCAATGTGAATGTCTCACCTTGTGGTTTTGTTGTGCACCCAGATGCGTCCTACCTTGGTGCCAGTCCTGATGCCAAAGTTTATGACCCTAATGCAGATCCCTGTTTTGGGCTTGTTGAGGTGAAATGCCCAGATATTCCTACATTTTCTGAGGCTTGGCATATTAAAATTGTGAATGGACAGGCAACCCTGAAAAAAATCGCATAAATATTACTGACAGGTTCAAGGTCAGCTGGCTGAAACTGGACTCAGTTGGTGTGACTACATCACTGACACTGAAGAGGACATGACAGTTGAAAGAGTGTGGAGAGACAGTGTCATGATAGCTCAGATGAGAGAAAATCTGGATATTTACTACTTTTGTACTTACATAAATGAATATCTGAAGGGTGGTATCCAATAGGCCTAATTGCACTGTATAAATTGTTAATAATGTAAAAAATAATAAGGTAGTCTGGAATGGTGTATATAATTTTTATTTATGGTGTATAAATGAATATCTTAAGGGTGGTATCCAATATGCCTAATTGCACTGTATAAATTGTTAATACTGTAAAAAAATAATAAGGTAGTCTGGAATGGTGTATATCATTTTTATTTAGGGTGTATAAATGAATATCTTAAGGGTGGTATCCAATAGGCCTAATTGCACTGTATAAATTGTTAATACTGTAAAAAGAATAAGGTAGTCTGGAATGGTGTATATCATTTCTATTTATGGTGAATAAATGAATATCTTAAGGGTGGTATTTAATAGGCCTAATTGCACTGTGTAAATTGTTAATACTGTGTAAAAAAAAAAAAAAAAAAAAAAAAAAAAAAGATGAGTCTGGTGTATATAATTGTGTATATAATTTTTATTTATAGTGTAATTCTAACGATTTCAAGATTTTGTATTTGTACAAGATGTATATTTTAACATGGAGATATGATTTTCAATAAATGTTTTATGAAACTACAATTACAATTGTTACTTTAATTGTTCAACAGTGTATAGCTGATGATAATTGCCTATTAAAATGTGAAAAAATATAATACAAGAGGTGTACATACATTTAATTACATAAGTCACTCTTTAAAGAGATAGTTCACCCAAAAATGAAAATTTATTAAAAAAAAAAAAGAAAAGTTATTAAAGACATCGTTAAAATAGTCCAAGTGACTACAGTGGCTCAAAAAATAATAAGGTAGTCTGGAATGGTGTATATCATTTTTATTTAGGGTGTATAAATGAATATCTTAAGGGTGGTATCCAATAGGCCTAATTGCACTGTATAAATTGTTAATACTGTAAAAAGAATAAGGTAGTCTGGAATGGTGTATATCATTTCTATTTATGGTGAATAAATGAATATCTTAAGGGTGGTATCTAATAGGCCTAATTGCACTGTGTAAATTTTTAATACTGTGTAAAAAAAAAAAAAAAAAAAAAAAAAAAAAAAAGATGAGTCTGGTGTATATAATTGTGTATATAATTTTTATTTATAGTGTAATTCTAACGATTTCAAGATTTTGTATTTGTACAAGATGTATATTTTAACATGGAGATATGATTTTCAATAAATGTTTTATGAAACTACAATTACAATTGTTACTTTAATTGTTCAACAGTGTATAGCTGATGATAATTGCCTATTAAAATGTGAAAAAAATATAATACAAGAGGTGTACATACATTTAATTACATAAGTCACTCTTTAAAGAGATAGTTCACCCAAAAATGAAAATTTATTAAAAAAAAAAAGAAAAGTTATTAAAGACATCGTTAAAATAGTCCAAGTGACTACAGTGGCTCAATCTTAAGTTTATCAAGCGACGAGAATACTTTTTGTGTGCAAAAACAAACAAAAATTACACTAGTGAACTGAAGGAAATTAATAGTTGAAATAAAGTTATTTTTGTTGGTTTTTGCACACAAAAAGTGTTCTCGTATTTTCATAAAAGTATTTTCATTTTTGGGTGAACTATCCCTTTAAAATTAAAAGGCTATGATGGACATACCCCTTTGTGACCTTTAACATCAAGCGGCCACTGAAAATTGCTCATCAAGCAGCAGTTAGTCCACAGCTGGTTAACTGTTCCAGACAAGGTTAAAGGTACAGTGGTGTCCCAGATGTGAAACTCCTTCACTCTTCTGATGGCTCTCTCAACAAGAATTCGAAGACGAGCTATGGCTTGTGTTCTCTCTGCATTTTCTTTGCTGAACTGAGCTGCTGTTTTAAAAGGTGGTATGATGAGTTTGGCCCCCCGTTCTGCCAGCATCTTCTCAATGGTGAATCCTTTGTCAGCCATACAAGCATCACCTGGCTCCAGCAAGTCAAGAATCCCTGACTGTTTCGTCAACTCTTGATCGGAGATGGAACCTGTGTACAGGCTGGATACAAAAGTAACTGCTCCGCAAGGAGCAATACCGATCAACCCCTTGAAGGTAGTGGTGTTTTTATATGAAGAGAATACCTCAGACTGGAGCGTGAGTGAAGATGGATTCTGGCATCTTATCTCTGTGCAGTCAATTATGACCCTCACCTCTGGACAAAACTGCCTAAATTTTTGGCTGGCATGGTGGAAATCACTTGCTCTCTGCTCATCCATATGGGCAATGATCCAAGGACAAGGTAAAGATGTGGAGACACTTACTTTGAAAATGTCAGCCAACACTTTCTCCTTCAATCCTGCAGCAACACGACAGCAGTACAAAAAAACCTCATCAATCAGTGGCAAGCTGCGGTGATGACTGTGAGAAGCTTCCGCAGCAGTTGCCTGTCCTTTCGTCTGGGCCTTAGACCAGTAGACTAGCAAGGATGCTGAGGGCTCAATAGCCTTCCAGAATGCTTGGAAGACCTCTTCAGATGGAAACCTGGTGTAAAAACGTATGTCTTCATCTGAAGCACAGAATCTCTGAAACTGGGACAGAGAGTGGGCCATTCTCAGCTGCATGACCTCACTTTCCAGTTTCCTGACTTCAGCTTCCAAATCCTGTATTCGTGCAGCTGCTGCATCCTGTGCACCTAGATTCATACAAAAAAATAACAGTTTAACATAGTGGCAAAACAATGATTAATTACTTACGTAAACAAATATTATTATAACTACATATTATACCCAAAATTAGAACTTTTGCCCACTCAGACCCTGTGTCCATATCTCAAAGTCGTTGTGCAGTGATACAAGCTGTCTGATTTGCAAATTCATATGTATAATTATCTGGCATTTACTATGATTCAAAACAAATTTTTATTGTAATAGTCATTTTAGATCATTTTAAGACTTTGTTTATCTTCATTTTATTACTGCTCAGTTGTGGCAGCATTATGTGGAGAAATAAAGTATGGTGATATTTTCCTGAAACAGTAATTTGTGTCAAAATGAACTAAAATGATATTATGACTTGAAAGTGAAGGAACATAAATGTACTAAAGGCTTAAATAACAGATTTAATAAAAAAAGATCGGGAAAGTTGCTTCATAATTTGTTTTCAGAAATGCATAACTTAAACATACCTGGAAGAGGAGTGACTAAATAGTCATGGTCTGCTCCAGCTGTTACCTCACTATCGATTTCGTCGTCTTGGGTGTCGTCAGAGGAAGGGATAGGAAAGGTTTATATGGTTTGAACTCGAATTATTTTGTAAACCGACTCTCGTGAAGTTTCTCCCCAGTTGTTCCACTTAAATCGGGACGGGACAGCCCCTTTTCTGAGGCGCTTACGACCAGTAGCGGCAGTGTAATTAGCGTCGGTAATGTGCCGGCTACAAACAAATGTGCTGCCTCTAAGGATCTTAAACATTGGGCCTTCTACGCGTCGAATAGCATGCATCCACTTCTTTGTCTGGCAGTCGTCGCTTGGAATAGCATGAAAACTCAAATATGGTTGTCGCTGCTTATTATTGGTGCAATGAGGGACGCTACAGTGACACCTCGATGTTGCTTCAGCCAACATCGACCGGAAGATGAAGGTGTTGTTTCGACCGGAAGTCGCTTTACACAACAAACGCTGAACCGGATGTGCGCTCTAACTTCCGTGAAAAAGGCTTATGACCCATAAACAGCTTCACAGTGGAAGACGCAATTGAATTTCCCTCTGATGTCTCACTCTCGGCCCTGTAACACACGGAGGGCCCACACAGATCACCCTTCTCCCCTCTAATTTATTAGACAGAAGTATCACAGATCAAAAATACTGTTACACACCACATTATACACACAATAGTACCCCTTTCACGGTAATGATAATGTTTTTATCACTCACGCTTCTCATGAATTGTGTTGTTGGAATTTCCCCACACCGAGATGATTCTCGACAGAAATCACCATCAATTGACGCAATACACGACCATCCGGTCTCGCAAAGCACTTAAGAACACTTTACACACTCTTAAAAGTCCTTATTTCTCACTATTTCACTATATCATAAGGATGGCTGGCGCGAAACAGACGTTCCGAAGCTTTGCGAGATCCCGAAGCAAAGATGATTCGAAACACTGATCCGAAGCGTGATTCAAAACACCCACGTCACGTGACAACGGCTAAATGATGCGTCTAAGTGTTTCATCAGGTGGATTGCTCTGCCGAATCAGGATTTCATTGATTGGTCGGTTCGGGACCAAATCACACAATCACACACTATAAAAGTTTTGTCAACGCATTTTCATATCGTGGGTTTTTGGGAGAGGAGTTTGGTTTTGAGATAGCGGATTTTTGGTGATATAGTGACATTTATAGTGCGATTTGTTTAGTTATATTTAGGATTTAACTTACATTTACACATTGACTTAGAGACACACAGAGTACATATGGTGACACATTAATAGATGCATTGATATAAATGGAGGCTCCACAGAAGAGATGCCGTACATCTGTGGTGTGGGAGCATTTCCATTTGGAAACCCCAAATAAAGTGAGATGTGTGTATTGTGATCGGCAGCTAGCCTACTGCAACAATACATCATCCATGATGCGCCATTTGAGGAGCATTCATCCTGCCATTCTGCAGGGTGCAGAGGATGGTAGTGTTCCCCCTGTACCAAGGCCTGCTACTGACACTGCTGGGCCATCTAAGCAAGGTATGCATTGTTTGAAATATAGGCTAATTATAAGTGAAATATAATAACTAAGTGTTGGGCCATTGTTTAGAAAGGCCATGGACTAAGACATGCCTAACATCCCAATCACAACTGCCAATCACTTTAAAAACAAATGTTGTCAATATAATATTATACTTTGTGAATATACATTTTATATGTCTACATATGAGTACCCAATCTACAGCCAAGACATCATTTTGTTTTTTTGAAATTGTTGTATTTCTATAATGCACTTTATCTTTCTCTGCACACTGAGCATAAATATGCATAACATAACTTTGTTTAGGAAGGTTTCCAAATGAACCAGTAGACTACTTTCACGGTAGGCTACTATTTTTCCAATATATTTGTCTGAAAGTATGTTTTATCTTCTCTTTTAAAAGGCAGACAGAGGGAATTGGATGAGGCTCTTCTGAACATGGTGGTGAAGGATCTGCAGCCCTTCACCATCGTGGAGGATGAGGGTTTCAGGGCCTTTGTGAACAAGCTTGATCCAAGCTATGTCCTCCCATCCCGGAAGGTGCTTAAAACAATGGTCAGCGAAAGGTACAACACAACCAAGGAGAAGACAATGGAGGACCTACAAAAGGCGGAATTTGTTAGCCTTACGGCTGACATGTGGTCTTCCATTAATATGGATGGATATCTTGGTGTAACATGCCATTACATAACACCAGAGGCAACAATGGCAACTGTTTTACTGGGTGTAAGGAGGTTTTACCAAACCCACAGAGCCCAGCATCTCATGGAGGCTAAAGCCTTGCTAATGGCTGAGTGGGGAATAACCTCCAAAGTTCACTGCATGGTGACTGACAATGCATCCAACATGATCCTAAGTGCCCAGCTACTCAACCTTCGCCATGTCCCATGTTTTGCTCATAATTTGAATTTGATAGTGAAAAAGGCCCTGGATCAAACCCCAGTCATCAATGAAATTCGCCAGAAAGCCAGAAAGATAGTGGGGTTGTTCAGATCCTGCTGCAAAGCAAAGGACAAGCTTGTGGAGATGCAGAGCTTGATGGGCAGACCAAGTCTGAAAATGATACAGGAGGTTGAAACGAGATGGAACAGCACATTCAACATGCTACAACGCTTGTATGAGCAACGTGAGCCAGTGGGTGCTGCACTTGCCAATTTAAACAGTGATACTGCTCCCCTGACAAGTCTTGAGTATGATATTATTCAACAGTCATTGACACTTCTTCAACCATTCAAACTAGCAACAACAGAGATGTCAGAGGAACAGAGAGTGTCTGCTTCAAAGCTCATACCATTGTACAGGATGTTGCAGCACAAGCTTGCACAGAAAAAAGGAAATGCAACGCAGGAATCAACTGTACAATTAGGTAGGACACTATGACCATACGTGTAATTGGCCATAACTCTCATATTGTTGTCATTATTTTAATTAATATGGTTTTCTCTTGTGTTGGCTCATAGGCTCACATCTACAAGAAGGTCTGCACTCCAGATGTGGAGGGTACGAGCCTTTTAGAGCCTTGGCACTGGCTACACTGCTCGACCCAAGGTTTAAAAATGTGGCTTTTGGAAATCCTGCCAAAGCCCTGGATGCTGAAAAGCACATCACACTGGAGTGTGTTTCACTGATGCGTTCAAACACAACTCCTGGTGAGTTTCAGTCTATGTTATCTTATGTAATGTGATTCATGAAATTTATACTTCATATGTGTTGACAGTTTATGATTTGTTACTAATTGCCGTTTTCTTTTAATTCAGAACCACAAATGTCAACATCAGGCCCATCATCATCAACACCAGTTGAAACACAAGACAGTTTATGGGAACATTTTGACAATCGTATCCGTGAGACCCAGATGATACACAATCCTACAGCTGATGCCACAGTGGAAGTGAAAAAATACCTCAGCGATGCGTTTTTGCCCAGAACTCATGATCCTCTAACTTGCTGGAAAGAGAGAGCAGTAATCTTTCCTCATTTGTATGTCCTAGCTAAAAAATATCTTTGTATGCCAGCAACAAGTGTCCCTTGTGAGAGAATTTTTTCAAAGGCTGGAGAAATTATCTGTAAAAAAAGAAATAGGCTGAGTCCTTCAACAGCAGAGATATTAATATTTTTGAATAAAAATCTATAAGAAAGGGAGACATTGTGGCTTGATTTATTTGTATTAATATTCATTTTCATGACCAAAATCACATTATGCAATGTGAAGAGACTACAGGTTACAAGCTTCATATATTACAAAAATACAATAATAATAAAAAAAAAAATGTAAAAAAAAATTATAAGCTCTTTGTAAAGGTTGTTTCAGATCAACACCTGCAAGTGACCACTAGGTGTCACCGTAGAGACGGGTTTCGGATTGATTCGAAGCCTCGAAACAAAACGGCACATTTGCTTCGACTGTTTCATTGCTTCACGAAGCCTCGATCTGCCCATCACTAATATATCACTGACTTTTTGTCACCTTTAACTCAGCACAGCATCCGCATGAATAGCTTCCACGACCACGTTGGGAAAGCGTGCTGCTCACACAGTTCTCGCGACACTTTCAGAAGTGACGTTTCTTAAAGGGCCAGCGTAACTTTACGTCCATAACTGAGAAAAGCACTAAAACACTTCACATATGCAGTTCACTTATACAGGACTCTGTTAGACAGTTCAGTTACTAACTTTAGTGACTTTTGACCCGGTTACATATATATATATATATATATATATATATATTTATATATAATTGTGTGAATTACCTGTAAATAAACATCAACCATTGATGAAGTTCTTTATGGGATCGTGAAAAAATTTATCCGGACCGGATTGATTTTTTCTTCCTTTGGGTGTGGTTCTGTTTGCGATAGCACAGCCTGTTTTTTTTTTTTTAAAGAAAGAAAAAGATTAATGGTACTAAAGTGATCAGTAAATTAAAAATAAAGAAATTAATATTTTTTCCAAACCACTCACCAGGTATATCCACCTGTTCTGTTGTCTTTCATGAACTATTTTCTTCTGCAGTGTCCACATCTAATTTTTTGGGCCAATAATTTATTTTGCTGCATCCATTTAATAAGCTTTATCTTGTCATTTTGTTTGTGCTGTGGCAGTGGTACAGACACCATACTTGAAATCCCGCGCTGCCGCGCCTAGCCGCCAACCTGCGTGTGGGTGGTTTCTGTACGTCAAACGCATTACCACGTGACACAATAATGTTCTCTATTGTTTAAAAAAAGTAATCGTCTGGAGTCTGGAGACGCCTGCAAAACGAGTGCGAGTCGAGAAGATACAGTAGGTTTGGTATAAGTGTTTTTGTTGCTATGTACAGTGCATGTTTAGATAATATATTGATGTGAGATGTATTAAATTATGTATAGGACTGTCTCAGTTGACTGCTTTACTATAAACTTTACAATAGGCAATGTCTCTCTTTCTCTCTCTCTCTACAGAGACACATCACATACAGAGTACTTTCACCGATTTTAATATTAAGTACCATAGCCAAAAAAGTTTTAATGATGTGGTTTATATCATATCTGCTGTGTGGATCACTATTTATTCTGACCCAGGTCCACCATGGCCAGCAAAAGAGGGAGAAAGAAAATGAAAAAAAAAGCATGGATGAAGAGACTGTAGAGAGCCCCAAAAATGTGACAGAAGATCTACAAGTTGCTGAACAAGTAGAGAAGCATGGAGAAGACCAGATCATGCTAGATGAAGATAATGTGTCCAGCGAGGAGAGTGTACAGTGTGATGAGATGGTTCTGTCCAGTGGTAAGAGTTTAATCATTGTATACAGTCTTGATTCTGAGAATGTAAGCATTCCTCAATTGAAATTTTGAAATATAGATATGTGCCTTAGATTTTTAACTGGTAAACGGGACCACACTTTAGGTTTTACCCATACATTACTTATTTTATTAACATTAATTAGACAATGTCACTGATTTTAATATAGTAGATTATTTTTAACATCATTTTTTTTATCTTATGTTAAAATGGTATAGTCAAATAACTTTTGTTTATCTTTTTTTATCTCTTATTGAAATCTTTATTTAGCGCTTTGGTTAAAGTGGAAATCTAAGTGCTTCATAAATATGCCTTAACTCTACATTGAATATTTTGCAGGGAAGTCAAAAAAGTACAAATCCCGTGATTCAGATGATTCCAGCTCCACCTCCAGCTCAAGCTCCACCTCCAGCTCCACCTTCACCTTCAAGTCCACCTCAAGCTCCTCACTTTCATCCTCTTCGTTCTCCAAAATAAAGGCTGTGTCCGAAATCTCCCACTACTCACTATATAGTGGACTATATAGTGAGCTCACCATTTTGTAGTGCTGTCCGAATGTATAGTGATGATTATTATACCAGTCCACTCAATGTATCCCAGAATGCATTTTGAAAAGTAGTGTACAACCGATGGTCACTAAACCAAGCCCTACGTACCATCATGCATTGCGCTGATCGTAAAAATGACGAATGGACGTCAAGGAGAGCAGCGCGACAATACGAATTTGTCATACAGCACGTCGTTTTCTGTGTCTAGAAATCCTGTTTCTTTTGCTAATCCGTAAAATCTTCTGAATCACGAGAACAAACAAACAAAAAAGATAAATATTGAGTGGCATCTCCACAGAGTCTAAAAGCTGTTTTATTAAGAGTATTATTGTCAGGAATCAATCAGACTCATTTCCATCCACCACTCAGAGATCACTCTCCCCTGAGTATTAACCACACACACCTGTTCACCATCAATTACCTCATCACCCAGCTCAATAAAACACTCTCGGATACTTCAGTCTTTGTCAAGCC
Source organism: Meda fulgida (assembly GCA_030578275.1). NCBI lineage: Eukaryota > Metazoa > Chordata > Actinopteri > Cypriniformes > Leuciscidae > Meda > Meda fulgida. The sequence goes on along the minus strand of CM060633.1, from coordinate 19,042,538 downwards.
TCCAACAGGAATAGACCATAACTCATTGCCTCCTGAAGTCTCTGATTCATCCTGAAACCACCAAGCAACGTATACTCACCCGTGAAATACTAACCTCTGTGTCCTTGTTCCACTGTCTCCAGAAGCCTTGTCTGATTCCATGGCTCCCGAGATCTGATATTCACCTGAGTGTCTGGTATTCCCACTGAGTTCTACTTGACCGTGGTAGTATCTGAAAGAGAAAGAAGAGACAAATAATTAATGAACTGTGATTCTCTGAACCCAACTAACCTAAGGAGGATCTGCTCACCTGGAATCCACCCTGCACGTAGCGATTATCTCCGAATTTTCATCTGCACTTTACTACTCACCGTTGCACTTGACTCAATGTAAATAAACTCACGTTTGAATTCACTTACCTCTGTCTCTGTGCCTGTATCCTGACAATTATGAGAAAGATATTTGATAACGTATATCTGTTTTTCTTTTCCTAATGTCGACAGGCAAGAGAAAACGGTGTGGCGCGAAAATGAAAATATATGAAATATGTGTATTAATTGTATTTATGTTTATAAGTTATAATCATGTGTGGAGTACCGCATTATAACAGAAACGGCCAGAAATTACTTTTAATTTTACAATTTTGGAGAAATAAGCTCAATGTAATGTATTTATATAAAAAAAAAAAATCGATTTAGCCCAGAGCTGGCTCGGCACCAGCTGACAGCTGATGCCACGTTTAAATAGTGCGACAGTAATGACGTAATCAACGGCGCCAAGAGACGATCGAGTAGTGTCCGAAAGTGGTGTTTCTATTATGCTGGTGAGCTCACTATATAGTGCTCTACTCCCTACCTCCTACATGGGGGTTAGGGAGAAGTGGTTTGAGTGGAGATTTCAAATAACATCAAATTTACATCACAATAATAAGATGCAATGATTAAATACAAATGTGTAAGAGTCATGATTGTGATTCTAAGAATGTTTTGTAAATAAGCAATTTGCTAGAATGTTATTGGGCTTACCTCACATGTTTCTTGTTTATCTTCAGAAGTACTGTTATTATCTTAATCTTAAACCAAATGCTCATCAGTGCCGATACTTATTATCTATTGACTGTCTGCTGAAAATCAACTGACTTTAACCTGTGATGCTGGCCTGTTAGAGTCATTCAACAGAATTTCTTAGATTTTCACTTCATTTTGATGGGCCAAATGTGGCAACAGATGAATATATGAATTTACCTCAAAGTTAAATGACAGTCTACTGAAAGTTAATTTATATGCAACAAACAGTTAGTAGAACACTTCTGAAAATCCTTGCGAAAGCAAAAGATAAAGGGTAAGTAACCAGATATATACTTAAAGTTCATTTGAAATTATCTTCTGTTGCTATTTATAGACAACTGAATGTTAGTTGAAAGTATGTTGATACATTGGTTAATAGCTACATGCTGACTTCTTTATAGACAACTGAATGTTAACTAAAAAGTCTGTTGATACATTGGTTAATAGCTACATGCTGACTACTTAAAAGCTCTTACTTTGCTGTACTTTAAAGGTGCTCTAAGCGATCCTGGGTGACGTCACTTCTTGTTGACGTTTGGACTATTGTCAAACAATCGTCTTCTCCCCCTCCCTTCCGTACTTCCTGAAACAGTTGTGAACGTGCATTTCTTAAAGTGAAAGTAGCTCACGTGCTAACGCTGCTGCTGTAATGATGGCTCAACCAACTCCATGCTCTGTGTGAGTAAATTGAATAAATTTTGTTCTTTAAAAATGTTAAGTCTTAATAAATTAAACAATATTCTGTAGATAGTAATGAATTCTGTAATTTGAATCCTTTAGTATTGCAGAAGATACTGTGTTAAAGTGTATTTATTTAGTGCTATCTTTCATGTAATAACAGACAAGGGTTAGCTTCTGCTATGAGTTATAAATTATGTCTAATAAATCTTTGTTAACTGTGTCATAACTTATTTTCTGTGCTATCTTTCATGCAATAACATACAAAGGTTAGCTTCTGCTATGAATTATAAATTGTCTAAAAAAAATGTGTTAGATGTGTCATAACTTATTTTTTAATCACTCATGATATAGATCTGCTACTCATGGAGGAGGGAGAGGTAGAGGCTGAGGGAGAGGTAGAGGCTGGGATGCTGCCATCCCGTTAGAAAATATTTAACTGCAGCGAGTACAGATGTTGCGGGCTGAATGACTCGTGGCAGAGCAAGTTGGCTAGCTAGTGTTGCCTTACCAGAATTGTTTCACTAAATCTTGCAGTATGGGGGTATTCTGTCTTATCTGCAGTGTCACATCTAGGAAACAACTCTTGAAACTAATAAGATATTCAAGGTTTACTCATTTCAGGAGAGGATTCAGAGCCTTAGTCTTGAGGAGTCCCATCAGCTCCAGCAGAGATGCCTTACAAGGAACCCCAGTCTCCTATTTGACATCATGGCCACACAGGGACATGCAGCAGCTCCCACTCCTGTCCTGGGTCAACCCACCTGGTGTGTATGTCTGCATTGCAGAGAAATGTCAACAGACATAGAGAGGACAAGGTCCTTGTGGACAAGGTCCTGACAGGTGCATTTCAACCCTACCCAGTTTTGACCTGTATATTATAGATGATGGGGTCCTTAGACTATCTAGGAGGGTCTGGAATGACATAAGGGCTGTCCAGGATGACCCGGACCCAGGAGAAAGTAATAAACAGTTCCGTCATGCTGCCTACAGGCAATATGTGGTTTGGCAGTATGGGGTCCAGTACGGGACATAGGGTTTGTTGTGGCAAAAATTCTGTTAAACATCATCACCTGCGTAAGAGACACTCAGAGTCAAATTTATTAAAAGAGAAGTATTTATTCTTGCAAGAATAGGCCCAGTCGCTAACACAGCAGTTACCCTGTGAAGTGAGTGACGCACACCAGGAAGACATGAGACAGCCTTTATACTCTTTTCAAGGTTCCTCCTCACCCGCTGTACCTTTCACCCACTCAGATAAGGTCCCCACTGCTGTTCAGTTTCTACTTAAGGACACAAACTAGTACTGAAATGAACTGGCCAAAACTGACCGTCCCTAAGGTCAGAGGACCTGTCCCACATGTTCCTGAAACGTCATGCACAAGCACGTACACACATATACTTTTACACATTGAATAGGTTCTCTCTCTTATGATATGTGTTAGGAATAAATGACTATTAAAATTTCTACAACAATTCCCCACTTTTAATCATTCTGATTACCCATAATCACAATAATAAACAAAAGGACAAATTTTAAGTCATATCATCACGCTACTCTTCATCTCTGGTTTTCACATAACTGATCACTCTTCATAAGCATTTGTGAAATATTATTTTGAAAAGAAAAAGCTTAGGCTGTTTTTGTAAGGATAGTCCCTTAAGTATTAGCAAGCAAGTAAAGACTTTATCTGAAGCCGGGCTGAATGAATAAACACTGTTATTGCACTCTCGACCTAGATCGAACCCTCAGTCACCTCAGTTAAACAACAAGTAGCGTACAGATTAGTAAGAAAAGCAAAACCATCAATTCACACTGGTTATTTTAGCAGGTCATCAAAAATACAAGAATAAAAGTAGAATAGAATCCTTAATTTCAAACCCTCTCCTTGTACGTCATCTCATAGCAGATAACCACAGCTTTTAACCCTCTGTTCATATCAAAAACATTCATAAGAAGAAAAAGAAAGGAAAATCGTACCCCAATGTTTACCACATTTCACTGTAACTTCCGCTACTTGAATCATCATCAAATCTTTTGTCATTGTCATCATCATTCGGATCGACTATCATTTTCACCAATTTAACAGGCATCCCTGCTCTGACCAGTCTCTGTACTGAGCTGGAAACACACAATATTGACAATCCTACCACCGAAACCCCAACCCCCAGAGATTAATCAAACAATCATTCCATTTACCTAAAATACTTTCTAATGAATCAGTGACCAATCAAATCATTGGGTCTGTATCAATACTAAGCCCTAGTTTGATTCAATCAAATAAAACCATCAAAAGCATCACAAAAACAGATTCTTTTGCTAAACTCAACCCATTAGTTGGTGCATCTTCCTCCAGGTGTGTTGGTCATCTCGTTCGCCCCATGGACATCCCGTCTTCACCAGGGTGACTCTTTGCGAGTCGTTGCCGTGGTCTTTCCCTCGTCGGTGAGGGAGGCTGTTACTAGCACGAGCCTTTGACCCCTCACTTTGTGCTCTATATGATGGTTGAGGCCTGTCGGTGTAGTCTAAGGTGGGATGTTTGGACGGAGGTGTCACAATCTTCAACCTTACAACCTTGTTTGTGGAGTAGAACATTTCCTTGGCTGCTGTCACCTGTGAATGGAGACCCTGAGTATTCTGTTAGTGACCGCTTGTCTAGCCGGTCGTTCCTTCTGGTGGGACCTGTTGAATTTTCACTATTTGTTTACCTTGCTGATGATATTCATTGTTAATTGCAAATTTATTCTCAACATTTGGCCAATTCAACAACCTGAAACATATTATCACTGGATAATTTCTTGCTCACTTAATAGCACTCATTCAACTATTACATTAAAATTCAACCCACTTTGCTCATGTCAACAACACAATATTTGTACATTTGGAACAAAATCAGTTCTGTTTGCTACAATCCATCCTGACATTCTGCAAAAGGAAAATCTTAAGTTATGCGCTGCGCAGGTGTGGCCCTGTTTCTTTCTGCCACAATAATAACCCAGGCCAGGATAGTTAGCCAAATTCATCCATAGCCATCATTTTATTGGGCACTTTCTGCCCTGTATCAAAATTCTGCATGATCTGTACAGAAAAACAAATGTCGAGGTTATTTTCAGATAGTAAAGTACACATAGTTTCCTTTGTCTGCTGTGCTGCCGCAGCCTTCGCTGCTGCATCTGCCCTGGCGTTCCCTGTTGAAACAGTCCTGCAAATACATTTACAGACAGCAAATTTGTTAGGGACGGCCTTTTACCCAATTAAGCCCAGTGTCCTCCCAACATATACTGTACCTTAGTAAACCACATTTTGTCAATTGTTACCATCCCCCTTTTGATGCATGACTCAACTCATGCATCAATTTAACATAATTGTGTTTGGATAAAGTTTGCCATCATCACTAACCCAAACGTTGTCCTAAAGCCAAATTTCCTCCAGACATCTTTCTCTGCCTCTTGAAACAAAAATATTACTTAAAGCCACAAACACATCTTCTTATCAGAGTATTTGAAGGGCAACGGCCCTCAGTCTTACTGTGTATCCTGCTTTTCAGGCCTGTTGTTTGGTCTCCTAATTCAGTCATCTACAAACATTTTCAAAGTCATCATTTGTTTCTGTCAGGTCAGGTCGTGCTGTACAGACTTGGTCAATGTCAGTCATCTACATTCTCCCCCTTTGTTCACAATAATCATAAATGTGAAGGTCTCTCTTGATAATTTGATATTGACTTAGCCAATGTGTCACTTTGTTGTTGCCGTCAAATCTATAACATTTTATTTTATCACAACCCATGATGGACAGCGATCTACAACTTTAAATAATAAATGCTTTTAATCCATAGCTTAATTCATAATGACCAGAATCAGACAGAGCTGGATAACTAATCCCTTTAAAGCTCGTCCTATGTTCTGCATAATATTTTTACCTAACAGAATTAACAGCTTCTTTTAAAATTTGTCATTTGCCAAAAGCCATCCTAGTGGGTAATGACACAATATACACCCTATCCAAACTGAGTATTAGTACCCCAAACTAACACATAGTCACATACAAGACAAAGTGCTGTCACCATCACACACACTCACACACTCATATTAGATACGCATGTCAACTGCTCCTTTTCAATGTTCGCTTTTTAATATATCGTCTCTAAAAAGATTTAAATTTCTAAGCACGATTTTAAACTTCACATTTTCCTCTAGGTTTACCTAATTTTACATGGTCTCTTGACCAGTTTCAAATCATGTCTGTTCATTATTCATTTGATTTTTAGAAAAGTCAGCTAGGTTGTTTTGGTTCATTATCACTATTTTGCTCAAGCTTGCTTTAGCAGGCTGATAACAGAAAGACAGAGTTACCATCCCTTCCTCCACTCAAACAGTCTCTCTCACTATAAACAAATAATCTTTTCAACAGCCTTCTAAGACTGTAATTCAGACATAATGTAATATTAAATTCATTACAATAACCTTTGACCACTCATTTTTCATTTTTCTTGAATCTACAAAAGCGGTCTTCATCTTTAGCCACCACCATGTCTACCGAACTTCAGGAGTTAAAACTATAAAACTATGTTATAGACATATTAGTTCAAAATCAACACTTCTATACATTTTCTTGCCCATAAGGTAACCAACATCACAAAAGGTTTTGCTACTGTCTCCAAAACAAATAATGGCAATCCACTCATGGTCTCACCGGCTCTTGAAAGCCCATTCCCATTGGCTCTTAATCTATAATCTCCATCAGGGTGTCGTCCCCTGGCATAGTTGCAGACACTTGTCACAATGAAAAACAAGCCATACAATGAATACGGTTTCTGGTGAGTGGTATAGGTGAACTCACGTTTCTGGGTCAGACTGCCGTAACTCCTCACAGCTCATCCGCCCTAACGATAAAGGATGCTGTTGGCCTCTCAGACATCTGCTCCACTCTCATACCCATCTCACATAAAACACCCCCCCTTCAGGAGATGCCCAGTGTCGGCGGTGACCCCCTGGCTTAGGTTGTCCTCTGTTAGGCCTAAGAAGATCTTACCCGTCTCTGAGTAATCACCTCATGCACACTGGTAACCACTCTGTCCCATCACCAAATCAGTTTTCTTCAACATAATCAGTTGTTTTCTGGAGCTTTATGAAAGGCACATTCAAGAGTCAGCAGAGCCATTCGGACTGCCTAATAGTGTTAACACAGGGAGACAGGTTAATAACATCAGTATTAATCACTTAAATCCATTAAACATCTCCAAATCAGCAAACTCACAATGCTTAGATTATACTTAAAAAATTTAGTTATCACAACTATCCATTCAGTGTACTGTAGCCTCTGTACCCGGAGCCATTGGCCCTGTTCCATGGTGGAGACTAAGATCAGACAAAGAAGTTACTGGTCCCAAAATAATCTAGTCAAAAACGTCACTTTTTTCGTTTAATGTCTGCATTATTATTTTAAAGACTTCTTTAAAGTCATTCAGTTTTACTTTCAAAACATTTATAAATACAAATTGCCCTCTGAATTGCAATGATTTCTTTTAACATCTCTGTGTCTATGATTTTCAACTGAAACACTGTGCTTTACTATAAATGGCACTTATGACACAGGCTCAGATAACAGCTTTTAGCTGACATTGAACGAGAGAGAGACCTTCAGGACTGATACACTGCATTCTCATAAACTTCTAACATCAAACTTTATCTACCATCTTTTAACTCTATCCCAGCTTAAGGCATCTTTGCCAGAAATTACATGCGTTTTCAAATAAACATTTTTTAAAATTTGTCTTTTGCCCATACATCAGGTAATTTAGGCATTACAAATTTCCACTCAGATTGAGTCTCTGTCGCACTGGCAGTTTCAGCCACATCACAACACCAGATTCAGATAAGCGAACTGTTTCATTACAGCCAATAACAAACTTATCTTTTGAAAGCAAAACATCAGCTTCTAGTTCTTTCATGGTCAGAACACTAACAAAACATACGGTTTGTTTAATCAGTTGCCTTTCTACACATTTTACATTTAGTAACTGTTAACCCAGTGCTACTGCTTCTGCTTGTTTGATCTTAAATAAAAATAATTATTCTAGTTCTCAATAACATTTCCCATTTCATCTCAATTTTAGTTGTCAATTTCTCAATTACCATAGCTTAATATCTGACTTTTTCCTAGGAGTTTATCAATCTCCAATCGGGATTCACACTAACTTTTACGAGGCTATCACACTCTGCTTATGATACATTTTGATACACATACATCTTTTGCAGTTATCATTTTAAAACATCCTTTTAGTACCTTTACAATTTTACAACTCATATTTTTAGTCATTAATTTTACATCAAACTGTATTCATTAGTTCACTTATAAAAATTACTATTATAGATCTTTTCTTCAGAAGGATTCACTTTAAGACTTCAATCTTTTGACCTTGTTTTGATCTCTTATTCTTTCTCAGACGAAAATGTTAATATCGTCATATAAACGCTGATCTACTTTCAAACCCACATTAATACCAGAAATTTGTCACTATCTCATTTTCAAACACCTTCTCGGTGGGCATTTACAGTTACGTGTTAAATGGTCCTGCTGACCACAATTAAAGCACTCTCTGTCGGCTCCAACTTACTGCACATCAATGAAGCAGTGTGTCCCATTCAGGAATGCAAACAGAGCTGATAAGCAGTTCTCTGTATTCTTTTACAGTCCACCAGTGGCGGATTCAATCCCAATAGCCGAATCATAATCTTTATCATTATTATTGGCCGCACATCAATTTTCATAAGCTGCACGGAAATAATCAAAATATCCTAAGTTGTTTTCACAAAGTTTTCATTTAACTTTAGTCATATTTGTCCAGGGAAATGATCCCTTACCCAGAATTTCCTTTATAAAACAAACCGACATTATACATTATTGAATTTCTACAACAGGTTGTTATACCAAGCTGCTGCGTGTCTAGGATCAGGGAGCACTACCCAGATCCAAATGGCCAGTATACCGGATTTCTACCTAGTAGGGTTTAAAAGCACCTGTTATCCTAAAAAGGCTTAAAAAAATTCTGTAAATACTTTTAAAATTATCAGTGTGATAACTTTTTGGGCATGGTTCTCTTTTTTCATTTTACTGTTGATTTCAGCAATTATATTTATGTCAAAGTTTAATTATCATTTATTTAATTGTTATTGTTATTGTAAAATTGTTGTATTTTTCAATGTTGCCAACTTAGTGCTACATTTAATTTACATTTCTTAGATCAACAAGCACAGTTTTGTGTTTTGCTGTAAAATATAGTGTATGGCAATAGATGTTGTACCAAAAGTAGCTGAAGTTGTGTGCCTTGATGCCAAGGTATGTGTGGTTTTACTAATAACCCCTGCCTATCAGTCAATACTTTACATAACATTTTCTCCGTTACCAAACTGAACACCATGCATAGATTAGCATGGAACATCTTACTGAAGAGCGCCATCTTTCTTTTTTCTTGGTGCCCTGTTGATGTGGTGATTGTAGTCGAGAGCAGCAAGAAAGGCTCGTGAACTGTACACTGCATGTGTGAAGCAGAAACGTTTGCTGGCGTACATGAGGATGTGATTGTGGAAAGACTCAAGTTCTGCAGTTGATCTGAGGGAAACAAAAATGATAAGTTCAACCATTTCAAAACACTGCACACATGCAATGTGTTGGCAACAACAGTCTTAATCACCTGAAATGCAGATACTTGGGAACATCCTTGAGCCATCGTGCGTCAAGAATTAGTTCAATGAGTTTCTGATGGGCTACTGAGTTAGGATCCATCCAATCCTTTTCCCTTGGCTCCACAAGGGGACAGTGATGGCAGCTACCCAGAGCCCAAGAGTGCTCCCCGGTTACATGGTGGAGTAGGCCCACCCACATGTCATAAAATTAAAATGAATGCATACCTTTCAATTTCTGTGACAAGCAAACAGATCCAGCAACTCATAACCTTACTTGTGCAGTAATCAGGTGATCAATTCCATCAGACAGATCTGTTTCAAAGCATTTCAATGTTCTTAAGTGTTATACTGAGGAGTGTGCAGACATGGAAAATAGTGTAGAAGTGCTTTGCAAACATTGGGTAAGTCATGGACTGCTTCTTTTGCACAGCACTTCTTTCCATTTTCTGAGCTTTACACAGTTATCTGTCGAACACTTGAGATCATAAAAAACCATCTTAAAGCAGATCTGACTTGATTCCAATGTTTTTCAGAGTGTAAGTAAACAAATTTATATCCACATGTCAATTAATTTTTCTAGACGGTATTATAAATTATAGATGTCAGATTTGTTTAAAAAATTCATACAAAAGAAATCATCATAGTTTTCTGCGGTCTTGCAACAATGCCAAAAATGGTTGCTGATGTCTCTACACCATTTCAGAATAATTGAGCACCCCTTCTGTTGCCCTAACTGTAAAACAACATAACGTGCATGAGAACAAAAAACAACAGATTTTTGGCATAACACAAAAATATTATTACATGTGTTAAAATACAAAGTATGTCAGTACCGCAGTCAGTCTTCTAGAAAGATTTTTGGAACCATGCCAGACATCGAGAGAATGGTGAACACCCTTATCTTTGAACTTCCCTGTCTTGGGATCTGTAAAGTAAGAACAAATAAAAGAGATACATGTTTCAAATACTTACTAAAAGTTGAGTCCTTTAGGCAGCTGTGTTGCAATACAAAATATAAAGCCAATTAAATACTGAATTATAACCACTGAAGCATTACCACTTCTTACTGAAAAGAGCCGAAATCTGTAGGTTGGCATCCGTGCAAAATTCAGCCATTTTTAGATCTCAACAGAGGTCATCAAATGTTTGGAGAAACCCCTCCTTCTCCATGCCCACTGAATTTCTTGCCGTCTCCCTCTTGTCAATATTGACAATGGAAATTATTTTTTTTGTGACATTTTCCATGATAGAGTAAGAACAGTATTGTTCTTACAAAAACCAGGACTGTCCATCCGGCCATCTCCTGTTTGCATTTTGGAGAAGCAAATTTGAGCATAGAAGTGACATTATATTGGCCCATGACATACTAAATGAACAGTCCAGAGTTATTTCAAAACGAGACTTACCCAGAGCCACCACACTTTCCTTCGACTGAAGCTGCCTGATGATTTCTGTCCTTTTTGTGTCCCAAAATTCTTTTATTGGGTCGATGCAGAAGTGATCCTGGATCCTGAAGAAGGTTGTCTGGTTGACTATTCTCATATTCATGAATTTGAATAGCAAAGCAATCTTGGTGTAATTGTTGCCAGACAACAATATGTTGGTGCTAAGTAGGAAGTCGCCGGCATGCATTCTTTGTGCAAACATCGGTTGCGAAGACCACTTCCACATGACGTGACCATGTAGACATATCTGTAATACATTTAAACAAAAGCAATATGTATGGTTATTGTCACAAATGTGTTACCTAATACAGTCTATTACTCTACACAAAATGACAACAAATCCCTGATATGAAAAATAATTCAAATGTACCCATTCAACAACTGCAGCAGTGCCCCTTTCCCAGACAACCACCTCAAATGGTTTTGGTGCACCACAACGTTCCTTGGTGGTCCGGTCCATCGCTGTACATGCTCTGGTTGGAATGTCCAAATACTGCACAAGCTGTTTCAGGCTGCTGTGGTACACTATTGAAGCAGGCACACCAATGATGTCATCTTCACATATAACTTTCAATAAAAATGGAGATGGTGAAGCATCAGTTGTGGTCTCTTCCTCTTTCTCCTCCTCCTCTATATCTTCAAAATCATACAGTGTGTCTTCCATATTAATTTCACGAAGATCATCGAAGTTTAATGGTGTTTCAAAGGCTCCACCAGTCCTGTTGAAAAGCATGATGCTGAGAAATCATAATCGGAGTTTGAATGCAGAGCCTTCAATGCGTTTGAATACAAATTATTCATGCAACAATGATGGGTATGACATACCTGACACAAATCCTTGGCATGTACTCACTATCACTATCAGAACTCTCCTCTTGGTAGTCTGAACCGCTTATGGTGTCCTCGTCTGTACAGCTTATGGTGTCCTCATAGTCTACACTACACAAATTGTTAAGAAAAAATATTAGTTTGGTATACTTTTAAAAATGTGAGATCTCCTTGAAAAATACACAACCACAATAACTTACATGGCTTTCCTAAGGTCATTGAACTCATTCTCATCGATTGTGAGTGCAGTGACTGTGGCCTCATTCAGATCAACTGATGACATACTTGAAAAGACATTAAAACAGTATCTGATTATGTTTTGTAAATACAGCATGGGTCTAAAACAAACATAGCTATGTGTGTGATGCTGCAGTGGCCAATGACAATGTGTGTGATAGCAATATTCATGGGCAATGATATTTTAGAAAGATTCTATTTATGGCAGCAGATAGTGGAATAGTGTTGTGTTTATCCACTGATTGAACAACACTACAAAGAAAATTTCACATCCATATGAAAGAAGGTAGATATTTTTGTTCCTGCAACCAGGATAAACGTGAGTTCATCTAAAATTTACTCAAAGCAAACTCAATCAACATTTAACAAGATGAGAAAAAAGGGCCTGTAGTTATTTTACACACCTGGCTTCCAACTGTTCAATCACTGATAAAGTGCTACGATCCATAGCTTCAACTCCCTCTATGGCAAAATCAACTTTGTACATCAGAACCACCAACACAAGTAGAAAAAAAAGAGATTTACACATAATTACATTATGCATACCAAAAATGTGGACTGTAATCAATGACTTATTGTCTCACCGTCCAGACAAAGACGAGCCTATGCTAGATAATTGTCTCGGTCCCGGTCCCGGTCCCAGCCCTGAATGGCGTGGAGGTAAATTTGTCCCTATCGTAGCTGCGGTGTCACCAAATTTAAATGATCGTTAGAAAATAAAATCCCTGAGCACTTATAGCATTTGGATAGCGCAGTGTATGGCGTTATTTTTTAGTCAAAAGTTATGAGCGTGTAAGACATGCTCACGAGCACATTATGTTATTTCACATGCGCAAAAATGAACCTTCAGCTGGCATGATAAAAGTACTCGCGCACAAATTCAACAACCGAGAGTTGTACAAGTAGCAGCGAGCGAGGGCCTGGCATTCTCTCATAGGTTAACTCTGCTTGTACAGTGGAATCCTGCTCACACGCAGCGGGCTTCTGCTCGCAGAGTGCTGTTTTGCTCGCGCAGTGGATTTCTGCTCACTCAGCTGATTTCTGCCCCCTCGAGTCTACATGACTTTTGACAATTTGGGGGCGGAAACCAAGGAGGGCACTGCCCCTCTAATTTCACTTTCATCGTAATCACCAAAATCACAACCACAGGGACAACCTTGTACCTTGATTGACAGCTCTCATTACAGGAAGCACAGAGTCAAAAGCTGCGTCCCCATGTGCGTCCCATTATCCATCCTAAATAGTATGTGACAATACTATGTAGGGCATATAATGCACATTGGGACGCAGCAATCTGACGGAGTTCAGTCATTCAGTTAACACTGCACAGTGGACAGAATGGCGGCGACACCGGAAGATGTAGGCGTAAGTGATATTGGTATATGATGGGGGGTGTGTGTTTGACAATGTAGCAATTTAATCTGAAATTTGTTTGGAACATTTAAGTAGTTGACATAAGCTAATCAACCTTAACTAGCAAGTTTTAGGCTAGCGAGCTAGCAAACTCAGCAGGGGCTAACGCTAGCTGTCTCTCAGCAAACTAGCGTTTTAGTCATTGCTTCATGTGTAAAACAAAACGTAAAGTATGGCCAGTGGGTTCCCAAACTTTTCATGGCAAGTGTTTTAGTTGAAACTTTAGTTGAACCCACCCCCCCACCCCCCCCCCCCCCCCCATTACTTCCAGGCTGATCATTAAATTAGAGTCAGCGCTTTCAAGAATGCCTCTTGACTTGGACTTCTTACAGTTTGCATGTCGGCATTAGCTGTACCTATTGGAAGCACTGTCAAGGCATGTAAATGTCCCCCCAGATATTGTACAGGCCTTGAGAGATTTCCTCCATCTGGTCATGGACCGCATTGAAAATGCTGAAGTTACCAGCAGTACTGTTGAAACTGTAGCTGGAGAGATGGGGCATCCCAGGTACAATTTAGAGAAGGAGAGACTTGTTGAGCTTTTGGAGATAAATCTGTCTGTGGACTGCATCGCAAAGTTATTGTGCGTTTCAGCCAGTACAGTCAACAGACGGATGAGGGAGTTTGGTCTCTCTGCCAGACAGATCTACAGCAATGCTACTGACCAGGAGCTTGATAATACAGTCCAACGCATCAAAAATGAAATGCCCACAGCAGGCTATCGGATGGTCAAAGGGAGGCTAAAGTCCATGGGAATCCACGTCCAGTGGAGGAGAGTTACTGCATCAATGCATCGAGTGAACTCGCTTGGGATTCTTTCTAGACTGACTGGACTGGGCTGCATTGTGCGAAGAACTTACTCTGTCAGGGGGCCCCTTTCACTGTGGCATGTCGACACAAACCACAAACTTATCAGGTCAGTACTGTACAGTACAGATTATTCATTATTTATTTATTTTGTTAAAAATAATGATGCAGACACTGATAGATCTCAAAGCATAAGTATGTTGCCATGATATTTCTACAATAAAAATCCAGGTTGAAACTGGTAATGTAGGTCTTTATTTTGTTCCCATCAGGTACAACATTGTACTTTTGGGTGCAGTGGACGGCTACTCCAGGAAGGTAAGATTTCATTTCATTGGGTCTTTTCATGTGTTGGCCTTCTGTGTAAGCAAATTTGCTATGATGTACACCAAATAATTACATGTTGCATTCAGATGGCTGAAATACTACCCTGTTGACGTGGGAGAAAAAGTTATTATACAGGGTGCCGCATGGTAGTAAGAGTCATTAAGGTGTGTTAAAATATCAGATTCCCTGAGGCATGAAGGGACCAGAGTATAATCCAATTGTACATGTAAGATATTGACAAATAGTAAATGTACATTTATGAAAATGTCTCATAACACAGGTGATGTGCTTGAATGCTGCAACAAACAATCCTGCATCAACCGCATTCACTGCCTTCAAAAAAGCTACTGAGAGGCATGGAATACCCTCAAGGTAAGTTTTTACAGGCTTCAAGGTACAGACACAAACATGATGGATGTTATATTTTAAGAAAGAATTTACTGTAAACTCAGGGTTCTCAAGGATTATAATTTTAAATGTTTCCTCACAACACTCTACTTCCTTATACTCTCCCAGTCAAAGCCTTACCCCTCCACGCTGAACACGTTTATTCTGACACAATATAACACTTTATTTCTGTGTATTGTACATCACTGACAGATTTAAACACACTGGTCATCTGTGTGTGCACTTCAGGGTGAGAGGTGATCAGGGAGTGGAGAATGTTGAAATAGCCCGATATATGTTCATGTCCGTGGAACTGATCGAGGAAGGAAAAAGCGTCCATAATCAAAGGTTTTTCTTTTTTGTATTTTGGATGCTTTTACCAAGCTAATAAAGAGGTCTTTTGTGTGTAAAATCATAACATACTAACATTTTATCATGTCCTTGATTGTTAAAATAATAATTTCTAAATCCGTAGGATTGAACGTTTGTGGCGGGATGTCAGAACATGTGTGTTATCAAAATATTACAACGCACTCCACAGCCTAGAGATGGATCACCTTCTTGATGTGTCCTCCAGAGGTAAGGGTTTGTCTCATCATATTGTGCTATTTATCATCTACTTTCTGTAGATTGTTGTACGTCGTGGTCAGTTAAATGTTTCCTGTGTCTGTGTTCTATTATTATTTGATTTGTGCATGGTTTGTTGTCCATCTTCTGTTGTTGATTTTATTTAATCCTAGTACCCATTCCATACAGGAGGTCTTTGTCCCCTGCCAGGCCATTATTGTAAATAAGTAACTGTTCTTAAAAACTTGTCTGGTATTATAATAATAATCATGACTTGAGGTGGAAAACAAGGAAGGCACATGCGTCCTTATAATTGGTCAATTTCAACACAATTGGATTGGTTAACAGATGTCTGGAGCACTTTAATAAACATTAATGGCTAGTCGTATATCATTGTAAATCATTGTGGAATTTTAGAAATGGTTAAATACTGGGGGAAAAAACATAAATCAATGAGATGTAATTACAAAAGGCAATTCAATGATTAATGTTATGTTTTCAAAGCTCACCTGTGAAAAGTAACAGACTCCTACCCTGTCCCTTTATAGAAGATCTTTTGACAGTCCACCTGACATTCCTTCCTAAACTGAAGGCAGACCTGGTTGCTTTTGTGGAAGGTTGGAACAACCACCCACTGAGAACAGAAGGGAATACAACTCCTGGGCATATTTGGCACTCAGGAATGATGCTTCGACCGATTGACCAGCCAGAGAATCTTGAGGTTCTTTTTTCCCCCTTTTAAAACAACTAAGTTGTCTTCAACATCTTCAGCTGGTGAAACAATCACAATTGATGCAAATGTTGGTAATACAGTTCATATGCACTCAGTAACCTCTTCATTAGGTACACTTGTACTGTTTAACACCAATACGAATATTTAAGCACCTGATCAAATCAATTTGTTGCATAGTTATACAAACCCTAAATGTTTATCTTCTGCTGATGTTGAAAAGCCAAACAATTGATGCTGTAAACACGGGATGATTAATGATAGCGGTATTTTTCTGTCTTGTTCGACTGTCAGGATATTGAAGAGCCGGACATTGACTGGGATGTTGCAGCTGACTATGGAGAAGATGTGGATGGTGTGATAATAGTCCCTGAATTTGAGTGTCCACTGAATGAACAGCAGCTAGTAGAGCTTCAGGTGCTGATTGAAGAAAATGGAGACACTGACACTAGAGACCTTTACCTCCTATGTCATGAATATGTGCTTCAGGCTTTGTCAGGTGTTTAATGTTTGTTTTTGTGATCAGAGAGTGATGTAAATAAAATATACAACAACCACAGTTAAATCTTTAGATTTATTCTTAACAATAGAACAACTTTGTTGTACACTTGTTTGTACACAGTAGAAAATAGAAACAAAGCACAAAAAGGGTAACAACAACCAGTTAAATATTTAGATTTATTCTTTTTAACAGTAGAACAACTTTGTTGTACACTTGTTTGTACACAGTAGAAAATAGAAACAAAGCACAAAAAGGGTAACAAAGTTACCAAGTAACTAAAACAAGGAACTTAAAATGCTACTTTAGTGTCTGCTGAACTCGTAACCACCACAGATTGCCTCGGTTAGGTTGTTTTCAAACTCTTGGGAGGTGGCTAAGTGGCGTGTAGGAAATGTAACGGCAACAGCACAAGCATTGACAATGGGGTAACAAAGGCTATCTGCCCCATAGCGGGAGTCGCAGTCATGATAAAAACGAACAGTTATCTTGAATGCCTCTCTCTTGGATTCGATCAGTGGAACATGTGCCTGACCTGTGACCCACTGAAGGAAGCTCCGGACTTACAGGCGCTTCCCCCCACCATTTGTTCCGTGCACAACTGCCACGTGACTTTGACCTTCAGGGCTGCCCTCTTCTTGGCTGTCTGCTTCTTCTCAGAGACAAATACAAATAAGTAACTTCCAACATTTATGTTAGTACAAATGCATTTGTCATATACATGGCGGGGGGTTGACAGAATACACATACGAATATAAACGTAAAGAGGGAGTAACTAATAGAAATACAATAAAATGAAACCGGTGGAAAACAAGTGTATAAGACTGATGGACAAGGATTATAGAAAAAGGTGCTAAGCAGTGTGTTACCTCTGTCTTCCAACTTTTGCAAGAAATCCTGCAGAAAATTGATGATCTGCATCTCTCGCTGCCGTCTCACAGACCCTTCCTCACTGAAATCAGGAGATAGCGCAAGCAGAAGGAAGTCTACATTCACCTTAAATGCTTAAACACGGTAAAACAGTAAGGATTGCAGATTTAAATTAGAGATTCATTTTATGTTTTGGCCTGTAGTGTTGAGCTCTTTGAACAGACATTTGAAGGCAGCTTAAAGTAAAAATGCAGAATATGCCATAAGAGCAAGTCATCAGTGTCTCTAACAGTGGCTGTTCTAATAAAATAATTGTTCATTCACAACGTTACTGACTTCCTGTAAGTGGCCGGGGACAAAGAGCTGCTGGCACATCTGGGTGTGCTGTGCTAACACCTCATCTAATCCGTAGAGCCTCAATCCCCCACGCAGCTGGTTCAAGATCGGGATCAGCCTCACCAGTGCATGCAAAGTGATGGCACTAATAAACAGTAAGAAAATAATACTGTATGGATTCAGAGTTAAATTGTTAACACTAAAGCATTTAGTGACAAATATTTATGTGTTATGTTTATGTTAACTTACTCTGTGATGGCCCTTTTTTTGGTCAACATTTATTGGCCCAGTGTAGCCACATGCCACAATCGTATCTGATAAGTCTATCAGCCTTTCTCCACCTTCTGCATTTTCCCCCTGAAAGTAGAGACACAACCTTGATATTTGCAAAAAGAGACAAACATCTGATAACTTTATATGCCTGACTTGTAAAAATGTATGCATTACACTAAATACCTATGTCATCAGATTTTTAATATCCTGATCAGTGACTTCGAGTACACCAACATCCTTGTCCATCTCCCCATGGCACAAGAAATGGTAGCACCATCTTGTAAGGAAGTTTGGTGCAGGACCCCCCTGCACCAAACTTGTGGCAAAAATCTCCCCACAAGTCCTTTTGTGGCAAAGACAAAACTATTTTGAACAAAATGGCAGTGGACTTTTACTACCTAATTAAACAATACAAAGTCATATATTTTATATGACAGATTGTGGCACATACTTGAAACTGTTGTCCTGGTAGTCACAGATACTGTATTTAGGGTTTTTGCCCCTTTCCCCATCTCCTTCAAAAAAACGTGCTTCAATTCCACACACCATTTCTGTAAAGAACAAAGAGCTGCTTTTGTCAAATGTATTAGATATGCATACGATATTATTCACATTGATAATCCCTTAAATGTGCTTTTCATCATGTGTGTTGACCTTGGTGGGGCACACATACCGGTAAGGAACTCTTTACGAAGAGCGCCTTGGTCTATTCCATATTCTCCAATGAAGGAGACCCTGAGGAGATTCTTTGGGGAGGCCTGTTTTTGCCTGGCCCACTGTTTCAGCCCTCTTTGAAACAGGTCGTCTCTTGTCACATTGATGTTTAATGACCGGGATGTGTCAACTTTCTGTTCAAGTGACATCAGGATGTCTGATACCCTACCCAACTATATCAAAACAATATTGTTGAGAATTCAGTGCTACAGACCAAGGCAAGCATCATTATCCAATCCCATTAAAAATGATTCTACAGCATACCTGCCGAAGTGCTCATCGGTGTCCTCACTAATATCTGCATCTCCCTCATTTGTGTTGCTGTAAAGATCAACGCTAACAATAAAATTCCATAAACAGCTAACCTTAATCCATCATCTGTCCAAATTCTTTAATAAAAGGGATCACATCACCAGATGCATGTAAAATATTTCTGGGTCATTCACATCAGATATATTGGAAATAAAATCATAAATGTATGGCTCAATAATAGGAAATGCTATGTATGATCTCTTCATTTGTATTGATAGCTTACCACTTCATCATCCAAGTTGATAATGTCATCATCACAGTGGGTCTATAAAATTAAATATCAAGACTCGATGACTTACAAAAAAAAAAACAATAGCTATAAACAACAGTGCTAGAAGCAATTTTGGGTTAAGCTGACAGGGACACTGCTAACATGGTCCCATCATCCAATAGTTGCTGTGAAATTTAAGAAATGACACAATGACCAACCTGTATATCAAATAAGGATAAAGAACATTAATGTTATAGTTTCAAATCAGCAAGCCATACCTCAACCTTGACTTTAGACTGGATACATGTCTTGACATGGAGACCAAGGAGCTGCAGAGGCACATACTCCTGGAATGACACAGACTGGGCTCCCGGCATGGCCTGGAACTCCAGAGCTGTGAAGGGTAGGGGAGAAATGTCCAGTGTGTTTTGGATGGGCATAATGTAGAGACATCTCTTGCCTCCCCAGCTCTTCACAAAGCTGGCCCCTGTGTATCCTTCCTCTTCAGGTGTCAACAAGTTGAGTTTCCGCTGACCTGATCCTCCTGTTTAAGTTCAAATATTGAAACAAATATTTATTTTCTGCCCCTTGTTGGAAGGATCATACTTTTCAAACATGATAACTTGATAACAAACAAAAAGATTCAATACATTTCCTTTGCTTGGAGAAAAAAAGTCCACTTCAATCTCTTGCTTTTTACCCATGGCTTTGTGCAGCATCCAGGCACCATCCAGTTCTGACATCTTCGGATACGTTTCGAAAAGAATGTGTGTAATCTATGAATTTAAAGTGTGCGAGTAAGATTAGCAAATATTTATCAAATCAATGAGCTCAAAAATCAAAAATCCACATACCTCATTATGGCCAGCATCCTCTGGAACAGTTACAGTCCTTCTTCCTAACCCAACTTGTAAAAGCATAAGCTCATCAGATGGTTTGGGGGTTCTTTCTGTTGGGCTGTCCAGAAGAAAGAATTGGATTGGCGTTGTTTTGGTGCCTGACCTTTTTTTTAGACCATCGCGAAGGAGGCCTACACTTCTGCTTATCTTTAAATAGTCCAGGGAAACACCTGTAGAAAGAGGAGTAGATTAAATTCAAATGAATTTGAATCAGCAGTCAAACCACTGTGTGAGGAACTGAAAGGGGCAGTTGTTGAAACAGCTGAGATGCATCCTTTGAACAACATCCAAACCTGGCCATATTCTTTTGAACTGCAGTCCCTGAAGGTGCCTGGATACCCTGGCTGAGCTTGACTGTGCATTGCACTGTCCCTGAACTTCATTGTTCATTCAACATAATTAATTCACTGACATCATGTAACTTGTATGATGACGACAGCAACAGTTCCATGATGAATGCAAGTCGTTGTTCCAAAAACAGTATTTATATATTGTGATATGTATACAGGGAAAGCAACAATGTAATCAAACCACACATGTTGTCTAGAGATGGCAACGCAACCTAGTAAAGATAGTTACTCATGATACATACTGTTTGGTGTTTTATTATTCAATGTAGCTCTCAGCCTGGCCACCAAATTGAGGGCCATATTGCGCAAATCGTCCTAGAGGAATGGGGAGAAAAAAAAGAAATGTAACTGAAACAAACTCCACCACAAATGAACTACTTTAACGCAATAAACATTTTAGAAAATAGTTTCACCTCCTCTTTTGCGTCCGCCATTTTCTCTTACATCTATAAACGGCAAGATGAGCTGGATCCACACAAAAATACAATAAGGGACAATGTGAACATGTGGCTAGGTCACCCAACATTCAAAACAATATTTTACTGCATTGGATTAATGCAAATGCATTAAATCAGTGCCAATAAGAATAGCACTTTTACATGTGAAAACAATTATGTTATGATTCAGGTAGCCTAACCTTAGTTGTGTAAGATGCAGTTTTTAAAGATTAAAAGTTTTAAAATGAGGTTCGGGCGATCAGTATCACAAGTGTTGGCTAAGGCGTTAGCTACAGAACGAATAGGCTAGCTAGTTACGTTATTTGTTGCTCAGAAATATGTAACGTTAATGTTAACTTAACAAAACGTAGGCTTCATTGTTCGCAAATATATACATCGATGGTAATTGATTTAACTATGATCTGCGCAGCATTTTAAACGTGCAGAGACATTTTATGTATATTAGAAAACTCATTCTAATTCATTCACTTACCACTCTTCTTCGGTGGTAACTTAACCCAACTCCGTGCTTCCTGTAATGAGAGCTGTCAGTCAAGGTACAAGGATGTCCCTGTGGTTGTGATTATGGTGATTACGATGAAAGTGACCAATCATAAGAGGGGCAGTGCCCTCCTTGGTTTCCGCCCCCAAATTGTCAAAAGTCAGGTAGACTCGAGGGGGCAGAAATCAGCTGAGCGAGCAGAAATCCACTGTGCGAGCAAAACAGCACTCTGCGAGCAGGATTCCACTGTACAAGCAGAGTTAACCTATGAGAGTATGCCAGGCGCTCGCTCGCAGCTACCTGTACACCTCTCGGTTGTTGAATTTGTGCGCGAGTACTTTTATCATGCCAGCTGAAGGTTCATTTTTACGCGTGTGAAATAACATAATGTGCCCGTGAGCATATCTTACACGCTCATAACTTTTGACTAAAAAATAACGCCATAGCAGTGGTTCCCAAACCTGTCCTGGAGTATCCCCAATACTGCATGTTTTCTTTGTCTCCCTAATCAGACACTCCTGATTCAATTCATCAGCTCAATTGAATCAGGTGTGTTTGATTAGGGAGACAAAGAAACCATGCAGTATTGGGGTTACTACAGGACAGACATGGGAACCAATGGGTTAGCAAGTGATTTGTGTGAGCATAAAGGAAAGTCAAAGTAGTCACTACAAACAAAGTAGAGTTTTATTGATACTTCAGTCAATGTGTAATTGTCACCAAGTTAGCGAAGTGCTTTTATAAATTGCAGAACAGAATTAGCCTGGCTAACGCCAGACCCAGTTCTCGTTGAGACATGGGTCTGGGAACCACATGTAAATTTTCTTGTATTTGAGGCTTGGTTTACGATTGCCTGGCACCGTTTATTGGGTGCTAAGCACGTCTGTCAAATGCGCCTGTACGTAGCTCATATGCAATCGTTTCAATTATACCAGATGACGTATGTAGAGCGACAGAAATTAGACAAGGAAGAAGACGATGGGTAAGATATTTTTGTGTAAACAATGACGTTCAGCGACTATTGCCGTTTGTGCAAGATAAACATGCGGTAGCTTCGCGTCTGCTGCAATGTTGAATCCATTGAAATAAACAAACTGCTTCGGTGTGCATAGATGTCGTCATCGTCTTGCTCCCTCCCCGTTCTGTGATTGGTTCCCTAAATGAGGCGAAAATCTGACCCATGGTATCCATACTGCCTTTCAGCGTGAATAAAATCACGCTGCGGGAAGGCAGCATGGGGAAACCCAGACTAGAACAGAATACAGAAAAAGAGAAACATTATTTGAAATTAGTTTTGCCACCGGAGGTTATAATTATAGCTTCCAAACAAGGACGCACTAATAGCAAGATAACGTTAGCTTCGCGTTTCCCAGTGAGCATAAAAAACGGCGTCGGAGTAAAGAAATTTAGTCAAAGATGTCAATACTCTATAAATGAACATTCAAATTCATACCAAACAGTGGATGAAAACAATCACTCACATAAATTGTCGCCCTAACTATTAATTTAATTGATCATTTACAATACAGATTGATCGCTAGGTGCTACAAACATATGTTGTATTCACCAAAGTTAACGCTGACTGCATAGTTATAGCTAATTATATCATTGTGTGGGTTTGGCGAACATAAGCGTCAATTTAGAACAAAAAAAAAAAAGAATTTATCATTACCCACCTGCATCCAGCAAAAACAGAGCAACCTAAATGTTGGACTGGAAGCCCTTCTGCCGGCGGAGTTCTCGCCATCTTTCGAATGCTTTACCGATGTAAATTCGGTACTTCGGGCGTTGGTTATCCTTTTCTTTGCAAGTTGATCATCGGAACGGCGTCTCTTTGGTCGTGTGTCGGACATTATTCAAACTTCCCTCTTGATGCTTCTGTCTCATTCACACACCCCCTTCATGTGCACGCTGTAGCAATAATCAGATGATCAGCGCAATCATGTGGTTTTAATCAACTAAGTCTCTAATTAAGTAAACACTCCTCCATTCTTCAGATTGTGAAAGAAACAGATGTCATGGGACTTTTTAAGTTACTGATTCACACACAAGCAAATGGCGATGGGACTTAATTAAATGACCGATGCCAGAAGTGCCGCCGCAGCGTTTTTCGCTGATAAGTAATCACAGGGTCCTCTGTCTCACCACATGTGACTCAACAGGGGCGCCTCTCTGGCTGGAGATCCCGTGGTGTCCCCTCTGCAGGACACCTCACAAACACAGACAACCTTGTGTAATGAACCACACTGGTCATTGTAATCCAGACTTAAAAACTCATCAATTCAAAGAATACGCACACACATATCATTGCCCGGGAGGGGGGTGAGCAAAAGTTCACCACATCTTCACCAACGAATGACCCAGCCACGTTCACAGTACACACACACACACACAAAAACTTTTCTCCAATCTCCTCAATTGAGAGACTTGTACTATGATATATTCGATATGTTTTTATGTTTGCCCATGTGCCATTGGGGTTAGATGTGATCGTATTATAATTCTAAATGAACAGAGGTGTTTTTAGATGCATTTTTAATGTAACTGTGTTTTCCTATAATGTTTGTATGTCGTTCTTCACACCTTTAGAATCCTCTTGATCTGACCAAACCATATATATATGGGTGCAAACCGTAAAATGTATGTTACTATGTTTTATAATCTCTGGAGTAAAATTGAACGCATTTTTACATCACGGTCATGAAACATGCAAAGTCGATCTCGAGGGAACAAAGGAACACTTATCCGCACACTTTCCTCCCAGCTGATTGGTGCATTCACGCCAGAGGAGGCGTAAACAGAAGTGTCTTTAAAGAAGACCACCAAGCACCTCATCTTGGGATCTTAGAGAAGTGAAGTAAGAGTAAGGAGGGGGGAGAAAGAACTGCATCTTTGGGGGAACTCCCTTCTTCGAGGGAACTTCGACTTTTGACTGGACTCTTCCCTCTCCTTCGATCCGATGTAACCATCATACTCGTGATCCCCGCCCTGGGGGATCTTTCCTCTTCTTTTCTTTTGCTTAAGTTTGTTTTTCCTTTGTTCATTTCCCCAGAAATGAACTTAGTCTGAATTATTTATTTGGTAATTTACGTCAAAGACCTTTAAGCCTTCTTTGAAACTGCGTGCTCCAGACCGCAGCAAACCACGTGACGCTCCAACGGAACACACAAAGACCAGCAGCTCACACACGCTGCAGGGCTCAGACACATGAGAACTATATGCAAGTATATTTGAGTTACCAAGATTTTAGAGCATTAAGACTGTTTTTCCGTGTTGTCTCTTAAAGGTTTAAATGTCCAGGTGAATTTTGCCAAGCTGTGATCCTACGGATCTCTCTCTCTCTCTCTCTCTCTCTCTCTCTTCCCAACTCTCTCTCCCTCTCATTTTTATCTTCCTCTCTCATCCTATTTTAATTCGTGTTTGTAATGTTTTTCGTTTTGTTTCTTTCGGGTGTATATACATATATTCTGTGTGAATTGTAGTTCGATGTATTATTAGTCCAACTATTAAAACCATTATATTCTTGATTGCCTTCTGTCTAAAATGCTCATTTTACAAAGTCAATGAAATCTCGATCCTAGCAACAAAGCTTTCATTATTGACTACGTTGCTTAGTCTAATTTTATAAACACAGGAAAATTAATGTTTACGGCCAGAAAATTGATATTTCTTGGAGTTTATAAGAAGGGATAACTTTGTTGAGAAGTTGATAAGTTAATCTTACGGCCGTTTGCTGGACAAACAGTTCGATAGCTAAATTAACTCCATTAAAGGTTATCTCATATAATCGATCTGAAAATGGACCATTGACATATGAATGAAGAATTATAATTCGTTGTGATTGATCATTCGTGTGTACAATCAATCTATTTTCAACTTCGATAATTTAACTGTAATATGCAATATATTAATCATATTCATGATTAATTATTAAAATTCCCTATTTGAGCTAATTTAATGTAAAACTAAATGTTGTTACAATGCGCACTAACCCCCCAGACCCACCCTCAAATACTTCTTGCCAGAGATTGGCTGGAACACTGTTTGTTATGTTTCGTGGTACGGGTAAGCCCAGTTTGTTTTTGTTGCCGTTTGTGGAGCCTGTGGTGTCTACAGAGACCACGTTTTTTTACAGTGTGTTCAGGGGACAGGCAGCTAGCGGATAGTGAGGAGATGTTTGCTGTATGTGACAAAAAATGTTTTGGCCTAAAAAGCGTGTGACATCGCTTAGAGCACCTTTAAAGTACTGAGAACCTGTTGAGGATTTGTTGCATGTCTGCAAATACGCTGTTGAACATCTGCAAGCTAAAATTTGTATGAAACAAACAGTTAGTAGAACACTTCTGAAAATCCTTGCGAAAGCAAAAGATAAAGGGTAAGTAACAAGATATATACTTAAAGTTCATTTGAAATTATCTTGTGGTGCTACTTATAGACAACTGAATGTTAACTGAAAGTCTGTTGATACATTGGTTATTGGCTACATGCTGACTTATTTATAGACAACTGAATGTTAACTGAAAGCCTGTTGATGCATTGGTTAATGGCTACATGCTGACTTCTTTATAGACCACTGAATGTTAACTGAAAGTCTGTTGATACATTGGTTAATGGCTACATGCTGACTTCTTAACCCAGATAGCACAAGTCTATTTAATGTGATGTTTACACCTGGAAGACGTATTTTTAAGAGTGTTTGTTCATCTGCAATACGTCTATAGGACGTTTCCTGTCAGATGTCAAATAGACGTTTAGAAGATGTCAGTTTAACATGCATTCTAAATCATTACATCTTAAAGACATCTTCTAAACGTCTATTTGACATCTGACAGGAAACGTCCTATAGACGTATTACAGATGAGCAAACACCTTAAAAATACATCTTCCAGATGTAAACATCACATCAAATAGACTTGTGCTATCTGGGAAAGTACTGAGAACCTGCTGAGGGTTTGTTGCATGTCTACAAATACGCTGTTGAACATCTGCTACCTAAATTGATAACACTTTACTGACAGAATATTTAATAGCAGTTTACATGTTACATACAGTGTAATGATTGCTGCAAAATATTTAATAGAGAATCTACAGATACTACCCTGATGAGAGTAAGTAGATATGTACTTGTAAAGTAACTTATAGTCAGCAGACTATCAATAGACTATCTATAGGGGGACCATCAAAATAAAGTGTTACCATACTGGTTCTACTTGATCTTAGCGCTGTGTTCGACACTATAGATCATAAAATACTCTTGGATCGATTACAAAACTACAATGGTGTTCAGGGACAGGCATTAAGCTGATTTAGATTGTACTTATCAGACAGTTACCATTTTGTCTGTTTAAATGGGGAAAAATCGAAGATAACGTCTGTAGACTATGGAGTGCCGCAAGGATCGGTGTTAGGCCCTCTGCTATTCTCAATATATATATGCTGCCACTTGGAAATAATATAAGAAAACATGGAATTAATTTCCACTGTTATGCTGATAACACTCAATTTCTCAATATTTCATCACGACCAGATTAAAACACTAACTCATCTAAATTGACAGAGTGTCTTAAAGATATAAAATGCTGGATGATGTGTGATTTCCTGCTATTAAATTCAGATAAAACGGAGGTACTACTTATTGGTCCAAAAAACTACCCACAATACCTCTTGCAATACAATTTTAATTTAGAAGGATGTCCTGTTACTTTATCCACTACAGTAAACGACCTGGGTGTTATACTAGACCGCAACTTGTCTTTCGAAAATCATATTTCATATGTTACAAGAACAGCCTTTTTCCACCTTAGAAGCATTGCTAAGCTATGTAACATGCTATCTGTTTCTGATGCAGAAAAGTTAGTTCATGCATTCATGACCTCGAGACTAGATTACTGTAATGCATTATTAGCAGGTTGTCCTGCATCCTTAATAAACAAGCTACAGTTAGTGCAAAATGCAGCTGCTAGAAGTTCTTACTAGGTCAAGAAAATATGATCATATAACACCAATTTTATCATCTCTACACTGGTTACCTATTAAGTTACATATCAATTACAAAGTATTACTACTGACCTATAAAGCCCTAAATGGTCTAGCTCCTGTGTATTTAATGGACCTTCTATCGCCCTACAATCCATCGCATAACTAAATTCAAGGCTTCTGGTCATTCCTAGGATATCTAAGTCCACTAAAGGAGGGAGGGCGTTCTCACATTTAGCTCCTAAACTCTGGAATAGCCTTCCTTATATTGTTCGAGGATTAGACTCGCTGTCCCAGTTTAAAACTAGATTAAAGACGCATCTCTTTAGCCAAGCATTCACATAATGCTTACCTTTTATATTACTGTTGAATCAGATCAAATGCATTAATATTATGAACAGCAGCTATGCTAATTATTTCCCATCTACCTTTTTGCTGTTATCTCGGGACGCAAGTCCCGAGGTAAATGGCGTTCGTCAGCTCCAGATTGTATCCAGCCTCTCACCGAGACTTCAGATGCCCCAACACCTGCGATGAGATGACTAAACGCCTGTGAAGAGATGACTCGACGCCTGTGAAGAGACGACTCAACGCCGGCAATATGCTATGCCCTAAATTAATACATGATTAACTAACTGTATTTTTTCTATGTAGATTTCTGATATGCACTTTCTGTAAAGCTGCTTTGAAACAATATGTATTGTGAAAAGCGCTATACAAATACATTTGAATTGAATTGAATTGAATAAAGCGTTGAGGGAAAATTCGGTTTGCGTACCTACCCCGAAGTGATAAAATAAAATAAAATTCTGGATTCAAAATTATAGGCAAGACAAGTAGTTTGTTTAGGCATGGTTTGTAGGGAATTACAAACCTGCGCACATATATTCAAACGCACATAACAATAGAATGCACATGTCAACGCCATCAGCGTTTATCACAGGTTTACCTTAAATTATATGTTTATCTCTGTAAAGCTGCTTTGAAACAATCTACATTGTTAAAAGCGCTATATAAATTAAGATGACTTGGAAGGTTTTCACTTACTGGTGCCATCAGCGCTAGTGGGATCCGATTAACTGCCGAGTTGGTACAGTTCATGTAAGATCGCTTTTCAGCAGGGTTATCTCCCTCCACCCTAAAGGTTTACGTGTCGGCCATAGCTGCTTACTGTGGGTAATACATCTCTGGGTAGAGACCCCTTGATTATTTGTTTCCTTCGTGTTACTCTGAGGCTGAGGCCTGCAACTCAAACCTGGCTTCCAGCTTGAGACCTGGCTATAGTCCTAGAGGGCCTATCTGTGGCTCCCTTTAATCCTCTCGAATCGGTTACAGAAAAGTTTCTGACCTTCAAGACCATTTTCCTTCTGACTATTTCCTCCCTTAAGAGAGTCGGAGACCTTCAGGCCTTTGTCGTTTTTCCCACCTGCCTTAAATTCGCACCTGGGATGGTCATGGCATTTCTCTATCCTTAACAGGGCTAAGTCCCTAATGTGCCGACCAATATAGCAAGCCCTATCGGGGTGCAAGCTTTCTGTCCTCCTCCTTTTACGACTCCAGACCAGGAAAAGCTGAATCTCCTCTCTCAAGGGCTGGACACTTATGTCCACAGAGCTGCCCCGTGGAGAAAATCAGATCAGCTGTTTGTCTGTTTTGGATCACCTAAGAAAGGTCTTCCAGCTTCTTAGCAGACAATCATGGATAGTCAAGTGGATAGGCAAGTGGATAGTCGAGGCTATTTCTCTTGCTTATGAGTTCTCTGGCCAGCCGTCACCTTTGGTGGTCAGAGCTCATTCTACTAGAAGTATGGCAACCTCCAAAGCCTTAATCTCAGAGGTTTCACTGCAGGAGGTGTGTGATGCCACGGGCTGGTCTTCTCCGCTCACATTTGTGAAGTTTTATAGCCCAGGGTCTCAGGTGCTTATGACTTAGATGTCAGTTTCTCATACAGGCAATTGCAAGTACGGCGTTTGGATATTGTCGTTCCCAAAGCGTCATCGACGTAGTGTGAGTTCCCTCGAAAGGGAACGTCTCAGGTTACGACTGTAACCCTAGTTCCCTGAGAAGGGAACGAGACGCGGAGTCGCCCCGCCCATATTTCCTGCATCCCTGTGATCGATTTGCTTTGGCTAAATCAAAGCTTAAGCTGGTCCGACCGGATGTGCTTTAATCCTTTCCTGGTCGTGACGTCACGCTCACTCTCGCCATTGGACTAGTTGACATACGTGCTTCAGACGCAATAACGCAGGGGCGTTCTCAAAGCGTCATCGACGCAGCGTCTCGTTCCCTTCTCAGGGAACTAGGGTTACAGTCGTAACCTTTGATGTTTTTGAGCAAACTACTTATTTACTCTTACTTGAGTCATATTATTTTCCAGTACTTCTACTTCCTTGTACTCAAGTAAATTATTTCTTAAAGGGATACTTCACCTCTGGAAAGATTAATGTGTTTTTAAAATGGTTCATTTATGTAGTAGAAATGTGAAATTATTTTTTTAATTTGGAACCTTCTAGACTGAGAAAAGCCAGAAAATTTATTTTTGACTTATGGGGATGAAAGACAACAACTCCCAGAATGCACTCTGCTTCACGGCCCTAGGAGGCCACTCCCAAGCCACCCCTCCCGGTAAGAGAGCGCAGTTAAATAACAAGGCTAAGCTACTAGTAGTGAGTGTCCGTGACGAGTCTGCACGGGATTTTGTGATCCTCAAAATGTCCAGGATTTGGCTTTTGCGTTCTACAGTCGCCATTCATGTTTACTGTGGCAAGCAGGACGAGGCTAGGGATAACGACGTGAGGCCGGTGGCGTGATTACTAATGAGCACCGGTCTCGTATCCGGTCTCGTATCTCTCACGGAGGAGCTGGAATTTTCTTTGCAGTGCTACCGATCACTTGTTTAGCATTCATGTAAACTACATTCTGATTCACCAATCGGAATGAATTCAGTTAGATTGAAACAAAAGGTGTGCATGTAAACAATGAATGGCAACTGCAGATAGCAAAAGCTGAATCCCGGACATTTTGGACGATCTCGATGGCCGGACATGTCCGGGAAAAAGAGGATGTATGGCAACCCCTACTACTCAGCTTCCTCCACAGAACAAGAGCCTGTTAACTTAGCTTACAAATAAAAGATGGCTTACACTATTTGTACATTCTGTGAGTGAGAGATATGGGCGGGTTGAAAACATGTGGAACAGATCCTTTTACTGTCTGTAGTTTTTAGCCTCTGGCCAAAAAATCCTCCAATGACGTAAAATGACGATTTTTGCGTCATTGAATAGATTGCTATTGCAGCTTTTATCGATCAGCTCACTTTTTCTTATCAGTGTAAAAGAGACTTAAAATACTCTGTTGATTTTGATCTTACAATAAGTGTTATACATCATTCAAAACTGTTAAATGTCTTCTTTGATTTGTGTACACTCATAATAAAAATAAAATGTTGTGTTTTTCATAAAATAAAATATAAAGAAAGAAAATAAACATGATGCGCGTTCTGCCGTCTCTCTCAATGTGAAATTCATTCTGAAACGCGACAGAAAATTATCTTTAACTCAGCAAATGTTTGTCACACAGACTTGAGATGTATGTCTTTACAGCGCTTGGAGTCTCTATTCTTAAATTATGTAAATTATATCAAAAACAAAGATTCTCTGTTTAAGTAATCCGTATGAAAGCAGCGACATGTACAGTTTCTCAAATGGGTCCTCATTAACTCTAATGTGACCCCACCCACGCGCACAAGAGCAATTGACATGCAAATAGTCTACGTCAGGGGTGTCCAAACTACGGCCCGCGTTTTTATTGGCCCGTGGCAAATTCTGAAAATATAATTGAATATGGCCCACACAAGAAGCTTGAGCTCAACTCTGTTGCACTTCTCAGTTTCAACACTAGATGGAGCCAGGCAACCAGCCACAGAAACGGTGCTTCTCAACCGTTACCGCTAGAAAAACTCTTACCGCGAGTCACCAGAAATGGCAGCACCCAAGAAACGAAAAATAGCAAGTGAGTGTAGAAGATTTCAAACACGGTGGGAAAATGAATATTTTTTCAAAGAAATCAACGGAAATTGTCTGTTTGATTTGCAATGAAGATGTTGCTGTGATGAAAGTCTATAATGTCCGTTGGCACTATGAAACCAAACATCAGAGCTACACATCATACACCGGTGCCGAACGAACATAGACAGTCAAGCAAATGGCAGCTAGTCTGCAAGCTCAAAAACAGTTTTTTTTCGTGCTAGGAAAACGCCACAACAGCAAGCTATGAAGTCGCTAAACTTATTGCCCAGCACGGCAAACCGTTCTCAGACAGTGGTTTCATAAGCAGTGCCTCATCAAAGTTACAGAAATAATGTGCCCGGAGAAAGTGCAGGATTTCAACAACGTGAGCTTATCCAGAAATACAGTGGTGCGGAGAATCGAGGACTTGTCAGCTAACGTGAATCTTCAGCCGAGAGACAAAGCTGGTGCTTTTGATATTTGTTTCCTCAATAGCATGCGATGAGAGTACAGATGCTACAGACACTGCTGTACGGAGGAGCTGCTTGATATGATGAGCCTAAAAGGCACAACGACGGGTAGAGATATTTTGAAGCTGTGTCAGAGGCAGTTGAAAAGATGGGGCTTAAATGGGATAAGCTCTGTGGAGTAACAACGGATGGAGCTCCGGCCATGACGGGCGATCGCAAAGGAATGGCATTGATGGTGTGCGCCAAGGTAAAAGGGAGCGGACATGAGGCTTTTAGGATGCACTGTATAATCCACCAAGAAGCACTATGTGCCAAGACTAGTGCCAAGACTGTCCAGCTGGGCGATGTGATGAACACTGTTGTAAAAACTGTCAACATAATTCGAGCTAGAGGACTGTACCACAGAGAATTTCAAGCTTTCCTTTCTGATGTGGATGCTGAATACGGGGATGTACTCTACGCCTCTGAGGTGCGCTGGCTGAGTTGCGGCTATGTGCTGCAGTGCTTTTATTCGCTGCGATCAGAAATCGATCAGTTTATGAAAGAGAAGGGCTGACCTCTTCATGAACTGAGTGACCCTCTGTGGCTGGCCGACCTGGCATTTTTAGTTGATCTTACTCATCATCTGAATACACTGAACAAGAACCTACAAGGCAAAGAACAGCTGGTGCCACACCTGTATGTGCACATGAAAGCCTTCCGTGTAAAGCTCCGCCTGTTTGAGACACAACTACGAAGCTTCAATGTTGCACACTTCCCTGCACTGCCTGAAATCAAGTCTGCTTTTCCAAATGCCGACCTTTCTGCTAAAAAGGAGAAAAATGTGTCTGTGATTGCATCTCTCATGACCGAATTCAACCAGCGTTTCCAAGATTTTTTCTGTCATTGAAAAACAAATCAAGCTGTTCTCGACCCCCTTCCTGATGGATGCAGAAGAAGTGGAAGAGAGCCTGCAGTTAGAACTGATTGAAATGCAATGCGATGATTCTCTGAAGAGTCAACATCAGCTTCTCTCCCTCCCTGACTTCTACCAGAGTTTGGATAGTGCTAAGTTTCCTCTTATGAGACGCCAGGCAAAAAGAATGATGAGCCTGTTCGGCTCAACATACATATGTGAACAAACATTTTCTCTGTTAAATCAGAACAAAAGCAGATTGAGAACCAGAATGGCCGATAGCCATCTCTGTGAAGTCCTTCGTGTCTCAACCACCAAACTTTCTCCTGACATGTGTCAGCCATCCTTCAATCCAAAGGACAGCATCACTGCTCCCACTGAGTGCAATGTTCTTCACATTATAGAATTATCAGTTCATATTAAACAGCAATAAAGCTAAAACCAGCGCGCGTGTGACCTAGCACCATGGACAGCGGCGCCGCGCAGAGATCTGATACATGAACGCGTTTCCCCCCGGGGGCGAGCGCTGAGCGCGAGTTGGTTGTTGCGCGAGTGTCTTGCTGCACCTTCCTCTTTGTCGCTTTTGAATTGTGTGCGTTAGTTTTGAAGTAATTTTTATTTGTGAGAATTGTTCTTTAGGCGAATTAGCAGTCTCTTGAAATTGCCTCAGATTATTAGTCTGACAAGTCCTGCTAAATATGGTAAACCCTTAATTACTGACAGTTTACACATGTTCATATTTTTAATGAATATACTGTAATTGAAAGTAGAACGGGGCTGTCACCAGGGCTGTATCCGAGTAACTAGGATGTTTTGAGTCAAAAGTCCTATCAACATCTGTATTTTCTCCAGCAAGGTTTTGTTTCAACAATGTTGGTTTTCATTTAACCTTAAAATAAAATATATTTTTTGTCCAACTAAAAGTTCAATATACATTTTTTGAAGGTAGTTTTTAAACTGAAAGGTTTTCAGGACAAGAGTATTTTTTTCATAAATGTCAACCTGGGGCAAATTATCACATGTTTTTTTACTATACATTGATATGTACACTGACTGCAATGTTCTTCACATAATAGGTGAGTTACAATGTTACGACCACCTGTGCCACCTGCAGGCCTGTCGTTCCAGTTGTTACGTTCCACGTGCGTTTTGTTTTCACTGATCTGTTTCACGTGTTGGCCATTATGTTCATTGTGTTTCTCTTTGTCCCTAGTTCACTATCTCTGCTCGCAGGATTGCTGTGACTGGCTGAGCCGGACGTTAGTCATCATTGAGGCGACGTTCCAGAACCAATCAAAGGCCATTCAGCTGGTTTTAAGAGGGTGGTGCGTTCATTCTCTCGCCCCCCTCTATCTCTCTCTCTCTCCTGTGGCGTGTTGAGTTTCTTTGTAGTGAACTGAGTGATGTGCGTTGTAGTGGTGTGTGTTCTTCTATATCATAGGGGCATTACGTTAATCTGGGAGGACAAACGGTAGGTCAGTATGCCGCGGTATACACTGCCCGTAGGTCTGTCTCTGTTACATACACTAGGTTAGTGGTGAGTGCCAACCTTTGTACTTTTGTTATTTAGTTAGGTTAGTCAGGGCCGCGTGCGTGAAGATTGCGGTTTCTTTTTCACATTTTGTTTTGAGTAGGGTTAGGGTTAGTTTAGGGATTGTTTTTGTTATATTATGTTCTTGCCTTTGGCGCCACTTTTTGTTTGTCTCCCAATCTCATTTGTTTATTGCATTGTACATAGCGCATCCATGGTCATGTTACTGGAACTAGTGGCTTCGGCTTTTCTGTGAATAAAATCCAGTAATTTTTCTCTTTCAAAGTTTGTCTGACATGTTCTTCCAGTCTACTTCACATCTAGCAGCATATTAATGTTAATGGTACGACATTCCCTAGGCCTTTTAAAGATCGTAACACAGTGCACGGGCAGCACAGTTCCAGTTATTAACCTGACTCTTTGCAAACACACACAACTGACATTGTATTTAATTCATACCACACTTTTTACTTTAATAATAAACAGTTCTTTATTCATTTTAAATGTTAAAACCTAAACTGTTTGTTCCTGTTCCTTTTTATGTTGAGACCTTGAGTAACAAGCCAGGTCGTAAAAACGCAGTATTAATGTGTCAATATAGTGTGTGGCCCGGCCCTTTGTATATTTTTCTGTATTTGGCCCTCACTAAAAAAAGTTTGAACACCCCTGGTCTACGTGAAGGAACGCAGAGCTGTAAATCACCTCAAAC
Source organism: Meda fulgida (assembly GCA_030578275.1). Taxonomy (NCBI): domain Eukaryota; kingdom Metazoa; phylum Chordata; class Actinopteri; order Cypriniformes; family Leuciscidae; genus Meda; species Meda fulgida. Next base: position 19,007,396 of record CM060633.1, on the reverse strand, counting down.
AAAGAATCAGAGACTTAAGTAATTTACTCTTCTCTGCTTTTCACCGAGTTTGGAAGACTGTGTTTGTGCTGTGCTTTTTCACTTGGATTTACCTCAGAAGAATTAGAAGAACGTGATTTGAAGATGAGAAGATTTTTAAGATAAGACATTTTAAACTGCTAAAATGTACGTTATGAAATGAGATTGGAGTAAAAACAAGAACCCTAATTTTGTACATCTATGTGTATCTATATATAGACAGAAACATGTTGAAATGTGAACTAGACTGGTAGGCAACCTTTCAATGCTAAATTTATATACATGTACGACACATGTTTTTATGTTCGATAATAAAACAGCATGATACAAGTAGGCTAGTATGAGTGTTCTAACATGGTGAATATTATAATGTTTAGACCAGTGTTTACTGTTAAAAACTGTTAGTGGATATCTGCTCAAACCGTAGATGTATAATATGGTAACAATAATGTTTAATAGTTTGGAGCGGCTCGATCGCTTCAGTAAATGTTCTCTGCACGCACTGTGAGTTTGAGTCACTCGCGCTGTGTTTAAAAAGCAAGACGCGCCAAACATTTGGCTTCATGTTTTTACTCCAAATGTTTCCATTCTTTATGACATTATGAAATGATATTGAAGAAACATGATAATCAACATATTTTTCTCTAGAGTAGTGTTACTGAAGTGTTCCTTATTAACGATTCATAGGCCGCCTGCTATAGGCTGGTGTTCATTATATATGTATGTATATGTGTGTGTGTGTGTGCATTTTGTACATTTTAAAAAGCAATTTTAACCGGAAAAATTTAAAATGTATTCCCAAAACCGTGCAGCCCTATAGTTTCTCTACATGAACATAGTAAAGTGAAAAATCAAAACACCTTGGAAAAGACAGGTACAGTATGTACTATGTTTCAGGAATGGCACAAAGGTTTGTGACTGTTCAAGTCTCTGTCTTTAGATCTGTCTCTGTTCAATAATGTGCTTTTTGTCATGTGTTGTGTATCTTTGGATTATGTTGTGTTGTAAATAAATCCAAACAATCAAAAAGCCATTATTTTTTCTAAGTCTCTCCTCATTCTTTGTGCAAGGTTCCTCATAACGATAGGGCCTGATAGCACCTGATAGGGCCATTATGGGAGGGTCTTTGTCTTTCTCAGGTGTGAAACACATCAATATTCATAATGATTCACACCCTTCTCACATAAAGCTTTCTTACAGAAAACGTCTAACAATTTTAAATCATTATATTGTTTTTATCTGAATGAGTAGACAGGATGATTTTCACATAGTTTTAAAGAAAATATTCTAGGCTACGTGATACAATTTTCTAAATTGTTCTGAGGAAATAATCAGTATGGGTTTCATGACCTTATATCAGTGATTTTTTTCACAAACCACGCATAAACATCATCTCAAGTTTGTGCTGAATATATAAGACTTTGCGATGCCCCCAGCGTGAATGCGTCTGAAGCATCTATGTCAACTAGTCCAATGGAAATAATGATCGTCACGGACGGGTGACGTCATGACCAGGAAGAGATAAAGCACATCCGGTGAAAACCGGTATTAGCTTCGAAATTGCCGAAGCAAGCTGATCGCAGGGATGCAGGAAGTATGGCAGGGCGACGCATCGTCTCGTTCCCTTCTCAGGGAACTATGGTTACAGTCGTAACCTGAGACGTTGCCTTTCGAGAGAGCTCGCGATGCGTCAACAACGCTTTGGGAACGAGAATACCCAAATCACCAGACTTTCAAAATACCTGAGTGTTTAGCCTGTTGTCACACCACACTAAGCATTAAGAACCTGAGACCCAGGGGCAGCATCCAGGTCCAGGCTATAAAACCTGGCAAATGTGAGCGGAGAGGACCAGCCCGCCGCATCACAAACATCTTGAAGAGAAACTCCAGATACTAGAGCTTTAGAAGCCGCCATACTCCTAGTAGAATGAGCCCTGATCGCCAAAGGGCAAGGTTGATCAGAGGACTCGTATGCAAGAGAAATAGCCTCGACTATCCACTTACTCACTGTCTGCTTAGAAGCAGGAAGACCCTTCTTGGGTGATCAAAGCAGACCAACAATTGGTCAGATTTCCTAAACAGAGAAGTTCGATGAACATAAGTGTCCAGTGCTCGCACTGGGCACAAGAGGTTCACTCTTTCCTGGTCCGGAGAAGTAAACAGGGGATGACAGAAAGCCTGTAGCACAATAGGCCTCGGAATGATGGTAGGCACTTTAGGAACATAACCATGTTTCCAGGCAAGTGGGGGAAACCGAAAGGGCCTGAAGGTCACCGACTCTCTTAAGGGATGAAATAGCTAGCAGAAAAAAACATTTTAAAAGTTAGAAATTTCTCTGAGACCGAATCTAAGGGCTCGAAGGGAGCCCCAGATAGGCCTTCTAAAACTATTGCAAATCCCAGGCCAGCACTCTAGTGAGAGTTGCAGGCCTCAGCCTCAAAGTGCCACGAAGGAAACGCGTAATCAGGGGGTCTCGACCCAAAGACGTACCACCCACCAGGGCGTGGAAAGCCGCAATGGCCGCCACGTAAACCTTTAGCGGGGATGGACATAGACCTGATGTAAAACGCTCTTGTAAAAACTCGAGTACTGTGTTTACTGAACAGTTAACCGGATCCTGCTGGCGCTGGTAACCCCAAGAAATAAAAACTTTCCATTTTAGTGAATAAAGTTCCCTCGTAGCAGGAGCTCTGGAGCTAAGAATGGTCTCAACAACCTCGGTTGAGAGCCCACTCTCTATGAGTTGGGCCCCCTCAGAGGCCAAACCCATAATTTCCAAATCTCTGGTCGCGGGTGAAATATTGTGCCCCCGGCCTGAGACAGAAGGTCTCTCCTGATCGGGATCTCCAAGGGAGGGCCGTGGAGAAGATGAATGAGGTCCGCAAACCAAATTCGGCTCGGCCAGCGTGGTGCTAGTAGTAGGCTTATTCCGTCCTGGCAAATTCTCTCCAGAACTCCTGGGAGCAGAGCAACAGGGGAAATGCGTACAGACGTAACCTCGGCCACGTCTGAACCATAGCATCTAGCCCCAAGGGGGCTGGTTGGGTGAGGGAGAACCAGAGTGGACAGTGCGTCGTGTGCTGAGACGCAAACAGATCCACTTCTTCCTGGCCATAAAATCCCATAATTGCTCCACCGCCTCGGGGTGGAGTCTCCAGTCCCCTGGCCTCAGCCCCTGCCTCGACAGGGTGTCTACTCCTATATTCTGGTCCCCAGGAATATATACTGCCCTCAGAGAGAGTATTTTCCCCTGGGACCACAGGAGGATCTGGTGCGCCAGTTTGCAAAGCGGACATGGACGCAGACCCCTCTGACGATTCAGATAAGAGACCACCGATGTGTTGTCTGACCGGACGAGCACATGATGGCCCCTCAGGTCTGGGAGAAAATGTCTCAACGCATTGAAGACACCCATCATCTCCAGGCAATTTATATGCCAAGAGAGATGATGACTCCTCCACAGACTCTGAGCAGAGCGGCCTTCCATTACCGCTCCCCACCCGGTGAGGGAAGCATCTGTCGAGATAGCAACTCGATGGCAATTAGCTCCCAACACCGGACCTTGGTACAAGAACCAGCGTTTCCTCCTTACAACCAAGGCGCGGAGACACCGCCGCGTGATCTTGATCATACGAATTGGGTTTCCCCTGGTGGAGAACCCTCTGGTCCTGAGCCACCACTGCAAAGGTCTCATGTACAGCAGGCCAAAGGGTATCACATTGGATGCTACTGCCATGAGGCCTAACAGTCTCTCGAACTGTTTCACAGTGCGTGACTGACCTATCTTTAGCTCTATTGTGGCTGTAAGAATAGCAGCTACACGAGCGAGCGATAGAACGGCTCGCACCCGCCCGTGACGATCATTCTTTCCATTGGACTAGTTGACATAGATCAAAACTGGCCCGCCAGCAATATTTTCTGGCCCGCATTATTTTGAAAGTCCTTTTTTTACATTTTTTTTAATCAGCCTATTTTTATTTGTATTGCCTGATATTTGCACTAAAAGCTGCATAAAACTCTTCCACTACTTGAGAAAAGCCGTAGCCGCGCGGAGATTTCACCACCACATACTGTGTGACACGCCCATAAGTATAAAGACGGTAGCGGTCGGAACTCTGGTGTACCTATACTTTGGACGGAGCGGGCGGTCTGACTGACAATAGCCCACTCCCGACATCTTTTGACAGCGTATCCGCACTTCATTCTGACCACCTGGAGCTACACCTAGCTCTGAGGAGCTGTTTGGTACTGAAACCATTGTCAGTCAACAACATTCTTTTTTTGCAAGGATGTTTGAAATAGTTTGGCAGAAAATAGCCTACTTCATTTGTCAGTAGGGCAATATGGTTTTCGTTTATGTTGCCTAGAAATTTGAGTGATAGGCTTTGTCCTATTTAATTTATGTTATTTATATTTCATACATTTTTTCTGTGACATTTTTTTCTCTGCTGACAGTACAATGTTAAAATAATATTTTATATTGACACAAACACAATTTTTGCATAGCATTTATAATTGTTATAGGCTACTTAATCTCTCTCTTTCCATTAGAGACATTTGAATGTGAGATTCTGGAAACAAGATCTAAATTTTGCGGACCCGTCAGGTCGGGAAATAAAGCGGGTGAACACAGAGTGTATTTTAAGCGGTTGCTGAATAGAACCTTGTGGGAGCGGACGAAAAAAAAACAGTCCTGCGCAGACCTCCTTAAACCTTAGGTGTGTAGGCTATGTGTGTGTCCCGAATAAATAATAATAATAAAAAGGAATAAAGTTCAAAAGTCGGACTGTAAGCGAATGAGGCATGATTGCTATAGACCATTTCAACGGCTATTTATAGATGGAAGGAAGTGACGTGTTTGGCCCTCAGACGTTTCTGGTTAGTTACCGCGCACATTCAAAACAACAGACGGGAGGTGTTTTTTATGGCAATTGTTAGATTATTTTCTTATTCATTTGATAAAACATGTCCAAATTTAAATTAGGGGCGTGCTGTTCGGTTGTTGGCTGTTCTCTCAGGCCCGGAACTAACTTGCTTTCGGAAATCAAAGCGTTTAGATTTCCGAAAACCAAAAAACACCGTGACGCCTGGATTGCGGCAGTAAAGAGAGAAGGCTGGATACCAACTAGCAACTCTAGGATATGCAGCACACATTTTATCTCTGGTAAGTAAACGGCATTTGTGTCACTAAATAATTTGTATTTCTATACGTTAACTAGTTAAGTATGATGAATAATTATTTGAGCTAGCAGTTTGGCTCCGTCATTGTTTTCATATGCAGATAGCATGTAACGTTAAATAGCTAACGTTAGCGTTTTGATACGTTTGCAGTGAAAAAGCCAGATTTTTATTTCCGTTTCATTTCTAAATGTTCTGTGGGCTATAATTAGGAAAGTAGCCGTACATTAGTTGTCTAGCTATCCATTCAGCTGACAGCAGTGTATAACACTTTACAATAATGTTTTATTGTGTAACATTAGCTAACTGCATTATTTCACAAAATATACCGATAAACAACATTTTTCATCACTTATTAAGCTTGTTTAATGTTAATTCCAACATGCACTAATGCATTAAACAATAACAGTATGGTTATTTTTTTCATTGCTCATTAACCTGGTTAATTTAAACATTTACATTTAATCATTTAGCAGACACTTTTATCCAAAGCGACTTACAAATGAAGAGAGCAATAAAAGCAGTCAAATCATCTAATATTAAGTATTAAAGTAATATACTTTTATTACAAATGTTTTAAATTATTGTGTTTTAAAGTTTTAACCCGATTTTGCCATAGGCCACTAACAAGCTGTACATTGTGAACAATTTTAAATGTATTAGACTTGCTGTAAAATGTTATTTGTTTGTTCATGATACCTAAAATATACTAATACAAGATCCTTTTTAAAGTGTTACAGTGCAGTATGCAGTGGTCATACTGATAGCTAGCTAGCTAGTTTATTGATGATTACATTAAAAATGCTCTTGGTCTTTGTTATCTATCTTTAACCAGTGATGTGCAAAATATATAACCTATCCCAATAATGTTTTTCTACTTGTGTCTTTAGGAAAGCCATCAGATGATCTAAATGTAATCTAAATCCAGATTACATACCATCAAAGCTTCCTCACAGACCTGATACCTCCAGAAAAATGGACCGATATCAGAGGTCTCTGAGACGGGCATCAGAGGTCTCTGAGATGAGCATTGGAGTTCAGCCTACTGAGGAAGTGCAGGACATGGACATAGATGTAACACAGGTTAAGTCCTTCAATGATATGTGTGTTGGAACAGATCTCACTATGAGTGATATTGAAGATATGCAATTAATGAAACTGAGACTTGGCCTCACTCATAAAGATCTTGCCTTCAGGTTTCATTGCAGTTGTGCAACAATCTCAGCAATATTTCACGACTGGTTGAATGTGATGACACAGCATTTCAGCTCTCTAATTCATTGACCTTCTAGGGAAGAGATAAAAAAAAATCTTCCTGCCCTGTTCAAAAGCCCCCCGTTCAATTCAGTGAGGTGTATCATAGACTGCAGCGAGATTTTTATTGACCGACCAACATCACTCAGTGCAAGAACAATGACATACTCCAACTATAAGTCCCACAACACCATCAAATTCCTGGTTGGCATCAGTCCAACAGGGTCAATCACATTCCTTTCCAAGTCTTGGGGTGGTAGAGCCAGTGACAAAACAATCACAAAATCATCTGGTTTAATTGATCTTTTGGAAGAGGGAGACATTGTCATGGCTGACAGAGGGTTCAGTTTCCCTGAGTATTTTGCTGCGAAAGGAGTCCAGCTACTCATACCAGCTTCAACCCGTGGAAAGACACAGCTTTCAGGACAAGAAGTGTCTGTGTCACGTCAAATGTCAAGGTTGAGGATTCATGTGGAAAGAGCTATTGGTCGAATTAAAAAGTACTGCATTTTAAGACAAACACTCCCCATAAACTTGGTGAAGCGAAGATCAAAAGACACAGTGGCAACTGTAGATAAAATTCTTTTGGTTTGTTCTGCATTATCTAATTTGGACAAGTCATTAATTCGGTAAAAAAAATACATGAGACACTGACAAGTGGTTGAAAACCTTTTATTTTGTTATTGAATGATTGTGTACAGAATTATGTATATCTGTTGTATATAGATTTCTATTGGATTTATGTTTGGTCTTTATTATTTTTTCTATTATCTACAATTATTAAACATTTGTTTGTTAATAATAATATTTGTTGTCCTGCAAATGATTGAATGTATTACAATTAATAAAATAACAATTTTAACAAATTACTTGGAAGGTTGTGTATGAATTCACATTTATTTGGATTATGGTGAACACACTGAACAAAACCATTGCTCACCAGGGTGCCTTTTTAAGCCTACACATCTCAGATGAAACACCTTGTGACAGACAGAGCACTGTGTGACACATGTTTTAGACCTGCTTTTACACAAACAGGAAGTCTCTGCAATCAGAAATTGTTTCATCAGTTTGTGAGTGCAAATTTCTGTGAGAATGTGCTGTCTGTAGAAGAGGTCCAGTTTTGTTCTGATCTGAGCCCAGTACTCTTTAGAGAACTCCACTTTCTGAATGTGGCAGTCCTCTGTTGTCCAAATGACAAAGAAAGATGTTTCGAGTTCACACACTGCCATTTGCCCCTGAACTTGTGCATAGTATGCATGGTTCTGTTTAAGCTCAAAGTTTTTTCCCAGACAGAAATCTTTGCTCTTGATAGCATCAGTTATGGACATATTTGCATACTTTAACGGGCATTTTATTTCAAGTGTTGCACGTGGGCAGCACTTGCAATGGACTATTCCATCTGGGCTGGCTCCTAAATGAGGAAACTTTGGATTTACTACTAACCCTATTTCTTCCAGGCTGGTAAATTTCTGCTGGATGTGTAGCCCATGATTTTAGATGTCGCGCTAGCTTGACTTGTCTTGCTTCTTAACACTTCATTAAAGTGGCTAGCGGTGATTCTGCCCTGTCTCTGCTCAAACCACTGTTCACAAGAGGACTGACCCAGTGTACTTTCTTGGAGGTGCTTACAATTCAGTTCATTAAAGTAAGTAGGGATGGTTTGCATGATTTTATCTAGCTCATTTTGTAGTTCATCTTGTGACAATAATCTGTGCTTCTCATCAAAAAGCTGTGTAAGGGGCTTTGGCAAGTTTGTTGCATCTACAGTTCTGTCGGTACAAGGTGTGTCACCCGGAACTGCTACGTGTGATTCCTCACTAGTATCTGCCTCAGCTGTAGTCAGAACATCAACCCTGTCTGTGTTCTCCTGCTCTCCCTCAGATGCAGTGTCTGTATCACTACCTACAGTTATAGTGGTAAACAGTGCACAGTCTGGGATCTCATTCTGAAATCAGAATCACATTAAGTCATAGTCAAATTTATTTGTGTAGCACATCTCTCAATACAGATAATTTCCCAAAAAAAAAAACGAGTGAATGTATATGTTGATGACGGTATAGTTGCATATCTGTATTGCATTTGATTTACATTATTTGATAACACTTTAGAATATGGTTCCTTCGGTAATGAATACCTACACAGGAACAAATGAGTAACACAATATTAACAATCTAGTAGCTAATCAAAATCATAACTACTTTTCTATGACCTGATTTGTCCTTAAAAAGTTCTTATTTGACGATTCAATCCATACAAATGCACACATATATACTGTATGTGTAAGGAAAAACATGAAATGTGTTCTTACGGTTTTTATTTATTTCACAGATATAGTTAGATACATGTATGGTGACTATATCCATATATGTATTCATGTATGTGACTATCCATGCAAACCATATAGGAACATGTGTTTTGCATATATTGTCATCAGGTTTCTGCAAATTCCTTACCTTCAATGACTTAAAAAGCATGCTTGGTGAGACCGGTGTGACTACACTGGGTAAGATGGGCTCCCTACTCTGAATTGCTCTTTGTCTGACAGGCTTGGAAAAGTCTATGTCTGCTACTGGTTTTGGATCAATCTAAAACAAAGTGGGATTATACATTTACTGCGAGTATCTACTTTTATATAAAAGTAGAATTAGAATTTTAGAATTTTAATTTAATATGAATTAGAACAACAACAAAAAAACAACAACAAAAAAACACGTTAGCCAGAATTTAATTGCATGCACCTTCTTGTTTATTCGTGACCACATGCAGGGCTCAGATGTCACAGATGGAGCATTCAAACCTTCTCTAACACACTGTTCCACAGCAACCAGGATGGCAGCAACATGGCTACACACTTCACCTAACCTAACCACAAATATTTCCAAACGTATGAAATAATTAATTGTGAAATAGGTAATAATATAATACAACAATTCGTTTACTAGAGGATTAGCAATGTGATTTATTATTTGAATAGACATATTTACCCAGCCATGCAAGTGCAATGCCCACTAATAACCTCCCCGGTCACCTTAGCGACGAACCATGCAGAGTACGTTTTTGACAATGTCTGACTTGCTCCAACTTCACCAAATACAAGACAAATATCGTCCACATTGTAGGAACAAATGTTTCCAACTTTTCCACTAAGGAAATAGTTGTAAGCATCTAGGCTACGATATGCCTTGACCGCTTCTCTCGTGTAGACACACTCGGTCTCAACCAGATAATGGTACACGTCTGGATACGACACTTCAGGTAAATGTTTTACGTTCTGAGTGAATAGTTGTCGCCTCAGCGTCTGATTTAAAGGGTCCGGTAATTCCACGCTATCGCCTATTTTAATTTTTTTTAAATATCTTAACTGTTCTGGTTTAGCTAGACTTAAAAAGTATGCGCTAGTCATTTTGTTTTGACAGCTCTGTGCTTTAAAAATGGCGACACCGGAAGTGCTTCAGGGCCAGACATGCGCAGTAGCGTTCCAACGCGTTTGTTATTGTTTACGTCCTTGAAATGGTCTATTCACACCTTTATTAAAATGGCTGTAATCTGTTACCACAATAGTCAAGTCATGTCATAGTACTTGATCTGTTTAAAATGATTTAATTGATATATGCCAACTAGGCCTAAGGTGTTAAATTAAAAATCAAAATTAAAATATGTCTAATCCAGTAATTCATTTTTTTTTATTTTTGATCTGAGCACACAATAAGAAAATCAGAAAACCCGTCATTATTCGTTTTTTCATTTTAGTTCAGGAAATAAATAATGGAAAACAAGTCGGTTTTTTTATTGAATTATTGAAATTATTGAACGAATGATACACGGACCGGATACGCAAACAGAGTTCATTAAGAGTATTTAATTTGTATCCATAGGCCTACTCCGTGTAGCTGGCCCACAATCTACTGGCTGAAAAAAATATTGGCCCGTGGCCAAAGTTACTTGCCGACCCCTGACATAGATGCTTCAGACACATTCATGCTGGGGGCGTTCCCAAAGCGTCGTTAACGCATCGTGAGTTCCCTCAAAAGGGAACAATATTTCAGCTTGATTTTTTTTTTACATTTCAGGATACAATGATTGGCAGTAATTTTCAGTTAGCCCACAATGAGGGAAATATCATGAATATGTGTCCACCCTGGAACAGTTTCTCACAGGAATTGAATATTTTACAACACTGGCTTAACACCCTCTGTCTCTGCCTGCTACAGTAGCCATGCCCCAAACTCTTGCTATCCACCTTAATTTGCAACATGGATGAAATCAATTTTCTGTGAATGTGTGAACTCCCGATTGATTAGATGCTTTGTAGATAGTAGATAATTTGTTAACAAATAATGTAATAAATTAAAGCAGTTAATATTATTTTAATCAATGAACATTTTAAACGTTGGGAGAATGTATTTTAACATGAACAAATCTTACAATACCTTTTACATAAATTTAGATATGGGAAATGATAAAATGATGGGAAGGCGAAACTGTGTTTTCCAGAGATGCCCACTTAGCACCGCCTGCTCTTTTACAGCAACACCCCACACAATCGTCATCATAAATTAGCGAGCAGAACGGGTGAGTGGGTCAGAAAGAGAGAGATGTGGATCACTCTAAACATCTGCCTGTATCTGTCTTTAAACTGCATTTCTGCAGCATCAAATGTCAGATCTGGTACCTGTCAGCTCCAGGGACGCTTCAAGTTGAATGGAATGTACCAGGATGGAGATGTTATACTTGGAGGCTTGTTTGAAGTTCATTTTTTCACAGTGTTCCCAGAGCTGAGCTTCAGAACAGAGCCAGATCCACCATATTGTGAAAAGTGAGTCTGGGTCCAGAATTACTACATAACTATAAAAGAAGAGAAAAGGAATAATAAAAAAAAGAATACAAAAAAAGAATAAATAAGAAATATGACTGTTTTAGTCAAATTATGTGTAGACAGCTATGATACAAAAAAAACTTGACAAAAAATATGAATACTACTTTATATCTAAAAAAGTGTGCACAATAGGAGAGTTCCATGAGATGTATATGGAATGTATTGATGTTATGTTGATGTATGTATTGATTCATATTTTAGTTATTAGCTTTATTGTATCACTTTATTATCTTCTCTTGTTTTTTTCTTAGATTTGATATGGAAAGCTTCCAGCAGGCACAGACCATGGTTTTTGCTATAAAGGAGATCAATAAGAATCCAAATCTGCTGCCTAACATCACTCTTGGTTACCATCTTTATGACAACTGTGTGATGCTAGGAATGGCATTTCGGGCTGCCATATCCCTGGTTAGTGGGACAGAGGATTCCTTCTCCAACCTAAACTGCACTGGCCCCCCTCCGGTGATTGGGATTGTGGGGGATCCAGGATCAACTCCATCCATTGCGATTTCCAGTGTTCTGGGGCTGTTTAGAGTACCTATAGTAAGATGGGGTGAAAAAAAGTAAAATTGCACTAGATGCATATTCTTTGCACTTTTCTTTTATAAGTTCTTTTTAGCCATACATATCATGAATATATTTATTGTAACACTTTATTTCTCATCCGTATGTGTTTGTTGATCATAACTCAATTTCTCTGTTTCATGCCTTCGCTCAATCTTTCCTAATTAGGTTAGTCACTATGCCACCTGCTCCTGTTTGAGTGACAGGAAAAAGAACCCCTCTTTCTTCAGAACTATTCCCAGTGATGCCTTCCAGGTGCGGGCTATGGTTCAGATCTTGAGGCATTTTGGGTGGACCTGGGTTGGTTTCATCTACAGTGATGACGACTATGGAATCTATGCTTCTGTGTCCTTCCAGCAGGAAATGCAGCAATTTGGAAGTTGTGTTGCTTTTTCTGAAATCCTGCCTCATGATAATAATCCCAAAGATATTCAACGTATAATGGGAGTGATTCAGGCCTCTACAGCAAGAGTGGTGGTTGTTTTTTCTACTTCATCCTATCTTATGAATTTGATGGATGAGGTGGTGTTGCAAAACCTGACAGGCAGACAGTGGATTGCAAGTGAAGCTTGGGCCACTTCACCTGTGTTTCACAGTCCACGTTTCCAACCCTTCCTAGGGGGCACACTGGGCATCGCCATTAGGCGTGGAGAGATCCAGAGACTTAAAGACTTTCTGCTACATCTCCGTCCCAGCAATGATCCAAGAAATAATATGTTGAGGATCTTCTGGGAGAACATGTTCAGGTGCAGTTTTGAAACTGGGGGTAAAAAGACAGATAGTGAACAAGTGAAAAAGGTGTGTACAGGACAGGAAGATCTGAACACCACGGACACAGCATACACTGATGTTTCAGGTTTGAGGGCAGCTTATAATGTCTATAAGGCAGTTTATGCCCTGGCACTTGCACTTCATAACCTGATGCAGTGTGAGGAGGGTAGAGGACCATTCAGTGGGAACAGCTGTGCCAACATAATCAACCTGAAACCCTGGCAGGTAAGACCCACAGGTATAGTGCAGATTCTCTCCAGGCATATAGAACAGCTCATGTGGAAAAGCTAAATATATGCTCTATATTAATTAATTTTTCAGATATTTTAATAAATCTGATATTGTCACAATAATATTGGTATTTGTTAGTTACAGAAGACATTTAATTATTTGCATAATATTTGCAAAAGCATATCAATTAAAATTTAAAAAGACATCAGTCAATCAAGTATTTTTATCAGAACTTTGGTAATTAAAAGTAAAGTGTGGCAATCATTTATGAATGTGTATTTGTTATATTTAACTATACAGCTGGTTCACTACCTACAGCAAGTGAACTTCACCACAGGCTTTGGGGATCATGTGTCATTTGATGAGAATGGAGATGCTCTGGCCATCTATGATGTGTTGAACTGGCAGCCAAACTCTGATGGATCAATAAGAGTCCAAACGATTGGTGTAGTAAATGAAGGGGCAGCAACAGGGAAGGTGCTCACACTGGATGAGGATGCATTATACTGGAATTTTCAGATGAAAAAAGTATTTAAAAAAAATAATTACAGCATATTACATTCTTACATTTCTGGCATACTGTAGAACAATGTTTTCCAAATGCTTCATGAAAATACTACAGTATACTGAGCATTCACTCTATTCATAAATAACAACATATTCTGTCCCATGACAGCCCCCACATTCTGTGTGCAGTGAGAGCTGTCCCCCAGGGACCAGACAAGCCATGAGGAAAGGTCTTCCTGTCTGCTGTTTTGACTGCCTGCCATGCGGAGATGGGGAGATTTCTAATACAACAGGTGATGAGATTTTTGTAGGTAGATATAATTTGAAAATATTTTCCTCATAACTACTTACCTTCTCTAATTTTCTTTACACAGATGCTATTGCGTGCACAATGTGTCCAGATGAGTTTTGGTCCAATCCAGATAAGGATCTGTGTGTCCCTAAAGAAGTTGAGTTTCTGTCCTATGAGGATCCTCTGGGCATCTCACTGACCACTGCATCTCTGCTTGGCACCTGCTTCTGTGCTCTTGTGATGGTCATCTTTGCACATCATCGTAACACCCCCATAGTACGTGCCAACAATTCAGAGCTCAGCTTCTTGCTGCTGTTGTCACTCAAACTGTGTTTCCTGTGTGCGCTACTGTTCATTGGTCAGCCACAGTTGTGGACATGTCAGTTAAGACATGCTGTGTTTGGCATTAGCTTTGTCCTGTGCGTCTCCAGCATCCTAGTCAAGACTATGGTGGTCATAGCAGTGTTCAAGTCATCTCGGCCAGAAGGCAAAGGAGCAATGAAATGGTTTGGAGCAGCTCAACAAAGATGCACAGTTCTGGTCCTAACAGCCCTCCAAGTTGTAATATGTGCAGTCTGGCTATCAACTGCCTCTCCAACACCCCATAAAAACAACCAGTATATCCGCTCTAAAATAGTATTTGAATGTGCTATTGGCTCAGTGGCTGGTTTTTCTATGTTGCTGGGATACATTGGACTGTTGGCAGCAGTAAGTTTCCTGTTAGCCTTCCTGGCGAGAAACCTTCCAGATCATTTTAATGAAGCAAAGTTTATCACTTTCAGTATGTTGGTCTTCTGTGCTGTGTGGATTGCGTTTATCCCAGCATATGTTAGCTCACCAGGGAAATACGCAGTAGCTGTAGAGATTTTTGCCATTTTAGCTTCCAGTTTTGGATTGCTGTTGGCCATATTTGCCCCAAAGTGCTACATCATTATTTTACATCCAGAAAGAAACACTAAAAAAGCCATCATGGGAAGAGAAGCACAAAATAGATAGTTTTATATTATTCTGATGTTTGTGTAAAAAAGTTACAAATATTTAAATGCCTGCTGTTGTAGAATTATAATTTTAATTTACAAGTTATTATTTCACTTTCTTTAAATTACACAGTTTATTCATTTGTCAGATTTTATACATTTACATCCTTCACATGTTGCTTGTAAAGTTGTAACACATATAAGTTTGCAGTTTGAAGTGAATTCATTATTTATTGAGACTTTTTATTGAAATACAGTTTTCAAATTTATCAAATATGTACACTTGATTTAATAAATGAATGAGAAGAAAAGACTCTTTGCCAGTACAGCTTGATATTGATTCTAGAGAGAAACCAAAAAGGTTCTTGCATGATTAGTTTAAATAAATGCTTTAAAAATATTCATTTCATGACTTCAAGTCATAAAGTCATTAAGGTGGTCATATTAAATTAATAAAAAAATAAATAATAATATTAATAAAATAATATTTTATAAAAACACATGATTTATTATTTTGATTTTTAAATTATTTTGACAATGACATAACATATGTAGGATGTTTATTATTATTATTATTGTTTTAATGTCTTGGTTCCTATTTTATCCTATATTCCTTGATGGAGGGAATGTCGATAGGGGATTCACTTGTTATTGCAACCTCCATTACCTGAGGGAGGGAATGTCGATGTAGTGACACGAGAGCTGTGTCCTAATTCAGGGGCTGCATCCTTTGAAGGTCGCATTCTTTGAAGTGAGCGGCTGACGCTGCCTTCAAAGGATGCACCAAGACTCGTTTAAAGGGGAAAGTATAGCCGATTGCTTCACCATGGCGCAATGAAGGCTGTCCCTTTTTTGACAGTCTATGGTCCCAATGTGAAGGTCCTTCGAAGGCTCTTTCAAAATGCGGCATGCAAATGCGTCCATCTTTTTCCGTGAATGCAGGATACATCAGAAGGATCCAGAAGGAAATTGCCAGATTACACTATTAAATGTAAGAATTGGATTTCAGTTTAATCGAGTAATCTAATGTATCTAATGATAAAAATGAAAGAAAAATATTTAATAAAGGTTAAAATGCTGACTTATATGTTACCAGCATGTGATTTTATATAGGTGAACATGGTGAACATTTTTAGATTTTGTTTTTAGGCAGTTATAATTTTTAAAAAGTCCAGTACAAATATTACTGCCACGCGTCACAGCGGCTGCCACCAGTTGCTAAGCGACAAAAACCAGACCGTCCCATTTAAAAACTCCCGGGACACAGCTAGCAACAATTTGTTAATGTGACAATAAATTTTGCTAGTGTAATTTTCCAAATGACAATTGGTGTAATGTAACTAAATACATTTACTCTGTATTTAAGTATAAATTTGAAGTAGGCTACTTTATATCTTTATTCAACTCCACTTCATCTCAGAGGAAAATATTGTACTTTTTCTGAAAATGCGACCAATGTTTTACACATGGATATTAGATTTTGATATTAGATATTGTTTAAAAAAAAATATATATAATAGTATATAATAGAAACACTAAAATGTCGTCTAGTTCAGGGACAGGCAACGTTCGGTCCTGGAGGGCCGCTGCCCTGCTGAGTTTAGCTCATAGGACAGTTTTGCATGTTAAAATAATTTATGGTTTGATTTTTGAGTATGTGAGATAATTTCATTTTATTCTTCCCTCTTTCTGAGAACAGTGATCGGCAGCCCACGTTTGAGTCAGCGCCGCAAATCTGTTGGTAGACAGTGGAAATATACACTCATCCCAGATGACGTCCCGCCGGCAGAGGCTTTACCAGGGTCTCTATTGTTGCGCCCCTTCCGGTCCAGCAGCACCACCAGAATCTCCTTACTCAGCTCAATAAAAGTCTGCAAAAAAATGTTTTCTTCATATCTGTTGCATGTATGCTGTTATTTTAAATTTGTATTATGTTTTTCTTATCTAAACGTAACTTATTTTTTACAAGTGTTTACAAGATATCTTATCTTGGCTGATGCAGCTGGTTCCTCGTTCTATCCTTCGCGGCCCGGGGAAAAGAAGGACGGTAGGCAGGGTTGCCAAGTCTTTGCAACAAAAGTAGCCCAAAGAGCCCATCGGCTTTTCTCCGTCAGGCGGCCGAATTCTCCACTGGATTTGTGAATATGAGGGATATTTTGGGGGTGTTGGAGCGGCGAAATCGTACTTACTGGGGTGGAAATTAACAACTTAAAGGTAGCCCAATTCCGCGGGATAACTTCGGAATTGGCAACACCAACGGTAGGCCGCATTCGAAGGATCTTTCGAATTGGGAAAGCTTTCGTTGCACCGCTGTGACGCAATCGGCCTTCAAATGCAGCCTTCGGAGGATGTAGCCCCTGAATTAGAACACAGCTTAGGGGTTGCACTTGGGAGCCCCAAACAACTCTGATGCTTCAGAAAAACCAATGAGAATTGTTGAGTGGAATTTGCATGCCACTCCCCCAGACATGCGGGTATAAAAGGAGATGGCTGGCTCCACTCATTCAGGTTTGTGCAGTGGAGCCAAAACAGTGTCCTGGCCATTTCAGCGAGTAGTTCAGTGTTGTGACAGGGGGGAAACAACGTCTCGTTCCCTCCATCAGGGAGCGGAGGTTACAATAGTTAACAAGATGTTGCCTATCTGTCACTCACTTCGGTGTTGTGTCGATGTAGTGACACTAGGGTCCCTATACAAAACGGCACAACCATCTAAACTGTGTTTCGAGGTTCTGCTGTGCCGCTGCAGCAGGTTTCTGCGTGCCTAATAGCAGGTGGACTCAGGCCATGTCGTAACTTTCCTAATGCCTAAGTAAGTTGCCATAGTGCCCCGTACCACGATGGGAATAGGTCGGTTTAGCAGTTTTCTTGACCTTTTCTGGGGGGGTTTTCTGCTTTTTTCTTTTCTTAAAAGGATAAATAAACTTAAATAAACAGCTGTGCAGACCAGGAGTTTGCGATGGGGAAGTGTTCTCTTTTCTATGCCTAAATAAATGACACTTAGGAGATCACATCCTGTCCGCAGGGAGATAAACGCGTAGAATACATCACATGAACTTACCAACTTACGGATAGTACCACATATGGAAAGAAGTCTCAGTGTTGTGTTCTAACTGAGAAGGGAGAATTAACGTCCACTGTGTTGTGATATACTGTAATATATCAGCTATGTACACCTTCAGAGAAGAAGGGGGAAACCACCTCTCCAGCCTTTCCAGTAAGAAGGAAAGCATTGACCCAATAGCATTTCTCTGAGGGTCTTCACCTCGGGAAGAGCACCAACTAGTGAAAAGATGCCAGTTCAAAGCATACAGCTTCCTTGTAGAGCTTCCTGGTTATAGTCCACTCACTTCTTCTGCATCCTCTCTAGCGGCCAGACGTGGAGGTTCTAAGTAAGTAAGTAAGTAAGTGTATCAAACATTTATAGAGTGATTGTATAAAAAAAAATATTTTTAATAATATAAATGATATATCATTTTTATGGTTTACTTCTCACATCTATGTGTATGCTGTGTTTTGGGGGATACAGTGGGGAAAATAATTATTTGATCCCCTGCTGATTTTATAAGTTCGCCCACTAACAAAGAAATTAAGGGTCTATAATTTGTATGGTAGGTTTATTATTTATTTTAACGGATAGAGACAGAATATTAACCAAAAAATTCAGAAAAGCACATTATATAAAGGTGGTAAATTAATTAGCATTTGATCGAGTTAATTAAAAGTATTTGATCCCATAATTTTTGAATTACGTATCCCATACGTATTTGAACCTACAAGAATTCTGCCTCCCATAGATTGGTTATGTGTCCATGTGGAACACAGATTAGTCCTGTCACTTTTAGAAAGTAGACTGTAAAAAAGTGCCTGTATTTTTTTTACAGAATTTTGCCGTTTTATCATTATGCAGTGAATACCTGTTATTTTACAGATATTTGCTGTAATTTAAAGGTCCACTATTAAATTTACAGGTAATTGCTTGTATTTTGGTTTTACATCAATTTTACAGTTTTTTAAAGGAAATTGTCGGTATTTTTCCAGGGTTATGTGTAATTTTACATAAAATATGATATAATATTTTACAGATTATTTCTGTGAAATTAGAAAACAAAGAAAAGAAGGTATAACTGCAGAAATCAGCAGTCGTTCAACATGTTTTCCTTGAAGATCATTAAGCATGTGGGTGTTAAAGTGAGTTTTAAGGTTAAATAATAGTATTTGTATAAAGTAGGCAGGCCATATTTAATCATTATAATATTTTAATCTTGTCTTGCAAATAATAGATGCTCATTTTGATCATCATTTGTATTAGTCTCCCCTAATTTTATGTATATTTGATGTCTTTTATGAATATTTTTCAAAATCTGCGTTACTGCACATTGCGTGGCTTTGTGTGCGTGTGTGTGATTCAAATCCGCCATTCATTTTCCGTTGCTTAGTCCCGCCCACAAGGGTTAGCTAGTGGTCAGATCTGTCAAGGGCAAGCGGGAGATTTGAATTCAGTCTACGCTCGTGAAGTGGATTGTGATCACGGTGGTTCAAAGCTGTAATTGTATTCGTCAGGAGCAGACGTGAACAGGAGCGCTGAACACACGAGTTATAGGTCGGGTGTCAGTCAGTCCGTTCGGAAATAACGCCCCCTTTTTTAGTGAGCCTGGTTCGTCACAGAGGACATGCCAACCGATCACCGATTGAGGTAAGAGTCTCATACATACTACATATGAACAATATTTTATATTACATTTGTGTTAGTTGACAGTTTCCAAGGTAACGTTAGCATTCATAAATGCTCAGTCATAACCGTTGTCGAGAGCTGGAGGACAAGACATTGCAGCATGCGTCTTTCAATTTTCCATCTTTTTTAAGAAAGATAGGTTGAACCCACATCCCTAAAGACCTAAAACAAACATTAGTAGATTTGTTATGTGTATCAAAGTCCGTCCAATTGTGTATAAAATCTTCGTTATGATCATGGTTATGATAGTCAGTCAATCAATCTCTTAAACGGCGGGACATTTCGAAACTCTGTCTGGAAGCTGAAAACTCTTCTCTTAAAAAAACATCCTTGATTTTATAATAGTAAAGTTGTAGTAACCACATTTTTTGAGGATTTATTACCGTTTTAATAACCACAGTTTTACAAAAAATAGGCCTACTGTGTTTTTTGTTGTTGTTTTTTTGTAACTTTAGTTGGCTAATTTTCGTAATGGTTAACGTGACTAACTCTATCAAGACCGTTAAGAAATCAAATTCAGTTCTGTACTTGTTGATAATAATACAGCAAAGACTAGAATATGAATATAATATGATGAACCCCTAGGTGTAACTGATGCAGCTGGTCACAGTAAATCATATTCATTTTTACTTTCTATAAATGTAGCTAAAATCACATGGCAGCTCAAAACATACTGTTAACCTTTCCTGCTCAGCTTCCAGATCATAGTCAGTTTAGGTTTTGCATTGTCCCAATGGAACATAATTCTGACATGTGTAAATGTAATACTGAGTTTTAAAATAACTTATTTTTTGTGATTTCAGGTCATGTGGAAAGCAGATGATCATGGCAAACAAGGTATGGGAAGAATTAACTTTAAAAAATCGTATTGACCGAGTCTTCTGGTTCCATATGATTGCACTAAAAGTGTGCACAAGGGTTGGTTTTGCTACAGTAACTAGGCTCTGTCGTTTAGATTTAGAAGCATGGCTTTTCCTATCACTGCTATCTTAATGACACATATCTCTACCTTTCATTCCAGCCAGATGATCTGACGGTATCTGCTCGCATCTCAGCCTAACTGATGGAACATTCTTGCTGGATGAATGACCTTCACCTTCAACTCAACCTTGCCAAGACAGAACTGCTTATGGTTTCAGCCAAACCATACTTGCTGTGTGATCCTGCTGATTTGCCTTATACATCATTATACTATCGGAGCTGCACAACTCCTGGTCTAAGCTCTTGTTCTATCCAGACTGGACTATTGTAATGCTCTCTTGGCAGCTCTTCCAGCATCAGTCAAACCTCTGCAACTGATGCAGATGCTGCAGCAAGAGTGGTCTTTAAAGGTAGCCCTATACCTAAACTCACTACTTTAGATCTATGTGTCGTCGAGAAGCTTGTATTCTACAAGTGAACAGCGCCTTGTGGTGCCATCATCCCAAAGAGACACAAAATCACCTTCACTGACCTTTACCTGGACTGGTGGTGGAATGACCTGCCCGACACATTTTCAAGAAACTGCTAAAGATCCATCTTTTCCGTAAACACTTGCCCCAATAATACTAAATCTTTGTTTAAAAAAAAAAAAAAAAACTTGCTATGTGTACTGTGCTAGACTAACTGGGACTTGTCACTGCACTTGTTGCTTCTGTTCACTGTAAAAAAGGTAACTTAAAAAAAGTCATCCCAATAAACATAAAACAGTAAATTGAACTAAGATATTTTGATTGGAAGTTTTCATGCATGATACTAAGTTCATTCAACAAATTAGTTCCTTAAATGTTAAAAACGTGCAATGTTTTGTTGATCTTACTAAGACGTTTTCGTTTTCATTAAATCTCGCGATTCTCGTTAGCCCGTGCGCAGTTTGAACATTGAACGCATGCGCAGTTTGAGACATACGTTACTTCAAAAAGTTGATGCAAGTGAGAAGACGACGACAGCGCCAGCGGTTTCCAGAAGTTGATGCTGGTGAAAAGTGGATGACAACGTCCTGCCTAATCAATCCAATTTCTCCTGCACAATAACTAGTAAGTTATGAATTAATCATAATCGCCTATGTTATTTGTCATATAGATGCACTGGCTCTTTACAAACTGATGGTGTAACGTTAACGTAATCACTCCTGATGTGAAGGAGTGGTGTTGTGTCTGATCAATCCAGCTTCTCTTTAAAATAACCGGTGTGTATTAATCATTTTTATAATCGTCTGTATGTTATATGTAACGAATATTGTGCTCTTCACAAATTGACAGCCTAATTTCATTTCACAGTGTGTTTCTGATTTCTCGCACTTTTGGGTCCTTTCGATGCTGATGTGAAGGAGTGGTGTCGTGCCTGATCAGTCCAGCTTTTCTTTAAAATAACCGGTGTGTATTAATCATTTTTATAATTGTCTGTATGTTATTTAAAATATGTAACGAATACTGTGCTCTTCTCCAACTGACGGCCTAATTTCATTTCACAGTGTGTTTCTGATTTCACACACTTTTGGGTCCTTTCGATGCTGATGTGAAGGAGTGGTGGAGGACATTGTGGTTGAGGACATTCCAGATCTGCCAGACGCATTCGCATACTTGTTTGGTCTCATGTATGCACTCAATATGGAGTATGCAAAAGAACTTAAGTATACTTTTGAAGTAATACAAAAGATCTTCATGGATCTTGGTGGCATCTTGGTGGCTCTGCAAGAATACAGTCATTGAAGTCTAAACTTTGCTAAATGGACAAATGCATCTGAATGACGTTCTTCCAGTGGTCATTGTTTATTTTATACTTTCATAGTGAATGACTAAAAAAACAATACTGTTTTCTTTCAATGCATTCATTAATGTGAAGTATTCACTTGTTACAACCTTTGCCTTAAAGAGATAGTTCACACAAAAACAAAAGTTCTTTCATCATTTACCTACCCCTAAATGCACACAGGTTTAGAAAAATTTAGGGGTAGGTAAATGATGAAAGAACTTTTGTTTTTGTGTGAACTATCTCTTTAAGGCAAAGGTTGTTACAAGTGAATACTTAACATTAATGAATGCATTGAAAGAAAACAGTATTGTGTTTTTAGTCGTTTTTGTGTGAACTATCCCTTCAGGCTGGAGTTTCTCCTAGAGTTTTTTTTTTTTTTTTTGTCGAATTGTGTTTGATTTCTATGTAGACACTGGTACGTCCAAGGATCTAGGTCAGTGGATTACAGGCAAGTAGTTCTTACCGGACACCATGTGTCAAAATGATTGATGACTTCCGGTTGACCTTTGACCTTTTCCGGCCCCGCCTTTTCCGGGTGTGCATCCGGTATCTATAGATAAGGATTGACCTATTGACCCCACCCATCCAATCGATTATGTGTTTTGACAGGTTGTGCATCCGGCCTCTATTGTTAAGGGTCAAGCAGTTGACCCCGCCTATCCGATCAATGAAATGTTTTGACCATCTGGCCTCTATTGATAAGGGTTGTGGTGTTGAGCTATCTGATCAATCAACTGTTTTGACATAAGCATTGTGCGTTTTTATGGTAGAAAGTTTGAAGCGGTTGTTATAGAACATGTACCACCGGCATTCCAGACCCCTCTATATATAAATGGGGTCAGTATGTTCTACAACCAACAGAACCATGACCTACATGAGCATGGATGGTTTAGCCTCCCCACAACCCCCCGAGACGGGGCTGACCAGCAGGATGATGGAAAGTTTGACTATGGCTCCGAGAAAACCTTATGGTCATGTTCGTTTGACAAATTTTCTCCATGAAGTTTCGGAATGGACTGAAGGCGAATTTATGATGTGTAGTAATCGTGTATTCGGGTACAAATTTCACAAACCAACACGCGTGGTTATGCTCTACACTACTGACGGCGTCGGCGAGTTTCAGGCTGGGGAAGACCCATGTGTGACATTTCCTGAAAAAGACTGGGGTCTATTTTACAAATTTGTCTAGAAGGATCTGAATGACGCTGGGGAAGAGCCTTTGTATGTGGCGGAGTGGGTCGGGGAGACCCCGAATGTCCAATACTGTGTGGTAGGCGACCATACTAACAAGCCGCCGAATGATTCTGTATACATATTCAGCTGTAAAGACAAGACTAAGCTCACCAACACCCAGTCAGGAAGTGTCCTGCCCAAGGATCATCATGATCTGTATGAAATGCAATTTTTGTTCAAGTGGTGTGATCTGAATCTGCTGAATGCTGTTTTTTCAATCATCAACAAAATGTTCAAATGGTGCGACATGCATGACAGATACAACAAGATTTAAGTACAGTTGTTCCACCCTGAGAGATGCGTGCGCAGCGGTATAGGCTGTCTACTGTCCTCCACCATTCACTACACCCATCATAAACCTCGACGGGGAGACCCTCCCAAGCGTCGTTTATAAATCGGCGTCTCCACCCCTTTACTACAACGACCATAAATTCAGGCACCCAAACCCTCTATGCATCATTTATAAACCATGGCTGAAGATAGGGGTTCAGAAGCCGACCATGTGTGCAGCTGCGGAATTTCTTTCGGCAGCATTCTTGACCCTCCCAACGACAACGCCTGTGACCCGCCGGACCACCACAAAGACTGGGCTTCGACTAAAACTATCAAACGTCGCATAGGCTTTGAAACGTGCATTGAAAATGATTGGGGTCCGGGTAACATTATCAACCCTGAACCATTGAACACGCAAAACGACATCGGTCCGGGTAACAGTATCGAGCGCGACAAAGACCAGGATTTGGGGGTCGAGCACAACCAGCCCTACGAGACATTCAACATTTTCAAGCTCCATAACGATCAGCAATCGTACGACAGATCTAAAATCGACCGGCCCCTGCCTCATGCTAATCAAACCTTCGACGTCACAGACGGATGTTTCAATGTGTAGGGGTTCAAACTCATAAAAGCCGCGACCGTGGTTTTGCTCCAACATCTCATCGGAACGAAGCTGAAGAACGAGTGCGAGGGGTGTGAGATTGATCACCCCAGCCAGCTGCAGTATTCCTGCCTGTTTGACCCTCCTAACTACTACTTGGACACGCATTTTGATGAACTTTCAGCCAAACTGTTTAGACCCTATTTTCCTGCCATCATCACTATCGTGCTAAAACGCTGTGGGTTAAAATCTCACCCTCAACGGATTCAAGGAACAGTCGGGACTATTCTGCACGAATTAAAAGAAGAGCCATTCATTGGTGTTAAGCTTGAAGAAATCAGAGTTGGACTTCTGGAGAAACCCTGGGACGAAATAGTTCACGACGTCGTCGATCTCTGGGAAGGTCTCGCGATCGTGAATGGAGACTGACCAAGACGCCACCGCTATGGGAGCTGCCTGTACCGTAAAGAACACTATGGAATTCATGGTTAAAAGACATTATAACCGACAGATGACCAAACTGGTGAATAAGATTATTACAGATGCATCGCGCGATGGTCATCCATTTATGGAAGACACTACACGTGAAGCAAATTTCAAGAAACAAATGGTGTATATAAGAGGAGTGGCTAATTCCTGGGATGATTTGGTGGGCAAATGCATTCATGGTATCGAAAAACCCGACGTGATGATAAAACAGATTTTGGATATGATGTGTGAATCACAATCCCCACTCACGGTCACCGATATGCTCTGTACTTGTACGTATGTGACAGATGTCTGTACCATGCTAACCTTTAGGTCAAAACAATACGACCCGGATGATGACGATGATGGTATTAAAATTGATTTTCTAAAAGCGATTTTCTTTTCTGGCTCGACTATCAGTGACGTCATTATGACTATCCTACTTTTATCATCGTCCATTTTACTTAGACTATGCATGTAACGTTGTTATATC
This sequence comes from Meda fulgida, assembly GCA_030578275.1. NCBI lineage: Eukaryota > Metazoa > Chordata > Actinopteri > Cypriniformes > Leuciscidae > Meda > Meda fulgida. The sequence continues at coordinate 18,982,189 of CM060633.1, read as the reverse complement.
CAATTATTCTATATTTTATTATATGCATTTTGTACTAACCTCATTATATTCAATTTTACTTCGATTTTGTAGTACTAATATTATTCTATTTACTTTCTATTTGATTTTTATTATTATTATTATTATAATAGCCATGTCTAGTATCATGTATTGTATTATTGCCATTTACTTAAATTGTGTATCCTGTAACTTTTTTTTAAATAAAAGATTGATTCAAACTGCATGTACGAGTTATTATTTTACAGCGATCGAAACGACAGCATGACGGAGCTCATGAAAAAGGCTTATTATACACCCTCCAACCCTGGTTCTTTAGGGGATAAAAAACGATTAAAAGAAGCCATCTTAAAAGATAGCGGGGTCCATCTAAGCGATAAAAAGGTTTCAGAATGGCTGTCTGGTGAGGATGCTTACACTTTACACAAAACAGCCCCTATAAAATACAAACGAAATAGAGTAGTCGTGTACGGGGTCGATACGCAGTTCCAGGCCGATCTAGTCGACATGATCACCTATGCCAAGGATAATGACGATAATAAATATCTGCTGACCTGTATAGATGTGTTTAGTAAATATTCGTGGGTTCGCGTGTTGAAGAAGAGTGGCGTAGAGGTTACTAGAGTGTTCGAGTCTATACTCGAAGAGGGACGTGTGCCGCAGAAATTGCAGACGGATCAGGGAAAGGAATTTTTAACAATCAATTTCAAGATGTAATGAAATAGCACGATATTAATCATTTCGCTACCGCTAGCGGTTTGAAAGCCAGCGTCGTGGAACGTTTTAATAGAACGTTAAAAAGTCGAATGTGGTGATTTTTAACGGCTACAAATTCACGACGATACATAGATGTTTTATAAGACATTATGCAGGGGTACAAAGTCAGTTATCACCGAAGTATTAAAATGAGACCCGTGGACGTCAACAAACTAAATGAGGGTCATGTGTTTCAAAACTTGTACGGGGATATAAAGAAGACCGAGAGACCCACATTTAATTTCAAAGTCGGCAACATTGTCAGGATTTCTAAAGTGAGAGGCCCATTCGCCAAAGGTTATGAGCAGAACTACAAGGAAGAATTTTTCACCGTATCCGATCGCATTCCGCGCAAACCACCAGTCTACAGACTCACCGATTACGACGGCGATGTCATCGAGGGAGTTTTTTATGAAAAAGAGATGCAAAAAATAATTGTGAGTAAAAACAAATCTTTTAAGATGGAAAAGATTTGAGGTCAGAAAAAACAGGGGAAATCTACGCTTGTTTTAGTGAAATGGGTAGGCTGGCCTTCAAAATTCAATAGTTATATAGATAAAAAAACTCTGGTGGACTTACAATCTCCTTAAAACAAGCCAGCGTTTAACGGATGAGATCATACGAGTGAAGGACTACCATGGACGATCAAGGTTTCTACGTCACGCTACCGTGCAATGCATCTTCGGCAGTTTACCCCGGAAATCGTATATCCGCCTACACAACCAGGATAGCAAAAGCTATAGAATTGAAAGGACAATGGGAGGTGGGACTAGCCGAAATCGAATATCCTAGAAGCTGGTATAACTTTAATGATGAAGACGGTTATTTCGTCCTACACGCAGCCCCAGGACCTGCGAATAACGCGTCCCCTACAGACAGCGGACCTTTTAAAAAAGACTTATCAGGGTTTTTTGTATCGAGGAAATTAGAAATAAGCGGGGGGTACTACGCAAACATTCGTGCAATCATCCGTTTGATAAATCAAGTTCTCGCACCCTTGGCAGTGTTGGATCACGATGAATTAAAAAACAAAGTGTTTCTGGTCGCGAGACCCAACATTTCAGTCAGTTTCCAAGGTAAACTCGCTACTATTTTAGGAATGATACCGGACGATAATCTCGGACGTTCAAACTACCATGAAGCAGCCTATTTTACTACGAGCGTCACTACGTATGCTCCTCATCAATCCGATATCAACGGTGGGTTCTACACATTGTACGTTTACACCGACATCATCCAATATCAATCGGTCTGCGATTCTTACGTTCCCCTTTTGAGATGCGTACATATATCCGGTAAAAGCAATGACACAGTCATTGCTAGATACGACTGCCCCCATTACGTATCGATAAACAAGGATCACATCACCAGCATTACCATAGAGTTGAAGGACGACCAAAACCGCGAGATACCATTTTCTTACGGGAAAGTCATCGTAAAACTACACTTTAAACCAGCGAATAATTATATTCTTTAGAAATGAGTTATTACTATAATCCTAGAGAGCCCCATACAGCCGACTATGTGGACTATTACCGAAATCAGGCCGGAGGGGGTTTGCCAGGCTATTCCGGCGGATCGATTATGTATGGAGTTGGACTAGGAGGACTTTTCAGAGGTCTGTTCAGGATGGCCATACCTCTGTTAAAAAGAGTATTTAGCATCGCGAAACCCCATCTAAAATCCGCTGCTAAAAATATAGTATCCGACGTCGTCTGAAACGTATTGACGCGTGCCCATAGCAATAATGCTAATGGTCAAGACGGATCAGGGCTGATGGTCATGGCCCATAAGAGGATGTCTAAACCACCGGGTGTGAGGAGGCGTGGCCATTACGGTAAGAAGAGGAAGAAAACAACAAGTGGACCAAAGAAGCGACCAGTCATACGCAGAAAGCGTAAGAAGTCTGTTAGTCGAAAATCATCCGTCAAGAGATTCGTAAAAAACATATTCTAGCATGGCGCTACCGCATCGTATGTCGGGAGAATGCATCAAGTCCGAGTTGGACTTATTTACAGTCCCGCTGACACAGACGGTTATTGAGAAAAACAGTTATTTAGAAGTAGCCCCTTTATCCGCCATATCGGACACCGCCCCATTAGAGTTTTTTATCGCGGGCAACGGCGATGATTATGTAGATCTAAATAACACGATGCTCTACCTACGCCTGAAAATCACAAGACCTAATGGAAACGACATCGTACATCCGGCCAGAGTTGCGTTAATACATTTTCCTGGCGCCACAATATTTTCACAAGTCGACGTGACCCTAGGCGATCGTCTGATATCACAGAGTTCGAACACCTATCCTTATCGATTCATCATAGAGAGTCTGATCAACTATAGTAAAGATTCGTTGGAATCTCTTTTCTCCGCCGGACTGTTTTACAAAGACACTTCTGGTCATATGGATTCTAACGACCCAGTTGGGCGTAACGCAGGGCTGACGAAGAGATCGATCTACACTAGCGAGAGCAAGGTGGTGGAACTGATGGCCCCTATACATAGCGATATATTCTTTCAAGAAAAACTTTTGTTAAACGGTGTAGACATCAAAATACGCCTAATTAGAGCAAAAGATGAATTCTGTCTGATGAGGTGCGATGATGTGGCTTACAAAATAAAATAGAGTCGGCATCCCTATTTGTCAAGAAAGTCACTGTAGCTCCGCCGGTGAGACTGGGACATGCCCAGGCGTTACTCTCGACAACAGCCAAGTATCCCATAGATAGGGTGGTTCTAAAAAATGTCTCCATACCTGAGGGGACGCGTGTTTCAAATCAAGAAAATCTGTTTTTAGGAACCCTACCAAAATCTATATAGCTATGGTCGACAATGACGCATTCACCGGTTCCTACGAAAAAAATCCGTTTGCATTCAAACATTACGATCTGGAGTTCCTAGCCGTCTATGTCGACGGACAACAATTCCCCGCAAAGCCTCTACAACCTAATTTTGAAGCCGGTACGGCTGTACGCGAATTTTATCAGTTGGCGATGACGACGGGGAGACATCTTAAAAACCAAGCACTCTCCATAGACAGGGGTGATTTCCTGAACGGATACACACTTTACGCATTTAACCTGATGCCTGATGAAGACTGCGGTCAGCACATATCCCTCATCAAGTCCGGGAATATCAGACTCGAAGCACGATTCAGACACCCATTGCCGAATACCGTTAATTTATTAATTTACTCGGTATTTGACTCGATTATAGAACTGTCTAATCGCAGACAGGTACTAGTCGATTACTACTGAGATGAATACGCTACAACTCACCGCTATCATGGATAAAATTACGTACAGGATTCATTTTCTCGGGGTGCTACCATGCGATCAACCTCCCAAAAAAACGCTGAGGACCTTACCGTCGATGGCCATCATAAACACTCACCCTGCACAGCTGCCAGGAGAGCATTGAGTCGCCGTTTATTTAACCCAAGATGGACCGTTTTTTTTTTTTCGACAGCTTCGGCAATCCACCCGACAGCCCCCGCTTTCCAATCAGCATCAATAACTGTCTAACAACCAACGATGTTGATCTGTTACATTCCGGCAGACGTGCCCAGGATTTTTCATCGGATACCTGCGGACAGCATTGTGTGTTTTTTCTCTATCATTTAGCTAGAGGCTACGACTATAACCATGTGATGAAATTATACACTGATGATTCTATTAAAAATGATAAAATGGTGTCCCTATTTGTGAAGAGATTAAGACCGTATGTTTGTAATGATAAAATGTTATCATGCATTCACTGTGTGCAGACGTGTTTGACGTATAAATAAAAAGATTAAAATCATTATATCTTTGTTTATCGTCTTTTTATTTAATGTATACATTGAATAGAAATGTTCATTAAAATTCCAACCATTGCTTTCGTTTGAGAGTCGGTGATTTAAACACAGTGTATTTGGACTCTGGAACCGCGTAAGGCGAATATCTTTGTGTTTTTTATAAGGTCTAACACGGCGAGGGCTTGGGGTGCCGGGTTTACGCTTTAGAGAGTTAATTTTGTGTCTGACCTGCTGATTCGGCACTGTAGAAAATGGGATGTTTAATTCAGCAAACGCTCGTAGAAACTCTGTCCATCCTATAGGTCTCCGATCATTCCTAACCTTTTGAGGGGCCGTAACATTTTTTAACAAATCGACCATGTGTGACCCTCGTATGGTGTTGCCCCTGAACACAAACTCGCCTGATTCGTTCCATGCGCTTAGACCTTTAGCTTTAGACATCTTGTCTAATATGTATCTGCTGTTTTTCATGCTTCTCGAAGGGACATTCTTCAGAACTTCATCGACAATATCCTCCCCCACAGCTCTGCCATCTTCAACGATAGCACCAGCAGCACCCCCCTCTGGTTCATCTTTATGACCGGAATCAGTAATAGGTAACGAAAGCGTTAAAACGCTACTCTCACGATCGCCTTGTTTAACAATGTTCAAAAACCTGGTAAGGGTATTGGTGTAAAGTTTGGCTTTTTCGTACGGATTCAAGTCTGTGCGACGTAGAATATTTCTTATGGCGTCATCCAAATCATTCTCTACGCTCCGTTGAATGTTCTCGCGGGGGTTTTCACTCTTCATCTTATCCAGTTGATGGTGTGGAACTAAATACATCTTCTCTGCATACTCCATCCTATCGATTCGCTATTAAACTTGTAATAAAGGGCACTGCGACGCTTAGGAGTGGCAACAGGAATCCACCCTTCTGGTTAAAGACTCGTTTCTTTGCCGTTATGCCAATTGTTTTATCGACTACAAATTTGATTTCGGCTTTTCTCTTTTTCAACTTTCGATACTGTTGCTTATTGACCGGAATGATACCGTAGAGGATGTTAAGAGCCACTTCGCATAGCGCTAAAATGAATTAGTCGGACGCTGATTGTAAAATAAGACGTCTCTGTTTAGGACTGGCTTTATGTAACAGTTTTAACACAGGCAAATGTTTACAAAGTCTGGCAGACATGCTGATTTATAGCGTTCTTCTTCTTTTTTTCGGAATATAAACCACTTGACGGTCGGAAAGTAATCCTGTTCTGAGACGGTACTGCTCCGGAGTTTTCGCTTTATAGTCTATCATTAGGTAACCGAAAGCCCGATCGACAGCGTCGTGATAACACTCCATAAAGTATCTTGTATTTCCCGGGTACATTTGACGTCCTAGCATCGCCACTTGATTGACGTCTCGTGGATTTTTAAACAGAATAATAAAATTGGCGTTTAAGCTTATGGTTCGGCTGGACTTACCCTGGGCAAATAAATTCTGCACTATATAGATAGAGCTGAGATTGCGGTGGTGACAGTATTGGGTGAAAACACGTTGAAGTTCCACGTTACCGCTAGCTTGCTCCATTAAATCATCCACCACGAGCAAGTTTGTCTTGGTGACAGGCAGTAAATCATCATCATTCAGAGTCTGGGGTATTCCTTGCACAAATTTAATGTCGTACAATTGAAGTAAATCATCGTACAAAGTCTGCCAGCAATCATACAACCAAACAATGTTTTCAATTTTCATGGAAATGATATTCAAACCTTTTTCCAACAAAAGTTTTACAAAATATGACTTTCCAGAGTTGGAAGGCCCACTCACGACACAACTGAAAGGGTGTTGAAGTCTGAAATCAAAATCGGAAACATCCTGACCCCCTCTATGCATCATCTGATCAGTAGCCATAAGGAAGTGTGGTGAAATCAGACAGAAGCCTACGTTTATTATAGACCACCTTAAACCTTTTAAAACACATACCATGACTACACCTTGGTTAGGTGTTCTTATAATGGATGCAAGTATGGGGAACAGCAAGCAAATATTGATTATATGTCAGTTACTGCCTTTTGCTTTTGCACGACTCCTTATTTTTGGCATATGATACAAAGGCAGAGTACAGTAACTGCCAAACAAGAGTCAAAGGTCAATTTTGAGCTCAAGATTTTTTGCATACAAACATTTCTTCATTATAGCAACTAGTTGTCCTATAATACTTTTGTCTGGACAAAACAGAAACTTTAAAGTCATTTTTCTCAGTTTCACACTCTAGCGAGTTAAGGTCTTTTGCCTTTGCAGGGCAGTATAATGCAAGGCTAATCGACATAGCCTGTAGAATCCTAGAATTTTATAAAATAATATATTTTTTTTGTCTCACTCTGTGTTAAGAAGCAACATGGAACCACAGAAGTTATTTCAAACATGACTGACGTGTGTATACTTATTTTGTGATTTTGGAGCAAATTTTTTTTATTAATCTCATAAATTGTCGTGTTTGACCCTAAGTTAAGCAAACATACTAGCTATCCCTGTTGCCAAGAGCGAATTTTGAAAATAAAGTCCACGTAAGACCATTTGAATGTTTTTTAAGAAGGGCAAAAGCAAAGAACGGTAAGTGAGAGGTCTGATCAAAGAAATGTTGGATTAAAATGGTATGAATAAAAAAGTGCCAGTACAACAATAAAGTAGAATACGGGTTAACATGTTAAATAAAATACTTTTTTTCGTTCTACTAAAAATATGCCGGTAGCCCACTGTTGCTATAGCAACGAGCTACATTTTTATGTGCATCTGATTGACGGATAAATCCTGCAATCTTATTTCACTGTTTTTGCTAATGTTGAGGTTATCATACAGCTTCATACAGTCACGGAGAGTGATGAAGCAGACAGGTGAGTAAAATATAACTGATGTTTATGAAGCACGGTTGAACAGAAGCACAGAAACCAGCAGATGTGGGATCGGATGACAAGGATAGCAGGTAAGTGGAACAGGTAAGGGTCGAGGTTGAGTCTGTGTGTCCATGGAAATCAGACAATACGCGTTTCCATTACAGATTTGCGCAAATGTTTTGCGCTATTTTCTAAATGTCGATAAAAACTATTGCGAAATGACAGCGTTTCCTTAACCGGTGTTATGCGACTAAAACTCGTTCTCTCGTGATAAGTCATTCAAAAAATCATGGGGGCAGACACTGGTAGGTTCATGTATATTGTAGCCACCACACTACCCGTTATTTATAATCGAAGGAGACGTTTGTGCATTATACAAGCATTAATGGCAAGGCAAGCCCTCTATACTTGGGAGTGGCCGCGTATGCATTTTTTCTGGGAAGTTGTAGTGCGCGATTTCACAGAGGACCTGTGGATTCTGAATTTCTGGATGAACAGATCAACTTTTTTGGAGTTGTGCAATGCAATCAGGCCTCTTGTATCACCTGCTGCATCATGCCCAAGGGAGCCAGTTTCTACAAATAAAAGCATAGCAATAGCTGTTTATAAACTGGCTACCTGTGCAGAGTACAGGGTAGTGGTTGAGACATTTGGGGTTAGCAAAACAACTGTCCACAGGTTTGTGTATGGTGTATGCCAGGGCTATATGCACAAAACTTATGAAGCAGTACAATGCTTTGACAAATGTGCAGGAGGCACAGCAGATTGCACAACGCAATTATGAGGCACACAGAATACCTCAAGTCTATGGTGCAATTGATGGAACTCATATCCCCATTCGTGCCCCAAGTGATGGGTATAGGGATTATGTAAACAGAAAAGGTTGGACATCCATTGTTCTGCAGGCTGTTGTAGATGACCAGCTAATGATTAGAGATATCTGTGTTGGGTCACCTGGCAGCGCACATGATGCCGGGGTGTTTGCCACATCCAATCTGTTCAGGTATTTGAGCATGTTTATATACCATTTCAGCTGTTGCATTTTTAAAGACATAGCACCGACAACACTTAAGTAAATATATATATGTATATATATATATATATATATATATATATATGAGCTGTCACTTTTGTGAAAAAATCCTGTTCGATTTTTGAGACATAAGTGTTCATTGAATCGATTGTAAAATCGATTTTCCATGTCTAAAGACGTTTCCATTTTTAAAACCAAATATAGGCAAATCCACGGACAACTAACCGGCTTTCGTACAAACGTAAAGAGTGCTGTTGAGATGCGCACAAGACAGCAATATTTCTGATGATTTATTGCCGTGAGGTTTTGTGCACAATGAAAAAAGGAGTGCAATATTCAGGGTTTGAAATTAACACCTGCCAATCCGGAAAAAACGCGGGTAAAAAATAACTTTGGCGGGAAACGCTGTCAAATCACGAGCCAATTTGGCGTGTTTCTGTTTACTAATTTTTCTGGGGGAGTTCGTGTAGCCAAATCTGCGCGGATTTAGCGCAAATATGCAACTCGTGAGTCATCGTGTTATTTTAAATACATTGTATTGGGCAGAATCTGCGCATTTCTGGCTTACTTGAACACACACATCACTAAGCAACAAATAACGGCGAACGACTTGTTCACTTACATTGAAGTAATAGTGAATATTAAAAAGCATTTGGTTAACAGAAAAGACATTGTTATTTTCCAACATCCTACATGTTCTGTGTACTGTATTGATCTGTCCACCTAAAACACATTTTTGGTAAAAAAAAAAAAAAAAAAAAAAAGGTTGTTCAAATCGATTCCCTGTTTTCGTTTTCGAAACTTGTGTTGGTTGGTCCAATCGATTGTGCAATCGATTTTCGAACGTAAAGTGACAACCCTAATATATATATATATATATATATATATATATATATATATATATATATACACACACAGTATATGTGTGTGTGTATGAGTGTGTGTGAGTGTGTGTGTGTGTGTGTATATATATATATATATATATATATATATATATATATATATATATACATATACATATACAAATATATATATACACACACACACACACACTACATACATGTATATAACATGGACTGTTTAATGGTAGCCTGTAGGTACAGTGCTGTGCAGTCAATACTCCCCACTACCCCACACTACCAGGTTACAGCATACATACAGTCGGCAACTAGTCATAGTTGGGGGTGTGGTCTGGCGTGGCGAGGGTGGAGTTGGCGGGGGGGGGGGGGGGACACCACGAACATTGTGTGTATTTGAATGACAAAAATGTTGTATTGCGAGTCATTGACGCCAGCCGACCGGCAACGGTACATTGCAAAATTAACTGCAATAGGTTATGATTGCCCTTATTTAATGACAAACTGGGTCAATGACCCAACCAAATGGCCAGAGGTGTCGTTTCCATTCCATACATATTTTGTTATCTGGTTGAATCTCCAGGTAAGACATTGCAGTAGCTGTAGCGGTAACATTAGCCTATAATTCAATCAACTCTCGTATATGTTTCATACTATAACTCCATAAAACCTTGTCACTTACCAATTGTACGTATTCACTCCAAACTATTAATCCTTTTGTAAAAGATGAATAAAACGGTGATCAGTAGTACAAAGTTGCCGAGGGACTGTGCTGACAGTTATCCCTAACTCACAGAATGCAGTCTGCATTGAGTGTAGACCTTGAACTACACCATAGGTTTACGGCTCACGTCATTACGTAGCGATTGGCCTATCAAGCGAGCCTTCAGCTGATAACGCTAATGTGAATGAGACATCCCTTATGAAAAACAACTATAGCTATCTTATAGTATTTTAGGACAAGGTTACAGTTATCCTATAGGAATACTGTAGTATTTTGGGACATACTAAAGAAGTACTATAGAGGTATTACAGAACATCAAAGAAGTATTATACACTACTATAGAAATCTTATAGGATTACTATAGTTATTTTTCGTAAGGGATGCAGACAAATCTGGCCCAATTGCCTAATACGAGTTTAACACCCACTACTATATCACACAGGGATCTAGCTACTCACACTGTGCTAGAAGTGCTTCCCTGGCCCTCCTCCAGGTTCGCCGGCACCGATTGATAAACGCCTGAACCGAGGGAACCGCAGCTTCAGGACCCTGTGAAGGAAACAGAGGAGGTTGGTACCCAAGACTGCAAGAAAACGGGGATAACCCAGTAGACGACACCGGCAAGGTGTTGTGAGCATACTCAAACCACGTAAGCTGCTGGCACCAGGAAGAAGGGTTATGAGAGGCCAGACAGCGGAGAGCCCTCTCGAGGTCCTGGTTCGCGCGCTCGGTCTGGCCGTTGGTTTTTGGATGGAATCCTGACGACAAACTAGCGGTAGCGCCAATCTGTCGACAGAACTCCCTCCAGAAATGGGAGATGAACTAGGGCCCCCGGTCAGAGACCACGTCCTCCGGAAGACCATGGATCCGAAAGACGTGGTCGACGACCTTCTGGGCGGTCTCCTAGGCTGAGGGGAGTTTGGGAAGGGGAATGAAGCGATCCACTACAGTAAGGACAACCGTATTGCCACTGGACTCTGGTAACCCTGACACAAAGTCCAGCGCAATGTGGGACCAGGGACGGGAGGGAACGGGAAGGGGTTGGAGCAAACCAGCGGGTACAGAATTAGAGGACTTATTTTGGGCACAGACCAAGCAAGCGACTACAAAACCACGGTCACCCCCCCCCCCCATGCCAGGCCACCAGAAACGCTGGCGAATGGAAGCCAACATTCTCCTTACTCCCGGGTGGCAGACCAGCCTGGAAGAGTGGCCCCACTCCAGAACCCCCGGCCGAACCGACTCCGGAACGAACAGCAGGCCCACCGGGACCCTCTCTGGTACCTCAGCCCCCGACTGGGCCTGCCTGACGCGTCTCTCGATGTCCCAGGTGACGGACCCCACCACACGACCTGGAGGGAGGATGGTGTCTGGAGGGGCTGCGTCCTCCGAGACAGGAAACTGACGAGAGAGCGCATCAGGCTTGACATTTTTAGAGCCCGGCCGGTAAGACAGGGTAAAATTAAAGCGACCGAAGAAAAGTGCCCAGCGAGCCTGCCTGGAATTCAACCATCTGGCGGTCTGGATATACTCCAAGTTCCGGTGATCTGTCCAAACCAGAAAAGGCTCTGCTGCACCCTCCAACCAGTGGCGCCACTCCCCCAAAGCCAGCCGCACTGCCAACAGCTCACAGTTGCCGATGTCGTAGTTCCGTTCTGTGGGAGACAATCGGTGAGAGAAGTATGCACAAGGGTGCAATTTGTTGTCAAGGGAAGATCGCTGGGAAAGAACCGCTCCGACACCTATCTCTGATGCATCAACCTCCACAATGAACTGCCGGGTGGGGTCTGGAGTAATTAATATAGGGGCGGATGAAAACCTCTTCTTGAGTTCATCAAAGGCCGCCTGAGCGGACGAGGACCAGTAAAACGGTGCCCTTGTGGAGATTAACGCAGTCAGAGGGGCCGCCACCTGGCCAAAATTACAGATAAACCGCCTGTAAAAATTAGCAAACCCAATAAAACTTTGTAGTGATTTTCGATTGCCAGGTGTGGGCCAGTTGGAGACGGCTCTTACCTTAGCGGGATCCACACAAATCCCCTCCACCGAGACGATGTGTCCCAAGAACGGAACAGACTGGTTGTGGAAGGAGCACTTCTCCGCCATTAGCAAACAGTCGGTTCTCCAGCAGCTGCTGCAGCACCCGTCTGACGTGCTGAATGTGTACCTGGAGTGAACGAGAAAAGATCAAGATGTCATCCAGATACACAAAGACAAACTTGTTGATCATGTCTCTCAGCACGTCGTTGACGAGTGACTGGAAGACGGCTGGGGCGTTAGTCAAACCGAAGGGAAGAACCCGGTATTCGAAGTGCCCCGTGGGGGTGTTAAAGGCCGTCTTCCACTCGTCCCCCTCCCTGATCCGAACCAAATGGTATGCGTTGCGGAGATCCGGCTTCGTGAAGAACCTTGCCCCCTGCAGGATCTCGAAGGCCGACGACATCAACGGCAGGGGGTACCGGTTCTTTATGGTGATGTCGTTCAGCCCCCGATAATCAATGCAGGGGCGCAAAGAACCATCCTTCTTCACGAAGAAGAACCCCGCCCCCGCCGGAGAGGAAGAAGGACGAATATTGTCAGCCGCCAGAGACTCTGATAGATATTTCTCCATGCCCCCCCGTTCGGGGGCGGACATGGAGAACAACCGCCCCTTAGGCGGAGAAGTGCCAGGAAGAAGGTTGATGTCGCAATCTTAGGGACGGTGCGGAGGAAGAGATGCGGCCCGGGAGTGGCTAAAGACCGCCCTCAGATCGTGGTAGACCTCAGGAACTCTAGAAAGATCGATCGGCTCCTCCTGCAACACAGGGACAGAGGAGACAGGAGACAAGGCAGACACAAGACAAAGGGCATGGCAATGTGGACTCCATGATAAGATAGTGCTCTCAGACCAGTTTATGTGAGGATTGTGAGTGGTTAACCAGGGGTGACCGAGGATCACGGGCGTGAGGGGTGAGTGACAAACAAAAAACACTATTTCTTCTCGGTGATTACCAGAGGTGATAAGCTCTAAAGGAACAGAGGTCTGAGAAATAGTGGTCAGTACCCTGCCATCTAAGGCAAGAGCAGTAAGAATAGGAGAGAGAGACTGAAAAGAAATGCCTCTTTTTGAGGCCCAAGAAAAATCAATAAAATTCCCTTCGGCCCCCGAATCAATGAGGGCAGAGAGTTGGTGGACAGCACCTTTATGAATGACTGAGGTTGGAAGCATGGAGTGAGAACCAGTGGATGGGGTGGTGGAAGTAGCGCTCGCCAGTATCCCCATGTTTACTGGTGAGCGTTGGCTTTTGCCGGGCAGGAAGAAGCAAAATGTCCGGGTCGACCACAATAAAGACATAGTCCCTTGGACAGGCGTTTCTGTTTCTCCTCTGCAGACAAACGGTACCTGCCCAACTGCATAGCTTCCGGAGCGGATGGATGGTCTGGAGCAGCTGACATGGAGGAGGTAGGTGTGAGGTCGACTAATGATGGGGATGGAGGGAACCGAACTCTCCTACGAAGATCCCGACGGTTGTCTAAGCGAATGGCCAGGTCAACAAGATCATCCAGGTGTTCAGGAAGTTCACGGGCATATACCTCATCCTTTATGTCGTCCTCCAGCGCCTCCGTAAACCTGGCCACCAGTGCTGCTTCATTCCACATACTTGAGGCCGCGAGGGTGCGGAACTCAACGGCGAAGTCCGCCACTGAGCGTCTCCCCTGACGCAAAGCTGCCAACAGCCGCGATGCCTCCTTACCGAGCGCTGAGCGGTTAAATATCTTGACAAATTCTGCCTTGAAGCTGAAAAAGTCCTCGCAGCACGCTGCCTCTGCAGCCCAAACGGAAGTGGCCCATTCCCGGGCCCGACCAGCGAGAAGGGAGATGACGAACAGCACTCTGGCAGTGTCTGTGGCATACGTGAGGGGTTGCAGGGAAAAAAATCACCTCACATTGAATCATGAATGCACGACACATTGTAGGCTCACCGGAATAAATGGGAGGGTTGTTGATACGTGGTTCGGGAGTGACAAGAAGGCGTTCGATGACCGGTGACACAGGGTTGCGATCGATCTGCATCCGGCGAATAGTCTCTGTAAGTTCAGTGACCTGGTTGACTAGTGAGTCCATGGTTTGATGAGCGGCCACCAGCTCCCCTTGATGCTGTCCTAGTAGCACATCCTGGGCCTCCACAGCTGAGTGTTGCTGAGACTGATCTGCTGGGTCCATCCTGGTCAGTGTGTACTGTTAGGGTGGAGCAGAGACAACAGGAACCCAAGAGCAGATCAACTGAAAAAAGGATTTATTGTCCAAACAGGTTGAAGGAACACAATACAAAACAAAATAAATTGGTAGCCGAGCCACCAAGTAAGGGAGCGAGACAGAGGCGAAATCCAATGGACAGGCTGAGGTCAAAACCAGTAGCAGACCAACCGTTTCAGGGAAAAAGCCAAGGCAATAATCCAGGACGACTGCAGGGGGTCACAAACCGGTTGAGGAAGCTGAGATGAGATAGGGAACAGGAACTAGGCAAATACCTACCAAAGACCTGTCGGCGAGCTCGTTCACTTGCAAATTGGGCTTAAATTGGTCTTAAGATCCTGTAGTGTGAACTTGGCATTACCTGATGAATCCAACGATAGACCCATTAAACAGACAGTCATCTCTGAGTCTTCATTCTTGTCATCTAATGTCAATGTGTTTACATGTAAGTAGTAAGAACCTATATTACTTAGAAGAGTATATCATTGAATGTATGTATAGCTTTATGGTTTATAGCTTTTTAGCTTATGAATTATGATTGGAACAATCAAAGTTTTACGTAAACAAAGCACGAGGATAACAACCATTCTTGTTAAAAAACAGGCTAATTCATATTATATCAGGTCATGCCAACAAATAAAATAAAAGAATGTTTGCTTTACCTATGCTGTTTAGAACAGTGTTCATCGACATCACAATAGGTCTCTGGCCAAGTATTTCTGTCAGGACCACTATCGTCAAATATCGTAGCATACATATTGGATTGGCGGTATGGTTCCGTTCTGGCGAGAACTCCCTGCGCATCCATGCAGCCTAGCATGGATAAGAGCAGGGAGAACAGCAATAACCCCCCAAAACAAAACCATATGCCAATATCCCCCTAACCCAACTGACAGCGCAATCTGGATGCTTTTACCTGAGTGAGCCAAGGCAACAAGCATGTTGCCAATACCTGAAAAGCTTGAGCAAGAGCATGTTACCAAAATACGGAAAGCATTTAGCAACAAGTATGTTTCCCTTACCTGGATGAACGAATATGTTGCCAATACCCGCATAAGCCATAGCAACAAGCATGTTGTTGATACCCGAAATCCTTGCAGTAAACATGCATATTGAAATTAATGACATACCACCTGAAATGAAAAGTGGAAATTGAGATATCGAAATTAATCAGCTGCTTGCTTGCTTGTATCCATAGTCCAGTTCCAGTTTCTTGAGTGACGACTGTGCTAGAGATGAGAGATGGAGATTTCCTTTTCAATTATCTTTTTCATTGAAAGTAAGTCACAATACTGAAGTAATGCTGGTGAAAACTTCCAGTTCACACAGAATTAGCAACACATGTCATTATACAGCTGGTTGATTTAATGCAACAAGCGTGATGCTGATATTTAGATATATTCATTCACAAATATGTAGGTTGTTGACGTGTACTGCGTACACTGTCACCTGTAAATGATGTCCTAACCTTGTTATACTTTGATGTAGTTTACTTCTGTAGAAACCAAGCAAAATAAGAAAAAAAGATTAGTTGTTATTTGATTTTTTTCATACTACCCCCACCACAACTGAGGCTGATATAATGATTACATCCTGATGTTAGCTTTATATGTTGAGCACTATAGATCAATTTCGAGCCGACGTCACAGTTACGTCACGGCACTAGCTGGTGGCAGAACAAAGGGAAAATTGGAGGCGGCAAATACAAACCAGCAAAGATCTAGCTACATAATAAGGAGCTTAAATTATTATTATTATTATTAAATGTCATCTTGTTGTGTTGTTGGGTGCAAGAATCAATGAAAAATGAATGTCACTCTTTGGCGCTGGCTAGGCAGAACTGCAGATTGTACCACACAAGTCTACATGACCATTCAGCACATAGTGACCTAGCACATTAAGATGAAATCAGATTTTCTCCAGTCATTGTTAAAAACAAGCTAACAAAACTTGCAGACTTGCGTTAGTGAAGCGGCCAGAGGGATTGTTCTGCCACCATCTAAGCTCCGCCCACAAAAAACGTCACCATGTTTACCAACTGAAAATTGGTCTATAAATCCAATCTATGGGGGAAGCATCACCCCAAGCTGGATCAAAAAAGGACACATTGCAACAAGCTTTTTGCTGTAGCCAAAGCTGGTTTCATCGGCTGTGGAGGTGAAGATGACGACTCCCATGATTCCACACTCCTTCACAGGACCATCAAGCTATGATGTTGTTAGTGTTGAATACCAGACCTCTGCAGTTAATGTACTGTGTACTAATAATGTTACTGATATCTAGATAGCTTTAGCCACAAGCATGTGGTGACTTTAACACAGCATGTAGCAATAATCGGATAGAATGAAGACCAATTTCCAATGCAACCAGCATAAAACAATGCTTGATTATGACAGCATGTGCTAAGCACAGTATGCGCTATAATACTTAAGCCTAAGTAACAAGCATATATTCGATAGCATAGCACTAGCAACCACCATACAGAACTGATAGCAGTGTTGCTGAAATGACAGCATATTGCTGATGCCTGATAAGCTTAGCACAGCATGTAACAATGACACCAGATATAAGCTTAAAACACAGCCATGTCCAAATATGACTGGGCTAAATAACCTTAAAAGTACAACACCATGTTTCCATGAGCAACTAACAGCTTTTAATGCAAGCAGTTTTCAGTAGCCACTAGATAGGTCTAGCCTTAAAACAAACAGTGTTTCAATAATAGTTTTTTTTTTTTTTTACTAAATATGCACAGCTTAAATATACAAACCATGGTGAATGTCAGCCTATAAAAATGCAAGCCCTTAAATAAAAAAGCATTCAAGCACTGTGTAAAATACACTACAGCTTTAAGAACGCCAAGTTTCCAAGAACTAGATAGAGCAAGCGTGTCCGATGCTGCTGAAGGAACTCAACGGAATAGTGACTGTTAACTGACTTTTTTAGAGCTGTGCCACAGCAGAGATTATTCCGTTTGCAGTTTGCACCATGAATTGTTAATTCCTATCACAGCCAGCCCAGCAAGCAATAGACATCATTTCAACGTCTCGGTTAAATATTGACCCGATATAGTCCGGCTATGTGTAACCCACTTCTAGCCAAAATAACATTGAATCTGGTAACTTGTAATTTTTTCTCCAAAATAACTTGCGAGATGTATGAAATTCCAACCTATAAGCAAAGTCAACTGTAATTAAGGTGTTTGGTTTCATTTCTTTGACATGTTCTTATGTGTAGGCTGTGCGTAGCCACTATTTAGCTCGTAGTCAGACATAGTATAGTCAATCACGAATATAGTCAAAACTGATTGATTGTAGTTTTGTGGCCAGGCAGAAATCCCATCATGTTCTCATCAGTAATAATATCTACAAGGCGCAAGTGTCATGTCAATTTGTTTCATTAAATGATCGAATGTATTGACGATTTAGCTCTGAAATGGATGGGCTATATGCAGTCTGCTTTTAGCCCACCCGGCGAGATCAGGCAATCAGTGTCTACATTTAACGGATTGGCTATAGCCCTGATTTAGACCAGCGATTAGTATAGCCAAAATAGTCTTACAATTGTTTACATGTTGTTCGCACACGCAGCTTCATGTTTGCTTTCACACATAACATGTATACACAATCTACGATATTATTTGACTCTTTCATTTTAAATGAAATAAAAATGCAATTACATTTCTCAACCGCTAGATGGCAACAGCCCTACTGAGACATAACTACTGGCACTGTGAGACTTGATAGTTAGTAGAGATCACTGTTCTCGCGATCGTTTGATAAACATTTTCACCAATTTAAACGTGACAGAGAGCATTGCATTCACTAGTCAGTCGAAAAGAACAGGTAAAATAAATTCCTACTTTTGTCTTGTAAGTATCTGTGTTTTCGTTCTGACATATGCTCATTTTTTAACTAAATTATTTGTTATCATGTGTTGTTGGAATCGTGACATTTTAGCGGGTAACAGTGTAGACTAGAGTAAGCCAGTGCATGTTAACATGGTACATGCACGTGCATTGTAACCCCATGTGTCCATGTGCCAGGGCCGTGCACAGGGGGGTGGCCCGGTGGCTAGAGCCACTGCCCCTCTGCCCTCATCGACTGAGGTGCCCCTTCCCCACCCCCACTGCTCTGCTCAATGCATTCCACTGATTCCGCTAATCCGCTCCAGGTTTTCCCGCTCGCTCCGTAGCATCACTCGCATTATGTGTGTATGCGGCACTCTCTTGAAACTGAGAGTGAACACGACAGTTCACGAAAGCTGTCGCATTAACAGGTAGGCTTTGCAAGACAGTGGTTGAATTGAAATTAGTCATTTGTTTTTTTTGTATTTATGTCGGCAATGTTTTGCTCTTGGTCTTTTACTAGTGGTAACAACTTGTACAACATATCCACGTTCTTAGAATTAGCTACTTGTCTAATCAAATTATTGTACTCTCGATCAGATCTAATACAAATAACTCAATTTTCTGTTGTTGGCACACTTTGTAGACAACCTCCCCCCAAAAAACAATGCCTTCACAAAAAAGAAGACAGAGACCGAGAGAAAGAGCGAAGGGAGGCTGCTAAAGGCAGTTCAACACTGCAAACATGGATTCAAAGCTCCAGCAAGCCAGCAGGTAAATCATCATATAGAACAGTAACAGTTAGCAGACAGTTTGTCAGTTTAATTCTTGTAAGTATATTTCCCATTATAATCACTTGTCTTAGTTGGGAGACTAACACATCATAGGCTCTAAATGAGTTGTATATTAGCATAGTAAATAGATTTATGCTGTATGCGTATATGGAATTAAATGTCTGTTACTTATTACTCCATTGAAGATGAGGTAGAGACAGGCTCAGAGTGAGGAAGAGCCCATTTAGCATCAGCCAATTCAGACACTTACAGGTAAGTGTTGTTAAACTGGCTGACAGTAAAGGATTCTGAATATGCTAGAGTTTGATGACAAGAAAGATAGACATTCAATTATTTGAATGGAAGAGTAATTATATTACAAGAACATAAATTGAATTAGCACTAAGCCTAACAATTGTATTTAAAATATGATTGTAAACGGTTTGTTATTCATTCTGTATATTAAGATGAAATTGCCTCAGAATCAACTCAACAGAGTAAAAATGAAGGGCTTGGAACTGAGCCAGAGACAGAAAAATTTCAGAATGAGAAAGAAAGGCAATACAATGAGACAGAGAGGGAAGAGACAGACGCAGAACAGGAAGAAGTGGAGAGTGAGGCAGCCACAGCCATCATGTACACAAGGGAGAAAAAGCCGGAAGACTTTTTTTGCTTCAGTTACAAAATCCATCAGATCCTGCTCATGTAAAGAAATACAATATAACGTACAATGTGGCCTTCACAAAATTTTCAAATTCAGTAGGAACCTATCATCCAGTTTTGCCGTTCCCAAAAAATGAACAATTGACGTTTGCAGTGGCGGTTCTACATTGAATTACACCCTGGGCGAGACCCCCTTCGAGCCACCCCCCTATTGCTATATTAATCTAACTTTCAGGGAGGAACCATTAGCTCATTGGTAACTGCCTCGATTCTCGAATTCTATGCATGGCACACTTTTAGTTATGACTTGTTAAACTATAGGCTTACTTTTTCACGAAATAGAGTTTTTAAAAGTGAAAGTGGCCGAGAGCTACTTACAATACTTAATAATAACACAATACTTAAATCTCTTAAATAATGTCTCATAACTCTCGTATTAACAACTATCCAAACTGTTTTAGACCTAAACTAGCTTTTGTAGGACTATGTCACCCTTAAATGTCAGAGAAAAGGACAGAATCAGAGATTTATTTTTTTTATAGAAAATTGTACTTTGCATATTATAGGCTGCTGTAAAAACACATAATTATAGTTGATTTTAGTTGATCATTATGAAATTATTTTCATTTCATGAATATAGTGACCAAAATGATCACGGTTAAACACAGAATCTTGTTAAAAAAAAGTAGGCCTATAAACAATGAAATCAATTCACCAAGTTAATAACATTAAAGATTTTAAAGGACTGTCTTTTATGTTATCTACTAACATGTAGCCTACACGTTCAAATAAAGTTTTGACAAAAAAGGTTTTATAAAAAGAAAGCTCACATATTTCAGCATTCAGAGTCAAAAAAGATAAATTACTAATACATTTACAATGCACAGCTTATCTTTTATTATTAATAGTAAAATTCGGTCCGATTTTCCCATGGAATCTGTCCATGCACTGCGCTCTCGACAACGACAAGGAAGTTTTAGTAGCTAATGGATTTCCACCACAGAAAAACGCTTGCTGTAGCTCTGCTACAAGATTTATTTACGGAGAAGAGAAAAAAAGTTTCTAAAAAGTTTCCAAACTAAAAAAAATTTTTTCTTCTCGCTGCCCCTGAGGGCGTCGCTTCAATTATGAGTGCGCATCCCGCGCGCCTACATTTGAAATAACGAACTCGAGCACGCAATATGTGAACGCAATTGGTGAGCTTCCTCCAATCAGGAGACCCCCTTGACATTGCTTCTGTGCACGGCACCTTCTCAGCAAGCAGGGGCGCCATTACTAATAATTGGATTGAAGTTAGAATTGAATAGAATAGAATAGAAAACCGCTTTGCGGCGCAGGAGAGGATTTTTTTTTAACTGCTCGTGCCGCCCCCCATGTGACATGAAAAAATGCCGCCCCGGGCGACTGCCCGGTTCACCTGTGCCTAAAACCGCTACTGGACGTTTGTTTCAGGGAGAGTTCGTTTCACTGTTTCAGCTGCAGGCTTTTCATGAATGATGAAAAGTATAAGAGCAGGACAGGTTGGAAGTCAGTGGGGTTAAGTCTGTGGAAGCAAGCTAAAGGAAAAATGAAGGAGCATAGCAGGACAGAGTCACACATGCTAGGCATGATTTGGTGGAATGCCTTTAAAAGAAAAACATTGGATACAGCATTGGAAAAGGCAGACTTTAAGATACAAGCAGCCAAAGAAAGAGAAAGACAAAATAACAGGGAGATTATCTACCGACTGATTGATATTATATTGTACTTAGCGGAACAAGGCATGGCATTCAGGTGTGACAATGAAAGCCTCTCAAGTTCAAACAGAGGAAATTTCTTAGTGCTTGTAGAGTTGTTGGCCAATATGACAGTGTCCTTAAGCTTCATCTTGACAACATCAAAGAAAAACAAGCATCATGTCAAAAACCTCAGGTGTCTCTCTCCTCTCAAACCGAATACAAAATGACCTTATTAGAGCAATGGCTATTTATGTGAAACGGGAAATACTGAAGGAATTAAGGGAAGCGTCAATATTTTCAATTTTACTTGATGAGACTACTGATGTATCACACATCAAACAGGTGTGCTTTGTGGTGCGTTATGTACATGACATGACCATAAAGGAGCGCTTCATTCAGCTCTGTGATGTTCGGTCAACAACAGGAGAACAGCTTGAAAACCTAGTAATGAACTTGCTGAAGGAGAACCAGCTGAAATTTGAGGACATCCATGGTCAGGGTTATGATGGAGCAGCCAACATGAGTGGGCCTTACAAAGGACTACAGTACATAATACAAAAGCAAAATGAAAAGGCATTATATGTTCACTGCCATGCTCATTGTTTAAATCTTGTATTAGTGGAGAGTGCAAAGTCAAGCATTCACTTTGTCAGTTTTTTTTTACAGTAATTGAAAAACGATACACCTTCATTGCCAACTTCACAAAACGACATGCAGCTTTTGTTCAAACACAGCAAGCCATGAATCCTGGCCAGCGTGCCCTTTAGCTACAGAAGCTCTCAGACACCTGATGGACCTGAAGGGAAACAGCCCTCATGCCTCCCTGCAGTTGTGCAATTCCTGGAAGATCTGACCGAGTCTGAGCCACCTGATCTAGCTGCAGGGGATGCACACATGCTGTTGCACAGAATTAACTTTGAATTTATTCTTTGCTTGGAGATAACAACTCCAATATTCATGGAAACAGCAGTTGCTTCAAATGCTCTTCAGCGGCAAGACTTGGACTTGGCAGCAGCATTACACTGTTGTAAATGGTGTCATTAGCAGAATGAACTGAAGAGCTATTCAAATAAATATTTCACAATGCCACCATTCAAACAGAGACAAGAGGGGTCAATGTGCCTAAAGAGATTTAGGACAAGCAAGGCGGCGAAAAGTACCAACAAAGTTTAAGTACTGCTCCAGATCAGCAACAGAGGACCACCAGCCACAGACTTTAGAGGAGTACTACAGAGGAAGGATGTACTTCACTTTTTCGGATTCCCTGATTCAGGAACTCCACAGGCAATTTCAAGGGAAGGGGAACACTGACAAAATTGTGATGTCACTGCATTGTTTGATTGAGCCATCAAAGTGGAAAGACACTGCAGATGCTGAAGCACTTAATGCTGCCCATATTCTCTGTGAGTTTTACGGATATCAAGAGGAGGAACAGCTGCAAACTGAGCTTAAGAGTTTTCCACTCTTCATTCACATGCTCACAAAAAAGTGCCCATGCAATTTTGGAAACATTTAAGGAGTTTGATGCTCATGTTGTGTTTCCAACACTTTTTAAGCTGCTGAAAATCTTTGCAACACTACCTGTCTCAACAGCCACTGTTGAACGCTCATTCTCGAAGTTGAAGCTGGTGAAAACTAAACTTCGTAATGTGTGTGGACAAGAATGACTCTCTGATCTTCTGCTTCTGGCCATTGAAAAAGACATCCCAATCATAAATTGGAGGTTAAATGATTAAATGATGAATAGACATGAATATACCAAAGCACATATTTGACGTTAAATGCTAACATCAGTTTTCTTATTTGTTTTAGTTAATATTGTTACTGAGTTTTATATCTCTCACTAGCAAAGCTGAGAAAAGCTACATGGTATTTGTCATTGTTAAATTATATTTCCCTACATATCTACAAAACATTTGAAAATTGATGTAAGGATTTAACGTCAAATATGTGCTTTGGTATATTCATGTTACAACGTATCAATTCAACTGAACCCTGCCTTTACCTGCTGAATGCATGGAACATATTTGCAATGTGCAAAACAGCACGTTGACAGACAAACAAACAGTAGACATGTGAACGTCCACATTATTGAGCACTGTCCATTTTATAAGAGAATTTTCATGACATAATATCTTTATTCATATTTATTGCATGTTTATAATATAATTCTAGATGCTTCAGAATAATAATAAAAAAAACTAAAATATACTCTCTGATTGTCACACGGCAAAGCAGTGGGGGAAAAACATAAACATAACCATATCAACCATAGTCTGTACACACTAAAAATTATTTGAGAGGTTTTGAATAAAAAAATAAAGCGAAACATTCAAACTACTCACCTGCAGGTGGTTATCCATCGTGCGCTCTGTAATGTATTTGAGTTGATGTTACAATACCTGATGGCCACTAGAGTTTTTCTCAGTGTAATGGGGGCATCGACTTATGGACTTTTACGTAGTCTCATTGCACCAGCTAAGGTCCAGGACTATGGAATATGATGAGATTGTGAACACACTCCAAGCACATTTTACCCCAGGCCCATTGCGATTGCAGAGAGGCTCAAATTTCACAAACGAAATCAAGCAGAGGGGGAAAGTGTCGCACAATACGTGGCGGTGTTAAAGAAACTGGCAGATCACTGTGAGTTTGGCAACAATCTATATGACGCACTGAAAGACCGATTCGTGTGTGGCCTGATTCGTGTGTGGCCTGAGTAGCGAGTCTATACAAAGGAAACTATTGACCGAATCGGAGCTCACGTATAAAAAGGCTGTAGATATAGCGATGTCAATGGAGGCTGTATCTAGAGAATTACAGCACTTGAGCAACTCATTGAAAGTAAATGCCATGTCTCTGTCGTCAGAATCGCCCAAGGAGAAATATTATAGATGTGGAAAGTCCAATCATATCCAAAATGAGTACTTTTACAAAGATCAAGTGTGTCACAAATGTGGGATGAAAGGCCACATTTCACGTATGTGTAAAGGTAATAAGACAGAGGAGAAAACACTTAGAACTACAGTAAAAGGGAAAAGTGGAAAATGGAAGGGACAGACTAAGAAAAGACAAATTCACCGAGTGGATGCTAATATGGAAAAGAGTGAGTAAGAGACAAATTCGGACACGGAACTGACACTACACAAAGTGACAGCAACACTGCACAATTCTCCACGGGTGAACAAAATGAAAAGTGAAACTGATTTAGTGTCATCTGTAACAAAAAGTACAACTAAAAATTGAGGGATTGCCAATTGATATGGAAGTGGATACTGGGGCGGTGGTCTCTATTATCTCAAGTGAACTGTACAGAGATAAACTGAGCCATGTTCGATTACGCAAGACGAACGTTGTTCTCAAGACATATATAGGCGAAGTCATTCCACCAGAAGGCGTCATCAAAGTGCGTGTAAAGCTAAACAGACAAAGCGTACGCTTACCTTTGTATGTTGTTACAGGAAACGCAGCTCCTCTGTTGGGACGAGAATGGCTTCGCAGAATTCGTCTAGATTGCCGTGAGATCAAAACTGTATGTGCAGTGCATCAAGTTAATGAGGGGACATTTGACAGTCATTTAAAAAGGTATGCAAAAGTAAAAGTAAGAGAAGATCTAGGGACATTCAATGAGTATACAGCTACCTTAAGTCTGAAACCGGGAACCCAAGCAAGATTTTTGCAAGCCCAAGTGGTACCGTATGCCATCAGACCCAAGGTGAAATTGATCGCTCACTGAAACAAGGAATCATTTCACCTGTGCGATTCAGTGAATGGGCAACCCCGAATAAAAATGTACCTGTTATAAAAATAAGAATGTACCTGTAATAAAAAAAGATGGCAATGTTAGGATCTGTGGTGATTTCAAAATAACAGTGAATCCAGTTCTGTGTGCAGCACATTATCCATTACCCTGAATTGAAGATGTGTTTGCTTCACTGGCTGGGGGACAGAGATTTAGCAAACTAGACCTTTAACATGCCTACCTGCAGATTCCTGTGCATGAAGATTCACGTAAATATCTTACCATCACGAACCACAAAGGGGGTGTTTGTATACAACAGATTACCTTTCGATATCACTTAAGCTCCATCGATATTTCAACGAGTCATGGAACAAGTGCTACAAGGGCTACCGGGTGTACATTGTTTTTTGGATGATATCCTGGTCACAGGAAAAGATAATGCTCATCACTTAGCTAACCTGGAGGCTGTTTTGAGTCGGCTGGAGAAATGCGGACTTCATGTGAAAAGAGAGAAGAGCGAGTTTGTCAAAACTTCATTGGAGTATTTGGGACATGTGATCGATGCCCCAGACAAACTGCGTGCCATCACCGAAGCACCAGCTCCTGTTAATGTTAACCAACTTCAATCTTTTTTGGGACTGGTTAATTGTTATGCAAGATTTATGCCAAATATGGCCACAGTTCTTTACCCCCTGAACGCAATGCTACACAAGGAGGTAAAATGGAAGTGGTCGCTAGAGTGTGAGAAAGCGTTTCAAGATGTTAAAACACAGCTGTTAACACCCAGTGTACTCACACATTATGATCCAAGACTCCCAGTTCGTTTGGCCAGTGTCGCTTCACCATACGGGGTGGGAGCCGTACTTTCCCACAGGATGCCGGATGGGCAGGAAGGACCCATAGCCTTTGCGTCCCGAACTCTGAGTAAACCTGAGCAAAACCTAGCGCAACTAGAACGTGAAGCGCTAGGAATCATCTTTGGAGTAAAGAAGTTTTATACTTATCTATATGGACGTCACTTCACATTATTAACAGACCATCGTCCACTTACCACCATACTCCATCCTAACAAAGCAACTCCATCCATGGCTGCTGCATGACTTCAGAGGTGGGCTCTTCTGCTGGCTGCACATAACTACACAATTCAATATAGAAGTCCTACTGACCATGGGAATGCGGATGCATTATCGCGATTGCCACTGCCTCTCCAACACATAAACAGGAAAGATGCAGTGGACGCTTACCTCATTAAAAAACTGAATGTACTTAAAGTGTGTAGCAGCGACATCAGTAAAGGTACCAGAGCATATCCGATCCTCTGTCCTGTGAAGGAGATGGTATCCACTGGATCATTTCCATCTACAAAAGATTCAGAAAATGTACTAAAACCATACCTCACAAGGAAGGAGGAACTCTCTCTGATGCAGGACTGTCTGATGTGGGGACAGCGAGTTATCGTTCCATCAAATCTGAGACAACGAGTGTTGGAGGATTTACACACAGGACATCCAGGTGTGGTGAAAATGAAGGCTCTAGCATGTAGCTACATCTGGTGGCCAAATATTGACTCGCAAATTGAAGAAAAATCAAAGACATGCATGTCCTGTCAACAAAATCAAAAATCTCCATGTCTCTCACCTCTACATCCCTGGGCATGGCCAGAAGCTCCTTGGCAGCGAATTCACATTGACTTTGTTGGTCCATTTGAAGGACGAATGTTTCTGGTAGTTGTTGACGCACACTCAAAATGACCAGAAGTTCATGTGATGGATTCGACAACTTCCTCCAAGACAATTCAAGTGCTGCATGGTCTATTCAGTCACTACGGTATACCTGAAACACTGGTTAGAAACAATGGCCCACAATTTACTTCAGAGGAGTTGACAAATGGTGTTAAACATGTCCGCTCCGCACCATTCCACCCAGCCACCAACAGGCTGGCTGAGCGTTTCGTTCAGACCTTTAAACATTCATTGAAAGCATCTAATGAACCAGTACCATTACAGCAGAGATTAGACTCTTTCTTGCAGTACAGGAATACACCACATAGCACGACAAAAGAAACACCTGCTATGTTATTCTTGCATCACAGATTGAGGACACGGCTGGATCTACTGAAACCAAGTGTGAAGCTGACTGTGGAGCAATCACAAAAAGTTCAATTTTCTTACCGTGCCCTCTATGCCAAACACAGAGACTTAAATGTGGGTGATTCAGTGCTGGTCAGAGATTATCGACGGGGATAGGAGAAGTGGAAAACCGGCACTGTTCTCAGTTAGGACCAGTGTCGTACACAGTTTAGGTGGACAGTTCACAAAGCTGGAAAAGACATGCAGATCAAATGTTAGACTGTCATCCAGAAATTACAAAAAACATAGAACCGCTGTCATTAAAAGAACAGTACATCACAAACACTGGATGTTAAGGGGAAAATAACTGCCTTTAACATCTAATGACACCGAACCAAATGCTTTAGATCAGCAGGTAACCAAGCTTGTTGAGCCAGCTACTGCTTCTTCCCCAAATGTGAGAAGATTTCCCGTCAGAACCCGTAAACCACCTAACTGTTACATGTGGGTTTTTGTTGTGTCTTGTATATCACGTGATTCCTTGTTTGTCATGTGATCCTGCCATGTGTCTTGTCTTTTGTTTGTTGTTGCTCAGTGTCCACAGGTGTTCCTCGTCTATGTTTATTAGTCTCCCCAGGTGTTTCTTATTAACCACGCCCCCTTGTTATCTTGTTTAGCTTGTTTGTCTATGTATTTAAACCCCTGTGTTTCAGTTGTTGGCTGTCGGTTGTTGTTTCCTGTTACTTGTTTCCTGTAGCTGTTCTGTCTCCCGGTCCCGAGTTCTTTGGCTGTGTTTCTTTGTGGATTTCCTGTTTGTTTAATAAAGGTGCTTGCGTTTGAATTCACTCTCCGAATAATCCTTGCTGGATCATTACACTAACAGACTTGATCTGTAAAATGATCATTACAGAACAACCGACCAAGATGAATTCAGCAGCACGGATCTCACCTGATCTTCCCAGCATGAGCTGGGAATTCGTGGGTCAGATCGCGGCCCTGGCCCTGGATAGCCCCGATCTGTTTCGGTTCACGTGGGGGTTTATTCCTCTCGCTGCTTCCTGCTCCCTCAGAGACGAGGCAATTAAGGCGTGTTACCGGCTGGGGGCCAAGGAGGTCAACCCGAGGGAGCTTCCTAATATCTCCGGCCTGGACTGGAGAGAGGCACTCTCCCGATGTCTGGAGGGCTTCCTTCCACTGTACGCCTGGTCATCAGCTGATCTCCACGCCCAGCCGGATTTTCACGTCAGCCACGTCCAGCCAGAGCTTCACGTCGGCCACGTCCAGCCAGGGCTTCACGTCGGCCACGTCCAGCCAGGGCTTCACGTTGCGCCTGCCGAGCCAGGGCTTCACGTCGCGCCTGCCGAGCCAGGGCTTCACGTCGCGCCTGCCGAGCCAGGGCTTCACGTCGCGCCTGCCGAGCCAGGGCTTCACGTCGCGCCTGCCGAGCCAGGGCTTCACGTCGCGCCTGCCGAGCCAGAGTTTCCTTCGCCGCTGGTCCCGTCCAGCCCAGAGCCCTCACCGCTGGCCCTGTCCAGCCCAGCACCCTCTCGGAGACGGAGGAGGAGGAAGAGGACTTCCTGCATCCTGCAATGCCCGGAGGCCCTTCCTGAGCCATGTCAGAGACTCTTCACGACCATTCTGCCGATCCAGAGACTGATCACGTCACTTCACCCGAGCCAGTGTCTACGGACAAGATGGCCGAGTCAGAGACTGTTCACGTCACTTCTGCCAAGCCAGAGACACTTCACATCTCTTCTACAGAGCCAGTGTCTACGGACAAGATGGCCAATCCAGAGTCGGTTCACGTCACTTCCTCTGAGCCAGTGTCTATGGACAATATGGCCGAGCCAGAGACCATTCACGTCACTTCCTCCGAGCCAGTGTCTACGGACAAGATGGCCGAGCCAGAGACCATTCACATCACTTTCTCCGAGCCAGTGTCTGCGGACAAGATGGCCGATTCAGAGACTGTTCACGTCACTTCCTCCGAGCCAGTGTCTACGGACAACATGGCCTATTCAGAGACTGTTCACGTCACTTCCTCCGAGCCAGTGTCTACGGACAACATGGCCTATTCAGAGACTGTTCAAATCACTTCCTCTGAGCCAGTGTCTACGGACAAGGTGGCCTATTCAGAGACTGTTCACGTCACTGCCTCCGAGCCAGGGTCTACGGACAAGATGGCCTATTCAGAGACTGTTCCTGTTCCCGAGCCAGTGCCAGCGGCTGTTCCTGAGCCGGTGGCTGTTCCTGAGCCGGAGCCAGTGTCTGATATTCCTGAGCCAATGTTTGTTTCTGCGTTTGTGTCTGTCCTTGTGGCCGCTACTGTTCTAGTGGCTGCTGAGCCTGAGCCGGTGTCTGTTCCCGTTCCTGAGCCGGTGTCTGTTCCCGAGCTAGTGAGTGTGTTGTCTGTTCCTTAGCCCGAATCAGTGTGTGTGTTGTCTGCTCCCGAGCCAGTTTGTGTGTTGTCTGTTCCCGAGCCAGTGTGTGTGTTGTCTGTTCCCGAGCCAGTGTGTGTGTTTGTTCCTGAGCCCGAGCCAGTGTGTGTGTCGTCTGTTCCCGAGCCAGTTTGTGTCTGCTGTTCCCGAGCCAGTGTGTGTGTTTGCTGTTCCTGAGCCAGTGTGTGTCTGCTGTTCCTGAGCCAGTGTGTGTCTGCTGTTCCTGAGCCAGTGTGTGTCTGCTGTTCCTGAGCCAGTGTGTGTGTCTGCTGTTCCTGAGCCAGTGTGTGTGCTATGTTACGTGTGGGTTTTTGTTGTGTCTTGTATATCACGTGATTCCTTGTTTGTCATGTGATCCTGCCATGTGTCTTGTCTTTTGTTTGTTGTTGCTTAGTGTCCACAGGTGTTCCTCGTCTATGTTTATTAGTCTCCCCAGGTGTTTCTTATTACCCACGCCCCCTTGTTATCTTGTTTAGCTTGTTTGTCTGTGTATTTAAACCCCTGTGTTTCAGTTGTTGGCTGTCGGTTGTTGTTTAATGTTACTTGTTTCCTGTAGCTGTTCCGTCTCCCGATCCCGAGTTCTTTGGCTGTGTTTCTTTGTGGATTTCCTGTTTGTTTAATAAAGGTGCTTGCGTTTGAATTCACTCTCCGAATAATCCTTGCTGGATCATTACACTAACAAACTTGATCTGTAAAATGTGTAAATGTTCTATACACAGTTGAATGTGTTTAAAGTAGTGCTGTCAAACGATTAAAATATTTAATCGCGATTAATCGCATTAATGTCATAGTTAACTCGCAAATAATCACACATTTTTATTTTGTCAGATTTCTTTTTGTCCCATTATTTTTTTTTTCTCATTTTAATGCTCTTATCAACATGGAAAAATGGATCTGCTTGCTTTGTGCAAATGTTTTTTTTATTGAAACCAACATTGGCATATACTGTGTTCAATTTCACACTAACATTCTTACTTGGAGCAAATAATCTCACACACAATGTAACACTGTCCATCAATAAAATGGTGAAAGAAATACTAACGAGGTCCTTATATTGACGAGCGGGCGGAGAATGCGCATCAGCTGTGTGTGTGTTTGGCCATCAAGTGGTATTTCAGAATGGACGTGCTGCGATGATAGCTCAGTTCACAACGACAAAACACACAGATCACTTTTGTTCTTGTCAATGGAACCATTTGGCAACTTTTTAAAACTAAACTTTCCATTCAGAATCTTATTGGCATCCATTTCGGCGGCTCGCGCTTGTCATCCACTTAAAAGGTAACGTTAACCCAGCCTACAACTCTTTGGCCAGCTCGCAAGCCCAAACAAGTGCCTGTTGTTTTCGGTCTAGCTAGATCCAGTGTGGTGTTGTAGTTTTACTTTCAGACAGGACGCGGAATGCGCAGCGGCAAAACGTCCTCGCGCAGCGCAACTTAAGCCATTGAAATCATGATAGAAATGAATAGGTTTCATAGCGCAGCAACGTGCATGCCGCATCCTGTTGCAAAAGCATTTGAAAAAAAACTACTAAGTTTGCTAAGCCAAAAGAACGTTAATCTCGCGATAAAAATTTGACGCCGTTAAAATGGGTTTGCGTTAACGCCGTTAATAACAGCCCTAGTTTAAAGTGTTGCTTGTGAGTGAGTAGTTAAGTTGACACGTCAATTAATATTGCTTGAGGGTGGCCTACTAATTGTTGGCTCCTAACTGTTATTTCTTAAGAAATGGAGGTTATTATGTTAAAAAAAAAAAACATGGGGTAGACTGAATTAAGGAGGGAGAGATGTAATGTATTTGAGTTGATGTTACAATACCTGATGCCCCCCCCCCCCCCCACAGTCTATAAACAGTGCAGACATGTCTCCGGTTTCCACGTGTATATTCTGAAGCACAACAGAATAGCATATGTTATTATAGCATATTGATGCAGATATGCATCTCAATGGAAATTAGAACGCGGGTCATTGCATAATAACTGTTGCAGAAAAAAAAGTCACGCCAGGCTGCCAGTCTAAATATTCAGAACGTACGTGCGAAAGGGTTAAGTCTTAGGAAGGTTAACACCAGTGGTGCCACTGACAATGCTACTGGCATTTCAATATGAATTCTGTCATTTCTAAATCATCGTCATTTTTAAATCATGGTGAGTAATCATGTGTCAATAATTGTTTTTTTTAAACCTTTTTTGTCTGTCCATGATGGAAAGCAAAGGCTGCTGTGCTGGCCATTGTAGATTAGAGTTTAGGTCCAGTGTTCACACCGAACAAACTGCTGTGAGCTGAATGAACCAAAGGGTTGATTACACGGAATACTTTTTTTTTTTGCTTTTAAAAACATCACTACAAAAAACTAGTCTTTCTAGTAATCCCGAAGACATTGATTAGCTTGTTCACGTGTGTTTAATCAGGGTTAGAGCTACTCCTAAGGACAGTGGCCCTCCTGGACCAAAGTTGTTCATCCCTGTATTATACCGTAGGCCTGAGTGAATGTGAGTGCAAGTGCCTTAGTATTATTGATGCCAATTTAAAAACACTGCTTCATGAAGCTTCGAAACCTTTATGAATCTTTTGTTCCGAATCAATTGTTCGGAGCGTGTATCAAACTGCCAAGTGATTTCTGTAAACGAGGCTTCATTACATCATAACTGTTTTGAAACGTTTCGAAACACTTCGTAATTTCAAAGGTTCACCACTGAGGGCAATGATCTCTGTCAACTCATGAATCATGAGGAGTCAATGAGAACCAATGAACAAGTCTGTGGGTTTTACCTGATCTCTGATCAGTTTTATATATTTGTAGACGTTTTAATTAGACATTAGTATAATTAAAAATGAATAATGGTAGTTAATATTCTCTTATTGGCCTGTTTAGCTGAGCCATTCATAGAGCAAACAAAACAAACTCTTAAAATTGATAAAAGAACAAATAGACACTTGATAATCTTATTAGATTAGATTATTGCATTTAAAAGATTTTACTTTCAATAAAAAAAATTGCAATATATTTGTAAAATGTGCTTTATGCATGTTTGGCCCAGGTTTTTGTTGCATGTACACTGTTCTGACCACTAGGGGTCAGCCTGAAAACGGGTGTCGGATTGTTTCGAATCCTCGACATAATACGGCACATTTGCTTCAACTGTTTCAGTGTTCCACGAAGCCTTGATCTGCCTACCACTCCTTAGAATATCAGTAGTCCCTTTAAAGCCATTTTTTAAAGGTTCGTTCTTCTGTCACAGGTGGTTGCAGACAAAGAAGAAGAATAAAGTTCCAATGCGAAGTTTGATGATGATGATGCAAAATAATACTCAGACAGGAAGGGCGCACACACACTAAATGCAAATTAGAACGAACAGAGAATAGGCTTGTTTGAGATGCGCCTTGCCTCGCCTGAAATGTAGGTGAGAGTAGGCGGCTACAGTGAGGAGAGGAGTGAAAAAAGTGCAGGCAAGACGGACAGATCTCTCTTCTCGCAGTGGATCAGACACCTGCAAGATCAAAGGCTGATATCTCGGGATTCACGCTTGTGCACGGTAGTGATGTTACGTATGACACTGAAGCTTTGATGCGCGTATCACACATGCGACACAATTTCTAGTGAAGCCCTGTATCGGGGTGTGTATTGGTTTCCCCAGAGTCACGTGATCGATGACAAATGGAGCCTCACTTTCTGTCCAATCACGTGCGTGTTTCGCTTTGTATGTCAGAAGGCTCGAACTCCAGATCTCATTTAATGAGTCATTGTTGGCTCAGTCTGGTTGATGGGTGTTTCAGGAGAGTGCTGTACTTTGAAAGTTAATATATATAATACTTTATATAACCAAAATTTATTTTTCACTACTTAGGCTATTCTTTTGTCTTTTGTCTTTTGGTTTTTGTAATATCTTTGCACTTTTGGAGAGAGAGAGAGAGAGAGAGAGAGAGAGAGAGAATAGGCCTACATTAAATCTTATTGAATCTTATAAGCTTATATTTTATTGTCACACTTTAATGGGAAAATGAATTTATTTAATGAACAAATCAAACACAAACATGTAAGGCTTTTATTTGTACACATAACATTAAAAACTATGGAGTGTGTTGTGGTTGCTTCATCTGCCACAGCTTCTAACACAGGCTTCTGGCTGCTTTATTTTTAAATAAGCATCAGATGGCGCTGTTCCTCGACACTCTTGAAGCTTTGAATCTTTTCCCGGAACAGTCAGGGGAAAGCCTCATTGATTTACGAGGCTTCATTTCCCCATCCCTAGTGCACGGTGTTGCTAATAAACTCGATGTAATTTAAAGTCTGTTGCTTTCATATGAAAATAAATATAATGAACAAGACACCCAAAGTATTTGTTATTTAATTCCATTCTAAATACGTGTTTATCAATAATTTTTCTTTAATACAGACATGTAGTATATATTAATAAAAATGACATCACACAACCCATATCGCACTGTCAGAGAGTTTATTCATTTATCCATCTGGTTGTTTAAACCAATGAGCATTAAGCTGTGTCATCAGCAAGTCGTTTCCACATCATGCTTTTGATCAGCGCAGTCGGTGGAGAGCAACTGCGCACGACTGCAGAATCCGACACGTGTGCCTTGCGGTCGCAAGAGTTTTTTGTCATACGTCAGCATGACATCAGGCCAAGGCGGACTTCTCTCGGGACACATTTCTAACCGGCATGCATCTCGCAGTGACCACCGGTGATCGGCGCAGATTTTGCTCATCTCAAACAAGCCTAATGAATGAGAGATCAACTTATTTAGCAAACACAAACAAGGATAATTAATAGAACACAGCTGAAACCAATGTACACAAATTAGGAGTGGGAAAACTGACCAAAGGAACATATGATGTGAATGAAAACAAACTAAAGGTCCATGATGATGACACTAAGGTCACGTTTACACATAGCTGGGTATTTAGAGAAACGAGTATTCGAGCGCCATCATAACTATGCCAAACCTATGGGCGGCAGTGTAGGGAGAAGGATAAAGCCATGCAAGCCAATCAGAATCCTCAGAATCGACAAGAGAGAACCTAAAACCCGTTTCTCCCAGTTGACACGGCAACACATAACCAGCGTTTTCAGAAATCTCAACTTTGGCCGGAGTTTTTAGAAATAATCGTTTTCTGTGATAAAAACGGGGTTTTCGTGTAAATGAGAGGCCAAACTGAAGATTCAAAATTTCATCTTTTAATATTATTTTATTATTAAATATTATGTATCTGTATTATTATTCTTTATTAATATTCATAATCAGTTGTATCATCTTATGAAGTTGCAAAAGCATGAGTTTGAATGCATGAGGGAACTATAGATAGCATGGATCCATGGGAGGATCATATGTCAGACAGGGGGAAGCTATATTTTGCTATGGGGTGTGTACAATGTAACATGTTCGACTGATGTAAGTGCATCACAGATGTAAACAACAAGGATAGTTCTTAATATGGAAGTGAATTGTGACATGCTAAACATAACGTATACGTATGACATACGTTCTAATTTTAAGAAGCTCAGAGCAACATGTTTTGTTACCTTACAAGGAAGCTGTAAGACTCTCTGTGATGTATAAAAGCTCAATCTTACTGTACTACCTCAGAGAAACACGGAAACGCATAGACCTGGCATGAATACAACATCTTGAAGTTTCTCTCCTGACATATAAGAATAAAATCTTTCTTGGCAAGATAACTGGTGTCTGGTCCCGTAAATCAAATAATAACGGGGAAACAAAAGAGGCTTTAATTCCAAGTCTACATTTGGCGTCACGAACAGGATTGCATCTTCAGGCATTTGTCAATCATTCAAGGTAAGACTTTTCCTATTCTAAATAATTCTAAGTCTGCCTGATGATTGGACATTGACTGAAACTGCTTAAAAGAACTGTGTTATTTAAAGTACCAGTTGTTTTGCCAATGAATATATGTGTCAGAAAAAAAAGAAAAATAATTTAAATAATTAGAATGTGGCTTATTTGAGTTGCTCTGGTCAGTAAACCTCTGAATATTGAATGATGCTGGGGAAGTCTTTTTCATTTTTGAAAAAACTGTAGAAAGTGGATCTTTTTTAGGAAAAAGACCATCTTAGTCAAATTTTGGAAATAGCTGTAAGGCGATTTAGCAATTAGCTTGTAAGGTGGTTGGAATATGGCGAGATTGCGATAAAGGGCAGATTTATCTCTAAAATATATCCAATACACAAAGAATCGTTTCAGAAGAAGACGAGGATAGTGTGACAAGCAGTGATTTATAGCGGTTTACAGTGGCGGGTCTGTGCTTGAAGTTAGTACAGTGCAGTATAAAAAATACAAATAAACCCTAAAACGTAAATACGCAGAGGATTGAACCCTTAGAAGAAGGGTATCAATGGAATAGATGCTAGAATTGCATGCATTCTGATTTTGACAATAAAGCTGTTCAGTGTTTGGAGGAAAAGACTGATCTGAGAGCAACTTTAATGTGTGTGTATATATATATATATATGTGTGTATATATGTGTGTATGTATATGTATATATATATAAATTAATCTGAATTAAGACAAACAAAAAAGAAAAACAGAAAATATTAGAGTTGTTTTTTGTTTTTTTGTTTCCCAACCCCTTCTTTGTTCTTGAGAAATTAGAACAGGTGGAGTGAGAAAAGCAGAGGGCCTCCCCTGGAATTCACACACAAACTCCCTCACAAAAATAGCCCTGCTGTTTGAGCACACAGACACAGAGTGACAAATAATTTGCAATGGCAGAAAGTGGATTTAACAGCAGAACAATATCTGCTTGGTACTTAGAAAGAAAACAGAAAAAGCAAGCTAAGTTTTTGAAAAAAGGACTGGACATTAACACATCTATGGATGTGCAGTTAAGCTGGCTTGAGTCCCAGAAGGACTCTATCAAGTCAAAAGTATTTCCAATCCTCGCCGCACATTGGATTTTGAAACAAGGTGGAATTTGTTGTGGTATCAATGGGTGCCCGGTCCCACTTGTTGAAGCAATGAAGCCTCAAATTGAAGCATATAACAAATTGAACAAAATTATGTCTATTAAATGTTCAGATGGAGAGAATACAACCAATGATGATTCATTTGATCCAGATTGGACAAATATAATAACTGAAGCTGAAAAGAAATATTCACAAGCACCAGTGAAATCTGCAACAACTGTAACGCCTCCTCCTTACAACCCAATTTATCCAATTTTGCCTGAACAATATACAAATTCATCTAAACCTCTGACACAGCCTCAAGCTTCGAGATCAAATGGAGGTCCAGTTGACAAAATGTATATTGCATCTGCACAAGCAGCTCCGGTAATAACAAGATCTAAAACAGTTCAGCCAAACAGAGACATGCTGCGATGTACACCAGTTCGGAATTATGATTCTGACTGGGGTGATGAGACAAGAGATGACGACATGATCACAATTGACAAGCTTGGTCCTGAATTTTCTTCACCTGTAATTAAAAGGAAAGGATCTGAGATGATGACAGAAGAGAGACCATTCACACCAGGAGAACGTCAAGCCATTCTCACAGCCTTGCCTCCTCTGAAGAGACAAGATCCAAACACAGAGTTTTGGCGAGAATTAGACTCATTGATTGAAGCACATCAAATGACATTAAGAGACATACACACCATTGTGAAAGCTAAAATCCCAAGAGACAGATGGGAACGCTTGCCAGCTTCGATAACAACCGCCCGATGGATAGATTTGTGGGTTGATGGCCAGGGACGACCCCTGGGTCTTTGGCAAGCATTAGATGTGTTCCGAAAAGAAATCCAGGAAATCTTGGGCAGTGGTAAAATTCCTTTCACATTAGTAACATTGATTAAGCAAAAGGATGATGAATCTCCAGATGAATATGCTCTACGTAAGTGGAATGCTTATGAGAGATGGGCTCTCTGTGCCAAGAAACAACCTGACAGAGATGATGTACAGTTCACTGACACACTTGTGGATGGACTTAGCACAAAATACCAACAAGCCTTATCACTTGGAGTCAACCCAGGTGAGACATTTGACCAAATTATGCAATGGGCTGGCCGCTTAGAGATGGCTATGAGATCAAATAAAGAAGAAGGAAACAAGCCATATCGAAGAGGAGTGGCAACAGCTCAATACAACAAGGACACAAAGAATAGGGTGATTTCCTGCAGCAACTGTGGAAAGCGTGGACCCTCAAAAATAGATTGTTGGGCTAAAGGAGGTGGAGCAGAAGGTCAAGGCCCATCATTTAGACAGGTCAGTGCAAAAAACCATAATGAAACCCCTCAAGGGAAGACGTGGACTGAAGCACAAGTCCGTCAGCTCATTGAGGGAATTATGCGTCCGCAATAGGAATCAGCGGCCCCCTGTATTAGTAAGAAAAGAGACAATCGCCTTTTCGTCAATGCATTAATAGGGGGCCACCCATGTGACATCCTTGTGGACACAGGCGCAGCCATTTCAATAACAGATCTGAACCTACCTACAACAGAGGAAACTATGGATGTTGAAGGAGTTGGAGGAGGTATCACAAAATTCCGCAAAAGTATTCAAGTTCCACTGCAAATACATGAAGATGAAGTCTTATGGACATCTTTCTGGGTTGGGCCGAATTCACAAGGAAGCCTTATTGGCATGGACATTCTTCCATTGTTAAACATGATCATATTCACTGACAGTCGTCAAATCGCTACAACTGCTGGGATAATACCACACGAAGATCGCACATGTAATCTAAGGTCTGTTGGTACAGCAAAACCAATTATCAGAAACTGGAAGAAAGACGGTGTGTGGGGTCTTCTGTGCAGTTTATATCCGGATGTTTGGGCTAAACACAAATTGGATTGTGGTAAAGCCAACATTGATCCCATTGTTATTGAGGGACCGATACATGCCCCTCATAAACAATACCCCATCCGACCTGAAGCAAGACGAGCCGTGGAGGAGATAGTGGCAGACTTGGAAGCTGAAGGAATCATCAGACAAACTTCATCTACCACTAATAGTCCTGTCTGGCCTGTCAAGAAATCTGATAACTCATGGAGACTAACCATTGATTACACAAGACTTAACAGTGTAACACCAAAACCGCATCCTATTGTGGCCAATCCTGCCACCATTCTGAATGACATTCCAGGAAATGCTACAATTTTTACGGTACTGGATGTACTGTCGGCTTTCTGGTCTATACCTATAGACAAAAGATCTCAAGAGAAATTAGCCTTCACAGTGGGCGCGGAACAGACTCCCACAAGGTCTTAATCTTTCTCCTGTTGTATTTCATAGAGCTTTGGACCAGTTCTTAACGGAGCAAAAAGCTGAAATTGAGAAATCAGGAAGTGTCTGCCTCCAATATGTTGATGACTTGTTAATTGCAAGCCCAGATGAAAACAGCCATGTATTTGCTCTGAATGTTGTCCTACAAGCCCTTAGGAAAGGGCGATTCAAAGTTAACCCCGATAAAGCACAGCTGGCCAAATCCAAGGTTATCTATTTGGGCCAAGAAATATCTGTGGAGGGAAGGAGAATGACAACAGAGCGTGTAGAGGCATTACGACAACTTCCAAAACCCCTAACAGTTACAGGAATGCGGAAGGTGATGGGACTTTTCAACTATTGTCGTCAGTATATACCTGATTTTGCTAGCATCACCAGCCCCCTCATCGACCTGTACAAGGGAGGAAAGCCTGGAGTGGAACATATAAACTGGACACCAGAAGCTGAGGAAGCGTTTACTTCTATGAAAGAAAAACTGACTTCAGCCCCAGCATTGGGACTTCCTGACGGACGGTTGCATTTTCATTTGTGGACCAGGGTAGGAGATGAGACATATTCAGCAGTACTGTGTCAAAAACCAGGTGATCGATACAGACCAGTTGGATACTTTTCCACAAAGATTCCTGTCACTATGATTGGGCAACCACGGTGTATACAAGCCCTCGATGGTGCCACATGGGCAGTGGATGCTGTTGAGAATCTGATAGGAGCACAAACTATCATATTGCACACTCCACACAGTATAGTGACACTGTTGAACAACACGAACATCAAAACCATAACTGATGCAAGAAGAGCAAAATGGGAAGCAACTTTGTTGAACAAAGATTTAAGAGTGGAAATCATCAGGGACACGACTCTTAACCCTGCAACAATGATGCTGGAACCACACGAGGGAATACCACATGAGTGTGGAAAACAAGTAGAAGAAGATAGTCTTGGTCCAGTTAATCCAACCCCTCTTAAAAACCCAGACAAAGAGTTATGGGTTGATGGATCCAGTTATTATGTTGATGGAAAACGACATACTGGATGGGCTGTAGTGAAAGGAGATGGAACTGTTGTAAAGAAAGGAGCCCTTTCTGGGAAATCTTCAGCACAAGTAGCTGAACTTATAGCACTTACAGAAGCCTTTGAACTATCAGAAGGAGATCGAGTCAACATCTATACAGATAGTCGTTATGCTTTTGGCGTGGTCCATGACTACCTTGCTCTGTGGAAAAGACGTGGACTTATCACTAGCAGTGGGAGCGAAATACAACATGCTTCCATAATTCGTCGTTTGATTACAGCATGTTACTTACCCCGAGAAGCAGCCGTGATCAAAGTAAAATCACATCAATCTGACAAGTCCAAAGAAAGTCAAGGAAACACGGCAGCAGATGCAGCAGCTAGAGAAGCAGCTCTACTTCCTTTTACTCCTGTTACCTTGGTAAAGGAAAATAGCAAGGATAATCCTGAGCTCCATCTTCTGTCATATCAATTGGAGACAGATGAAGAGAAAGAACAATGGATGAAAGTGGGAGCGAAAGAGGATGATCAAGGTATCTGGAGAATTCCAACAGGACAAGTGGTGATGCCTGTCGGAACAAGAAGAGAACTAATGCAGCTGTATCATGGAAAGGTACATGCTGGAGCAAAAGCAATGAAATCTCAAATCAGTGAGACTTGGTGGTGGCCAAGAATGATGAGAGACATTGATGATTACTGTAGGAGATGCTTGATATGCCTCAAAGCAAATGTAGGAAAATCTGTAAAGGTGCGAATGTCACATGCACCCAGACCAACAGGTCCATGGACACACCTCCAAATTGATTTCACAGGACCTTTATCACCCAGTGGAGGGTATCATTACATACTTGTAATCATGGACAGATTTACTAGATGGGTGGAAGCATACCCTACAAAATCCTGCACTGCTGAAGCGGCAGCACGAGTAATGGTGGAAGAAGTTTTTCCTCGCTGGGGCCTTCCATACGAACTTGATTATGACAATGGAACTCATTTCACTGGGAAATTGATGAAGGAAGCAATGAAATTGATGGGAATTAAACAGAAATTCCACATTCCTTATAGGCCGGAAAGCTCAGGCCTGGTTGAACGAATGAATAGATCTTTGAAAACCGCTCTTACCAAAGCCATTCTGCAAACTGGCCAAGGCTGGCATAAGTTATTACCTGCTATTCTGTGG
Organism: Meda fulgida; assembly: GCA_030578275.1. Lineage (NCBI taxonomy): Eukaryota > Metazoa > Chordata > Actinopteri > Cypriniformes > Leuciscidae > Meda > Meda fulgida. The sequence goes on along the minus strand of CM060633.1, from coordinate 18,941,217 downwards.
AACTTGAGAGCAACTCCAAACCGAGTTACAGGACTAACCCCTTTTGAACTAATGACGGGAAGAGCAATGGTTCTACCTCCTGATGCTCCGCCACCAGCGGGAACAGGAGGAGACTCTACTTTGTTCCAAGAAAAGTTACGCCGCTATCTCGCAATGCTAGACAAAGCTACTAAAGACAATAATAAGAAAGTGCGAGAAGCTCAACAGGAATGGGATGAAAAACACACCACTACTGACATTCCACACATTCCCGAGTTAGGTAGTTTTGTCATGATCAAACGAATTGCTAGGAAAGGTTTAGAGCCTAGATGGGAAGGACCATATGAGATACTCCTAACTACTGATACAAGTGTTTGTCTCAAAGGGAAGGGTGTAGGAACAGATAGATGGTATCATTGGTCACAAGTTAAACCTTGCTTAGTGAATGAACAAGGTGATAATGATGGCTTATGGCCTGAGATTGAGCAATGTTCATCCATTAGTTTAAAAATTGGGAACAAAGAAGTGATGTTAATTATTTCTCTGCTTCCATTTCAGGAATCAGTTCCATTGACATTGATTAGAGATGGTTGCAAGTTATTCTCGATACCCAACGACGATGGTCATGCTAATAATCCAAGTCCTTATATGTGTTACTAGAAGGAAAAGTACCAAACCTGTCAAATTGATTATTTCTAACCAAATGGATAGAACTAAGAATGGGACATACAGCGTGAAATAAGAGATTTTATGCAAAACACTACCTCACAAACAATGAACACCCGCTTACTGATTTTCAACCCCAAGGGATAGGATCCTTTAACGTCAACGTTTATTTTAATTTCTTGTTTTGGTTCGGAACTGAAGGATTTAATTAATTAACGAGTTAATTAATTAATGAGTTCAGGCACGGGCAGAAGACTTATTAGTTTTTCTTTTCTTAGATGATTGGGGTTCATTTTAAAGACATACACATAGATATTAAAATACACATAGTATACGGGGACATAACATGGGCTGGGGTTTTGTTCTTTGTTTTGTTTCTCTGTTTCCATTCTTCTGTTCTTTCTGTCTATTTTTTGGTCTGCTATTTCTTCTCCTCACTATCACTTCTATAGGTTGGCCACCTGGGAATGATGGTGAGGAACTGACGGTCGTAGTTCCAGTGGAGGGAGATGAAGATTCAAAATTTCATCTTTTAATATTATTTTATTATTAAATATTATGTATCTGTATTATTATTCTTTATTAATATTCATAATCAGTTGTATCATCTTATGAAGTTGCAAAAGCATGAGTTTGAATGCATGAGGGAACTATAGATAGCATGGATCCATGGGAGGATCATATGTCAGACAGGGGGAAGCTATATTTTGCTATGGGGTGTGTACAATGTAACATGTTCGACTGATGTAAGTGCATCACAGATGTAAACAACAAGGATGGTTCTTAATATGGAAGTGAATTGTGACATGCTAAACATAACGTATACGTATGACATACGTTCTAATTTTAAGAAGCTCAGAGCAACATGTTTTGTTACCTTACAAGGAAGCTGTAAGACTCTCTGTGATGTATAAAAGCTCAATCTTACTGTACTACCTCAGAGAAACACGGAAACGCATAGACCTGGCATGAATACAACATCTTGAAGTTTCTCTCCTGACATATAAGAATAAAATCTTTCTTGGCAAGATAACTGGTGTCTGGTCCCGTAAATCAAATAATAACGGGGAAACAAAAGAGGCTTTAATTCCAAGTCTACACAAACCACAGGGAAATTTCTGAGTTTTCCCTTCGTGTAAAGAGGACCTAACAGAACATAATGGTGACTAAATTCTAAATTTGTCTAAATTCACAACATTCATAAACCTGTAAGAAAAAGTACCCAGATGACCTACTACTTCCAGTAAGATTCTGAATGGGGCATCCAATGGACAGGACATGGAGAGGATTTCTGAATTGCAGTAGTGACAAACTGACTCTGGTAGGTCAAATGACAGTGACAACCTGATGAATGTACTCTAGTCTGCCCAGACAACATTCATGATACTATACACATTAGGTTCATGTGAGATGAGCAAAATTGGCGCAGAATCACACACGGATGATCACAATGCATGCAGGTTAGAAATCTGTGGTCCGACTTGCTCTGATGTGATTCTAACTTATGCAAAACAAAACAAAAAAAGGCCACATTCACATTGTCAGTGTTTGGGATTGACAACTGCATTTACTTTAGAGCATCTCGAGTACTGTCTGTATTGAAGATACAATAGGAGTCAAGCTTGTTTTCTGTCACTTGAATCTGCTATAGTACTGTTTAATTTTATTAAATCCAAAATCACTGTGAAATCTCTGCAGATTGCTTTCTTACAGAAACCAAGTGTCACTCTATTGGAATGGTAGTAATCATAATTCTACTTTACAATACGTGACAACTTCTTTACATTTCAGCACCCCAAGTTTCTTAGAAAATTAATTTTATTTCTAGATATAGCAAGTTCAAACATCAAGCAATCTTTTTACTCTTCCCCTATGCATTGAGGACCCCTTGTGGGTATAGCTATATAGCTTGTGGGTATGTTCTTAATATGTTGGTTTTGTTTATAAGTTCTAAATTAAATTTAGTCGAGAACTGATTATGATATCACATTTTGGGCAGCAAATTTTACCACATGACATTATTTCAAATGTCAATATTTCATAACATTTGTCATAGAATGACATTTTAAAGGAATAATGTGAGAAACATTCTCTTTTGGCAGAGATGGGTTTTTTCCTCATTTGTTTATTACTTCAAGTGTAAATTACATGTACATTACATTAGTACATTGAGTATTAGAAATATATTATTATTTTATAAATGTATGGTTTGATAATTATGACTATATATGGGAATTCTGAGTGAGGGCTAAAGATTTCCCCACACAGACACTGCAACTTATTCAAGTCGGTCACAAGGATTTGTCAGATTTCTGCTTGGTTTGAAAGTGACTTCTTAAGAAAGAGGCAGGGTTAGGAAAACTCAATAACTGGTGAAGTCTGACATACTTAACCATAAATAAGTCAGATGCTTCATCGGAAGTTTGAGTTATGATTAAAAAATATGAGGTCAAATAAAAATATTAAAATAAATAAAAAATAAAACATATGCATCAAATAAATGTTTAAAGACAATATGACAAATGTATTGATAATGGGTTATTTTAAAGCAAGCAAATGGATAACTGTATAAATAATTAATTAAATAAATAATTGTAATACCACAAGACAGAAGGCATTGCAAAAAAAGTTGCTTATTTGTTTAGGGAGGTGAAGCCCAAAACAAATTGAGACAGTCAAATTAGAGATTACAATTTTACAGTAAGGTTTTACCTTACTGTATTTACCATACCCACGCTAAATTTGATTATTCATTCTTTGTTTCTCTTCCCATGATGGCTTTTTTAGTGTTTTTCTCTGGATGTAAAAGGATTATGTAGCACTTTGGGGCAAATATGGCCACCAATAATCCAAAACTGGAAGCCAGAATGGCAAATATCTCCACAGCCACTGCATATTTCCCTGGTGAGCTCACATATGCTGGAACAAATGCAATCCACACAGCACAGAAGATCAACATGCTAAAAGTAATGAACTTTGCTTCGTTAAAATGATCTGGAAGGTTTCTCGCCAGGAAGGCTAACAGGAAACTTACTGCTGCCAACACTCCAATGTATGCCAACAACATAGAAAAACCAGCCACTGAGCCTATAGCACATTCATATACTATTTTAGAGCGAAGATACTGGTTGTTTTTATGGGGTGTTGGAGAGGCAGTTGATAGCCAGACTGCACATATCACAATCTGGAGGGCTGTTAGGACCAGAACTGTGCATCTTTGTTGAGCTGCTCCAAACCATTTCATAGCACTTTTACCCTCTGGTCTAGATGACTTGAACACAGCTATTACCACCATAGTCTTGACCAGGATGCTGGAGATGCACAGGACAAAGCTTATGCCAAACACAGCATGCCTTGACTGACACGTCCACAATTGTGGCCGGCCAATGAACAGTAGCACACACAAGAAACAAAGTTTGAGTGACAACAGCAGCAGGAAGCTGAGCTCTGAATTGTTGGCGCGTACTATGGGAGTGTCACGGTGATGAGCGAAAATGACCATCACAAGAGCGCAGAAGCAGGTGCCAAGTAGGGAAGCAGTGGTCAGTGAGATGCCCAGAGGATCCTCATAGGACAGAAACTCAACTTCTTTAGGGACACACTGATCCTTATCTGGATTGGACCAGAACTCATCTGGACATATTGTGCACTCATTAGCATCTGTGAGAGACACACAAATTAACAAACAAACAAACAAATAAATAAAATAAAAATTTTAAATGATATTAAAATTTTAGAAGATATATTTTTTTCAGTAATATCACCGGTTGTATTAGAAATCTCTCCATCAGCACATGGCAGGCAGTCAAAACAGCAGATAGGAAGACCCTTCCTCCTGGCTTGCCTGGTGCCTGGTGGGCAGCTCTCGCTGCACACAGACCTTGGGGGCTGAAAGAGACACCATCTGTTATCAGTCATGTGTTTGTCCTCTGTTATACATTATGACAAGGTTGGTCTTTCCATTAGTTTTTCCTCATTTCTCTTATTACAGCTTTGACTAGTATTTAGACTATATATCTCCAGAATTACATTAACATGTAATGTTTATTTACTTTTTTTGTCTCAAAGTTCCAGTACAATGCATCTTCATTCAGTGTGAGCACCATCCCTGTAGCTGCCCCTTCATCTACCACACCAACTGTGCGGACGATGATTGAGCCATCAGAATTTGGCTGCCAGTTCATCACATCATAGATGGCCAGAACATCACCATTCTCATCAAATGACACATGATCCCCAAAGCCTGTGGTGAAGTTCACTTGCTGTAGGTAGTGAACCAGCTGTACAGTTTGTAAAAAGGATAGCGGTTAAATGCTGCACTTTTTTATTTTTGTGTCTAGTCGTTTCTTCTATGTAAAATGATTTTGCACTATGTATTTGAACCTTACTTGCCAGGGCTGTAGGTTTGTTATTTCGGCACAGCGGTTCCCACTGAATGGTCCTCTGCCCTCCTCACACTGTATCAGGTTATTTAGTGCATGTGCCAGGGCATAAACTGCCTTATACACATTATATGATGCTCTCAGCTCTGATACATCTGTGTATGCCGTGTATGTGCTGCTCAGATCCTCTTGCCCTGAACAGATTTTGTCTCCTCTACCTCCAGTGTTAAACCTGCACCCAAACATGTTCTCCCAGAAGATTCTCACCATATTGTTTCTTTGATCATTGTTAGGACGGAGGTGTAGCAGAAATTCATGAAGTCCTTTGATCTCTCCACGCCTGATGGCGATGCCCAGTGTGCCCCCCAGAAAGGGCAAAAGACGTTGAGTATGAAAAACAGGTGAAGTAGCCCAAGCTTCACTCGCAATCCACTGTCTGCCTGTTACATTCTGCAATACCACCTCATCCATCAAAGGCAACACATAAGTTGAAGTGGAGAAGACCACCACCACTCTTGCTGTAGAGGCCTGAATCACTCCCACTATATGCTGTATATCTTTGCGGTTGTTATCTAAAGGCAAGATTTCCGAAAAAGCAACACATCCTTCTAACACATGCACATTCTGGAGGAAGGACCGAGCAGCGTAGTTTCCGTAGTCATCATCACTGTAGACAAGACCAACCCAGGTCCATCCAAAATGGCTTAAAACCTTAATCATAGCCCACACTTGAAAGGCATCACTGGGGATTGTTCTGAAGAAAGAAGGGTATTTTTTTCTGTTACTCAAACAGGAACACGTGGCAAAGTAGCTAACCTAATAAGGCAAAAGGAAAAGGAGAGACAAAAATTAGCTGTAGGAATTTTGTTTAGATACAAACATTTGATCATTTTAAGGAATAAAAATATTCTGCTACTTGTGAAAATTAGTTTACAGAAACAAATGCTAAAAAGAACAGAAAATGTTAATGTTTATAATTATTTTATTAGTAATTTTATTCAAGCTTACTATAGGTACTCTAAATAGTCCCAGAACACTAGAAATCGCAATAGAAGGAGTGGAATTTGAGTCCCCCACAATCCCAATAACCGGAGGAGATCCAGTACAGTTGAGGTTGGAGAAGGACTCCTCTGTTCCACTAGCCAGGGATATGGCAGCCCGGAATGCCATTCCTAGCATCACACAGTTGTCATAAAGATGGTAACCAAGAGTGATGTTAGGCAGCAGGTTTGGATTCTTATTGATCTCATCTATTGCAAAAACCATGGTTTGTGCCTGCTGGAAACTTGCCATATCAAATCTAAGAAAAAGCAAGAGAAATGTTCATGTTTAACAATTCTGAAAATAAAACACACAAAAAAAGTAACATGTTAGAAAATTTACACAAGCAATTAACAGTGACGTGCATGAGTTGTTTTTATAAAGAATAGATTTTTGTAGGTTAATTTAATAAAAAAAAGTCTTTCTCATCCGACTTTTTCTTTCTTTCTTTTTTAGCCTTGTGTAGCAGTTTGTATCCACTTCAGACTCACTGCTCACAGTATGGTGGTTCTGGCTCTGTTCTGAAGCTCAGCTCTGGGAACACTGTAAGGAAGTGAACCTCAAAAAGGCCTCCAAGTATAACATCCCCAGTCTGGTACATTCCATTCAACCCGGAGTGTCTCTGGAGCTGACAGGTGCCTGATCGGAGTATTGAAGCTGCAGAAATAAAGTTAAAGGACAGATACAAGTAGATGTTTAGAGTAGTCCACATCTCTCTAATTTTCTGACCCACTCACCCACTCTGCTCATTCATTTATGATGAAGGTAGTGGGGGTGTTACTTAAACAGAGCAGGCGGTGCCAAGTATCCTTGCCTGGAATTTAGAGCATCACTATATGAGTCCCTCAGTTTTCCCTATTTAAATTAGTGTGAAGAATGGCAATTTAGTTTAAAGTGGCAGGTTTTTTGGTATTGATCATTCAAACCAACCAATTTGATAAATCTCAGCTACTTGAGGGCTACTTGAAGTGCACTTGATACACACACTTTTCTATGTTTGCTCCATGTACTTTATGTTTGTGGTTGGTATCTCCTTTCTTAGCAGCACTACACATTGATGCCATCAAATGTTGTATTGTATCATAATATGTGCTATAAGATGTGACATAATATGAACTCATGAACTTCATTAAAGGTAAAATCTGACCTTTCTCAACAGAAATAAAAATGGATAAGAGTACATGCATACATTGTACTCTCTTACAGAGATTCCCTAAATTATTTACTTATTGAGATATTGTCTTCTGCTTTACATTGTCTTTCTCAAAATGTCCTCTAGATGACAGTCATGTGGCTTTATTGCTTACAATTTAAGACTTTGTTTTTCATTTCCACTCACTTTCTACAATTTGTACAACAGTAATCAAAGATGTCCTTAAAATCAAACATTTAAATGTATACATATTTAAAATGCCCTCATCTCAAAATACCATTTATATGTTTTCTGTATAATAAAATGCAATCTGTTTTTAAATGCAAGATATTTTAAGTGTACCTTAAGTATACTTGCAATAGTTCCATTTTAGGACAATCAAATATACTTAAGTATATCTTTAACTGTCATCCTCCCACTAGCGGGACGCTTAAGTTAACTTCAATATTTTACTAATAAATCCTAATCTAATCATGGCAAACTATATATCGTTGGAAAGGTCTAAGACTCAAGAATACATATTTGTTGATGATTTTGCAGAACAATATATGTTGGAAGAGTAATGGATTAATATATGACAAGAGTGCGCATCAAAAAATCTGTATCATTACAGGAGTTTTCACCTTTGTAACAAAAAGTCAACAACCACACTTTTAATCATTCAAACTTTGATTTTCATGCTCAAAGTTCATAAAAGAAACATTGATTGTAGTATTTAGCCAAATATATTCAGAAAATAATATTATACATATAGAGAATATCTACCTACCCCTATGCTGTATATACTATTGCAAAACCAAATAGATTTTATAACAAAATGGCCATTATAATTCATTCATTCAATTCATGATACATAAACTATAAATATATGTTGCCGTGTTGGTAGAGTCCTCCCTCACAGCATTATGTCCAATAAAATTGTAAATAGTTTAGATTGCAAAAAGTTTTGTAAAATGTTTGTGGCTTAGTTTTCAGTTTTCTTTTTTGATTCATTGTCTTATTTGTTTGTTCAAAATTATTTTTTTTATAGAAATGTAACATTTATTTGTATAAAAGCAATCAAACTGATTTTGACACTCTCAACCATTAAAATACTAATCCACAAAATGTCTTATTTTAATTTCTCTACCAGTGTTACTGACTGGATGAGATCTTATCTGTCAAATAGAGTGCAGTATGTGAGAGTTAATGGTGAGTTATCAACACCCCTGAGGAACGAATTGGGTGTTCCCCAGGGATCTGTCCTGGGCCCTATTCTGTTCAGCATTTACATAGATGACCTGCCATTAGTGTGCACTGGATGTGAGGTGCAGATGTATGCTGATGATACAGTCATATATGTTCATGCGAAAACTAAAGCCCAAGCTGCTGCCAAGCTCAGCGATACAATGGTACATGTATGTGAATGGCTTACTGGCTCACAGCTGCATCTCAATGTTAAGAAGACAGTCTGTATGTTCTTCAGCAAAGGCAACACTGTATCACATTGTGAACCCAATGTCGGTGTGTCTGGGGAGGTCATTCAAACAGTTAAACAGCTTAAATATCTAAGCATTATTCTAGACTCTACTCTATCATTTAAACATCAAGTGAGAAAGGTTGTGCAAATAACCAAATATAACCTAGCGAACTTTAGGTATATAAGAAATTGTTTGACAACACCTGTAGCAAAGCTATACATGAATACTATGATAATTCCTCACCTAACATATTGTATGACAAACTGGACCCAGGTATGTGGCACAACGCTAAGCCCTATTTTATCACTTCATAAACAAACAGTTAAAGTATTGGACACAAAACCCAAACTGTACCACCACTGTACCATTCTTAATACCTATAACTTACTCAGTTGGGACAACATTTTAAAACATAGTGATGCATGCCTAATCTTTAAGATTATTAACGGGAAGGCTCCCCCACCACTTTGTACTTTTATACAGCAGAAGTCATCTAGCAGCAGAACCACAAGGTCTGCCTTAAGAGGGGACTGTGTAGTCCCTCTTAGGTCCAGTTAATTTGGCCAATTATGCTTTTCTGTGAGAGCCTCTAAACTACGTAATCAATTGGCAGTAGACATTAGAAATTCCACTTCATACCATATATTCTCACACTGTCTTAAGGACTGGCTTTTGAGCATACAAAAATGTGAACACCTCTCATAAAATTTAATGTATGTCTGGCTCTAATTTTTAGCTGTCCTGTAACCTATGGTATATGTATGATAGATAAATGGATAGATGGTTACTTTTTTATTTCCCTAACAGTTGTACGGATGTATGGTTATATATATACATGTTTTATGATGTTATGTTTTAATGGAGCCAGTGCTATAGTATAATGTTTTATTGTCGTTTATTAATTGCTGTGTGATTTAATGTGCCTAATATAACATCTTGCCAATGGACTACAGTTGAAAATTAGCCTGCTGGCTAACACTGACACATTTACAGAAATGTTGATTAATGTGCACTGTCAAATGAAACAAATAGTTATCATATTAAAAAAAAAACATATCAATGTGTGTTGTGGTGTCATAATATGGAAGCCCATTCCTGCCATATAAGAAAAGAAAAAAATCGAGCATTCTTAAGTATAATTCTGACTTAAAAAGTCGAATTTATGACTTAGTAAATCGAAATTCTGACTTTAAAAGTCATAAGTATGAGGTACAAAGTCGAAATTTTGACATACTAAATCATAATTATGACATACTAAATCGAAATTATGACTTACTAAATCGAAATTATGATTTACTAAATCGAAATTTTGACATTAAAAGTCATAAGTATGAGATAAAAAGTTTCGACATACCAAATCGAAATTATGAGATAAAAAAAAAAATTCTGACTTTAAAAATCGAAATTATGACTTGCCGACTGGCACCCTCATTGTTCTGACCCGACCCGACACATGATGAATTATGAACAGATTAAGGAGTATTTTGATCGTGGTTTTACAAATGATGAAATTCTTGCCGTACTAGCGGAACGGAGCTTTGAGCAAACACACTCTTGAGAGGACTTTAAGCAAGAACAAACTTTGGCGCAGAAAGAACAAAACGGATGTGGCAGAGGTGGCAGCTTTCATAGAATAACAACTTCAAACATCTGGGCAATGTCATGGCTATAGATGGATGCACCAAAAATGTTGGATGAATGGGATTGTAACTGAGAGAGAAACAGCGAGAGTTCTGCTACGGCTCTTAGATGATGAAGGGGTTGATTTGAGGTCACGAAATCAACTGAGGCGGTGTGTGTATCATAGCCGTAGTCCTAACTTTGTGTGGCATACAGATGGCTATGATAAGCTGAAGCCCTTTAGAATTGGAATAAGTGGATGTATAGATGGATTTTCCAGGAGCATGATATGGCTTGAGGCATACAAGACCAACAATGATCCAAGACTAATTGCTGGATACTTCATGGATGCAGTAATTAAAGCTGGGGGTTGTCCTGATAGAGTGAGGCTAGATTTAGGATCACAAAATGGTCATATGGCTGAGATGCAAAGATTTTTGACTTTTTCTGAGGATCGACCTGAAACAGACCATGTTACTTTTGGCCCAAGCACTGGAAACCAGCGCAACGAAAGATGGTGGCTCACTTTGCGAAGTGAATGTGTCCAATTTTGGATAGACCCCTTTGACAAGCTGAGAGAGGACGGACACTCTTTGCTGACACTTTTTTGGACAAATCCTTGGTGCAGTTCTGTTTCCTTGACAAAATTCAGGCGAGTTTATCTCGTATATCTCAATTGTCTTGAATGCCTAGCACACATTAGCATATTTTAATTCATAGAGGAGATTGTAGGCACTAATTTTATATTCTTTGTGGAGTTCTGTAGGCTTAATACTACCTACATTTATGTTGTGATACGATATTCAAAATTATTTGGCTCATGCATTAAACAGTAATTTTTTTTAAAGTAAAAAAGAAAATTTGGCAACATGAGAAAATTTGGCAACAAAAGAGTTCATCTAAAAACATTATTTAATTTCATCTGATTGGAGTAAGGCGTTGTGATTTTGTCCACACATGGCCTCACAAAAAAACCTAATTATTTTAAATACATGTTATTACATTTATTTAACTTTAACTAACTATAGTTACCTTTCGTTGTCACTCCGAGTTACGTCGGATGACGACGAATGGGGTTTCGCCTAGAACACCTATCGACTTCGAGTATACAAAAACGAGCCAATGGCAAAGAAATGCCATGGGTCTGCGGAATTTGCATGACGTAACTCCGCCCCACCTCGTGGGTATAAAAGGAGGACGCCGGCAACATGCAGTTATGTTTTCGCTTCGGAGCCAAGAGTATCTCTTCACTCCACAGCCATTTATGACTTCACTCTACGAGACGAGCCATTCTCTCCGGTGTTGGTGTGATGGCGATCTGCAGCGAGTTCACATTGCCTGCTGATCTGTGCAGTGATCTGCCAGTGAGTGTGTTCTCCCCGCTCGCTTCAACATCGCGGAGTTTTTTTCTCCTCTCACAAAAGAGCTCGCACGCGGCACGTCTTTTTAAAGACGGCTCGCCCGTGCATTAAAAAAAAAAAAAAGAAGTGGCGGCAGATTGGTATCGGACTCTGATGGGCACGAGCGCTGTCTAGTGTGTAGGGCTTTTATCATGCTTGTACAGCGCTCGTGGGTGATTCATGTTCTCTCTGGGAACATGATCATCGCGTCATTTAGGTCGAGACTCAATGAACTCGCAAGAGTGAGAGTCCCCTCATCCACACCCCGATCTAGCGCTCCCCCGAGGGGTGCTACTTCGACTGGTGGCCAGGGTGACCTGAGGGTTATAGTCTGGAACAAGGCGCCGACTATCTGTCCGCGACCCCAGCTCCCTCCTGTGTGACGGTGCCCGCTAGTGAACCTCCGATACCCGCGAGTCGACCTTCGGGTGGCCCTGCGAGTTTCGGTTGAAGCTACAGAGGAAGATGCTATGTCTGTTGTAACATCATAAGGTGGGCTTGGTTCTTTTGGAAGTGACGACTCGTCACAGCTGCCACCTTCTGGTGTGTTATGCTGTGCCTGAGTCTGATCCGGAGATGACGGCCATGCTTTCCTGGGACGATTGGTTTTTGGGTAAGGCCGCCAACCCGCGTCCACGCCAAACCCCAATATCTTTCTTCCCGGACGTGCATGATGAGATCTCGATGTCCTGAAAGACCCCCGTGTCTTCTCAGGACCGCTCGTTGGTCTCATCCGCCTTTCCCCCCTCACGGGGCCGCTGCTCATGGGTACACTGGGGTCCCTCCGGTTGAACGCTCTGTTGCGATGCTACTGTGTCCTCAGAGTGCTTCCCGGCGCTATCCTAAGCACCCGTCCGAAGCCTGTAGTTCTTTTCGTCTACACTAATCTGTGGCGAAATCCTATAGTGCCACAGGACAGGCAGCAGCCTCACTGCATCCCATGACCGTTCTGTGGTCTACCTGGCCCAGATGCTCATGGTTATGCATGAGGGCGGGACTGACTCGAGGCTCTTAATGAGCTACCAAAAAGCGCGCCGCCACTGACCTTGCTCTCTGAGCGACGAAGGTGGCCGTGCGCTCTCCGAGTCAGGTGATGTTTACCACTCTGGGGCTGACCGGTCTGATGTGCTGGATGTCGGCAGATTCGTCTGCTCGACACCCCCACATCCCAGGTCGGCCTCTTCGGCGGTGCGGTTGAGTTCTTCTGCCCAATAGTTCTTAACCGCCCGGGAGCAGATTGAGGTTGTTCTGCTGACGGCCCCGCCGTCCGCTCAGGTCCCTCAGTCTGCCAACCGCCGAAGGCGCCCTCCCACGGTCCTAACCCCGCCCGTTCATCCGGGCTGGCTTGGAAGACCGTGGGGGGATGCCTCAGCCCTCTCCAGCCCCGCCCCCCGCTGGACGCCGGGTTAAGCGGCGCTTTTGAGATGGGCTGCTCAGAGATGGGACTCAGTTCTTTCCAGGAGTTGGTAGCAGGGCCACTCCTTTCCCCGGTGGAGGGCTGGGGAAGAATCCTTATTCAGAAAGAACTGACTCTCTCGTCTCTGAGCACACAGAGTTCTCGGACGACACAGAGCGCCGCCCACAAGCCGCGCTCTCCTCGTCCCCCTCTGTCCCAGAGTTGGTTGACACGGCGTGCCGTCCACGGACCGTTTCGTCCCTGTCCCACTCTGTCGCCAGACCCCTGGCAGAGCAGGCCCCCGTGGAACGCTGGTCCTTCCCTGGCCTCCTCTGTCAGGGCGCGGATGTTAACTGCGCCCCCCCACCGGATCGCTATACCGTCCACGTCCGGGCCAGTTACTCCGCTTCGCTGCCCCTCCGGGGGGATGCCTCTGGTCCGCATGACCCCGCTGGTACAGTTTTGGGAGCCTGGCTAGAGCTTCCCCAACTGTCCCGCTGGGTCGCCCGCACCATCAGGTTCGGCTATGCGATTCAGTTTGCACGGTCTCCTCCCCGCTACAGGGGAGTCCGCTCCACTTTGGTCGGTGGCAATGCCCCCATCATGCGAGCAGAGATTGCCACCCTGCTGGGGAAGGGTGCAATCGAGACTGTCCCTCCAGCCGAGATGAGGTCCGGCTTCTACAGCCCTTACTTCATTGTCCCCAAGAAAACCGGTGGGTTACGACCAATCCTGGACCTGCGCGTACTGAATCGCTTCCCTCACAGGATGCCGTTCAAGACGCTCACTGCCAAACGCATTTTTGAATGTGTTCGGTCCCAGGATTGGTTTGCAGCGATCGACCTGAAGGACGCCTACTTTCATGTCTCCATTCTTCCTCGACACAGACCGTTCCTCCGGTACGGAGTACCAGTACGCGGTTCTCCCTTTCGGGCTAGCCCTGTCTCCTCGCGTCTTCACGAAGGTCGTCGAGGGAGCCCTTGTTCCCCTTCGGGTTCAAGGGGTTCGCATCCTGAACTATCTTGACGACTGGCTGATCCTAGCTCACTCTCGAGATCAGGTTTGCGAACACAGGGACCTTGTGCTCCGGCACCTAGCTCGTCTGGGCCTTCGGGTCAACTGGGAGAAGAGCAAACTTTGCCCCGTGCAGAGGATCTCTTTTCTCGGTATGGACATCGACTCGGTCGCCATGTCCGCGCAGCTTACGAGCGAGCGCGCAGTCACTGCTGACTTGTCTGAGACAAATACAGGGCAAGAGTGCGGTTCCACTGAAACATTTTCAGAGGCTCCTGGGGCATATGGCATCTGCAGCCGCGGTGACGCCGCTCGGATTGCTTCATATGAGACCGCTTCAGCTTTGGCTTCGCGACCGAGTCCCGAGGTGGGCATGGCAACAAGGCACGCTCCGAGTACCAGTTACTCCGACCTGCCGTCAGACCTTCACCCCGTGGTCGAACCTCCGCTTTCTCAGGGCTGGTGTCCCCCTGGAACGAGTGTCTCGGCATGTTGTTGTCTCAACAGATGCCTCCACCACGGGCTGGGGCGCCATGTGCAATGGACATGCTGCCGCGGGCTCCTGGACAGGACCCCAGCGCCTATGGCATGTCAATTGCCTCGAGTTGCTGGCAGTACGCCTTGCCCTGCACCGCTTCCGAGCGCTGCTCATGGGTCAACACGTACTAGTCCGATCAGACAATACCGCCACAGTAGCGTACATCGACCATCAAGGTGGTCTACGCTCCCGCCGTATGTCGCAACTCGCCCGCCACCTCCTCTTATGGAGTCAGAGGCATCTGAGGTCCCTTCGTGCCATTTACATTCCCGGAGCCCTGAACCGTGCTGCCGACGAGCTGTCGCGGCTTCAGCCCTCCCTGGAGAATGGCGACTCCATCCCCAGTCGGTCCAGCTGAATTGGGACCAGTTCGGGGACGCACAGATAGATCTGTTTGCCTCCCACGACTCAAACCATTGCGCCAGTATTATTCTCTGACCGAGGGCACGCTCGGCACGGATGCACTGGCGCACAGCTGGCCGCGGGGCCGCAAATATGCGTTTCCCCCAGTGAGCCTTCTTGCGCAGGTCTTGCGCAAGGTCAGGGAGGACGAGGAGCAGGTCCTTCTGGTTGCGCCGTACTAGCCCACCCGGACTTGGTTCTCCGAACTAGTGCTCCTCGCAACAGCACCTCCATTGCCAATTCCTCTGAGGAAGGACCTCCTTTCCCAGGGACGGGGCATCCTGTGGCACCCTCGTCCCGATCTCTGGAACCTCCACGTGTGGCTCCTGGACGGGACGAGGCAGGTTTGAGTACCCTACCACCTACGGTGGTGGCTACCATCACTTCCGCTAGAGCGTCGTCCACGAGACACGCCTACTCGTTGAAGTGGAACCTCTTCGACAACTGGTGCTCTTCTCGCCGAGAAAACCCCCGGAGGTGTTCGATCAGTTCATGCTTTCCTTCCTTCAAGATGGGTTGGAGCGAAGGCTGTCTCCCTCCACCCTCAAAGTTTATGTTGCCGCTGTTGCCGCACACCACGACTTAGTGGAAGGTAAGTCCATAGGGAAGCACGACCTGATCGTCAGGTTCCTGAGGGGGGCGAGGAGGCTGAATCCTCCTCGTTCTCCTCTCGTTCCCTCTTGGGACCTCTCAGTGGTCTTAAGTGCCCTGCAGAGTGCTCCCTTTGAGCCTCTGCAATCAGTGCAGCTTAAGTTCCTGTCAATGTAGATAGCGGTCCTGGTTGCATTGGCCTCTCTCAAGAGGGTCGGGGACCTGCACGCATTCTCCGTTGACGAAGCGTGCCTGGAATTCGGGCCTGCTTACTCTCACGTGATCCTGAGACCCCGGCTTGGATATGTGCCCAAGGTTCCTACCACTCCCTTCCGGGACCAGGTGGTGAACCTGCAAGCGCTGCCCTTGGAGGAGGCAGACCCAGCCTTGGCACTGCTCTGTCCAGTACGCGCTCTCCGCGCCTATGTAGACAGGACGCAGTGTTTCAGGACCTCAGACCAGCTCTTTGTCTGTTATGGGGGGAAGCTGAAGGGAAAGGCTCTCTCAAAGCAGAGGTTGTCTCACTGGATAGTGGACACCATTGCTTTGGCATACCAGTAGCAAGGTCGACCGTGCCCCCTTGGTGTGACTGCCCACTCCACCCAGAGTGTGGCATCCTCTTGGGCTCTAGCGCATGGCGCCTCGCTAACAGACATCTGCAGAGCTGCAGGCTGGCGACACCGAACACATTCGCCAGATTCTACAATCTCCGAGTGGAGCCAGTGTCCTCTTATGTACTCGCTTCAACCAGCTAGTACCGGACCCGCTCAGGTGTCTTCGCTTGCTCGCCATTCCACTCCACGGACTGGATACGTGCGATATTCTGCTCAGGTGAGCTTCTCCGAAAGCCCTGAGTTCCTCCAGCACCCCTGATGCTAGCGCCAGTGTCTATTGCCTGGGCGTCAGCTAGGTGCCTTCCGTGTGCATGGTCCCTCCCCGGAGCTACCCCCACACGTGTATTTCCACTGTAAGCCTCTCTGAGCATGTGTCTTTCCCTCGGCAAGCCACCTTGCCACCCCTGAGGTTGAAATATTCCACCTGCGGCTGGACACCTCAGAGTTTCTCCATATGTTTCCTTCGGGTCATATGTGTATTTTCAAATGCCCCCCCCACTGGGTTGGTGATAATTGCATATTTCCTCTTAAGCTATGGGATATGCTTCCCAGTGTACCTTGGTATTCCTGTGTTAAATAGGGGTCCTTCGTCCTAAATATCTCGAGGGCTCAGATTTACGCAGGGCACTGGAAGACAGCTGTGAAGGTGGCGTGATTAGACTGGTAACCCCATTCGTCGTCATCCGACGTAACTCGTAGTGACAACGAAAGGGAACGTCTCGATTACGTATGTAACCCTCGTTCCCTGAGTAGGGAACGGAGACGTTACGTCTTCCTGCCACTTCCGCTGTACCGCGGGGATCGCCTGAGTTCAGTCTTGGCTCCTCAGCGAAGAAACATAACTGCATGTTGCCGGCGTCCTCCTTTTATACCCACAAGGTGGGGCGGAGTTACGTCATGCAAATTCCGCAGACCCATGGCATTTCTTTGCCATTGGCTCGTTTTTGTATACTCGAAGTGGATAGGTGTTCTAAGCGAAACCCCATTCGTCGTCATCCGACATAACGTCTCCGTTCCCTACTCAGGGAACGAGGGTTACATACGTAACCGAGACGTTTTATTATATTTTAGTCTATTCCGTCACTTCCTAAAGTGTCCATGAAAATGCTTCTCTATACACGCATTGTGTTTATCGTGCAATTTATACGCCAAAATTTGATTTTACGTGTATATATACGCAGTTTTCGCGTGCATTAATTTGTACGCACTGACATTACTAATCCTAACCAAACGTAGGCCTATATTACATACCCCACATCACTACTAAACCTTCCCAAGCGTATCATGCAGAGAGAATACTAACAGGAACTTTGGAAAAGTGTACATGTAAAACACATCTTGAAAAAAAAAACATCCAGAAATAAAGCCTGTTGTGACCTCAGTTATGTTGTTTGAGCTTAACTTCAATTGAAGCTTAAAAGGATAGTTCAACCCAAAATGAAAATTATGTCAGTAATTGCTCGCCCTCATGTTGTTCCAACCCCGTAAGACTTTCGTTCATCTTCAGAACACAAATAAAGATATTTGTGATTAAATCTGAGAGCTGGATCACTCCTCTATAGGCTTCTAAGGGACTGAAACTTGCCAGCCGTGAAAAATTATTAAAGAAATCGTTAAAATAGTCCAAGTGACTACAGTGGCTCAATCCTAAGTTTATCAAGCGACGAGAATACTTTTTGTGCGCAAAAAAACAAACAAAAATAACGACTTTATTCAAGTATTCATTTCCTTCTCTCTTGGCCTCGAGATCGTTCACATAGTATAATTGCGCAGCGCTTCTGAATCTTTCATAATATATTTCATAATATATAGCTACACTTTGTTATAATAAGAGGATTTGCCAGCATACAGAATTCAGCGGTGAGGGGAGTCTATCGTAAATGCTTCTGATTGGCCATTGCGTTCAAGAAATAAACACATATGTCTGTGATTGGCTATATCGGTCAACGCTGCAAACATGTTATAAATAGAAACTCTGGCCTGTAAATCGTTTCTATTTTATTTTAGTTTTTCTTGTTGCTTTTCTGCAACAGATGATTAAAAATGTATTCGTTTTTATATGTTTTATTCATAGATATTTCTAGTTTGCGGGAGTCCCGCGAATTGTTTTATTCTCCCACAACATGCACACACAGAGAGAGTGCATTACTGCCTGCGCTCGCACTCGGCTATCAAATCTAGTCCCGCGCCGCACTCTTTTGTGTTGGGAGTGCAGATCTTTAGATCAAGGGCCCGGCCCGGTCCGAGGATAGTGGCGGGAAATATCGGGTCAAGTTCGGGCTTGGGCTCGGGCTCGAACAGGGAATCTGCTCTAGAGGCGGCGGGGCCATAAGCAGCCGCTTCGTTCACGTATATAGGGAGTATAGTCGCCTTTATAAAGTTAAATGTTATATTGGTTCCCCCATAAAATGGTATGCCACAATTTATTAGGCCTATAGGCCTATAGGCCTACAGCTGAAACATGAGTTCTGATTTTCCTGTTGCCTATATTCTTTGAGTGTTTTAGGCGCCCAAGCCATGTTCTAAATGTGATTTAATTAGCTACAAATATGACGCGGGATCATTCATATTAACATAGGCTATGCGAATTATAATATTCATTTTGTGATTCTTTACTTGTGCAATAGCCCTGTGTAGCCTACTTTGTGACTTACCTGGGGCGATGCAGTAACAACATTTAGTTTTACATTAAATTAGCTCAAATTATATTTAGGGAATTTTAATAATTAATCATGAATATGATTAATATATTGCATATTACAGTTAAATTATCAAAGTTGAAAATAGATTGATTGTACACACGAATGATCAATCACAACGAATTATAATTCCTCATTCATAGGTCAATGGTCCATTTTCAGATCAATTATATGAGATAACCTTTACTGGAGTTAATTTAGCTATCGAACTGTTTGTCCAGCAAACGGCCGTAAGATTAACTTCTCAACAAAGTTATCCCTTCTTATAAACTCCAAGAAATATCAATTTTCTGGCCGTGAACATTAATTTTCCTGTGTTTTTATAAAATTAGACTACGCAACGTAGTCAATAATGAAAGCTTTGTAGCTAGGATCGATATCTCATTGACTTTGTAAAATGAGCATTTTAGACAGAAGGCAATCAAGAATATAATGGTTTTAATAGTTGGACTAATAATACATCGAACTACAATTCACACAGAATATATGTATATACACCCGAAACAAACAAAACGAAAAACATTACAAACACGAATTAAAATAGGATGAGAGAGGAAGATAAAAATGAGAGGGAGAGAGAGTTGGGAAGAGAGAGAGAGAGATAGAGAGAGAGAGAGAGAGAGAGAGAGAGAGAGAGAGAGAGAGAGAGAGATTTTTGATTTTTGAAAAAAACTTTATTTACAGTTTTTTTTTTTTTTTTTTTTTTTTTTTTGTAACAAATTTTCTTCACAAAAAACTTGACCAACAATAGCTAAAACATTCAACACATTACACAAAGGATATTAATACCTAATGCAATTACAAAGAAAAAAACAAATCACCTTCACAAACTGTACACAAACCACCATAGCTGCACCATATTGATTCAAAAGTAGAAAGGTCTCTCATAGTTTTATAAAACCGAAAATCAATCAAAACTCTAGATTTTATCGAAGATAAAAAACATACATTCACATCATCGCTACCCTTTTGTTCCACTCTGTTTTTCCTGCTGATATAAATAGCCATTTTTGCTTGCCCTAAAATAAAATTCAACAACTGACAAGTGAGGCGTTTTTTCTGAAAGTACTTAAAACCCAGAATGAAAGTCTCAATACAAAAAGTTTCATCAAACCTGCAAAACAATTCTTTTAATGTCATAAACAAAGGTTCTAATCTCAAACAATGCATAAAAGCATGAAAAACAGTCTCCCTTTGAAGACAAAAAGGGCAAGCAGAATTAACTTCTGGACTCAACACCGAAATAAAAGAATTGACAGCAATGGCACCATGGAGAATTCTCCATTGTAAATCACCAAACCTTTTTGACAATGGTGGCTTACATAATGATCTCCATTCAGGTTTTACATCATTTCTTAGTTTAAAAACAGAACGCCATGGTGTATCGGTTCTTTTTCCTAACATTTTCTTGTTAAAAACCAAAACACAGGCTCTATACAGTTTTTTACCTTCGCTTGACATGAAATCTAAAAACAAAGATTCACCAGATTTCAACAAAAAAACTATACCCTCTTCAAGATTGGGTTGAATAATCAAACATGGAAAGGGATCCTCAACATCACGAGTACAAACCCCCGTAAAAAAGTCTCTTAACAAATGTTCTTCATCAACTGTAAAACATGATTTAAGTTTGACAAAAAAACGTGTTAACAAACGAACAGATTTGATTCCTAAATATTTGGATGCAACGTCCACATTCTCAAAATGAGGCCCAGTTAGATTCAACAAATGTCCCAAAGTAAAAACCTTGGATTTCAAAAATATGGTGCTGAACCCCGGCAGATAGCAGTGAGTAGCAATGTCCAGACGGGCCCCAAGTATCAGTGGTTCCTGCAAAAGCCAGTGGAGAGAAAAAAAGTTCTCAGTCTTGTGAACACGAAAGAAGCTCCACACTTTAAAAAGATTTTGATAGAAAGCAGGCAGTTCCGATAGATCCAATTTGGTTGGATCCATTAAAAAAAGGGATTTATCCAGTCCGAAACCCCCAATAGTGTGCAAAATGGTGCAACTCGCAGCACGCCAGCTGAAATCTGTAGAACCATCAAGTAATCTTTTTAAAAACTGTAAACGAAAGGCAGCCATTCGACTTTGTAAATGAATCAAACCTTGCCCACCTTCATCTTTGGGGAGGTATAAAACACTCTGAGGGACCCAGTGCAGTTTATCCCAAAAAAAGTTAACAAGAGCAGCTTGAACTTCTGCTAAAAACTGTGGTGAAGGGTCTACACATGCCAATCTATGCCAAAGTGAAGATGCCACTAAATTGTTGACAATGAGAGTTCGCCCCCTATAGGACATATTTGGTAATAACCATTTCCACTTATCCAAGCGTCCCTTAACTTTTTCCATCAGCCCCTCCCAATTTTTTGTAACACATTGTCATCCCCTAGATAAACTCCTAAATATTTTATACCCCCACTCCCCCAACACAACCCCTCAGGAAGGCAAGGTTTACCATCAGACCATTGTCCCAACAATAAAGCATCACTCTTTTTCCAATTAACCTTTGCAGAAGACAACAGTCTAAATTCTTCAATTAAATTAAGTAAAATCTGCACATCACTTTGTTTGTTAATCATCACTACAATATCATCGGCATAGGCTGACAAACAAATCTTATCATTCCAAACTGGTAAAAACAAACCACTTAATTGACCTCTTATTTGTTGAAGCAAAGGCTCAATGGCCAAGGAATACAACATTCCAGTCAAGGAGCAACCTTGTCTGATACCCCTAAGAACCTGAAAAGGAGCACATAAGCCACCATTTATTTTTAGCATACTCTCAACGTCACAATAGAGTACTCTAATCATGTCTATAAAATCTTTACTAAAACCAAAAGCTGTTAAAGTACTCCACAAATATGAGTGCTCTACTCGGTCAAAAGCCTTCTCCTGATCCAAAGATATCAAACCACAGTCCAAGTTTAACAATTTAGAGACATGAAAAATATCCCGAATTAAAGAAATATTGTCAAATATAGATCTACCAGGGATACAATACGTCTGGTCCGGATGGATAACCTGACCCAACACTCCAGCCAATCTGTTACCCAAAGCCTTAGAAAGTATTTTGTAGTCGCTGCAGAGAAGCGAGACAGGGCGCCAGTTCTTAATATCTGTAAGGTCCCCTTTTTTGGGAATAAGAGTGATCACCGCTCTTCGGCAACTCAACGGCAACCCGCCCTTTGACAAGCTGTCCTTCAGTACCTCCAGCAGATCTACACCCAACTCCAACCAAAAAGCCTTATAGAAATCCACCGGGAGGCCGTCCATTCCTGGTGCCCTTCCAGACTCCATGCTTTGCAGAGCCTTATAGAGCTCTTCCAGGGTCAACACTCCTTCGAGATCGTTATTAGCCTCCTCTGACACCTTTGGTAGGTTGTCAAGGAAAACGTTCTCCACACAACACCCTGACTTGAGCTCACTCCTATACAGATTTTGATAAAAAAGAACTGCTCTTCTCCGAATACCAGCAGAATCCGACAATAATACTCCATCTTCGGAGCGCAAACCATGAATGAACCGTTTCTGGCCATTCTTTTTTTCCAGATTGAAAAAGTATTGGGATGGTGCATCCATCTGATCAATGCTTTGAAAGCGTGAACGGACCAGAGCCCCTTGTACTCTATGCCCCAGCAGATCAGCTAACTGGGCTTTCTTCTTTGAGCAGGCTTCTAAATAAAATATCTCACCAGTAGATTGAGCCAAATTTTGAGATTCAATTATCTCTCTTTCCAAATACTCTAAAGAACGGGTCAACTCCTTAGTAACGTTGTGAGTATACTGTTGGGTAAATTGTCTTATTCGTATCTTACCAACATCCCACCACTGTTGCAAGGAATGAAAAGAAAACTTCTTTGTTCTATAAACTTCCCAAAAATACTTAAATGATTCCTTAAAAAAAATATCATTTAACAAATTGGTATTAAAATGCCAGTATGCACTTTTTGGTTTTATTGAACTTAAAATAAGCTTACAATGCACCATACTGTGATCTGAAAAACTTACTGGTGTTATATAACATTTAGTAAAAATACTAAAATGGTGATTAAAACTGTAAAATCTGTCCAGCCTAGCTAATGACATAACATTATCACGTGTGTGAACCCATGTGTACTGTCTCTCCTTACCATTTAAAGATCTCCAAACATCACATAAATCATACTTTTTAACAATATGAATAAAACGTTTACGCGAAGCCAAATGAGGCTCAATGTGATTTCGATCTAGATTGTGCTCAGTACAATTAAAATCACCGCCTATGAACAAAAAATCTTCAGGGCAGCAGTTTTGTAAAGTTGAACACAGTATGTCTAAAAAAAACATCCTTTCAACTGGTGCAGTTGGAACATATACACAAATAAAAATAAACACATAACTTTCAACAACAGCTCTAACTTTTAAAAGCCTACCTTTTACAATTTCATCAACATCATAAGAGATAGGATTAAAAATATTTGTGAATAAAATGGCAACTCCCCCACTTATTGAAGTGTTATGGCTTAACACAGGGATGCCATCAAACTCCCTCGCCCAGTCAGCAGCATTTTTCAAGTCGCTATGAGTTTCTTGTAACAAAACAACATCAATATTTTTCTGTTTAATTACTTCATATATTGTAGCTCTTTTCCTAGATTCTCTTGCACCGTTAACATTTAAAGTAGCTACATGAATTTCACTCATAAAAAAGAAAAAGGAAAAGAAAAACCACCCACAAATCCAAAAAACATCAGCCATTCTATTTTTAAAATGAACAGACATCATTGTTTAAAGCAGTATTGAGATTCCTCACAATTTTCTTAAGTCGATAGAGTTCTTTGTTAGTAAAGCAACTCTCTGCCATTAGGCTTCTTGCTTTTTCAGCAAACTGTTTGACATCAGGAAAATATTCTTGCACGCGCACACCTCTTTTATTTTTTGTTGAACTAAGGAATAACTTAATGTCATCAAGTCCGTAATCCCGACTAATGAACTCCCCCTGAGAAAGTGTCATACTAGAGTCAGAAGACCCACCATCACTCTCTATATCCTGATCCATAACATCTTGCACTTCACCCTTTTTACTTATTTTGGCATCAAAGGTTTTTTCAATAATCTTCCTTTTATGTGGCATTTTGAAAGAATGCTCTTCCTCCACACAATCCGTCTCACATGTCACTGAACTGTTCTCTACAGTACTTTCATTTTGCTCATCTCCTTTATCCTCAGAGAATTGTGCCAAGCTCGGTAAATCTTTGACACTAGCCTCTGAAACTATTTTGTTGCCTATCCTGCCCAATTGTTCACAGTGCAGTGAAATCGACGCAACAACACTCTCAGCGGGAACACCTATTGCCGACGCCGCCACAGCCGAGCTCGGCCCCGGCAATGCCGCCTCAACTATGTCGGCAACACCCTCCGCAACACCACCACCTTCAGTACTCTCATTCACTACGTTCGTTTCCTTTTCTGTAGCTTTGTCTGGACAATTACGAATTAAATGTCCAGATTTACCGCAACCAAAACACTTAGATTTCGCGGTAGTGACAAAAACTACGTATTCAAAATTATCAATCCGAAAAGTTAGTGTCATGTCTAGCTCGACATCGTCCTGAATGATCATATACGCGAATCTCCTGAACGAAACGATATGTTTCAACAGCGGTGATACGCTATTGATTGGGATCTTTTTAATAGGAGATACCAATTTTCCATATCGAGATAAAGCTTGTGTCAAAATTTCATCACTTACGAATGGTGGAACATTTGACAAAGTGACTCTCTTAGCTGGCAATGAAAGAGGAAGAACAGAGACAAAATCACCACCAATGACTATTCCGTGTTCGACTACTTCATTGACTTTATCTACGCTATTAAGAAACACCACAATGGCACTATTCATTCTGGAGGCAGATAGCACGCTCTCATGCCCCACTACCTCACCAATGGCCAAACAACATTCCTCCACACTCACCGCAGCGGCCACTTTAACCGCATTACGCCGCGTGAGCGAACTCAAAACCTGCACAAGTGGGGCCGACATACTTCCCAGATAAAGTGGAAAGCACGCGGCCCAAAAAACAAACAAAACACTAACTAACAAAGACCAGAAAAAACAGCAAAGGGAGAAAAAAGAAAAAGAAAAGAAAAACAGTTTCACTCACAAACCCTCCTGACACGCTCACACACTCCGTCAACTCGCACCCAGACACACCGGAAGTGAGAGAGAGAGAGAGAGAGAGAGAGAGAGAGAGAGAGAGATCCGTAGGATCACAGTTTGGCAAAATTCACCTGGACATTCAAACCTTTAAGAGACAACACGGAAAAACAGTCTTAATGCTCTAAAATCTTGGTAACTCAAATATACTTGCATATAGGTCTCATGTGTCTGAGCCCTGCGGCGTGTGTGAGCTGCTGGTCTTTGTGTGTTCCGTTGGAGCGTCACGTGGTTTGCTGCGGTCTGGAGCACGCAGTTTCAAAGAAGGCTTAAAGGTCTTTGACGTAAATTACCAAATAAATAATTCAAACTAAGTTCTTTTCTGGGGAAATGAACAAAGGAAAAACAAACTTAAGCAAAAGAAAAGAAGAGGAAAGATCCCCCAGGGCGGGGGGATCACGAGTATGATGGTTACATCGGATCGAAAGAGAGAGAAGAGTCCAGTCAAAAGTCGAAGTTCCCTCGAAGAAAGGAGTTCCACCAAAGATGCAGTTCTCAGGATGCAGTTCTTCCCCCCCAAAGATAAGGTGCTTGGTGGTCTTCTTTAAAGACACTTCTGTTCACGCCTCCTCTGGCGTGAATGCACCAATCAGCTGGGAGGAAAGTGTGCGGATAAGTGTTCCTTTGTTCCCTCGAGATCGACTTCGCATGTTTCATGACCGTGATGTAAAAATGCGTTCAATTTTACTCCAGAGATGATAAAACATAGTAACATACATTTTACAGTTTGCACCCATATATATACGGTTTGGTCAGATCAAGAGGATTCTAAAGGTGTGAAGAACGACATACAAACATAATAGGAAAACACAGTTACATTAAAAATGCATCTAAAAGCACCTCTGTTCATTTAGAATTATAATACGATCACATCTAACCCCAATGGAACATGGGCAAACATAAAAACATATTGAATATATCATAGTACAAGTCTCTCAATTGAGGAGATTGGAGAAAAGTTCTTGTGTGTGTGTGTGTGTGTGTGTGTGTACTGTGGACGTGGCCGGGTCATTCAGCGGTGAAGATGTGGTGAACTTTTGCTTTTGAATTGATGAGTTTTAAGTCTGGATTACAATGACCAGTGTGGTTCATTACACAAGGTTGTCTGTGTTTGTGAGGTGTCCTGCAGAAGGGACACCACGGGATCTCTGGCCAGAAAGGCGCCCCTGTTGGGTCACATGTGGTAAGACAGAGGACCCTGTGATTACTTATCAGCGAAAAACGCACTTCTGGCATCGGTAATTTAATTAAGTCCAAACACCATTTGCTGGTGTGTGAATTGGTAACTTAAAAAGTCCCATGACATCTGTTTTTGTCACAAACTGAAGAATGGAGGAGTGTTTACTTAATTAGAATCTTAGTTGATTAAAACCACATGATTGCGCTGATCATCTGATTATTGCTACAATGCAATTCTTTGCTTAAATCCTTTCAGAAGTGAGTTTGCTCGATCCGCTCAGCTAAAGGCAAGAATTCCATCCAACTGGATTCAAATAGCCTTAATGTGTTCACAATTCAATGGACGCATACACGTTATCCTGTGACATATTGTGTGATCCTGTCGATTTTTTTAATCTCATAATTTCAATTTGGCATGTCAAAATTTAGATTTAGTAAGGCATAATTTCGACTTAGTATGTCATAATTTCGATTTAGTATGTCATAATTTCGATTTAGTATGTCAAAATTTCGACTTTGTATCTCATACTTATGACTTTTAAAGTCAGAATTTCGATTTACTAAGTCATAAATTCGACTTTTTATGTCATAATTATGACTTAAGAATGCTCGATTTTTTTTCTTATGTGGCGGGAATGGGCTTCCATAGTCATATGCCAGTTTAGTTACATGTGTAATGTTTTTAAGACATTACTGATGTTTGATGTTCATTTGATTAAACCTGTGACTTTAATGTTTTGAATGTGAAAAGATTCTTGTGGGGAAAAGGGGGGCAACCTCTTCTTTTTGATTATTGTTTCAGATATAAGTATCAAGATGTTTGTCTGAAATATGTAACTCTATATGTAACATATGAAATGACTCTCTGAGGAGGGTCGCAGCGCTGCCAGTTCGGTTGTTCCCTGCCGGTTCGCCGTTCAGGGCACTGAGGTGTCAGCGTCCCCATACGATCCTCCGAGGAGGGTCGTAGAACGGTCAGTTCGGTTGTTCCCTGCCGGTTCGCCGCTTCAGGGCACCGAAGTTACTGTTAAACAGATTTCTAGGGGTCCTCCCCACAGTGGTGGTCACAGAGCAGGCTCTGGTTATGGAGCAGGAAGTACTGACACTTCTGCAAAAGGAGCTGTAGAAGGGGTTCCTCCTACCAGCAGACAGTTAGGGTTTTACAGCCATTGCTTTATTGTTCCGAAAGAGGATGTGGGGTTGCGTCCTATTCTAGACCAGCGTCAATTAAACAGCAGGTTTCAGAATCTCAAGTTCAAAGTATGCTTACGCTAAATATGATTGTGTCACAGATTCAGTCCGAGGACTGGTTTGTCACAAAAGACTTGAAGGACGCTTGCTTATCTATCCATCCTTATCACAGGAGGTTCCTGAGGTTTGCTTTCGGGGGCGAAGCATACCAGTATCGGGCTCTTCCATTCGGTCTAGGTTTATCACCCCACACCTTTACAATATGCGTGGATGAAGCTCTGGCTCCTCTGAGATGCCAGGGCATTCGTGTATTATACTATATCGACGATTGGTTGATCCTAGCTCAATCTGAGCAAATGGCAGTTCGGTATCGAGATGTCGTTCTGTCTCATTTAAAGATTTCGGGGTTGCGGCTCAACGCCAAGAAGAGTGTACTCCTCCCAGCTCTGAGGACCACTTTTCTAGGTGTAATATGGGATTCGACAACGATGCGGGTACGATTGTCTCCAGTACGTATTTCTGCAATTCTCACATCCGTAAATGGGGTAAATCTAGGCCAGTCACTCACTGTGAAGCAGTTTCAGACTGGTGGGTCTCATGACAGCTGCGTCCAACGTAATTTCTTTTGGCCTTCTGTACATGAGACCCCTGCAGTGGTGGCTCTGGACGAAGGGGTTTTCTCCAAGGGAAGGCTATGCCTACGTGCCTCGGTCATGTGGAAGAACCTTGGTTCCTCGCCCAGGCCCAGTGTTGGGGGCTTCTTGTTCTTGTCGATGCATAATGCTAAAGACGGATGCTTCCCTCACAAGTCGGGGGTGATCATGAGTGGTCGCTCGGCGAAGGGTGTTTGGCAGGACCATCTACTATTTAGCACATAATTGGCTAAAAGTGATTTCGGTATTCCCGAGAATCTCAATACTTCCTGCCAGACCCGAGAAGTCATCATGTGCTTGTCCTTTCGGACAACACACTGATGGTCTCGTATTTTAGAGCAGCTATCCTGTTGATGCAGGGGCTGAGGCCCGGGGAATGGAGACTTCACCCCAGAGTGGTGGAGCTTCTTTGGGAGAACTTTGGTCAACTCAGTTGACCTTTCGCATTGTTTGTACAACACATTGTCATATGTGGTTCTCCCTCACGCATCCAGCTCCACTTGGACTGGATGTTATGTATCAGGTGTGGTTGACACTACACCTGTCCGCATTTCCCGATATCTTTGCTCCCGGGAGTTCTAAAAAAAAAAAGGCGAGGGGCTTGTCTAGAAAAAAGATCATTAGTTTCCCCGTTCTGGCCGGGCCGAGTGTGTTTCTGATGGTCTTGTGTCCCTTCTACTGTCCCTTCTAGACAGCTCTCCCATGGAGATTCCGATCAGGAGGGACTTGCCGTCCCAATCATGGGATACAATATTTCACCCTCATTTGGAGTTATGGATACTGTGGGCTTGGCCTCTGACGGGGCCCAGCTCATAGATCCGGTCTCTCGACCGAGGTCATGGAGACCATACTCCAGTCTAGAGCTCCCTCCACGAGAAGACTAAATATGCATTGAAATGAAAACTGTTCTCTGCCTGGTGCAGAGAACTCCTTCTGAATCTTGTTTCTGCCCTGTTGGTACAGTACTTGATTTCTGTAATGGATGTTTCTTTGCTGGGTTATCTCTGAGGAGAGATCCTTAATTTTGTCTTCTACGTGGTACATGAGGCTGAGGCCTGCACGTACTTGGATTTGCACCTCGTATGGTGATAGTATTTCTTCACCCCAGGTCGGGTTTCCTAGGTCCCTTATAAATTTGTGGGTCATTTGTGCTGCAGGGCTTCTGTCCTCCACCTTTAATACCCCAGATCAGGAAGAACTTAATCTGTTATGCCCTTTCCGGGCTTTGGATGCTTATGTCAACAGAGCTCTCTGTGGCATATATCAGAGCAATTATTTGTCTGCTTCGGGTCACCTAAGATAGGTTGCCCTGCATACTAAACAGATGATGAGCAAGTGGGTAGTTGAGGCTATCTCACTTGCTTATGAAGCGGCCGGACAGCCTTCACCTTTGGCTGTCCAGGCTTATTCTACGAGGAGTATGGCTGCCTCTATAGCATTAATCTCGGGAGTTTCCCTTCATGATATTTGTGATGCGGCAGGCTGGTCCTCGCCGCTTACATTTGTCAGGTTTTATGACCTTGACCTTAGCTCCACTCCTGGGGCTAGGTTGCTTGCTTCTTAGTGTGCGCTCAGACTTCACACAGAACGGGCACTTGTCATTATGGCGTGGTGGGTATGGGGTTTCCACAGCGTATTAACGTAGCGGGAGTTCTCTTGATAGGGAACGTCACGCTGCGTTCACCTACCATACTTACTGCATGCCCTGATCGACTTGCTTCAGGCTTATCAGAAGCTGATGCAGTCTGCTTTCAGGGGTGCTTTATAGCTTCCTGGTCGATGACGTCACCCGCCTATGACGTCTCGTCTTTCCATTGGACTTATTATACACGTGTTTCACGACGCAATCACGCAGGGCGTTTCCACAGCATATTAACGAAGCGTTTCGTTCCCTCTCAGGGAACTATGGTTACATACGTAACCTGAGACAATTTCCAGACCTGCAAGATCCAGACCTCCAGGCCTAAAATACCTAGAAACCCTGAGACCCACCATGGGATGGATGGACCTGATGAAGAGGCACAGACTTGAACAGCACCAGTGACTGCTTCTTCTACTAGAAAGACTTGCGGTCCAAGTGGAAAAGAATGGACTATGAGAAGTGAAAAAAGAGATTTCAGAAACAAACCATCTCAAGACTACTGTTGTGAACTTTTTTTCTTCTAAAGTGTAGAAAACTCAGAAGCGAAGACCAGGAGACGTTGGGACATCTTTCAACAGGATTTTTTATTCTGAAGTCTCTGTTGCATCGCTGTAGCGCATTTCATCCAAGTCTAACTAAGGCCAACTACCGACTGTAGTTTATACCTTTAAAGGGGGAGGAGTTACATAGAGATGGAGACAATCTAAACAAAGCATGTAAATGAAGTATAAAGGTTTAGGAACCTGACCTAGACTACCAATCTTAATCCAATCAGCATAACTATTCAAACGAATAGGACGGGCAGGACTCTCTTGCTGAGACAGGAGCTCCAAGAACTTAATTGAAATTACAAGAACTTTGAATTTAAAGTCAAAAGGTGATAGTCTCAGTAATCTGATTAATTTAGAGAGATCAGAACAGTCAGGAATATCCCGCTAGGAACCCTGACCGTTTGCAGAGATTTCCTGATCTCATCAGCATAACAGTGTCATGTATAGATGGTAATCCAATCAGCCTGGTTGTATCACTCATACCTTCACATTATCATAGAGACAAAAACACAGCTGTATCTTGAGACAAAAGCTAAGGTCAGACACCTGAATTGCTTGACTTAATCTTCTTTAAATCACATCATTTATACCTCAAATATGGAGAACACTAGTATTTTAACTGAGAAAATTATGCACACATTGTATTGGAACCTAAATTAAAGTTGTAACACTACATTTCCCCCTTTTAGAGTTCTAATAACTCTCACAAAATACATATTTAGACACTTAAAAGTTCATTCTTGCAACTTGTGATAGTTACTGGCACATGCTCTGTGTTTGCTTTTGTGTAATTGCATGCTGACACAGAAACAACATGCAATTAGGGTCCATGAATGTCTTACGGAAGAATTATCTTCAGTCATCTGGTGTAATATTGCTGAAAGATCAAGAATGTCTTGTTGGACAACCATGTTTGTGCACAAGTGAGTCATGGAATGCAGCCATCTTCGGGTGTGGCCTGCAACGTTCTTTCCAGCAAACAAGTCGTTTTTGACTTTTTCTGAGTCTGCTATTGTTGTTCCTCCTTTCCCTATTTCTTAATTCCTGTGACATCTAAAGAACAGTGAGGTAAGGATGGAATAATGGATGGGGAAGGCCTATGAGGGAGTCTTCACCGCAGGGTTGGCCCCTGACGCCTGTTGCATTCGGTTCTACCCTGGGCTCCTCACTGGTCTGTGTCCTATCCATATCCCTGTAGGTGGGGGAACAACTTTACAGTGGTTTTCTTTCCCTGACACAATACAGCAGCTGCTGTAATTAACATCACTTGATGTGGTCCGTGCCACTTAGGCTCTAATGGCTTGCAACATTCTAGACACTTCCTTGACTACCTGTCCTGTGAAGTGTGTACCTTGATCTGTGTAACATAATCGTGAGTCATTTTTCCTTCATCCTCTAACACAACTTCAGTCATTGTAGACATCATACATGAGGATGGGTTTGTGACTGGTGCACGCTGTAAAACAATGTTTGGGGCTGTGAGGGTCGTTAACCAATTTCCCCAACGAGAGGAGGTGACATAAGTGACTTTAGCTTGATTCTTTATTGCGGTCACTACACAAGGGCATTTTATGTTTACAGCCTGACCTAAACTCATTACTGATGAAGGGCCTGTACTGTACCATAACATTTAAGGCTATGAGTCTACTTGAGTGTTCCCCAAAGGAAGTCTGAGACAGTCACTTTGCTTTTGTTCTATTAAACAAAAATAAGTCTTTAATCTCTGTTGTAAGTTACTTGGGAAATTAAGCACTCACAGCCCAAATGGTTAACACCTCAACAAGCTGCCCAACGAGTTTAATGACGAGGGGAGGGGTTGCTTTAGAGTAGCAAGCAGATTGAGTAGAAGCTGCGTAACATTGTTAACTTGTCTTAAGTTATTTTTGTTTTTCCTACACTCCTTTCCCCAATGTCCGTGCTTACCACAGTAATAACAACTGCTTTCTCTCTTAGGACATTTACGTTTCTGTTGATTCTGTTTCTCTGTGTTGACCTTAAAGGAGGCTGCTGCAAGTTTTACTCTTTTCTTGACATGAGAGTCTCTTTCCCAATAGCTAAACTGTCCAAGTTGTTTTGCAGGGTTCTAGTGGACCATGTGAAATCTAAGAAAGGCAATGCCTTTCTGTGTTCTGACAAAAGACCATCAAACCATGTGCAAACTAAGGGACCATTATCACCAAGCACCTTTTCTGAAGTGTCAGCAATCCCATTGTATGCTGCAGCTGACTGACAAAATCTCTCAGTGTACTCACTAACAGTTTCATCCTACTGTACACAACTAGTGATCTTTGACCAGTCCATGTTTGGTCCAACAATGTTCTTTAACACTCTCAGAACTCCCTCTCTCAATTCATCTTTACTGGCGTGTTGCACTTCAGAAGTAACAGCAGACTCAAAACTGTTGAATTCAGATTCATTAAGAATTTGTGACATCTGCTGTGTGACTTCTGCCAATGACATGTTGTAAAGACGCATTTTGCTGATCAATGCTTTTCTTAATTCAGAAAAATGTGTGTGTGCTGAGGGTAAGCATTGGGATAGTCTCTGTATATCTTTAGGTCCTAGAACTTTGGCAACAGTTTGTAATTGGACAACAGAAGAGTGGGGAGGAACACTTTCAGTTCCCTCAGTTCCCTGAGATCTCCTAGCCACACATACATTTACTGAGTCTACAGGCTCATCAGCTACTGATTGCATGGCTACATCTGTTTCAAAGAAAGCTTGTAAGTCAGGATAAGTTTCATCCTGAGTCACATTTGGTTGGGGCCTTGTTATGGCCCACCTTTGTTGTGAGACAGGGAACTCGAGTGAGCAATTGTTTGTTCTGTTCTTTTAACTTAGCTATACACCTAGCTTATTCTTGTGCAATGGATCAGCTAAATTGTCTCTGACAACAGATAATGCATTTTATGTTTCTCTTCCTGATACATGCACCCAACACCTTCTTGCATTCTTCAATAGACCATACTTTTTCTGGGTGAATACCAAATTTCTTTGTCAAATTAAATCTGACTGACTCAGTCACTATGGAGTCCATGTGCTCTCCTAACACTGACTTGAACTCACTGTCTGTCCATAAAGGGCTAGCTAGTCCACCTTTTTCAGTTGTAGGAACCAGCCTACCATTCTCTCTAACCATTTTGTTGATTTCTTTGATATCACACAATCAAACACACTAAAACTTCTCTGATCAACAGAGGGTACACTCAACCTTCAAATTACTAGCACTTTACGCTAATCTTCCCTGCCTGAACAGAGGACAACCAAATCATTAGCACATGATGCTAAACTTCCCTGCATGAAACAGAGGGTAACCACGATTAACACGTAATGTTAAAACTTCCCTGCCTGATCAGAGGATACACTTTCATCTGTAAAAGAAAACTTTTAAAGGGTAACTTTAGTTAACCAAACTCTACAGCTGTCTGATAACTCTTCTCTGATGGCGCAGAAGATAACACATTTGTACTGGTCTGCAGTGGTTCTTTGAATAGAGTGAAACTCACCAAATCTTTAGTTGTACGGAAAGATTCCGTCTGGAAAACTCAGTCAGAAAGGTTAATTATTTGTTGAGATTCAGTTCTGGAACTCAGTCAGCTTTGTTGAGAGCTTTGTTGAGATTCAGTTCTGGAACTCAGTCAGCTTTGTTGAGATCTTTGTTGAGATTCAGTTCTGGATTCTGGTGAGTATCTCTATCCGGATCACGGCACCATCTGTTGAGAACTTTTTTTTCTTATGAAGTGTAGAAAACTCAGAAGCGAAGACCAGGAGACGTTGGGATATCTTTCAACAGGATTATTTATTGGGAAGTCTCTGTTGCATCACTGTAGTGCATTTCATCCAAGTCTAACTAAGCCAAACTACTGACTGTAGTTTATACCTTTAAAGGGGGAGGAGTTACATAGAGGTGGAGACAATCTAAACAAGGCATGTAAATGAAGTGTACAGGTTTAGGAACCTGCCCTAGACTACCAATCCTAATCCAATCAGCATAACTATTCAAACGAACAGGACTCTCTTGCTGAGACAGGAGCTCCAAGAACCATTTAAAGACAAAAGGTGATAGTCTTTAATTACTATACAATAGAGAGATCAGGACAGTCAGGAATATCCCGCTGGGAACCCTGACCGTTTGCAGAGATTTCCTAATCTCATCAGCATAACAGTGTAATGTATAGATGATAATCCAATCAGCCTGATTGTATCACTCATACCTTCACATTATCATAGAGACAGAAACACAGCTGTATCTTGAGACAAAAGCTAAGGTCAGACACCTGAATTGCTTGACTTGATTTCCTGTAAATCACATAATTTATACCTCAAATATGGAGAACACTAGTATTTTAACTGAGAAAGTTATGAACACATTGTATTGGAACCTAAATTAAACATTTAATAAATTTGTAACACTACACTACGGACAGCAGTCTTTCCACATAGAGGGAAAACAAGTGGATAAAGGATGCCCACACAGAGAAAATGGACACAAAACACATGACAAAATGAAAAACCACACACACATTATATTGTCTATTGATTGTTGATTGTTTGAGTTATCAAAACTAAACAATATGCTAATATCACAGAGGCAAATGAAAGATAGACACATTGTAAGAGCCCAAAAATGCCTTGAAGAAAGACTTTTTGCAAAACAATTGAAGGATGGAGACTTAGATATGGCCTGTTCTGGTTTAATTTGGAATGTAACCTTTAAAACGACTGTATGTGTATGTATCTTTCTTATTTGCCAATGCATTATGTTATGTGTTCTGTTTAAACATCGAATTGTAGATAACTTAATGATCGCTTTAGGACACTCCTACTGGCTGTCATGGTTCTTGAATGTCTTTTCACCCACACCCAAGAAAACGTTTGTATATCATATTGCCAAATTTTAGAAGAGTCTTTGATAATTCTGCCCAAATGGATGGAGCTGTAACCAGTGGGAATGAGGTGTCGACCCAAAGACGGGTAAGATTCTCCGGTGGCCAGAGGGGGACAACCTAAGCAAGGGCTTCACCACCACTGGGCACCTGCCCGATAGAGAAGGGAGGTGTAATCTGTGAGAAAGGAAAGTGGATGTGATGCTTCTTTTGGGCCAAGAGCATCAGAGGGGAGACTGTAAAAAAATTGCAGCCGACTCGTGGCCGCAACAATATAGGAAAACCAAAACAAAAAATCAATATAACCAAGATAGTTTATTATATAAATATAGGGGTTTCACAAAGTGCAATAGTAAATATTATGTCATATGGGATCTTCCCGAATGCCGACAGACGGTCAATCCCGCTATCACCCGGAGGACAAGAGGCGAACCGTGGATGATGTAATTTTCCCGTAAGCCCCCCTCCATGCACAAAACCGAAACCTATATCTCCACCTCCTAATTTGAATCATATGTTCCTCATCTCCACCGCGACCTACAAAACAAGAGATAAAAAGAAAAACAAAACACACACCCATAATAGCCTCGACCCAGATTCCACTCCAGAATATATTTTAGAATGAGCTCATCCCCAAAATGGCTTAATTATCATGGAGATGAAGGAAGTGAAGTTATATTGTTTCTTCACCATTTGGGTTAATCACATCCTGTGCAAATGGTAGTCAATTGTAGAATGGGACTGGGTGTGGGACACAGAGAACCTTCTCAGACAATGTGGTGTCTCAACTTCATTAACATACAGATCACAGCTGTTACAATAAGGGCAACTTCATTCGCATTAAGAGTTGTAAACTGTAACAGGATAAAAGGTTTAAAATGTGGATGTTCTGGGTTCATTCTGACGCCGGTGAACCCAATGTTCTTTGTGTACCTTACCACTGCTATGCTGTAATAAACTTCATTTTTGAGATCTTCAACGTCCATTAATCATTGTCAAAGCATTCTCAGCACTGTTTGCTATTGCCAACACATTCCATGCCAACCCATTATAGCCCACATAAAATAACAAATAGAACATTTGTAACCTAACATTTGTAAATTACTACACCAAAATTGTTATAATTTAAACAAGAACTATAAAAAAAAATATCCCATTGTTTTCTATTTCCCCAAACAAAAGTTATCATCCCCCCTTTTGATGCATGGTCCAACCCGTGCATCAATTTACCATAGTGGTTGAAGAAATGTTTCGGTAAACAAGGTTTGCCATCAACACTAAACCAAACACGTCTTTAATACTGCAGCCAGATTTCCTCCAAACAGACTTCTCTGTGTTTTAATCAAAAGAATGTATGCTCTGTAAGGAGTCAGAAAAATCAGAGTTACTTTCAGATAACATGGTACACACAATCTCCATTGTTTCTGTGGCATCAGCTTTTGAGCTGCGTCTGCCTTGCATTTCCTATAAAAAAAAAAAAAAAAAAATTTTTAGTATGCCCTGTGCATTTACAAATAGAAATTTGATCAGGCAACAAAATCATGAGCCAAACTGAAGAAATAACAAGAGTTTTTAAATCGTCATGCATTTCCCTGCCATTAATTTAATGGCTTCAGTTAATAAAGCAATCTTTAGTGGTAGAAGTGATAGGTCTAACATATTTGTAACACGGAGTCGGCTCTGCAGCTTTGGCTAAATGAAGTTTACACGAATATTTCAACATCATCAACATTGATTCCACGTGATAATATTAGACCTAGAGTATGATTACGACAATGAGTAGGTCCTGACACGTGTTGTCTAACTCCAATAGAGTTAAGAATGTCTTTAAATGCCAATCCCAATGCATCTTTTTCGTTATCTACATGTATATTAAAACCACCAACAATTAGGGCTTTATCTGCAGCCAGTACTAAGTCTGATAGAAAGTCAAATTATTTGATAAAGTCTGTATGGTGCCCTGGTGGCCTGTATACAGTAGCCAGCAGAATTCTCAAATGTGATTTATTGTTTACGCTATATATTTTTACATTAAGCACCAACACTTCAAAAGAAATATATTTAAAACTAGATTTCTTAGTGGTTTTGAAAATATTACTATAAATTACAGCAACACCTCCCCCTTTTCGTTTCAGACGAGGTTCATGTTTATAACTGTAATCTTGTGGGGTTGACTCATTTAAAGTAATGTAATCGTTTTGTTTTAGCCAGGTTTCTGTCAAACACAGCACATCTAGGTTATAATCTGAAATCATATCCTTAACAATAAGTGCTTTTGAATTAAGGGATTGAATATTCAGCAACCTGAGCTTAATCATTTGTTAATTTGTATTATATCTGTATTTTATTTGTTGAACATCAATTACATTTTTACCCTTAGATGGGTTTGGAAGTTTTTTGTATTTCCTAATTCGGGGAACAGACACATTCTCTATATGATGATATCTAGGCGAAAGATTATCTATGTGATGGGATTTATCTGACCTCAGTGACGCGAGGCCGCTAGCAGACGGTCGGTTTAGCCAGTCTGTCTGCTTCCTGACCTGAGTCCCAGATTGTCACGTTTGAGCTCTAAGACTATGTGCCATATTACTAGAGAGAAGAGCAGCACCATCCCAGGAGAGATGAATACTATCTCTTTTCAAAAGGTCAGGTCTGCCCCAAAAACTTTTCCAATTGTCTATGATTTCTATATTATATTGCGGACATCACTTAGACAACCAGCCATTGAGTGATGACAATCTGCTAACTATCTCATCACTCCTGCAAACAGGAAGGGGGCTAGAGCAAATTACAGTGCTTGACATCATACTTGCGAGTTCACACACCTTTTTTTTTTTTTTTTTTTTGCCCGAAACCACCCCCCCCCCCACCCCTGTCAGAGTACAACTTTATTTTTAATTCAAATTATGTACTAAGTACAAACAGTGATTACTTCAGATAAACCCATATCCAACCATAATACTGTGATAGCCCTAATAATATAATGAAGAGGTAGGTAGACTTGTGAACAATAACTTATGGCAAATGACAGAATTAGACTGGACGTAGATAGGCAGGGAGGAGGACAGACATATACAGACGACAGACAGGTAGACATTAACAAACAGGCAGAAAAACAAATACAAACAATAGACAGACAGTCACTAATGTACAAACAAGCAAATCAATGCTTGGACAAAAACAGACCAATATGCGAATGGCCGGACAGGTAAACAGAAAAGCAGACAAATACATACGGACAAGCAAATATATAAATACAGTATTACTATGTTGGTTGGGAAAATCTACTGAGAGGGTTGGTGGTGGTTAGTGTGTGTATGTGTGTGTGCGATTGTGTGTGTGTGAGAGATGATAGAGAGAGAGAGAGAGATAAAGAGAGAGAGAGAGAGAGAGAGAGAGAAAGAGCAAAAAGAGAGAAGCAGAGAAAGAGAGAGGGAGGGAGAAGGGGGTTGTATATATCAGCATAATGACCGGGGGGGAGGGGGTTGGGTTCAGATGTTGAGTACCGATTGAGCGTTGTAAGAAGTGTAAATGGCCCAGTTATTGCTGAGTTTGAAGAAAGGTAATGAAAGGGTTCCAGATGTCTTTGAAGGCTGAATTTTTGTTATTCTTTTGAGCTGAGAGCTCTTCTGTAAGGATGTATTCTGAAATTAGGTTAATCAAGTGATTTATATGGCAAGAGTGTCTAGATTTCCAGTTTTGAAAGACTATTTTCTTAGTGATGGTTAGGGAGACAATTACTGGATTTTTACATTTCTGTGGAATGGGGATGGAAGTGGTGTCTCCTAGAAGACAAAGTGTGGGGGAGAGTGGGACTCTACACACACCTGAGTTCACACACCTGTCTATGAATTTCTATTTTATTTTGCGGACACCACTTAGACAACCAGCCATTGAGTGATGACAATCTGCTAACTATCTCATCACTCCTGCGAATAGGAAGGGGGCTAAAGCAAATTACAGTCCCTGACATCGTACTTGCGAGTTCACACACCTCTTTAACGTTAATTTCTCAGACTGGTGAAGTCGAACATAATTTGTAATAATCTTAGAGAATTTACGATTAGCATTAGCCAGCATTTTTACATTTGCTTTGATGTCAGGCGCTCTGGCTCCCAGCAAACATGTGACTATGGTGGCTGGTGTCTATTTTCACGTTCTGTGTAATAGAATCTCCACTAACTAGGGCACATTCAACAGGATTCTCAGTGGGTGTTTCACTGAGTGGGGAGTATCTATTTGTTATGGTAATCGGAACGGAAGAGCAGTGTTTTGTCCTGCGACTACAGCATCTCACGGTCAGCCAACTGCCCTGCTGATCGGGCTCTACAGCCGGAACCGAACAATGTACAGTGTTCTTTAAGCATCCAAAGCAGTATCTAAAGCCCTTGCACTCTTACAATTAACCTCAATTAAAGTTTGGATGCGTGTATCTAGTTCTGAAATCTTTTCCGTCAGCCTGACTATCTCCCTGCATTTATCACATGTAAATCCTGTGCTGACAGATAAGACTATGCTATACATGTTATATGAAGTGCAAGTGACAATAAGAGGAGAAGATGACATGACTCACCGTGTCTGTTGACTGATCCTACTTACCACAGCTTTGATGGATTTGTAAAAGGCGCAAGCAAAATAAATAAATAAAGAGCGAACGGTTGGCACACTAACAGGCTAGCGAATTACTAGCGTGTTGTGCTAGCAACGATTTAGATTGAAGCTAGCGATGTCAGGTCAATATGTGATGTTGAATAAGTTATATTTAGCATTATAAACAACAGGGAATTATAGTAAATAATGATTCAATACAGAAAGATATACAAAGCTACAGATACAAACCAACTCATCAGAGCAGCAAGGCAGACAGGAGCAATCGATCGCAGAAAGACATGTCTTTCATGGCAAATGTGTCCATATGGAATGCTTTGCCCGGTAAGGTCAAATTGTGCTACCTCACTTTCAGGGACAGATACGCATTTATAACCTTCACAAACATTGCAAAATTATACATTAATACAAAATATTAACATAGCAGATGAAAGATTTATCTGTCAAAATCAATTAAATGTGTACCTCAATCTCCCTTCCAGGGCCGATCTGTAGGTCTTTGTAAAATAGATTATTTGGGCCCCACTCTGGACATCAGCACATAACTGTCGTTTCCAGCCCAGGCACTTTTGATACCTACAAAGGACAACCAAAAAAAAGGAATTCCACGTACCACCTCACAAATATATTAGAAATCAGACTAATATTGATCTATTATAAGATCTGACTTTACATCAGCACTTACAGCCATGCACTGCATCTGTGGTGTCAGCTGGTACCTCTGTCGTCATTGTAGGGGTGTGGGACATAGGAGAGGGAAGTGGGGAGAGGATCTAGTAGATTGTGTTGAATGTTTTCCAATTCATAAGTCAATTGGTGAGGATGGAGGTGATGGTGGGGGATGGTTTTCATGTGACTTGGTGATGGTGAGGTCTACAGGTGTGAGTGAAGGGTATGACATGTAATGGAAATTTTACATTTAGATGTGTTTTCTACCTTTAAACATATTCTTTTATCTTTTAGATATATGTAACTTTTATTAACATTGAGGATTTATGTTCTAATAAGCATTTAAACGAAGATGTTCGTATAAACTGAGGGACATTATTAAAATATAACCAAGCTGTTAGAAATGCATAAGTTAGAATAATGCGTCTGGAACAACATGTTCTGGGTCACAGAGGACCAAAATAACAAAGAGGAACAATGTGTACTTCAAGTTGACCTATAGTTTGCTTAAAGGGGAAAATGTTAATCGAAAAAGTACGAAGTTGAGTAATAACTAGAAAATTAGGAATGGAGTAATATTTCAAAAACAGGAAATCTGGACGAAGATGTCATTGTGCTGTCTAGGCAAATTTATGTGAGCCTAAGAGCTTGAACAAGTTTTTTTCTGAGACCAAGAGGTTTGCAAAACCTGGTTTTCCTTTTAAGGGCATTATTGGAACAGATGCAGCTTCTACACAGGATGTGTTAGGGTATATAACGGGGTGAAAGGGATCCGCCCTTGGCCCTTCTCATGTAGATGCTGTCTGTATGAGAACTGCCAATTTTATTCCTTGCAAGAAATAAAAACTTGATACTTTGACTTTTCAGAGGTTTCCACTTGTGTCCTTCCTCCTAACTTTTCGAATAGAATTATTTCCACAACAAATGGCGACGAGGATGGGATTGCATTAAACCGACGATCGGCGTGAGGAGGGGAACAATTGACTGATCATCCCGAGAGATCATACTCTGCGGCTCAAAATTCTCAATCTTGAGAGAGAGAATTGTTCTACTCATCACAACGACCAACGTTGACGCAATCCTAGAATTGAACTCACAAGGTCATCAAAAAGACGGTGAGAGAAAATTATTTACGTGGTAATTAAGGAAATTATTTGCGTGTTGAATGCTCCTACAAAGGGTCAGGACTATAGAATAGGACTAAAGGTAATCTCCGAAACAGGGTTCGAGGATGCGCTCGAATGCCAAGTATTAAGTGTTTTCCCAGAAGGGCCAGAGTTTTGAGACTAAGCCGGATAGATTCTTCTCAAACCCCAGATAGATGCAGTTTGAGAGAAGTCAAACATTTACGAGGCATTTATTGGGAAGACCTGCATTGATGGAGACAAGCAGGTCGAAAAGTCCTATATTGACGAATATAGGCAGGGGCGTGGTGGCCACGCTGGGGGAAACAATTAATACAGTCAATATAGTGGTGACCATGAAGAGGAGGATTTAAATACGCAGATATAAATACTGTTGATAAAATAAAATAAAATAAAATAGACATAAGAGAAATGGGTAATGAAAATTCGAAAAGAGAGGAGGAACAGGTTGATTTTTCTAAGGGCTCATACAAAGCCATGGATAGGATCATGGGAACTTGGTATCATGCTTATGTGCCGTTTTTAATAAAACAATATGGGTTTAATGGGGGTTTAAGTTTGTCACATTTGACGCAAACCAAAGTAAATTGGGTGACTCATATTGTCAAGAAAAAAGACAAAGATCATTATAATAAATGTGGTGAAATCATAGTAAAATGGTTAGAAGAGGCAACAAGCAGACAACAAAGACAAGTCTGTTGTGCCATCGCACCATTATACTCTGATAAAGAAAACACATATGCACGAGACCACAGGGACGTAACAATGTCTATAGAACTTAAATTTATATGATAAGGATTGAAGTAGCAAGCAGCAATAAGGCTGTCTGTGTGAAATAGAGTGATAGAAATAGAGTGGAACTGTAAGTGAGAAACTTGATGGAAGAGGGAAGTTAAATGAAAACTTTGTGCAAACAACTTATGCAGCTTAAGAAAATTGATGTGCGGCCAATAATAATGATAAAGATTATGATTCGGCTATTGGGATTGAATCCGCCACTGGTGGACTGTAAAAGAATACAGAGAACTGCTTATTAGCTCTGTTTGCATTCCTGAATGGGACACACTGCTTCAGTGATGTGCGGTAAGTTGGAGCCGACAGAGAGTGCTTTAATTGTGGTCAGCAGGACCATTTAACACGTAACTGTAAATGCCCACCGAGAAGGTGTTTGAAAATGTGATAGTGACACATTTCTGGTAATAATGTGGGTTTGAAAGTAGATCAGTGTTTAAATGACGACATTAACATTTTCGTCTGAGAAAGAATAAGAGATCAAAACAAGGTCAACATATTGAAGTCTTAAAGGGAATCCTTTTGAAGAAAAGATCTATAATAGTAATTTTTTGAAACAGTGAAACAGTTTGATGAAAGTTGCTAAATATATAAAAGTAACTAAAAGGATGATTGTGTTTTAATTCAACATTTTAAGAAGGGTTCAGGTTATATAGAGAGACAAATCTCACGGATGATTTATAATAACTGCAAAAGATGCAGAGTAGCCTTGTCAAAGTTAGTGTGAATCCTGATTGGAGAGTGATAAACTCCTAGAAAAAACCGTAGAAGTCAGATATTAAGCTATGGTAATTGAGAACTAGGATAATTATTTGTATTTAAGATCAAATAAGTAGAAGTAATAGGCTACTGGATTAACAGTTGTTAAATGTAAAATGTGTTCTGTTAGTGTTTTGACCATGAAAGAACTAGAAGCTGATGTTTTGCTTTCAAAAGATAAGTTTGTTATTGGCTGTAATGAAACAGCTCGCTTATCTGAATCTGATGTCTGCTGTGGCTGAAAACCGCCAGTACGACAGAGACTCAATCTGAGTGGAAATTTCTAATGTCTAAATTCCATGAGATATGGGCAAAAGACAACTATAAAATGTTTATTTGGAAACACATGTAATTTCTGGCAAATATGCTAAAGTTAAAGCTAAAGTTAAAAGATGGTAGATAGAGTTTGATGTTAGAAGTTTATGAGAGTACAGTGTGCCAGTCCTGAAAGTCTCAGAGTCTCTCTCAATCATGTCAGCTAAAAGCTGTTATTTGAGCCTGTGTCATAAGCAATAAGCTATTTATAGTAAGAGCACAGTTTTTCGGTTGAAAATCAGACACAGAGATGTTAAAATAAATCATTGCCATTAAGTGGGCAATTTGTATTTGAGAATGTTTTAAATGTAAAACTGAATGACTTTAAAGAAGTCTTTAAAATAATGATGCAGATCTTAAACGATAGAGGACCAGTAACTTCTTTAAGTTTCCACCATGAAACAGGGCCGAAGGCTACGGCTACAGATGTGCAGTAACAGTACACTGAATGTATGGCTGTGATCTAAATTCACTGAGTATAATCTAAGTAGCTAGGTTGATGATTAAGATGGTTAATGGATTTAAGTGACTAAATACTGCTGTTATTAACCTGTCTCCCTGTGTGAACACTATTAGGCAATCGGAATGGCTCTGGTGACTCTTGAACGTGCCTTTCCTAAGCTCCAGAAAACAGCTGAGTTCTGTTGAAGAAAACTGATTGTGTGATGGGAAAGAGCGGTCACCAGTGTGTACGAGTGGCTACTCAATGACGGGATGATCTTCCTGGCCAGGGGACAGCCCAACGCAGGGGGTCACGAACACTGGGCACCTCTGGATGGAGGTGTTATACGTGAGAAAGGTATGAGAGTTGAGGGCTGATTACTGGAGGCCACTGGGGTCAGCAGAGCATTGAGAGGTGAGATGCGCTGTGAGGAGTTACGGCAGTCTGACCCAGAAAATGTAGGTTTCCTCTATACCACTCGCCGGAAGAAACCGCATTGGTTGTATGGCTTGTTTTCCATTGTGACAAGTGTCTGCAACTATGCCAGGGGGACAACACCCTGATGGAGATTATAGTTTAAGAGCCAATGGACTTTCAAGAGCCAGCTGAAACCAGGAGGGGATTGCCATTATTTGATGTGGAGACAGGAGCAAACTTGTATGTATTGGTTGCCTTATAGGCAAGAAAATGTATAGAAGTGTTGATTTTTAAACTAATATGTCTATAACTAGTCTTAACTCCTGAAGGTCAGTAGATATGGTGGTGACTAAAGATGAAGACAGCTTTCGTAGATTTAAGAAAGGTCTGCATAACAAAGATGAATGGTCAAAGGTTATTGTAATGAATTTACATTT
Organism: Meda fulgida; assembly: GCA_030578275.1. Lineage (NCBI taxonomy): Eukaryota > Metazoa > Chordata > Actinopteri > Cypriniformes > Leuciscidae > Meda > Meda fulgida. The sequence goes on along the minus strand of CM060633.1, from coordinate 18,896,375 downwards.
TGTCTAAGTTACAGTCTTAGAAGGCTGTGGAAAATACTATTTGTTAGTAGTGAGAGAGACTGCCTGAGTTGGAGGAAGGGATGGTAACTGTGTCTTTCTTTCTTTCTTTCTTGTATCGGCCTGCTAGAGCAAGCTGAAGAAAAATAATAAGGAACTAAAACAACCCAGCTGCCTTTTCTAAAAATCAAATGAATAATGAACAGACATGATTTGAAACTGGTCAAGATACCATGTAAAATTAGGTAAACCTAGAGGAAAATGTGAAGTTTAAAATCGTACTTAAAATTGAAATCTTTTTAGAGACGATATATTGAAAAGGAGCAGTTAACATGCGTGTCTAATATGAGTGTGTGTGATGGTGACAGCACTTTGTCTTGTATGTGACTATGTGTTAGTTTGGGGTACTAATACTAAGTCTGAATGGGGTGTATATTGTGTCATTACCCACTAGGATGGCTTTTGGCAAATGACAAATTTTAAAGGAAGCTGCAAATTCTGTTAGGTGAAAAGATGATACAGAACATAGGACGAGCTTTAAACTGATTGGTCATCAAGCTCTGTCTGGTATTAATTACTTTTGTCTTTATGATGTTGATTTGAATTATGTTCTGGATCAGTTTAAGAATTGGATGTAAATTGGAATTGCGGAGTTGTAGATTACCATCTGCCATGGGCTGAGATAAATGAAAATGTTACAGATTTGATGCCAACAACACAGTGACATATTGGCTAAGTCAACATGAAAATAGCAAGAGAGCCCCTCACATTTATGAGTATTGTGATGAAAAGGGGGAAAAATGATTGACTGACACTGACCAAGTCTGTACAGCACGACCTGACCTGATAGAAACAATTGATGACTTTGGAAATGTTTGTAGATGACTGACTCGAGAGACCAAACAACAGGCCTGAAATGCAGGACTGTTTCAACAGGAGACGCCAGGGCTGATGCAGCAGCGAAGGCTGCGGCAGCACAGCAGACAAAAGAAACTACGTGTACTTTACTATCTGAAAATAACCTCAACATTTGTTTTTCTCTACAGATCATGCAGACTTTTGATACAGGGCAGAAGGTGCCCAATAAAATGATGGCTATGGATGAATTTGGCTAACCATCCTGGCCTGGGTTATTATTGTGGAGAAAGGTTCCACACCTGCGCAGCGCATAACTTAAGATTTTCCTTTTGCAGAATGTCAGGATGGATTGCAGCAAACAGAACTGATTCTGTTCCAAATATATAAATATTGTGTTGTGGACATGAGCAAAGTGGGTTGAGTGTTTTTCAGGGGAAAAGAACCCAGAGTGCTATTAAATGAGCAAGAAATTATCCGGTGATAATATGTTTCAGGCTGTTGATTCCACAGGTCACACCAAAAGGGACGAGCGGCTAGGCAAGCATCACTAACAAAATAGTTAAGGTCTCCATTCACAGGTGACAGCAGGCAAGGAATGGTTCATTCCAGTAGGGGTCAGGCAATGAGACAGGTGGGGCATCCCATCCCGCAAAGACCATTCTCACACGTAATGCTTGATTATATTGAATTGACACAATCTGACAAAAAGAAATACTGCATAGTTGCAGTAGACATGTTTTCAAAATGGGTAGAAGCAATGCCAACAGCAAAGGCAGATGCAAAAGGGGTGGCAAAACTACTCCTACAGGAAATTGTCCCACGATGGGGTATTCCTGAAAAATTATCAAGTGACAATGGCTCACATTTTGTAAACAGCGCAATCTCTGCAGTTGAAACATTTCTGGGTACCTCCTGGAAGTACCACTGCTCCTATTGGCCACAAGCAGGGGGTGCTGTTGAACGCGAGAACGAAACCATTAAGAATAAACTGGTAAAAATTTGTGATGAAACAGGGCTTTCATGGCCAAAGGCCCTGCCCATTGCATTGACGTATATGAGAATGAGAAAGAGGGGACGCGCACAGCTCTCTCCATTTGAGATACTATTTGCTCGTCCACCTCACATGGGCTGGGAACCACATAACCCTAGACCACTGCCTGACACCACTCTTTGTGAACATGACATGTTGCAATATTGTGTTGAACTGGATAAGGTGTTTGCTGATATTTCCAAACAGGTCAAAGCAGCAGCTCCAGAGCCAGCTGAGACGGCCCTACACAACATCAGGCCAGGTGATTTCGTGCTGATCAAGGATCTGAGGCGGAAACACTGGAAAGCGAAGAGGTGGCAGGGGCCATTCCAGGTTTTGCTGACAACTCACACTGCGGTGAAAGTCGCGGAGAGGGCTCTGTGGATCCATGGGATGCACTGTCGAAAAGTGCCAGCTCACGCGGTAGCTGCAACGGAAGAAGATCCCAATCCAGAAGTGCCAGCTCACGCGGTAGCTGCAACGGAAGAAGAATCCCCATCACAGCTAACGAGTACCAAACAGGTGTCAGACTAAACAGAGTTGCTAGTCAGCCTGTAGGTTACTCACTGGAAGACCATTGTCATTGGAGAGAGGACGAATCTATAGTACGGGACGATTCTGCAATTTTAGGAGTAGTCCGTACTAGGTCAAGAACTTTGTGGTGTTTTGACGGAGTGGGCATTGCAGTTCACTGTATAATAATATCTACTAGACCTGCCCTGAGACCAACCATACATAGGGAAACAGGACTTGTATCATTTTCACAAGAACATGAGTTTGACTAAGAAATGAAGTAACCATGGGAAAATTTACCAGTTGTAAATTTCTATGATCATGGATGAATAAATGTCAAATTTGTATGTATGTTCTTTGAATGAACATGGGGTGGAATGTAATGGAAATTTTACATTTAGATGTGTTTTCTACCTTTAAACATATTCTTTTATCTTTTAGATATATGTAACTTTTATTAACATTGAGGATTTATGTTCTAATAAGCATTTAAACGAAGATGTTCGTATAAACCTAGGGACATTATTAAAATATAACCAAGCTGTTAGAAATGCATAAGTTAGAATAAGGCGTCTGGAACAACATGTTCTGGGTCACAGAGGACCAAAATAACAAAGAGGAACAATGTGTACTTCAAGTTGACCTATAGTTTGCTTAAAGGGGAAAATGTTAATCGAAAAAGTACGAAGTTGAGTAATAACTAGAAAATTAGGAATGGAGTAATATTTCAAAAACAGGAAATCTGGACGAAGATGTCATTGTGCTGTCTAGGCAAATTTATGTGAGCCTAAGAGCTTGAACAAGTTTTTTTCTGAGACCAAGTGGTTTGCAAAACCTGGTTTTCCTTTTAAGGGCATTATTGGAACAGATGCAGCTTCTACACAGGATGTGTTAGGGTATATAACGGGGTGAAAGGGATCCGCCCTTGGCCCTTCTCATGTAGATGCTGTCTGTATGAGAACTGCCAATTTTATTCCTTGCAAGAAATAAAAACTTGATACTTTGACTTTTCAGAGGTTTCCACTTGTGTCCTTCCTCCTAACTTTTCGAATAGAATTATTTCCACAACAGACATTTCTTTATGTGCTCTTTTATGTTGTGGTTCTTGGGTAACTCTATGGGGTATCCGAGGTGTGTCTTCTTTAAATAGTTTGAGATGGTCAGTGTTGATTTTGGGGAATATCTTGCCATTTTCATCCCTTAAATCTGTGCTTTTGTCTTGCAAATGGATAATTTCATACAGCCCCAACCAGCTGCGCTCAAGCTTCCCGCCTTTCCTCTGCTGGGTCCTTATGTTTTTTCACGGGACCTTCTGCCCTACAAAAAATGGTGCCTTATTTGCCACCCTCTGTCTCCTGTCCTGTTTTTTTTATTATATTTTTTTTTTACAATGTTGTCCATTTTCACCTTGGCATTTGATATTGTGTCCTCTGCTATCACAGATTCCACTGTGCTGTTTACCTTTTCAGAAACATTGAAGATTTGAACTATTTCACTAACTTGTAATTTATACTACATAATATTTATATGGAGCAATGTAAATTATCACATACCTCATACGTCTCCGGCACCTCGCAAGGATAATCTTGCCTCCATGCCGAACATTAAAAAGAATGGTGAGAACCTAGTTGTCAGCTGTGTCTTGGTTCAAAGACCAACCATTACCGTATCTAGGTACTCGTCTTGTATCCACTAGTTTGCACAAGGCTCTAGAGTCATGACCAAAAGGAGTTGAAAGATAAGGAGTTACAAACTCAGAGCCTTGGTCAGTGAGTATTCTCTTTGGTGCCCCAAACCTGTAGAAAAAATTAACAATGCAGCGCAAGACAACTGCCGCAGATTTATTTGGAATTGCATATGCCTCGGACCATTTTGTATAATAGTCAACGAGGACACAAATGTACTAATTTCCCTGGTTGGTTTTGGTGACTTTCACCACTAAATCCATGCCCAGCAGGTCCAGAGGCTTATCCAGCTTAAAATTAAAATAGCACAATAAATTCATTATAATTATGTGAACTCATGAAATTCCGGTCTCAAAACCCATGCACATCTGTGGACAAGCTTACATACACATATTGGGATGTACTTGGGCTCCTGCTTGATTGAGAGTCTGCTAAATTGGCACTGGGCACACTGCATAAACTGATGTTCAGAAATAAGCACATGAGAAATGCATTCCAAAACATAATCCATTGATATGTTTCACAGCAAAGTTAAAAGGGAATAATTTAGTATTTACCCATTTATCGATGTCCACCCCCATTCCAGGCCAGCAGAACCTTGCTGAAATGGCAAACTTTGTTTTTTTTCCGTTCCACAGTGTGTGTGCTCCGTAGGGGCTGGCATGGAATTCTATAAATATTTGGTTGGCCTCTTTGTCCAACAACCACTTTTTTTCTCAAACCCATACCATTTTTTGAGTAGATGTAGTAAAGTTGACCATCTATTGACATAGCTTTATTGTTAGTAAAATCTAAACAATAACCTGCAAGGAGGTTCTGAAGGCCCAATGAAAGAAATAGGCTAATTTAAACTGAAATTGCAGGATAGGTTATTTTTGATGATCTAGTTGCTGGCAAGTCAATTATAAGAAGGCTATAGTCCATGGACAAGTATGGGCTTTTTGTTTGTATCAAGTCTTGGTGTATCACTATACTTCACTCCTGTCTGTGGAGCTATCTAGAGCTATCTCCACTGTCTAGAATAATTGTAATTTAGAATAGATTACTTACCATCAATTTGGAAATTGGAGGAATGTCAGTGAATGACATATTTATGGTCTTTTTTTTACGCCAAATGGGTATGTGCCTTGAGTTTTATACTTCATGATTTCCTCATACATTTTTGGATCCATTGTTGGAATGTGCCAGCAAGAATAAAAAATCAGGTGACAATGTTGTGTGGTCATCTCCCCAATTTATAACACCATATATTAACTTGATTAATTTATTGATTTAATTAGTGCCTTCTGAAATTGTATGCTAATTAATTATGATTAGAATGTTATGTTGCACCCATGTATCTTGCATGTGAAAATATTAAAGAAGGTAATAATAGCAATATATGGTTTTATTCATATTTCTTTCTTTCTTTATTTTTATTTCATACAGGGATCATAAAAGGTGTCATCTGAAAATGCGTTTCCCTTGTGACAATAATATGAGGAACTATTTTTCTCATGTGTATTTTGGTGACATTGAACATATTGTTAATACATTTTGTATACTGTTTACAAAGTTGTATATCATAAACCTGTCATATCTGACATTTTGCAATCTTTATAATAATAAGACAATAATATGAGGCATTGAGTTTGGACGTCAACGCGGACAGATAAGGCAATTTGTATGTGCAAAATTCAACTGAATAATACAAAAACTATGAAAAAGTGCAAGATTAATTCAATTAACAGAAATATTACTGAAGTGTGAGAACCATTTTATTATGCTGCAGTGTAGCCATACATTTTAAATGTTGCGCCAATGCTTTTGTCCTTTTCCGCTTTCCGTACATCCAGCTGAGCTTTGATGCATCTGCTACGCATGCGTTGTCAGCAGACACGCCTCGTTGAGGGGGAACAGGAAATCCCCCTCAACAGATTAGGCAACAGAATCGGTTGCTTCACCGGCACCACTGGCTTTGTGGATTGCAGTTTGTAAATCAACTAATGTTGCAATAATTTTTTTTTTTTTTTTCAAGTTTAATTACAATTCTTATAAAGTCATTATCGAGTCATGCGGTACGACACTGATTTAATTTACAGTATTCATTCTCAAGTCAAAGTCAAATAATTTTCTTCATTTATTAGAAATCTTTAAATTCACCTTTGAATATTTACAGCTTTTAAAGTGTGGAACGTGAGATAAACATAATACGATTTTCTTCAGCATCTGGCTTGCAATTAGGGTTGCCAACTGTCCCGAATTAGCCAGGACATCACGATTATTGGGCCTAATTTATTTGTCCCGTACGGGACCTCTCTTGTCCCGTTTATTGAGTGCTACGCTGATCTGACTGATACAACAGCATCACGACACTTGAGAATGACATCATCAAATCACGCGCATCAGACCATACCAATAAACTATAAATTGAGAATTAATCATTCTTTTGGGACAGATAATTTGATTTGGCCCAATACTGGCCCCTCAGCCAGTATTTGATGGACACTCGTTCTAAGGACTGTTGGTCCGGAAAAACAACAGGTCTGTTACGGACTGAGGGTTTGGCAGCAGGCCAGGGTGCTTTCACACGGAGCGAGCCGCTCTGCCACGGTCACCTCGGGACTCGGCCGAAAGTCAGTGCTGAAGCAGTATTCATATGAAGAAAGCCGAGTGTCTACCATATGCCCCAGGAGCCTCTGAAGAGCACTAAACATCCACACACTGGTCTTAGAGATGCGGTGGCCAAATCCATCTCCAAACCAGAAAAGAGATCCTCAGTCTGTGGACAAGTTTACTCTTTCCCAGTTGACCTGAGGACTTTGACCTGAGATGCATTTGGAAATGCATCTCTGTGTAACAAATTGAACGGAGACTTCCAAAAAAGGCCCCTTTCAATTAACACAGGACCAAGATGGTCATAACCCACCTCTCTAGGGTACAATGAAGTACAGGTTATAAAAGCCGGCCTTCATATCGGCTGGAGGAAGAGGCTACATTGCGTCCTTCGCCAGCAGACTGCAAGGGCGCACTCAAGACAGGAGCACTGCTCAACACTTAGGTGTGAAAAGTCACTAATTTTAGGAGCATGTTTGCTCAACACCTAGGTGTGATGAATATCACTGAGTTTGGGCGGAAGCCTGAGCGTAAGGGAATCGCAAGCCGAGTCTGATAGAATAGTTTGCCATCTGGACCGGTTTGAAAAGCGTTTTTGGCTTCCACGAACCAGGCCAGGGACCACAGACGCACCCGAGGTGGGGCAGCAAGGTAGAGGACAGGGACCTGGCTCGGAAGGCCCGAAGGCGGCCCGAAGTAGGGTCTGAGTGTGGTGCACGACACTTACCTGTCTCCACGAGACAGCCAGGGATGCGTGAGAAGGCGGATGACCGGGTCCGGCAGAGAACTGTTGGGTGCACTTCACTGTTGTGTCACCGACCAGGCCAACCTGGGAAATTGGGGAAACCAGGAACCGAACCTTGTCCGCATCCGCCATATCAACCAGGCTGAGCCAACAATGGCGCTCCTGAACCACTTATGTGGACATCGACAGACCGATCGCGTACGACACTCATGCCCCAAAGGGCGAGGTCGGATGCAGTGCGGTGCTCACCTATGAGCGCACGGTCTGGACTACCCTCGTGCATGTCCATGTGTGCCCTGGACTGATAGACCTGTAGCAACGTCATGGCACGCAAAGAGGAGGCGGCTTGCCCACAGGCTTTGTAAGTCCTGCCCGTCAGATGAAAACTCACAGGCCTTAGGTGGGAGACGAGGATCCCCCAAAAGCAACGGCCGCCGGACACAGGTGCACCTGTGTCGCGACAGATGGCCCCACTGGAGGGATAGCTCCGCTGTCAAGGGTAGCGAGGGGGGAAGAACCACTTAGTTTTCTGCAGTAAAAGTTGCCGTCAACGACCTAGTAAGCTCTCCATGCATTTCGGAAAAGAAGGGTACTGGGGTGGCGGGCTGAGAATCAGCACGGCCCGTCCCGAGATACCAATCATCCAACCCAGACTGAACAGGACACGGTGGAGAGTTCCACTCGAGCCTGGCAGTCTTGGTGGCCCGTTTCAGCATAGCTGACTATTCTGGATCCAGCTCGGGCAACGTTATGCTCCCAGAGGAAGATAACGCAGTTGAGTCATCATCTCCAGAGGCCAGCTCACCCTCCGATGCTGCAATCGGCTTCCTGTCCTCTGGGGGAGCCCCGGGTGAAACGACTGGCTCACCCATTACAGATGGACCAGCACGCTCCACAGGGGACTCCAACGGCTGTGGTGGAAGGGAGGAGTGAGGAGCCCACAGGGAATGGTTACCGGGGGAGACATCCAACACTATCCTCCTATCACCTATCCCAGGTGACACCCGTAGGGCGGGCCGAGGTAATGGGGACTCGCGCTTCGCGGACGAAGGCGAGAATCGATCTCAACACCGCGTCAGTCATATTCCCGCAATGGGAACATAAACCGTCCACAAAAACTGCTTCAGCGTGCTGTAAGCTCAAACACGTGATACAACAATTGTGACTGTCATAGAGAAACCGGGAACGACCGCATCCAGAAACACACAGGTAGAATGACATCTTGAAAAAGACGCAAACGCACCCGTGTTGCTCTTTCAGGAAAGAGGACCCATCACCAGTGCCGGAGCACACAGGGGAATGACCGCGGCAACACTGAAAAGAGAATTGAAAGAGTGAAGCACTCACTTTTAAGCCCCCTAACCAGCTGTCAACAAATACAAACAAACAGAAATTTAACGACCGCATCCAGAAACACACAGGTAGAATGACATCTTGAAAAAGACGCAAACGCACCCGTGTTGCTCTTTCAGGAAATAGGACCCATCACCAGTGCCGGAGCACACAGGGGAATGACCGCGGCAACACTGAAAAGAGAATTGAAAGAGTGAAGCACTCACTTTTAAGCCCCCTAACCAGCTGTCAACAAATACAAACAAACAGAAATTTGTTGCTGTTAAAACAGCAGTTGAGAGCTCAAAAGCTCGCGATCATTGCTGCACTCACGCTGTAGAAACCACCAGCACTGGGAGAGTCTTCCAAAAGAACACCGACACACTCGCTCGTTGTAAACAACAGCAATCTTCAGAGAAATCAAACGATTCGGCTCCGAAGTGATAAGCAACTGGTGTGGATTCCATCCCAATCTTTGGAACCTCCACGTGTGGCTCCTGGACGGGACGAGGCAGGTTTGAGTACCCTACCACCAGCGGTGGTGGCTACCATCACTTCCGCTAGAGCGTCGTCCACGAGACACGCCTATGCGTTGAAGTGGAACCTCTTCGTCAACTGGTGCTCTTCTCGCCGAGAAGACCACCGGAGGTGTTCGGTCAGTGTCGTGCTTTCCTTCCTTCAAGATGGGTTGGAGCGAAGGCTGTCTCCCTCCACCCTCAAAGTTTATGTTGCCGCTATTGCCGCACACCATGACTTGGTGGAAGGTAAATCCTTAGGGAAGCACGATCTGGTCGTCAGGTTCTTGAGGGGAGCGAGGAGACTGAATCCTCCTCGCTCTCCTCTCGTTCCCTCTTGGGACCTCGCAGTGGTTCTAACTGCCCTGCAGAGTGCTCCCTTTGAGCCTCTGCAATCAGTGGATGTGTCAATGCAGACAGCGCTCCTGGTTGCATTGGCCTCTGTCAAGAGGGTAGGGGACCTGCAAGCATTCTCCGTTGACGAAGCGTGCCTGGAATTCGGGCCGGCTTACTCTCACGTGATCCTGAGACCCCGGCCTGGATATGTGCCTAAGGTTCCTACCACTCCCTTCCGGGACCAGGTGGTGAACCTGCAAGCGCTGCCCTTGGAGGAGGCAGACCCAGCCTTGGCACTGCTCTGTCCAGTACGCGCTCTCCGCGCCTATGTAGACAGGACGCAGTGTTTCAGGACCTCAGACCAGCTCTTTGTCTGTTATGGTAGGAAGCTGAAGGGAAAGGCTCTCTCCAAGCAGAGGTTGTCTCTCTGGATAGTGGACACCATTGCTTTGGCATACCAGCAGCAAGGTCGACCGTGCCCCCTTGGTGTGACTGCCCACTCCACCCGGAGTGTGGCATCCTCTTGGGCTCTAGCGCATGGCGCCTCGCTAACAGACACCTGCAGAGCTGCAGGGTGGGCGACACCTAACACATTCGCCAGATTCTACAATATCCGAGTGGAGCCAGTGTCCTCTCATGTACTTGCTTCAACTAACTAGTACTGGACCTGCTCAGGTGTCTTCGCTTGCTCGCCATTCCACTCCACGGACTGGATACGTGCGATATTCTCCTCAGGTGAGCTTCTCCGCAAGCCCTGAGTTCCTCCAGCACCCCTGATGCTAGCGCCAGTGTCTATTGCCTGTGCGTCGGCTAGGTGCCTCCCGTGTGCATGGTCCCTCCCCGGAGCTACCCCCACACGTGTATTTCCACTGTAAGCCTCTCTGAGCATGTGTCTTTCCCTTGGCAAGCCACCTTGCCACCCCTGGGGTTGAAATATTCCACCCTCGGCTGGACACCCCAGTATTCTCCATATGCTTCCTTCGGGTCATATGTGTATTTCAAAATGCCCCCCCCCCCCCCCCCCCGGGGTTGGTGTTAATTGCATATTTCCTCTAAACTATGGGATATGCTTCCCAGTGTACCTTGGTATTCCTGTGTTAAATAGGAGTCCTACATCTGTGCTAGTCTCACACAAGGGTCTCAGATTTACGCAGGGCACTGGAAGACAGCTGTGAAGGTGGCGTGATTAGACTGATAACCCCATTCGTCGTCAATCCGACGTAACTCGGAGTGACCACGAAAGGGAACGTCTCGGTTACGTATGTAACCCTCGTTCCCTGAGTAGGGAACGGAGACGTTACGTCTTCTTGCCACTTCCGCTGTACCGCGGGGATCGCCTGAGCTCAGTCTTGGCTCCTCAGCGAAGAAACATAACTGCATGTTGCCGGCGTCCTCCTTTTATACCCACGAGGTGGGGCGGAGTTACGTCATGCAAATTCCGCAGACCCATGGCATTTCTTTGCCATTGGCTCGTTTTTCAATACTCGAAGTTGATAGGCTTTCTAAGCGAAACCCCATTCGTCGTCAATCCGACGTAACGTCTCCGTTCCCTACTCAGGGAACGAAGGTTACATACGTAACCGAGACGTTCTTCGACTAACAGGGGAGTATTTGTTGTCCATTACTGATAAAAAGTGAAGAAAACTTTCACGCTCAATGATAAAGGCATGTCGCTGTTTATAATTAGGTCTGACAGTATTGATTGTGTAATGGCTCTCTGCTGGGGATGGTTGCAGCTGTAGTGCGGAATTCTTGATTCAATGAATTGGGAGATCGGAAGCTGATCTGAGTCAAATGTGGCCTTGGTGTGGAGATATTCTTCATATCTAAACAGAGGGAAGAGAAACAAAATTTGTATTTTTGTATATTTAATTTATTCATTGTTTAAACTTTATCATTACATAAAAAGCTGTAATGTTATCAACAATAATTTAACAGGTATACTAGGTGAATCTGTTGGCTTGCTGTAGGGCTGTTGGCTTGCTGTAGGGAACGTGACATGTTTAGTGTAGCCTGTGACATGTTTGAGAGGGGGCAGGCTGAGTGCTTTAAAGCCATTAAAGTGTCATGTTTTTAATTAAATGATTTCTTGTTTCATTCGGCTTCCTCAGAAATTTCTTCATGACACCACTGATCATAACAAACTTATGACAAATACAATTACATTATTAATATTACTTCTAACATTTCAAGTCAACCCTGGGATAGCACACTCTATTGCAAGCATTTAACTAGACAGTACAAAGGGATGCATGCAGGTAAGAAAAACTGGAATATGGCATTTAACATATTTTTTAAGAAAATAATTATTTTTCTCTGTGCTCTTTGGATGCAAGGGATGATTCATGATGATCATAAAAATCAATAACCCAAGGCACTTGAATATTATTGAAAAAATATAAAAGTCTTTATTTCATCATGGCTTTAATATTTTAAAAACAGGTGACAAGTACTGCACACCTATGCGTTGCGGCTAATGAGCCTTCGTCAGGGTGTGAGCATCCTGGTCACGCTGTTCAGGACAAGCAGGAGAAAGAAAATTTTAACAATACAAAGAGAACGTATCTCACCCAATATATAATTAAATCAAACAAATAAATAAATAAATACAAATCAAAATGAACAATCAGCAAAATCATGAATGAACAGAGATATAAAAATCAAGATCCACACATCAAAAATGCATATAATATTGGGTGAGATACGTTCTCTTTTTATTATTTGAATTTTCTCTCCTGCTTGTCCTGTACAGCGTGACCAGGTTGATCACACCCTGATGAAGGCTCATTAGCTGCAACGCGTAGGTGTGCAGTACTTGTCAACTGTTTTAAAATATTAAAGCCATGATGAAATAAAGCCTTTTTTTATTTTTTCAATAATATTCGAGTGCCTTGTCTAAAATGTTAAGTCTATCACACAACTACTAGAATAACCTTTGACTAGCCAAGACGTTATCTACAGCTGAAAACAACTGGACTGACTTCGTCACTTTTTTGTGGAATTTGAAGAGTCGAATGAAAATCGAAGTGGTTGTATCACATATCTTCGTGTTGCAGGCCTTGCATACTGCTGTTCTTCTCTTCTTAATACCGTATTGCACATCATCCTGTTAGCTGAACTTAATTATTTTTAGTGTTGTGCCTTCCATGATCAGTCACCACTGCTCTTAGCGTTAGCTCTCTCTGCTCGCCTGCTGTGTCATGTGGTTAGGTTGTGGTGTGTTCAAAAACAGATACTTATTAAACAAAAGACAAGTTATTTAGAGTCATTTAACTCAAATCTGAGTCAAGTCTCAAGTCATGATTATCAAGTCAAAGTCAAGTCAAGTCTTTTATTAGTATTTGTCAAGCAAGTCCTAACATTTGCGACTTAAGTCTGACTTGATTCACGTCATGTGATTCGAGTCCCCCACCTCTGGTATCTACAAATATGGTTTGAGTAATCAGATTGTATAAAGTGTTGTAAACCTGTATATAGAGCTGACTACTTGTGACTGAATCAGTAATGTTAAAGGTACTATTCACTGGTTCTGCCTGCCTGCCTTGTTCTGAACCTTGCTCGACATCAGTACCAACAGGCCCCTTCTGGGTGTTTTGCATGCTGGATTTTCCCCCCTGCAACTCAATGTCTGTTTTTTCCTGGCTAACTGTGCGTTCACACCGGACGCGAATAGCGCGTTAAATTCGCGTCTACCGCGTCTAGTTTGACGCTTGACCACTTTGTGTCAAGAGTGAAACTGACGCGCGTAAAAACAAAAGTTTGAAGCAAAATTCACGAGTGTCAGAGGCGAAAGTTTCAAAAGTTAAATTTTTTTCTTGTCTCTATAAAAGTATGAACTTGAGTCAAATAAGTACGGGTGACCACTCACAGGTAAAATGAGTTTTTGAATTTGAATTTTGATTTTAAGAAACTTCCTATGAAACTTTCAGATTTCCACCAACAGGTTCTTCTGTATTGGAAACTAATATTCAAGCATAATTTCACTCCACACAATACACCAATTTGGAATAATAGATATATATTGGTTAATAGAAAATCTCTTTTTATTCCAGAATGGTTCTCTAAAGGTGTCTGGGCTATTGCCCACTTCATGGATGTGGAAGGAAATGTTTTACAACAAGTTGAATTCTGTGACAAATTTCAAATTAGATGTACCCAAAAGAAGTTTAAACAGATTGTGAAAGCTCTCCCATTATCACTTGTAGCTATGATTAAGCAGGATATAATTTATTCAAAAGTCACGCCTACCTTAAGACAACTTTACATTAATGGTATTAATTTTCTGAATTACAAATGTAACAAGTTTATAAGGAATTGTTTACTTAACTGCCAAACAAGTTCTCTCAAAAGAGTTTATATTCTCAAAGACTTTGAAAAGGAGATAATAAAAAAGATTAGATGTAAATACTTAAAATTCCCAGTCCCGCCATAGATGAAAGAAATGCAATTTAAAATTATAAATAGGATTTATCCAACTAAAGATTTGTTAAAACAGAGATTAAAAATGGATGTAGGAAACTGTAACTTCTGTGAAATTGAACCTGAAGATTTGAATCATCTGTTCTGTTTGTGTGAAGTTGTAAAAAGGTTTTTCTGGATCTTCAACAATTGTTTGTCTCCAAAGGATTTTAGATGATGAATCTAACAATTAATGATATCAAATTTGGTATTTTTCGTAATGATCACAATGATTTTGGCATTAACAATGTAATTTTGTTAAGTAAACATTTCATTCATAAATGTCGTTTTTAAAAGACAATTCCTAACATTACTCATTGGAGAAATGAGCTGAAACTTTTTTATAACTCTTTGTTATTGATTAATAACAAGAATGCTGAGAAACTGGCTTCTTTTGTAAACAATCTTATTGAATAATTGCCCTTTTAATTTATTTTCTTTTGATTACGTAAATGGCATTTTTGCCATAACATGCTCCATGTTCTTCTGTTCTTTTAAGGTTTTTTTTTTCTTCCATTTGTATTGAATGACTTTCGAGCGGGAGTTTGTTATGCTATGTCACTTTATGCCACGTGAAGCAAGCAGGCTCCTGATTGGTTAACGCTGTGCGAATTGACGCAGAAGTTCAGATTTTTCAACTCGGGCGGCAGACGCGAATTTGCGTCAAACGCGTGAATGCACAAATAGCACTAACTAAATCATTTGCGCGTAACGTGGCAGACGCTTAATTCGCGTCATTCGCGCGAACCTGACGCGCGAATGAGGCGTATTCGCGTCTACCGCGTCGCGCTCTACGCCTCATTCGCGCCGCAGGAATTTTTTACGCGCGTAACGCGTCTTTGCATTGACTTACGGTAGAGATCCACTTTTGCGTCACAACAGTTGCGTGGTGTCACGATGCCTCCCCACATTTGTACTTTGATGGGCGTTCCTCCTTCCGCTATGGGCGTGATTTTGAGCCAGCGGCCAGTCTAGAACAGAGGACCTGCGAGAGACTTCCCCCCCGTCTCCATATGCTCTACTTCTATTGGATAGTCGCTTCGCGTTCAATGGAATTCATTTGCATAAAGATGGGCATCGGCCAGCTTTTTAACGCGCAGCATTTGTCCAAATGAAGCGCCGCCTTCCCGGGATGCTTTGCAGGCGCGTTAAAGGCGTGTGACGTCACCCTGACAGTAGAGATACACTTTTGAGTCACGACAGTCACGTGGTGTTGCGACGCCTCCCCGCATTTGTACTTTGATGGGCGTTCCTCAAGTTTACCGCTATGGGCGTGATTTTAAGCCAGTGGCCAGTCCAGAACAGAGGACCTGCGAGAGACTTCCCCCCTCTCCATATGCTCTACTTCTATTGGATAGTCGCGTCGCGTTCAACGGAATTCATTTGCATAAAGATGGGCATCGGCCAGCTTTTTGACGCGCAGCATTCTTCCAAATGAAGCACCGCCTTCCCGGGATGCTTTGCGGGCGCGTTAAAGTCGCGTGGCGTCACCCATAGGAATAAAGCGGAATGTGGCGCGACAGAAGTATCGCACGGACAAGTGGATCCGCACCCTTAACATTGAAATCACTTGCGCCTGACGCGCTATTCGCGTCCGGTGTGAACGCACCATAAGGATTGTTTTTGTTCTAACCCTCTTGGGCTGGATTTTGCTGTGTTTTGCCTTTTGCAAATAAACCTTTACTATTCACCTGCAATTGGGTTCTCTCTGTTACTGTTTCTGACAGTACACTATATTCACAGTACACTATAACTTTTTTGGTTCAAAATTTGAGTGAGTACTTCATATAAACCCATCTTCCAAACCTTGTTTTTGTCTTATTCTTGTCATGTACATTAACAGAGTTCTGGTTACAATGTTCTTCTGTTTGTTTATTAATAGTGCACTTTTAATATCAGGTCTAAATGTAGCCAATAAAATCAAGACCATCACTGTCTTGCTTTTGTTGTATAAATAGGGAAACCATTGTAAAGTGTTAGCCACTTGAAACTTAATTAATATTTTGAAGACTAAAACAAGATCACAGTTCACAGTTTATTTTTATTTCTCAATGTAGAAATGTCTAGTTTATGTTAACTATTTATTTTGTGTGGCTCTTCCCATGATGACTTTTTTAGTGTTTCTCTCTGGATGTAAAAGGATGATGTAGCACTTTGGGGCAAATATGGCCACCAATAATCCAAAACTGGAAGCTAAAATAGCAAATATTTCCACAGCCACTGCATATTTCCCTGGTGAGCTCACATATGCTGGAATAAAGGCAATCCACACAGCACAGAAGATCAACATACTGAAGGTAATGAATTTGGCTTCATTAAAATGATCTGGAAGGTTTCTTGCCAGGAAGGCTAAGAGGAAACTTACTGCTGCCAGGAGGCCAATGTATCCCAGCAAAATAGAAAAACCAGCCACTGAGCCAATAGCACATTCATAGACTATTTTAGAGGTGATATACTGGCTGTTTTTATAGGGTGTTGGGGATGAAGTGGTTAACCATACTATGCATATCAGAACCTGAAGGGCAGTTAAGGACATGACAGTGCCTCTTTGTTGAGCTACACTAAACCATTTCATGGCACTTTTACCCTCAGGTCGTGATGACTTGAACACAGCTATTACTACCATAGTCTTGACCAGGATGCTGGAGACGCAGAGTACAAAGCTTATGCCAAATGCAGCATGTCTTAATTGACATGTCCACACCTGTGGCCGGCCAATGAACAGTAGCACACAAAGAAAACACAGTTTGAGTGACAACAGCAGCAGGAAGCTGAGCTCTGAATTGTTGGCACGTACTACAGGAGTGCTACGGTGATGAGCAAAGATGACCATCACAAGAGCGCAGAAGCAGGTGCCAAGCAGAGATGCAGTGGTCAGAGAGATGCCCAGAGGTTCCTCATATGACAGATACTCTACTTCTTTGGGGACACACTGATCTTTATTTAGACTGGACCAGAACTCATCTGGACATGTGTTGCACTCAATAGCATCTGTGTGTAAAACAAAATTTTGTAATAAGATTTTAGAATAGGATAGATTTTTTTCAAAGATTTTGGAATAGGACTTCTTTACCTTTTGTATTTGAAATCTCTCCATCTCCGCATGGCAGGCAGTCAAAACAGCAGACGGGAAGGCCCTTCTTCCTGGCTCGTCTGGTGCCAAGGGGGCAACTCTCACTGCACACAGACCGTGGGGGCTAAGGGGCACAAGATCTGTTATCACTCTTTTTAGTGATGTGTGTGTGTCTGTGTGGTGTAGAGTAATACTACTTTTGAAATTAATATGATATATTAATTACTTTTTTGTTCTCAAAGTTCCAGAATATTTCATCCTCATTTAGTGTGAGCTCCTTCCCTGGTGTAGCCCCTTCATTCACTACACCAACTGTGCTGACCCTTATCGCACCATCTGAACTCGGCTGCCAGTTCATCACATCATAGATGGCCAAAGCGTCTCCATTCTTATCAAATGACACATGATCCCCAAAGCCTGTGGTGAAGTTCACTTTCTGTAGGTAATGGACTAACTGTACAGGTTACAGACAGGTCAGGTGTTATATGCGTTTCTATATTGTGTATAAACATAAAACAATTATTTGTGTCACTTCTGTGTTCATGTTGTATTTCTGCTATACCTGCCAGGGCTGCAGGTTGGTTATGTCGGCACATCTGTTTCCACTAAATGGTCCTCTGCCCTCCTCACACTGCATCAGGTCATGAAGTGCATGTGCCACGGCATAAACTGCTTTATACACATTATAAGATGCCCTCAGCTCTGAAACATCAGTGTATGCTGTTTCTGTGCTGTTCAGATTTTCTTGCCCTGAACACATCTTTTTTCCTTCCTCTACCTCTCTACCTCCAGCGTCAAAACTGCACCCGAACATGTTTTCCCAGAAGACTCTTACCATATTGTTGCTTGGATTGTTGTCAGGGCGAAGGTAATAAAGAAATTTACGAAGTCCCTGGATTTCCCCACGCCTGATGGCGATGCCCAGTGTGCCCCCCAGGAAAGGCATAAGATGCTGAGTGTGAAACACAGGTGAAGTAGCCCAAGCTTCACTTGCAATCCACTGTCTGCCTGTCACGTTTTGTAATACCACCTCATCCATCAGTGGTAACAAATAGGCTTCAGTGGAGAACACCACCACCACTCTAGCTGTAGAGGCCTGAACCACTCCCACTATGCTCTGAATATCTCTACGGTTATTATCACGAGGCAGCATTTCAGAAAAGCCAACACAACCTCCAAATAGCTGCACATCTTTGTGGAAGGACTGAGAGGCATGGATACCGTAGTCATCATCACTGTAGAGGAGACCAACCCAGGTCCATTCAAAATACCTCAAGATCTGTACCATAGCCCGCACCTGGAAGGCATCACTAGGTATTGTTCTGAAGAAAGAGGGGTACTTTTTCCTGTCACTCAAACAGGAGCAGGTGGCAAAGTAGCTAACCTTATAAAAGAGACACAAATGATCAGCAAATATAAAGTCTTTATATAATAATAAGTACTTCTGTGTAGTACGAGATATTTCACACTCACAAATATTTGGAAGCATTATATGCAGACTATATTTTTTTTCATCTATTTAAATTAAAATGTAACAATAAATAAATTTTGCTTTTCACATTTACACTTACCATAGGCACTCTAAACAGCCCCAATACACTAGAGATTGCAATTGAGTGAGTAGACCCCGGATCCCCCACAATAGCAATCACTGGTGGTGAGCCAGCACAGTTTAGGTTGGAGAAGGAATCCTCTGTCCCACTAACCAGAGCTGTAGCAGCTCTGAATGCCACTCCCAACTTTACACAATTGTCATAAAGATGGTATCCAAGAGTGATGTTAGGCAACAGGTTTGAATTCTTATTGATCTCATCTATCGCAAAGGCCATAGTCTGTGCCTGCTGGAAACTTGCCATATCAAACCTATAAAAAACAAGATGAATTATAATATTTCCATGTTTCTAACATTCTCATATGGTAAATTATACACTCTCCATTTGATTTACAAACTTAGATTTTTATGCAAAATTACAAATAAAGCAATTTATCAAATTATTTCTGATGAATAAAAAAAGTACATGCAATTTATAATTACAAGACAGTTCAGTAGCTATGTTTTAGTTTTCTTCATTTTGTCTTTTACACAAGTAGGTATCCTTGTCCAGTTTGTCTCTGACTCACTGCTCACAGTAAGGTGGTTCCGGTTCCATTCTGAAGCTCAGCTCTGGGAACACTGTGAGGAAGTGAACCTCAAACAGACCTCCAAGTATAAGATCTCCATCCTGGAACATCCCGTTTAACTTGAAGTGTCCCTGGAGCTGACAGATGCCTGACCTGAGGACTGAAGCTGCAGAGATACAGTTAAAAGACAGATACAGGCAGATTTGAAGAGTGATCCACATCTCTATCTCTTTCTAGCTTACCCACATGGCTGTTATTTATAATAAAGACTGTGTGGGGTGTTGCTTTAAAAAAGCAGGTGGTGCCAATTAGACCTCCAATAAAATCAGGAAATAATTTTCTCTTTAAATTATAGTTTGATGAATGGCAACTTGAATCTGCCACTTGTTTTAGTGTTTGCTTTCACTGCGTTAATGGTAAGCTAATTAAACAACAGTTTGTTAATGGTACAATTAACCTCCCTTTAACTAAAAAAAACAGCTGTTATTCTTATACTGTAGATAGATGAGACAAATAGAGTAGGTTAGTCCAAATGTATGCCTACATTCCTACATCTTCCACAAGAGGTCAGTATATTCATAGATTTTCCTCTAGGTGCTTACTTTTTTTTTTCTTTTGTTTCACATAAAATTATCTTCAATACTGTTTTTTTTTCTCTGAACTGAACAGGTTTTCCACAATGGCAATTCATGTAAATATACAAAACACAGAATAGGCGGGTACACAACCTTTAAAACTTTACTGTCTTTAGAGTACTGTCTTTAGAGTGTCTTTTTTATAGCACTTTTTACACTACAGATTGATTCAAAACAGCTTTACAGTGATATTGGCTAATAATGGGAACTCCAACTGATATGGAGCAAAACAAATAAAACACTCAAAATCAGTAAAAAAACATAATAATTATCAGTATTCAGTATTTTCCCAATAAACAATTAAATATTTTATGTGAAATAAAAAGAAAAGGTATGCAAAAAAAAAAAAGCTCACAATGTACTGTCAGGTATTGGGTGATGGAAGGAGCGAGGACAGAGTTAAGGGCTTTTTTAATTATAAAAATGAAACGAAAGCAAACAAAAACTACCCGTGGGGTAAAACATGACTGGCAACTGGACAAGGCAAGCGCCAGAGACCGCCATGTGATCTGCACTCTCGGCCTGGGCCAGGAACACGCAGCTCTCGCCCTATTGTCAGGAGGCTGCGAGCACTGCGAGGAACTTCCGTTGTCGACCCTGTGGGCTCGACTCGAAGCTTTCAACCCGGAAGCTGTCACTCCGTCCTTTGTGGTACTGCGCAAGAAGAAGCGCTGTTCCCAAAGACTGCCGGAGCCTGTGGAAGCTGCGAAGCACTCACCGGAGCCCCTCCCTTGAGCTTCGCTTTCGCCTTCTCCCCCCCCCCGGACGCACAGCCACCGGCTTCAGCCCGCGCTGCCGTCGCTTCGGATGATGAGGGGGAAGGAAACGCCACAGGAGACTGCTGCTCTATTCTGACAGTGAGGAGTGGTCGGGTTCTCAAAACTCCGCCTCCTCCTCGTTCCAGGAATCCGGCCGGACTCCGAGCTGATGCACCTCCTCTCTCAGGCCGTCGACCGCCTCGGCCTTGAGTGGTCACCGCCGAAGGAGCCTGCGCCTCACAGACTCGACAGCTGTCTGCACCCTTCCTACCGGAACTCCACACAGAAGTCATGGAACGCACCAGTTTCTGCAAGGCTCCACTCTCACGTTTCCGCGCCGCTCTCCCAAGTGGACGGCGCTGCTGAGAAGGGATATACTTCTATCCCCACTGTGGAGGAAGCGGTTGCAGCGCACCTTTGTCCGCCCTCCGCGAGATGGCGCTCAAAGTCTGCCCTCCCGTCCAAATCCTGCAGGACCACGTCTGTTTTTGTTGGCCGCGCATATGCCGCCAAAATTCGGCAACCTTGGAACAGGCAGGTCAAGACACAAGAAGTATGTTCGACGACTAACCAGCAAAGGACTGCAGACACAGGGAGTTCAAATACGGCCTCTTCGCATCACTGGACTTTGAGAAGCCACGCAGCCGTTGAGAAAGCAACACAGCCAGCTAGGACAGCGCCTGAAGAAGCCGGTCGTATTCGCCGCCTTCAACCATCCATGCGAGCTACGCTATCCGGCGACGTATCCTTTTTACAAAGCTCTACTTACTCGGTGCGTGTTGGCCGCTGCGACACCTCCTTCTTAAAAGAGCAGTGAGACGTCTTTTTAAAGATTCCTCGCACTTCCTGCGGCTCGTGCAGAGCCCCGCTCAGCGCCGGAGACCGCCATGTGATCTGCGCTCTCTGCCTGGGCCAGGAACACGCAGCTCTCGCCCTATCGTCAGGAGGCTGCGAGCACTGCGAGGAACTTCCGTTGTCGACCCTGCGGGCTTGACTCGAAGCTTTCAACCCTGAAACTGTCACTCCGTCCTTTGTGGTACCGCGCAAGAAGAAGCGCCGTTCCCAAAGACTACCGGAGCCTGTGGAAACTGCGAAGCACTCGCCGGACGCCGAGCTGATGCGCCTCCTCTCTCAGGCCGTTGACCGCCTCGGCCTCGACTGGTCACCGCCGAAGGAGCCTGCGCCTAACAGACTCGACGGCTGTTTTCTTCAAAACCGCCGCCGCCAAGCGCCCACATCCAGGTCTGCACCCTTCCTACCGGAACTCCACACAGAACTGGCTTGTCTGGCCTGGAACGCACCAGTTTCTGCGAGGCTCCACTCTCAAGTTTCCGCGTCGCTCTCCCAAGTGGACTGCGCCGCCGAGAAGGGATATACTTCTATCCCCGCTGTGGAGGAAGCGGTTGCAGCGCACCTTTGTCCGCCCTCCGCGAGATGGCGCTCAAAGTCTGCCCTCCCGTCCAAATCCTGCAGGACCACATCTGCTTTGTTGGCCGCGCGTATGCCGCCGTCGGACAGGCCGCGTCCGCCCTGAACTCAATGGCTGTACTTCAGATCCTCCAAGCCGATCTCCTCCGTGAGTGGGATGAGAAAGGCCCGGATCTAGCTGCCGTCACGGACTTAAGAAGCGCGACGGATCTTTCCCTTCGCGATACCAAATCTGCAGCTCAGGCCTTAGGGGGGTGCATGGTATCGCGGTTGCTTAGTTTCCTTCAAGAGCTGTTGGAAAAAGGGAGGTCCCCTTCCACGCTTAAAGTCTATGTGGCGGCCGTCGTAGCGTTCGCAGAGACGACGCACGGCGAGTCACTAGGAAGGAACGAGCTTATAATCCGCTTCCTTAGAGGAGCTAGGAGGATGAATCCCCACGCCCCCGGTCGGCTCCTGTGTGGGATCTTTCTTTGCTCCTCGAGGCCCTGAAAGCATATCCTTTTGAACCGTTAGATTCCGTGGATCTAAAGTATCTATCACTCAAAACCGTTTTTCTGATTGCCTTGTCATCAGTCAAGTGTGTGGGAGACTTACACGCGCTGTCTATCAGCGCAGGTGTCTTGAGTTTTGACCAAAGTACTCTAAAGTCATACTCAAACCTAGACATGATTATGTCCAAAAGGTGATTGACACTCCTTTCAGAGCGCAGGTTATTTCCCTATCGGCTCTGCCAGCATCCGATAGCAAGAGTGATGTTAACCTCCTCTGCCCGGTCAGGGCGCTGAGGGTTTACGTTACCAATCTGCACTGTTCAGACGCTCGGAGCAGCTCTATGTTTCGTTTGGTGGGCGCACCAAAGGTCTCGTCGCCTTGAAACAAAGCCTGTCCAAGTGGATAGTGGACGCTATCGCAGCTGCTTATGCGTCAAAAGGTTTGCAGTGCCCTTTGGGCATCAGGGCTCATTCCACTAGAGGCATGGCGTCGTGGGCATGGTCCAGTGGAGTTTCTATTCATGACATATGTGTGGCGGCGGGCTGGGCTTCCCCGTCCACCTTTGTTAGGTTTTATAACCTAGAAGTTCCCGCTCTGCAGGCTAGACTTCTGCCAGTGTAAGTGAGATGTATGTTCTGTCCGTGCGCAGGCTACTCTCACGTGATTTAGCTCTCCTGGTTGAGCTGCACTATATTAATGTGCTATATGCTTATACGGACCGGCGACGCCACCCCGTATTCCCTATGAGTGCTTATGTACATGTGCCGGCCCACGTTGCTGGCCGCCTTTATTCCCTGCTTATTTGGCATCCCCGGGATTCCCTGGGACTCATAAAGTGGATGCTTGGGGCGCAAGGCGTTGACAAAGGGTTCCCGTAGCGTAAGCTAACTTGCGCAATACGAGAGAACCTCTCGTAAGAGAACGTATCGGTTACCTAACGTAACCTCGGTTCTCTCTAGAAGAGGGAACGAGTATTGCGTAACCAGCCGTGCTCGCGCCACGAGTGACTTTCGCTTCAGTCTATGAAAACCAGGGAAACAGCTTCCGAGCCCAGCTTATATACGCTATGCCACGTCCATTCTGGCGGGCTAAGACAAGATGAGGGGACGAGCACCCTTCATTGGACATGACGTCACGCCGGGTTCAGTGGTAGGCTGCTGCAGTTGCCGCAGGGCAGCCAATGAGCACGCTAGACAGCCTGCTTTAGGTCTGCTAGAGAAACGAAAAAGCAATCAGCAGCATTCCAGAGGTTTCTTCCTCGCCGGTTTGATGTCCCCGAGACTGCTGGGCGGAAAATTATTAAATCTGAACAGTCTCGACTGTCAACGAGCTCCTCACAGCACAGAGTGCAACAAAAACAGAGTGTCGCCATTTGGGCTCCTCCACAATCTGGGGAACCTGGGTGGCGGTTGCAGTCTAGACCAACTAGGGGTAGGCAAGATCTGAGGACTGTCATCTCTAAGAAAGCCTGGACCAAGAAGAAGTCCTGACGCCAAGGCTATAAGGCTTCTGAGGGTAGACCCCTGAGGGTGGTCCTCCTCCGGGGAGGAACGGTTTCTGAGGAAAGTCGCAACGCTGACACATTGGTTGTTCCCTGCCGATTCGCCACTTCAGGGCACCGAGGTGTTAGCGTTCCCGTACGATCCTCCTCTGAGGGTCGTAGATCGGTCAGTTTGGTTGTTCCCTGCCGATTTGCCACTTTAGGGCGCTGAAGTGACTGTTCAACCAAATCCAGAGGACAGTCTCAAGAGACTGGTCCCCTTAGTGGAATTTCTGGCAGCGTGGAAACTACTGCCAAATATTTCTCAGTGGGTCCTGCATATAATAGAAAAAGGTTACAGAATTCAGTTCAGTTTTCGACCGCCCTGATTTCAAGGGGTCTTTCCCACAGTGGTGGATCCTGAGCAGGCTCTGGTTATGGAGCAGGAAGTACTGACACTTCTGCAGAAAGGGGCTATAGAAAGGGTTATTCCTCCCAGCATAGAGTCAGTGTTTTACAGCCGTTACTTCATTGTTCCGAAGAAGGATGGGGGGTTGTGTCCTATTCTAGATCTGCGCCATTTAAACAGCAGAGTTCAGAAACTCAAGTTCAAGATGCTTTCGCTCAAACAGATAGTTTCACAGATTCAGTCCGAGGACTGGTTTGTCACAATAGAATTGAAGGATGCTTATTTCCATGTCTCTATCCATCCTCATCACAGGAAGTTCCTGAGGTTTGCTTTCAGGGGCGAAGCATACCAGTTTCAGGTCCTTCCCTTCGGCCTAGGTTTATTACCCCGCACCTTCACAAAATGCTTTGATGCAGCTCTGGCTCCTCTGAGACTCCAGGGCATCCACGTATTAAATTCTATCGACGATTGGTTGATCTTAGCTCAGTCCGACCAGATGGCAGTTGGCAGTCGAGATGTCGTTCTGTCTCATATAAAGTTGTTGGTGTTGCGGCTCAATGCCAAGAAGAGTGTGCTCCTACCAGCTCAAAGCACAACTTTCTTAGGTGTAGTGTGGGATTCAACAACTATGCAAGAACGGTTATCTCCAGCACGTATTTCTGCGATTCTCACAGCCGTAAAGGGGATAAAACTAGGCCAGTCACTCACTGTGAAAGTCACTTTTGGCCTTCTGTACATGAGACTCCTGCAGTGGTGGCTCCGGATCAAGGGGTTTCCTTGAGGGGAAATCTGTTCCGCGGCGATGCCTTCGTGCCTTGGTTATGTGGAAGAAACCTTGGTTCCTCGCCCAAGTCCCAGTGTTGGGGACTTCCTGTTGACGCGTTTCGCTATTGACGGATGCTTCCCTCACGGGATGGGGGGCGGTCATGAGTGGCCGCTCGGCGACAAGTCTCTGGCAGGACCACCAGCTTCGGCTAGAAATGATCGTGGTATTTCTTGTATTTCTTGCACTCAAATACTTCCTGCCAGACCTGAGAGGCCACCATGTGCTTGTCCGCTCGAACAACACATCGGTGGTCTCCTACATCATCCATCAGGGGGGTCTGAGGTCTCGACTATTGTGCAAACTGGCTCATCAGATCCTCTTATGGGCCCAGGGGAAATTACTGTCACTCAGGGCATTATATATTCCAGGGCATCTGAATGTGGGAGCAGATATCCTGTCAAGGCAGGGGGTGATGCACGGGGAGTGGAGACTTCACCCCGAGGTGGTGGAGTTCCTATGAGAGAACTATGGTCAAGCTCAAGTCGATCTATTCGCATCATCCGATATAACCCATTGTCCGCTGTGGTTCTCCCTCACATACCCAGCTCCTCTCGGACTGGATGCGATGGTGCAAGTGTGGCCGAGGCTACACCCCCCTGTATCCCTGCACGCTTTTCCCCCGGTACCAATGCTCCCGGGAGTTCTGGAGAGGGTTCGCCAGGAAGGGGCTCATCTATTATTAGTAGCTCTGCACTGGCCAGCCCAAGTGAGGTTCTCGGAACTAGTGTCCCTTCTGGACGGCTCCCCTATGCAGATTCCCGTCAGGAGGGACCTGCGGTCCCAAGCAGGGGGCACGATATTTCACCCTCACCCAGAGTTGTGGAAACTGTGGGCTTGGCCCCTGAGGGGGCCCAGCTCATAGAATCCGTTCTCTCGACTAAGGTCGTTGAGACCATCCTTCAATCCAGAGCTCCCTCCACGAGAAAACTCAGTCCTGTTAACTGCTCGGTTGGTACAGTCCTCGATTTCCTACAAGACCATTTTTCTGCTGGATTATCTCCTTCCACCTTAAAGGTGTACGTAGCGGCTATATCTGCTTATCACACCCCTCTGGGGGCTACTTCTCTTGGGAGAGATACTCTTATTAATCGTTTTCTCCATGGCACTTTAAGGCTGAGGCCTGCACTGCATTCTAGAGCACTGGCTTGGGATTTGGACAGAATTGGAGATTTGCAAGCCCTGTCGGTTGCTCCTTCATGTCTGGAATTTGCACCTGGTATGGTTAAAGCATTTCTACACCCTAGACCGGGGTACATTCCCAAGATCCCTACTAATGTTGCGGGCCCAATTTTGCTGCAGGCCTTTTGCCCTCCACCCTTTAATACCCCAGATCAGGAAAGACTCAATCTGTTATGTCCCATTCGGGCTTTGGATGCCTACATTCACAGAGCTGTCCTGTGGCGTAGATCAGAGCAGTTATTTGTCTGCTTCGGTTCAAGTAAGAAAGGTTGCCCTGCATCAAAACAGTCTATGAGCAAGTAGGTAGTTGAGGCGATCTCACTTGCTAATGAAGCGTTCGGACAGCCTTCACCTTTGGCTGTAAGGGCCCATTCTACAAGGAGTATGGCTGCCTCTACGGCTTCAATTTCGGGAGTTTCCCTTTACGACATTTGTGATGCGGCCGGCTGGTCATCGCTGCATACATTTGTCAAATTTTATGACTTAGACCTCTCCACTCCTGGGGCTAGGTTGCTTGCTTCTTTGTGTGCGCAAGGACTTCTCTGGTTACGTATGTAACCTTAGTTCCCTGAGAGGGAATGAAACACTGCGTTCGCCTGCCATACTTCCTCCATGCCTTGATCGACTTGCTTCAGGCTTATCGGAAACTGACGCGATCTGCTTTCAGGGGTGCTTTATAGCTTACTGGTCCCTGACGTCTTGCTCTTCCATTGGGCTGATTATACACGTGCTTCACAACACAATAACACAGGGGTGTTCCCACAGCATACCTGCACAGCATTTTGTTCCCTCTCAGTGAACTAAGGCTACAAACGTAACCAGAGATGTTCACCATAGCCTTCTTCTGCGCAGTATATTTAAATTTTGTTTTCATTCCTTTTTAGTGCATGTTGTAAACAGAAGGAAAGTTATCGCACTTTACCTTTTGTTAAGAAAGTTTCGTTGAAGGACGCGACGAAGAATGTGGGTTCATCCGATCAATATGCGCAGGAGACAGTTTGGTGCTTTCCATCACCTTGTCGCGGAACTGCGCCTGGATAGCGACCGTCATCTTAAGTATTTTCACATGAGTGCTGATCAAATGAATGAGCTTCTTTCTGTTGTTGGACCTGAGCTCACAAGACCATGAATTATCGAGCAGCCATCGAACCCAAACAGCGACTTGCAATTGTGGTAATAACAGACACTTTAGGTCAATGATGTAGACAAGACTTTATTTTCCAAAATGTCTTTAATTAACTTGTAATGAAAAGGCAACACAAGAAACTATAAATAATCGGCATGAGCACCTTAAACGAAAACACGTGTGTGTGGAAGTGGAGGACCAAGTACCGGCATGGTGAGTTTACTCCATGCAAAAATACTTGTCAGTTATATAATGTAGTATCGACACATAATTGTCGTTGTTTAACCTCTTAAAGTTAACCCGAACACCTGAACCGAGCACACTGTCTCCAGTTTGGATCTAAAAGCTTCATGAAAAAAGCATTGAAATAGTAAGGATGAAAACGCAACAAAAATGTGACAAGTGCGACAAAAACATGACAAAAACATGATGAAAACATGATAAAAGAGGTTAATGTAACGCCATACAGTGTTAGAAATATTGGTGCTGATTTGTTCATAATTAAAACGCCATACAGTGTTAGAAATATTGGTGCTGATTTGTTCATAATTAAAACTGCCCAAAATATTGCAGGTTGGCTGGAAGAAATATTGGACAAATTTGAAATTCTTCCTGATAAAATATCTGCTATTGTGCACGACAATGGGGCCAACATTGTGGCTGCTGCTCGACTACTGGAGGATAAATATGGATGGGCCTCTCTCAGATGCACAGGTCACACATTGCAGCTTGTTCTCACCTCTGCTCTTAAACACCAGATCATTGCCAACGCAGTTGGAGCTTCACGATGCCTTGTTGAGCATTTTAAAAGAAGTGAGCTTGCATCCACCAAACTGAAGCAAAAACAACAACAAAATGGGCACAACTGAACACAAACTTATCCAAGATGTTAATACTAGATGGAATAGTACTTATCAGATGATCAGTCGCCTGCTTGAGCAACGGTGGCCTGTTACTTACTGCAACGCTGTCGGACCTAACTGTGACAAAAACAGGCAAGCAATATTTAGATTTAAAACCTGACCAATGGAGCCTAATTGGAGAGCTTTCCACAGCCCTGAAGCCTTTTGACTGTGCCACAGAGTACATGAGTCGTGAAAAATACACTACAATTTCCTCTGTGCCACCATTGGTAAAAGGATTGGTCAAGTCAATGCAAGGTATGGATTTTGAAAACACCAGATGCACAAGCGTTCCTTCACACAGCTGTAGAACAGCTTGTACAATGATGGAAGAGTGAAACCACTTTCTGTGACACATCACATAACACTGTAATCCTTAGTTCTTCCCTGGATCCAAGGTTTCGTAAACTAAAGTTTCTTTCTTCTGAGGACAGCTTCAAAGTTCAAGTCAAAGTCCAAATGAAGGTAGTTGAAATGGAGCAGCTGCCGCCCCCCTGTGTCCAGCACCACACAGCACCTGACAGTACACCACCCGCTCCTGAAAAGGTTCCTGTCTCCTTAATTGATTCTCTTCTGGATTCCGACACCAGCAGTGAAGAAGAAGCCAAGGAGGGAGAAGCTGAGGAGCTCAGTAGGAAAATCAGGCAGGAGGCCCTCACGTACTTTGGTGAGAAGTCCATTCCCAAGGGGGAAAATCCGTTAGAGTGGTGGAAGTTGAATGAGGTGAAATATCCCTTTTTGTCAAGATTAGCAAAGTCCTACCTCTGTATACCAACCACTTCCACATCAGCAGAGCGGCTGTTTTCTGCGGCAGGAAACATAGCCTGTAAAAAGAGAGCAAGCCTAAGCCCTGAACATTTGGACATGTTGACCTTTTTGCACTGCAATGCAAAGTTTTTTCTCAAATAATGAGTGAATAGTGTTCTGCCTCATTTCCCACAGGTAGTCGAATTCCTGTCAATTCAGGCATAAGCTGTTTTGTATGACATTTTATCGCTTTATTACATTTTTTACTGTGTATACATTTTTAAATTATATACATTTACTTTTTATATACATTTTGCACTGTTATAAGGACCACTACATATTTAAATCTGATGAAACTCACTTTTTATTTGTGCAGATTCTGCAGTACAATGTTGTTTGCAACTGTTAAGTCGTAAAAAGCTGATAACATTGCTGTTTAAAGCTTTACAAACATGTTCTGTGATCAGTTTGTCGTTTACCAGTTCGTAATTCAGTCTTGCAGCCTAATTATGACTGAATGAGAGAGGTAAATGTTTGAAATTCACTTTTTTTCTAAGTATTCACTGCTCTTTTTCACACAGCAGGTTTTTTGTGTGCGTCCAATTTTTTTCTGGACAACCTTCTGATGAATTTTACTTAAAGGTGCTCTAAGCTATGTCACATGTTTTTTAGGCCAAAACATTTTTTGTCAAATACAGCAAACATCTCCTCACTATCCGCTGGCTGCCTGTCCCCTGAACACGCGGTCTCTGCAGACACCCCAGGCTCCACAAACGGCAACAAAAACAAACTGGGCTAACCCACACCACGAAACATAACAAACTGTTCCAGCCAATAACAGACAAGAAGGATTTGGGGGTGGGGTTTGGGGGGTTAGTGCGTGGATGAGGAGGAGGGAGGGTCTAGCTAGCCTCCGTTTTGTTTGACAATACTTTAAACGTCAACAAGATCGCTTAGAGCAACTTTAACATTTTACTTTAAAATGTGAGTTCCATTCAGGTTTCATGCCATTGGCACTTTATTCAAAGGATTGTTTACAATTTCACAGCATAAGCTATAAAGCTGTTTCCCAGGTATTAAGCTGTGTGTTTACAGGAGAAAAAAAAAAAGCAATTTACTGCAATTTTATTCTGTTTTATTCTTATTCTTCGTGACAATATGTTCTGAAAGATTCTTTAATAATAAGCTTTGTTCGGGATGTTAAACTACATTAGGAGCCCTAAGGACTGCCATGGTGAAAACATTATTTGAAATCTCCTTGTGAAATTTGCTAGAATACAATGTTTTGATTGCAGAAGAGTTCGACAAAGGATTACTAACACATAATAAAACACAACTCCAGGTATGTTTTTGATGAGGACATGACAATGCAAAATGGTTAAAATCTCTAAAAAGTCTATGTTGAATGATAAAGACCCTTTGTTAATAATTTACTTGGGAAAAAATGGGAAAAACTAAAATATAAGTACATAAACCGATTAATCGATTAATCGTAAAAATAATCGACCGCTTAAACGATTATCAAAATAATCGTTAGTTGCAGCCCTATAGTAGACA
This sequence comes from Meda fulgida, assembly GCA_030578275.1. Taxonomy (NCBI): domain Eukaryota; kingdom Metazoa; phylum Chordata; class Actinopteri; order Cypriniformes; family Leuciscidae; genus Meda; species Meda fulgida. Next base: position 18,865,578 of record CM060633.1, on the reverse strand, counting down.
CAGTAATGCTTTCCATTGGCACTTATAAAAACTTTAAAACTATTACTTAATTAAAAACTGTCATACTGCACACAAAAAACACACATCTGGTATATTGCACTCTCCATGTGACCTCCAAAAATACAATACCGCATATTGCACCCTTCCTTTCCCTTCCTGCACCCTTCCTGCACCAATCCCGCATCCTTGCATATTGCATACTCCATAGCACACATTAAAATTATAATTAACATATTGCACTCTCCCTAAGGCCCATAAAATACGCAATTGCCATAATGCACACTCTATAGTATCAAATCAAAGTTTATTTATAGAGCACCTTTTTACAACAACAGGTGTTTACCAAAGTGCTGTACATACAGATAACAAACAACAAAACAAAAAAAACAACAATGTACAAAGGTAAATTATTCCAAAGTTTCGGGGCCACCACTGCAAAGGCACGATCACGTCTGCTCTTTAATCTTGCATTGGGAGAAACCAAAAGCAGTTCCCCAGCAGACCTAGGTGCTCTGGATGGAACAAATGGCTGTAATAGATCTGAGAGGTATTTTGGAGCAGTATTGTTTAATGATTTAAAAACAAAGAGTAAAATCTTAAAATCAATTCTAAAACGAACTGGCAACCAGTGGAGGTAAGCTAATGTAGGTGTAATGTGATCCTGTTTGCGTGTCCTTGTTAATAGACGTGCAGCCGCATTTTGTACCCTCTGCAAATGTGTTAGAGATGCCTCACCAATGCCTACATAAAGACTATTACAATAGTCCAGGCGGGATTATATAAAAACGTGGATGACCTTCTCAAAATCAGTAAAAGATGAAAGATGAACAAATGACTTGACTTTAGATAATTGCCTTAACTGATAAAAACACGATTTAAGTACCAAATTGATCTGTTTATCTAATTTAAAGTCACCGTCCATTAAAACACCTAGGTTTTTTTACAACGGGCTTCACATATGACCTTAAGTCGCCAAGATCTACATCAGGGGTATTAATGGTACCGCCAGGTCGAAACAAAATGATTTCAGTTTTATCTTCATTGAACTTTAAGAAATTGGAGGCCATCCAGGCTTTAATATCCTTAAGACATCCCAACAAAGGTGCTATAGAGTTTGCATTGTTTCGTTTCAAAGGCAGATAGAGTTGCGAATCATCTGCATAACAGTGAAACGAGATGCCATGTTTCCTAAAAATGGACCCTAAAGGTAATATATACAGTAATGTAAAAAGGGATGGTGAACTGACACAGCCCTGCGGGACACCAGTGCTGATTGGCCTGGGCTCCGTAAGAGCATTATTCACTTTAACCTGTTGAGTACGGTTTGTTAAAAATGAAAAATACCAGTTAAGAATAAAATAATTAACATTCATGTGTTTCAGTTTCTGAATGAGCATGTGAGGCTGTATAGTGTTAAAAGCCGAACTAAAATCAACAAATAAAATACGTGCATAGGCTTTGGGGTCTTCAAGATGTTTACTGACCAGATGTGAAATGCTACTGATAGCGTCGTCTGTGCCACGCCCCTGCCTGTAAGCATACTGAAACGGACCTAAAAACGCACCAACATCTTGTTTAAGAAATGACACCATTATCTTCTCAAAACATTTCATAATAGAAGTTTACTGCCACAGGCCTAAAATCATTATTCACCTTTGGGCATGGTTTTTTAGGTACCGGTGTAATTACTGATTTCTTCCACAAAGTGGGTATGACATGCGAGTCTACTGATTTTTGAAAGATTGGAAACCATGCAGGTGTCAGCTCATCTGCACATGTCATTAACAAAAATGTGGATATTCCATCCGGTCCCGTTGCCTTCTTAGTACATAAGTTTTTAAAATGCAATCTTACCACCTTGGGTTCTACCACCAACCTTACATCCTGCTCTGTGACAGAAATTGTCTCTGAGATATTCTTCCCCTCAAAAGAGAAGTCCCGAGTTTCAAATCTCAGATAAGTCATTCAGTTCATTTGCTCTTTGCAAGTCATCTGAAGTGCTGATACGTTTTTGAGCCAGTGTCATGTTCGTGATTGCCATCATCGTATCCCATAGATTTTTTTTTATTTCTTTTCCCTAAAACTCTATTCGATTAGTTCTTTATGTCTCTTCCTGGCTTCCCTGAGCAAATTATTAAGTTCAGCTTGCACAATTTTCAGTTGTGCTCTGTCCTGGTTCTTAAATGGCAAATTACTTAAATGGCATAAATGACTTAAATCCAGGTCCGTGGAGCAGAAGAGGAACAGGAGACCAGGGTGGAGCAGGCGACCAGGGCGGATCAGGCTGTGCAGGTGACCCTTCAGGCGGCCAGGGAGGAGACGACAGTCCAACTGGCGGCCATGGCGAAGACGACACCTCGGGCGGCCATGGCAGAACAGAGAATCCTTCGGGCGGCCAGGGCGAAACGGCGAGTCCTTCGGGCGGCCAGGGCGAAACGGCGAGTCCTTCGGGCGGCCAGGGCGAAACGGCGAGTCCTTCGGGCGGCCAGGGCGAAACGGCGAGTCCATCGGGCGGCCAGGGTGGTGAAGACCCCTCGGGCGGCCAGGGCGGTGAAGACCCCTCGGGCGGCCAGGGCGGTGAAGACCCCTCGGGCGGCCAGGGCGGTGAAGACCCCTCTGGCGGCCAGGGCGGTGAAGACCCCTCGGGCGGCCAGGGCGGTGAAGACCCCTCGGGCGGCCCTGGCAGAGGCTCTGGAACAGATACTGGCACGGGCTCAGGAAAAGCAGGCACTGGCTCCAGTCCTGGAACAGGCTCTGGCTCCGGAACAGGCATTAGCTCAGAAACAGACACCGGCTCAGGAACAGACACCAAAACTGTAAAAGCCACAAGAACAGACACAAACACAGAAACAAACACTGGTTCAGGAACAGGCGCCGGCTCAGGTACAGCAGACACTGGCTCCGACTCTGGAACAGGCAATGGCTCTGGAACAGGCACTGGTTCTGGTTCCGGCTCTGGAACAGGCACTGGCTCTGGAACAGAAACAGACTCTGTGACGACGGCCATCTGGTCCGTAGACACTGGCTCGGAGGCGGCCATCTTGTCCGTAGACACTGGCTCGGAGGCGGTCATCTTGTCCGTAGACACTGGCTCGGAGGCGGCCATCTTGTCCGTAGACACTGGCTCGGAGGCGGCCATCTTGTCCGTAGACACTGGCTCGGAGGAAGTGATGTGAACAGTCTCTGGATCAGTAGAAGTGACGTGAACAGACTCTGGTTCGGCCATCTTGTCCGTAGACACTGGCTCGGAGGAAGTGATGTGAACAGTCTCTGGATCAGCAGAAGTGATGTGAACAGACTCTGGATCGGCCATCTTGTCCGTAGACACTGGCTCGGAGGAAGTGATGTGAACAGTCTCTGGATCAGCAGAAGTGATGTGAACAGTCTCTGGATCAGCAGAAGTGATGTGAACAGACTCTGGATCGGCCATCTTGTCCATAGACACGGTCGGACAGACGTGACGTGAAGCGTCTCTGGCTCGGCAGAAGTGACGTGAAGCCTGTCTCTGGCTTCGGCAGAAGTGACGGAAGCGTCTCTGGCTCGGCAGAAGTAGCGTGAAGCCGTCTCTGGCTCGGGAAGAAGTGACGTGAGCGTCTCTGGATCGTCGACGTGACGTGAAGCGTCTCTGGATCGGCAGACGTGCGTGAAGCGATCTCTGGATCGGCTGACGTGTCGTGAAGCGTCTCTGGATCGGCAGAGTGACGTGAACATTCTTTTGGATCGCCGGAGGCTCAGGGAGTCCTCTTCCTCCTCCTCCGTCTCCGAGAGGGTGCTGGCTGGACGGGACCAGCGGTTGAGGGTCTTGGGCTGGACGGGACCAGCGGTGAGGGTTGGGCTGGACGGGACCAGCGGTGAAGAGGCTCCTTGGCTCTGGATGAGGGGATATACTGTGGGTTCACGGAGTTCCTCATATACCAACCCACCGTTTATACACAGATCGCTTTAACAGCAAGGGCAGTTCAATATTGGCTCTAATGTCCCGTGAGGCTCATGCATGGGCATAATGAACGGAGCGGTCTGATAGGCCCTCCTCGGAAGAAGATCATCAGCAATTCCTCGCTCTAGAGGTGAAAAGGTGCAGCTTGCACAATATCTTCTACGTACTCCTCAATCAAAATGATTACCCCTGACGGAGACACAGGATTTGGACTGCTGTGTCCATGGGCTGATATCGTCTGCTGGATCTGGGTGTGGCAGAAGTCTTCTGTTATGAACTGGCTCAGAGACTTGGAGGTGAAGATCCAATGCAGCTTTATATAGAATGTCGTACAGGCAGGGTCAAGAATGAGCAAAACGGACAAGGATGAAGAGGACCAGAGAACAAAACAGCTAACAGGCAATGGTCGAGGCAGGCGGGCGCGCTGCAGGGTCAGTAACAATTTCGCAGGTCGGGGTTAAAAGAGAACGATCAGAAAACGGGGTTCACAGTCCAAGGTCCAAAAAGGGCAATAAACAAAACACGGGAAACCGCTAGAAATGCAGACACAGTACAACAAGACTTCGCCAATAAGTGAATGTGAAAACCAGGTATTTATGGTGTGAAACTAAACAAGATGATGGAAACGAGAGAATGAGATGAGTGCTGTGACTCTCGAGGGCACTCCAGGCTGGGACGTTACAATTGTGGAGTAATAGAGTATAATACAGTATCATACGGCACAAAGTCATTTGCACGAATGCAACTTGACAGTACAATTTAAAACGATTCACGAGTTGCATAAGCTAAAATATTAGAGAATAGGTTAGAGCGGGGTTCCCCAACTTTTCCATGACAGGGCCCCCAAATACCACTATTGTTCTGGCCAGGCCCCCCTTTTCCCTGATGTGTTATTAACCCCATCGACAATCTACGGCAAATGTAGAAATAAATAAATAAAAACATCTAGGTGAACATCCATTAACCTTTATTAGTGTATGAAATACTAACATTTGTTATGTCAGATTCTTCATATATCTTCATATCTGGTACAGTCATTTCAACAGTAACATTGTATCTGTGTGTTGTGTCAGTGAATGGATAAAAGAGAGGATCTTAACAAGGAGGTGTGTGTGCGGTGTGTTGTGTATGTGTGTGTGTGTGTGAGGAGGAGAGATGTAGAGGAGATAGAGAGAGAGAGATGAGAAGAGAGAGATGAGACGAGAGTGAGAGAGGTGAGAATAAAAGAAGAAGAGAGGACATATCAATGGGGGGAAGGTGGGCCTGGTGGCAACATTCAACAACAATGTGTGCGTGTGTGTGTGTGTGTGTGTGTATGCGCAGTCGCCTGAGTCGAAACATGCCTTTTGTGGGACAATGCAATGAAAGGACATTGTCTAAACCATGCTTTTTCAAGCTTCAGTCAGTATAAATATCGAGTGTATTGGGTATCAAACCAGTGTATCCCCACCAAATATGACTTGGAGGTCCTTACAGTTAGAGGGTCCAGTCACCAGAGGCATCACTTTGGGTTTTAACACTCCCAAGACACCTTACCACAAGCTTTTAATGGTCTCTTCAGTCTAGTTCTAGTAGCTACACAATCATGGGAAGACTTCGCTGACTTGACAGCTGCCAAAGACGACCTGTGACATCTTGCACAAGGAGGCAAGACACAAATGGTCATTGCTAAGAGGCTGGCTGATCACAGAGCTCTGTTGTCCAAGCAGATTAATGAGGCGAAGGGAAGGCAATATGTGGTCAAAAAAAATGTGACAAGCAATAGGATAACAGCACCCCTGGCGAGGATTGTGAAACAAACCCCATTTAAAAATGTGGGTTGATTTCCACAAAGAGATGGACTGAGTGGAGTCAGTGCTTCAAGAACCACGTGCACAGCTTTGTTCTATCTATGCTCAAAGGTTCTATGGGTTGAGTCAGGCCTCTGTGCAGCCGTACAGTTCCTCCCCAGCAATTTCTCATCCATATGTTTATGTCCTGCTTGTGCTGGAGCGCAGTCATGCTGGGAACTGAAACACTTCACAAACTCTTCCCAAAGGTAAGAAATGGTCTAAATGTCTTGGTATTGCTGAACCATGAAGTTCCTTTCAATGGAACTAAGGGCTGAAAGCCCATCCCTGAACAAAAACAACCCCAAACATAATCCCCCTCCACAAACTTTACAATTGGCACAAAGCAGTCAGGCAAGTACCGTTCTCTGGAAATTGCCAAACCGAGTCGTCCATTGGATTGCCAGACCGAAGAAACGTGATTCGTCACTCCAGAGAAAACGTCGTCTCCACTGCTCTAGCTTCCGTGGCAGGCTCCTTTGCAGCATCCGCGCTTTGCATGTGCATTGCCGTAGGGAAGGGGGGGGGGGGGGGCCGTGGATGCAGCAGCTCGGCCATGGAAATAACCATTACCATGAGCTCTACGCACTGTTTTTGAACTGATTCTGAAGCCCGAAGTTTGGAGGTCTGTAGATGTTGATCTGCCAGAAAAGTTGGCGTTCTTCTGCGGGCCAGTAAGCCTCAGCATGTGCTGACCCGCTCTGGGGTTTTACATGGCCTGATTTCGGGCTTGAGTGCTTTTGTTCCCAATTGCGTCCACTTTGTTTATAATTACACTAACAGTGACCATGGAATATGTAAGTAGGAGGAAATTTTAAGAAATAATTATTGCACATATTACCACTAAAGGATTATAGGAACACCTGTTCAATTTCTCAATAATGCATTAATTAATCAATCAATAACATGGCAGTTGCTTCAATGCTTTTAGGGGTGTGGTCCTGGTCAAGACATCTCCTGATACTCCTAAACTGAATGTCAGATGGGAAAGAAAGGTGATTTAAGCACTTTTGAGCATTGGCCATGGTTGTGGTGCCAGACGGGCGATCTGATTATTTCACAATTGCCTCAGTTACTGGGAGATTTTCACGCACAACAATTTTAGGGTTTTCAAAGAATGGTGTGAAAGGGAAAAAAAATCCGTATGCGGGCAGTTCCTGTGGGCGAAAAGAAAATTGCCTTGTTGATGTAGAGGTCAGAGGAGAATGGGCCGACTGATTGAAGCTGATAGAAGAGCAACTTGACTGAAATAACCTCTCGTTACAACTGAGGTATCAGCGAAGCATTTGTGAAGCCACTACACGCACAGCCTTGAGGCGGAGGGGCTACAACAGCAGAAAGACCCCATCGGGGTCCACTCTCTCCACTACCACTACGGAAAAAGAGGCTACAGTTTGCAAGAGCTCACCAAACTTGGACAGTGAAGACTGGAAAAATGTTGCCTGGTCTGTGAGTCTCGTTTTTTCTGTTGAGACATCAGATGTAGAGTCAGAATTTGGGCCTAAACAGAATGAGAACATGTATCATCATGCCTTGTTACCAATGTGCAGGCTGGTGGTGGTGTGTATTGGTGTGGGATGTTTTCTTGGCACACTTTAGTCCCTTGTGCCAATTGGGCATCGTTTAAATGCCACGGCCCTACCTGAGCATTGTTTCTGACCTGTCCATTCCTTTTATGGCCCACACGTACCCCATCCTCTGATGGCTACTTCTAACAGGATAACTGCACCATGTCACCAAAGCTTTTAAATCATTCAAATTGGTTTCTTGACATGATAGTTCACTGTACTAACAAATGGACCCCAAGTCCACCAGAATCTCAACCCAATAGAGCATCTTTGGATGTGGTGGAACAGGAGCTTTGTGCCCTGGATATGCATCCACAAATCTCATCAACTGCAAGATGCTATCCTATCGATTTGGGCCAACTTTCTAAAGAATGCTTTCAGCACCTTGTGAATCACTGCCACATAGAATGAAGACAGTTAATGAAGGCGAAGGGTGGTCAAACACAGTATTAGTTTGGTGTTCCTAATATCTTTTAGGTGGTGTATATATTCACATAGAAATAAATATATACCTGTTTGTCACTTGAAACAAGATAAGACCGTTATAGTCTAGGCTCTGTTGCGCAATGAATTCCTCCATGGTTTTGTCATTTATTTTGGCCGTACCTTCGTACGTGTCAGTGGGTGAGGAGATCCCCCCTTCATGTAAAGTACTGTGAGTGCAGAGAATAAGTGCTATTAAATGTAAACAAATTACTTATTATTTCTATTAATAAAAAGTAATGTAAACTTGTAAGAAATGTAGTCCATTTTCGTCATTCAAAAAAGATAAACGAAATTGGACTGCAGATATTTGACCTGTAAAAACACAAGAAGCTTTTACTTACCATTTTAATACCAATCATGTCAATATATCATTAACTAGGAACTTTAGTGCATTCACGTAAAATTAATTTTCTCTCGCATTTTTACTAGCATAAATGTGTTTTAGAGTAATATTGACTGCCTGTTGTCTTTCAGTTTGTTCTGGTGTGTGGCACACAGGGTTGTTCCAGCAAGCATTGCCTGAGGTATGTCAGATTTACTTAAGTATGTACCTTTTCAATTGTATTAAAAAAAATGTGTTAGTTAATTAAATATGAACGGTTTATATTTTTAGATTAAACATATTTCAAGCTCAGAGGAGTTAATGAATCAGATTGAGGACATGATAGATCTGGATTATATACCAGACAGCGACTCAGAATCAGATTCAGATACAATTTTGTCAATATCTTAGTCCTGTCCAGGGTCCCCTCTCAGAGGATATTGAAGGCATTTGATTCTACAACAAAAACCACGATTGAACAACAGACAAAAGCAGGGTTAATGGGATAAACTTACTGTTACGTTTGTCAAAAACCTCAGTCTAAACTTGCCCAGACCTCTAGGAGACGCACAAGACAGAAGCAGAAGTGATGGAGGCTCTCAGCTTTCCAAAACGTTCAGTGAAAAAGACGACGACTTCTGGGCAGTTAAGGAATCGTTGGTAACTTTCAGCACAATGCTAGGATGTTTCAAATTGGAAAAGGGCAAATAAATTAAAAAGAACTTCTAAGAGTTTAAATTTTATTCACTGTGTCTACTGCAGGGAATGGTGTCCCGCCCAAAGAATTGTGGCGGCACTCTCGCAGATGCCACTTCATGCCAGAACGGGCTTCTGGTGCGTTGCCCACAAACCCAACGTTCTTGAGCTTGGCCACGACTGCTCAGTCTAAAGGGGTTTGGAAGCTTCTCGATCCAATGAGGACAGGAGATATAAAAACCAGTTGTTCGTAATGACTTTGGCATTTTGCATCTTGCACAAGCTCTTACAACAAGCATGGAGCTGCACTATAAAATATGAGTTATTCGTCAGAAGTTAAGGGCACTGTGTAGTGTGTTGTTGGTTTTGTGTGTGGTGATTCTATATTACACAATCGATTGCTGTTAAGGCTGAACATTTCACAAAGTTGTCAAAGCTGTGAAAAAAGTGTCTGGTTTTGATGAAGAAAACAACTCTTACACAGCACAAGTCTTTCCACTAAAAATTGGGCATTCTCTGCAGAAAAATAGTTGACATAATTCAATGTAGGGCTTTGATGACCGAAAAATGAGGGCTTGGATGAAATCAACTGAAGCTTTCAAGTCACTGTATCCGCGAAAGTGTGTGAGCTTGCATCACACTCTGCCCTGAACACGCTTAGTGGAAGGAAATTAAACAAAACCATCGGACCTAGCCTTTTACCCGGGATGTACAACTTCTTCCATTCTCACCTGGTAAACAGTTTGCAAAGGCTGCCTTTGACAAACTGGAAGATAGAAGCTCTCCCCAAGTAACGCTGTGACTTGCAAAAGACCTCTTGCTCAGGCTCGTTTTTAATCGAAGGCGTGCAGGGAGGTGTCCAAAATGCGCTTGAGAAACTTCATTGAATGAGACAAAAGCCCACTCCATGTTGGAGTGTCCTTGGGTATTACCAGTTTGAAAAGAAGCTCTGTAAGCACTTCACTCGAGTCGAAACAGGGGAAACATGGACCAAAAGTCGCTGTCCTCCTAACCTAACACCCACACATGGGCATCCACTGATATCTATTAGTCAGCAGAAGAAAGGAATGTGGTGTGCAGGATGCAATATCTTTCTTTGCTAGGCCAAAATGTTTCAAGTTACTACAGAGGTCAAGAACCAGCTTGAGACTTCTGCAGCAAAGTGTGGAGCCAAGGAAACCAGAGTATCTACGCTCAACCCAGCTCAGAAAACATTTTGCAACCTTTCAAAATTTTAAACTTCAAAGACAAACGAGGTTGGACCAGTAGGTGAATTTCTCGGACATGTTATATGTGTCCACTTTGTTCACTACAGGACTGCCGAGGCGACATTCAGCTTGCAAAAATCTTCAATAACTACTTTTTGCAATGGACAAAAGGTTGTCTTGGAAACATCCAGGAAAAGTCCTTGATTGGATTTCAAATTGAAGGTATTTTGTATATCTATTGCAAAATGTGCCGTAGTGTTTTTCCAATTCAATCCCAACGTGCATACAGAGTGTTGCACTGAATTAACGTTATGTTTCAGTTGACTGATACGGAAAATGTGCAGATGACGAACATGATGGCACAGATTTCAGTTGGACTGATACTGAAATGATGCAGGATGAACCTGATGGCACCAGTTCATTTGGCAGACAAAATGAACTGTCAACATCAAAACGAGAAGATTGCCGAATGGAGGTAATATAAAGTACATTTTTCTTTAGAGTATTAAATAAGGTAGTGGTGTTCGAACTGAGAAGTAACACGTACTGATGCACTAGGTGCTGTGATATGATTGCGGGAATGTGAAAGCAAATCCGCCGATCTCGGACACACCTTAAAAAATGTACACTCAAAACATCTCTGCGAATTATTGCTGGCGTAATAATCGTGTGCGACACATCGAATTATACTGAAATGCGTTGCCAACTCTTTTAATAATCAAGTTATCGATTTCGTTGTTGCAGCCCTATAAACAATATGAAGTAGTAGTAACTATGGATAATTAGTGCTGGTTTTACAGTTATACATTTCTCTAAATAGTGTATAAAGACAATTTGACCCCTGTTCTAAGTGAAAAGTTATATCCTCATTAAATTATGGCACCTATTGATCTATTAAAACTTTGCCTCAACAAAATTGTTTTAATTAGTATCGTATTAGTAGTAGTTAAAGCCATAATTTTTGGCTTTATTGAAACCGTTAGCTTCATAATGTTTAGTTAACTTATAGATGATGAATCACTGAAACATAACCATTACAAACACACTAATATATGTTTTTGCTAACTTGGAAATATTGGCTCTCAGAATGCATTACTGTACATTGTTAATCATAATTACTAGCTGGCTATTAATTACTAGCTGGGGGGTGGGGGGGGGGGGGGGGGGGGCGGGGTTTTGAATAAATCAGCGCTGCGCCTTCCTCTGAATCCACCAATGCATCTCGTCCTTTCTTGTCATGCATCACGTAACTTAAACGCTTAAACTTTCAGACTTGGCTCTGTTCTAGAATTCAACATGAACTGTTTTTAACTTGTTATTTTTGTCATAAATGTCATAGAAATTGCATGTATTATTAAAGTTACATGCATTACGTAACTTTTTGTGAACCAAATTGTACTCTTGTAACTTGTACTGATTTTTTAATGTTAATGTTTTAAATGTTAAACTCATTTCACATTGAGCAATGTTTCTTGTTTTTATCTTCTTGTTTTAGTGACTGAAAGCGTGAAACATCGTGGAAGAAAAGAATGTGGACAAAAAGCAGAAGTTGATGCTATGATACGGCATTATTAAAGTGCTCATAGCTAAAGGCAATTTGGGCCACAAAATCTGAGTGTCTTAATGCAAATTGCTGAAGAGCATGTGATACAAAGCGGGTCAGTACAAAAACATTAGGGATTTTGTAGAAACAGAGGTATAAACAGCCAATAAGGTTAAGTCAGTTTGAATGCGCGTGTCGGAGTGCTGTGCATGAAATGCAAAATATGCTGTAACATTTTGTAAGACAAAAAAAGGCCTGATTTTATCTCATTTTATTATTTTTAATGTTGCCGCCTCCTGTTATTTACACTTTAACTTTGTTGATTGAATTGTGTTCCGTTTCTGTATTCATTGTAGCGGATTTCTCAGTTGTATTTTGTTTTAAATGGATAGTTCACCCCAAAAATTGAAATATCGGTCATACTTTGTGTCCCAAAACTGAATGAGTTTCTTTCTTCTGCTGAACACAAAAAGAAGATTAAGTGAAAAAATGCTGGTAAACCAGAATGGAAAGGTCAATGGCTACCGTCAACTGAGCGGCGTGATGCCATTACTTTACAGTGTACAGGTGGTGTAGATGCCCATTATTTTCCAGTGTAACAGAGTGGCGATGTGCAAATGAGTTTTATTTAACTAAGTTCGGGGAGGAGGCACGTTCAGATAAATAACACGAAGTGGGGTGGGGGGGGGGGGAAAACAGCAATCAGCAATCAATGATTAAGAGGGTACATATAGATCAGCAGTCTTACTCGATCCATGACAGATTTGCAGCGTTTGGCCCGCTGTACCTCCTATCATGTCCGAATCAAGCTTTATGTTCGTTGAATAATCTTCATCCTTCAGAATTAGGAATCTTTGCCCAATTTCCTCTGGGTATTATCTCATGGCGCCAGGCAAACAAACGTGTCCTCGCACAGCGGGCGAAACATTCCAATGTACTTCTGCGTATTTCTTTAAACTGGACCATTTAAAAATTCCTGCCATAGAGGAACTGGACATAAGCCAAAATGGCCCTCTTAACGCAAAGGAACGGGCTTCCTTCAGCGTCAGCGCCGCAACAGGCCCTAAGTAAGGCCGCGCTGCAGATTCAGTCCCGGGACAGTCCACACTCTCAAATTGCGGGTCAACTCGTGAGTGTACCTCAAGTCCCCCCAACAACCTTTTCGTTTTCTGTCCCTGATTTGGCCCTTCGCATCGCTTCAGTTGTTGATTCACGAGCAAGTCATGCTATCTGGATACAAATTTGATCAGGGGACACGTGTATTAAATAGTTTCCGTTCAAAGGATTTGCCGTTCATTAACGCAATACTTCCTGTGGCCGTAAACTCACATGTAAACAGTAGGTCGCATTTTACGTGCAGATTGACACAGACCATTAAAGAAACCTTTTGTTGACATGTCCTGCAATTTATTACGAAAATCGCTTAGAACATAGTTATAGCATAAATGTATTTTTGTAATGTAAAAAAAACAAAAAAAAACAGAGAAATTAGAACATTTCAAGTTTAATAATCATCCCTCAGCCCCGCACAGTTTCGCTGTAGTTCGGATTCCTATTGAACAGATTTAAAATCATGGGTTTCAGCCCTCGTCCATTTGATTTTTGGCATTAACTTGTTTCCAGGCAATCACTGCACAAACTCATCACCTTACCGATAGTCTAAAACTTTTTCTAAAAGGCAAACTGTACTTTGACCGGCCACCTTAACTCCAGATGCACTTAATCTGCAAGGATTTAATCTCTCACCTCCTCTTCCTGCGTCTTCGAGTAACGCGCAAGATGAGCATCGTATCGGGCCAGGCCCCAAACTCCCTCCTCCCTTCACTTCTGCCTCACCACAGGAGCTCATTCTCCAGGAGCTCTTTTCTCTGCTAATTTCCTCCACTGCCACAGCAGTGGATGCCTCCTCTGCTTCCACAGGGAGCTCTGTTTCTCTGGCCAATTTTCTCCACGCACAGCAGTTATGTCTCCTCGCTTCCCGCAGGAGCGCAATTTCTCAGGTAATTTTCTCTACTGCCACAGCAGTTGTTGTGTGTTCTGGTTGGTGTTTTAGTTTGGGTGTGTGTGTGTTTGGTTTTTGTGTTGGTTAGTTAGTTGTGCTTTATGTCGTTGTGTCGGTCGTTCTGTTGGTGGGTGTGGTTTGTGTGATGTTTTGTTGTGTGTTTGTTGTGTGTGTTGTTGGGTGTTTTTGTTCTGTAGTGATCTTGGGTGTGTTGTTTGTGTTTGTTGGTGGTTGTGTTGGTTTTGTGGTGGTTGTTTTGTGTTGGAAGTGGTTGTTTTGAGTGAATTGTTTTTTTGATTGTTGTTGTGGATGTGGGTGTGGGTCTTGGCGTGGGTTGGGTTTTGGTTGTGTGTGGCCAGTGTTGGTTGGGTGATGATTGGATGTTGTGAGTTTGTTGTTGGTTGTGTGTTGAGTGTTTGGGTGGTGTCGCTGTGTTTGTTGTGTATTGTGTGTGGGGCAGTTTTTTTTGTTTTGTGTTGTTGTTTTGTGATGGTGTTGTTTTGTGTTCTGGTGAGTAGGTGTGGTGTTTTTGTTTTGGTTTTGTTTTGGTGTTGTTTTAGTCTGTTGTTTTTGTCTTGTTGATGTGTTGTTGATGTGTTTGAGTGGTTCCAGTTTGGTTGATTGTGAGTTGGTTTGGCGTTGAAGTTTTTGTGTTAAGTGTGTGTGCGGTTGTGTTGATGAGGTTTGTTTGGTGTGGTGTTGTGGTTGTGGTGTTAGTTGTGTTGTTTGTGTAGCTAGGTTTTGCTTTGTGTTGTTGATTTTGTGCTGTTTAGTTGGGGTGGTTGTTGTGTTGTGATTGTTGTGTTTGTGTGTGTTGTGTGTTTTGGTAGGTGGTGGGACGTTGGGTTCTTTGGTTTGTGGGTGTGTTGTGGTGGTAGTGTTGTGTTGTTGGTTTGGTTGGTTTGAGTCCCAGTTGCTGAGTTTGCAGTTGGTGGGTGTGTTTGTTTTGGTTTTTTTAGTTGTGTATGGGTGTTGGGTTGGGTGTTTGTGGTGAGTTGGCTCTTGCTTGTGTTGTGTGGTTGTGTGGCGTGTGGTGTGATTGTTATTGGCTGTGTGTGGGGAATTGTAGTGTGGGGTTTGTTGTGGTTTGGGTGTGTGTTGCTGGTTTGGTTGTGTGGTGGGTTGTTGGTGAGTGTGCTGGTCAGTGTTGGGTTGTTTTGTGTTGATTTGTGAGGTGTGTTGTTAGTGGTGATGTTCGTGTGGGGTGGTAGGTGGTGGTGATGGTTGTCTGTGGGGGTGGTTTTAGCGTGGTGTTTGTTTGTGAGTGGTGTTTGGGGGGGGGTGTGGTGATGGGAGGGGTGTGGGTTGTGGTGGGGGGGGTCGGTGGGTGGTTAGTGGGGGGTTGATGGCTGTTAGAGTGTGTTGTGGGTTTGTTTGGTTTGTTTATGTTGTTGTTGTGGATTGGTAGTGGTTCTTTAGTGTTTGTTAGTTTTAGTGGGTTGTGTGTTTCTTTTGTGTTGTGTTTTGTGTGGGTGTTGTGGGTTGGTTGATGTGCTTTTTGTGTTTTTGTTGTTAGTGTTATTGATTGGGTTTTAGTTGTTCGTGGTAGTGTGGGTGTTGGCTGATGGGTGTTGTGGGTTTTTAGTTTGTGTTTTTTTGGTTGTTAGTTTGCAGGGTGTGTGGGGCGGGTTGGTGTTGTGTTTATGTGTGTTTGGTGTTGTGGTTTTTTTGGGTTGGTAGTGGTGTGGGTGTAGGTTGTTTTCCTGCGTGTTTGGTGTTTTTGTAGAGTAGTGTTGTGTGAGGTTGGTTTTCTTTGAGTATGCAGTGTTTTGTGTTGTTGTTGTGGGGTGTTTGGCTTGGGGGTTGTGTGTTGTGGGTAGTGAGTGTTTGGAGTGTTGTTTTTTCTGGTTCTTGTGTGGTGTTGTTTTTGTGTGTTTGGTGTGATTTGCTTTGTGTGTGTTTGTTTTTTTTCGTGCTTTGTGAGTTGATTTGTTTTTTTAGTTTGTTTGTTGTGTAGGTGAGTGCATGTGTGAGGTAGTTGTGGTTTGTTGAGTTGTGTTGTTGTAGTTTGTGTTGATTGCTCGGGTGACTGTGTAGTGGTTGCAGGTTTTGGGTGGTTGTTGTTTAGTTATTGATTTCCTGTTTTGTTGTTTGGGTTTGG
Organism: Meda fulgida; assembly: GCA_030578275.1. NCBI lineage: Eukaryota > Metazoa > Chordata > Actinopteri > Cypriniformes > Leuciscidae > Meda > Meda fulgida. The sequence continues at coordinate 18,849,886 of CM060633.1, read as the reverse complement.
TTTTGTGTTTTTGGGTTGGGTTGTGAGCTGTGTTTGTTGGCTTGTGTTTTTGTGTGTTTGTTGGTAGGTTTTGGTTAGGTTTTGTTTTGCTGTGTTGTTTCGAGTTGTAGTGTTGTTTGTGGTGCGGTTTTTGTCTTTTGCTGTGTTGGTTGTTTTGTTTAGTGGTTCTGTGATTTGGTGTGTGTGGGGGTCAGGTTTTTCAATGTGTGGTTGTTGTTTGTGGGTGTTGTGTGGCTTGTTGTTTAGTTGCTGATGGTTAGTTTGTTGTGAGTGGAGGTGCTGGTGCTTTTATGTGTGATGGTGGGTTGATGTTGTTTTGTTTGTGGTTTGTTGTTTTGTTTGTGTGGTGTGTGTTTGTTTGTGGTTTGTCTGGTGGTGGATGATGTGCGGCTGTAGTGGGTGTCTGGGGTGATGTTGGTGCTGGTTTGTCAGTTTGTTGAAGGTGTTGTGGTGTTTTGGTGGTGGTAGTTTCCATCTTTTTGGTTGTGTTTGTTGGTTTTTTGCTTTTGTTGTGTTGGTTGTTAGTGTGTTGTTGGTCGTTCAGTTGTTGTGTTGTGTGATGTGGTGGTTTGTTTGTTGATTTGGTGTTTGGGTGTTGGTGTGTGTTTTTTTGTTTGTTCGGAGTTTGTCGTGTTTGTGTGTGTTTGTGTGGTTTTTGAAGTTGTGTTTTTTGGTTTTGGTGTTGTTTGTTTGGTGTGTGAGTTCCTGTTGGTTGATTGTGAGCTTTGGTTAGTTGTTGTTGATTTTGTGTTAGGGTTGTTTGTGTTGATGCTGTTGATTGTGTGGTTCGTTGGTGTGGTGTGTTTGATTGGGTGAGTTGTGTGTCTGTGTGTGTTTGCTTTTTTTTGTGTTTGTGTTGGTGTGTTTGTCAGTGTTGTTTTGATTAGTGTGGTTAGTGTTGTTTGTGTGTTGTTGTTAGTGTCGCGTTGTTTTGTATAGTTAGTTTTTTTTTTTTTGATTGTTGTTTGTTTTTTTGTGATGTTGTGTTGATTTCTGGGGTGTTGCTTTTGTTTTGTGTTGGTTTGTGTGTTTGTGGTTTGTTGAGTTGTTGTGGTGTTGCTTGTTTGTGTGGTGTTGTGATGGTGGGTTTTGTTGTGTGTTTTTTGGCTAGTTTTTTGATTGGTTTTGTTAGGTGTTGTGGTTAGTTTTTGTGTCTGTGGCCTTGTTTTTGAGCTTTGTTGTTGTGTGGATTGTTGTGCTTTAGGTGTGATTGTGGTGTGCTGTTGGGTTTGTCAGTGTGGTGTGGGTTTGGTGTGTAGTTTGTGTTTGTCTTGTTTGTGTGTGTCTGTGTTTGTTGTGTGCTTGGGTTTGTGGCTTGTGTGTGAGTTGTTTGAAGTGGTGGTGGTGCTGTTGATTGTGTTTTGGTGTGTGATGCTGTGTGTGTTTGTGGGTGGTGTGGTGGGTTGCTGTTTGCCAGGTTTTTGTGTTGTTGTGTGTGGTGTTGTGGTTGTTTGACGCTTTGTGTTTGGGGTTGAGTGTTTGTTGATGTGTTGTTGGTTGTGTTTGGTTGAGTTGTGGAGAGTTCGTTTGTTGTTTTTGTTTGTTGAGTGGTGCTGGTTTGTTTGTTGTTGTGTGAGGTGTGGTGTGTTGGTGTGGTGTTTGGTGTTGTAGTGTGGTGCCCGGTTAGTTGTTTGTCTTGTTGTTAGTGTGAGTTTTTGTTGGCTGGTTTTGGCGTTGTGTGGTGATTTTGGTGGGTTGTGCGGTGTAGTTTTGTGATGGTTTTTGTTTGTTTGTGGTTGTTTGCGCTGTCTTTGTGGCTGGCAGGTGTGTGTTTGTTGTATGTGGGCGTTGGTGATTGATGAGGTGTGTGCTATTTGTGTTGTGTGGTGTTTGTGTGTCTGGGTGTTGTGCTGACGGTAGTTGTGGCTGAGTGTGTGTGGTGGCGTTGATGAGTGTGGTGGGTTGTTGATTTGATGTTGTTGATGTGGTAGTTTTTCTATGTTGTGGTTGGGATGTGTGTGTTGTGTGATTTGGTAGGCGTGTTGTGTAGGTGATCTTGGGCTTTTGTGCGGGGTGGGGTGTGTGTGGTTGAGTCTGTTTTGTTGAGTTGTGATTGTGTGTGGGCGTTGTGTTGTTTTAAGGTGGTTGGTTGTTGTGCTTTTGGTTTGGTGTAGTTTTGAGTGTTGTGTTTGAGTTTTGTGTGTTGTTGGTTTTTGGTTGTCTAGGTTGTTGTTGCGTGCTTAGTGGTGCGGGTGTGTTTGTGTTGTAGTATGAGCTTGTGTTTGGTTGGTGTGGTGAGGTGTGTTTGGTTTCTTGTGTGTGTTAGGGGGTCAGTGAAGTGGTGTTTTGCCAGTTGAGTAGTGTTGTGTTGTTTTGTGTTTTTGATGGGTGATTTTTCTGAGTGGCTTGTGAGTCTTGGTTGGTTTGTTGTTTGTTTTGTTGGTTTGTGTTTTGGGTTGAGGTTGGGTTGTGTTGAGTTTCTTCTTTTGATGGTGTTGTTGGTGGTTGGTGTTAGTGTTGTTTTGTTGTGTTTGAAGTGTTGTTGTTTTTGTGTGCTGTGGTTAGGTCTCTGGGCGTGTGTTGTTGCGCTGTGTTTGTGTGTTTTTTTGTTTTGTGGTTTGTGTGCGAGGATTGTTTTTGGTAGTGGTGAGTGTCAAATTTTTTGGTGGTGTGTGTGTGTGAGGGTTTGTTTTTTGATGTTGGTTGGTGTTTTGGTTGTGTGTGTTGTGTGGCAGTTTGTGGTGTATGATTTGTGTTGTGAGTTCGTTTGTGGTTTTGTGTGTGGTGTTGGTGTGGTGTGTGTTAGTTGTGTGTGTGATTTGTGATTGTTTGTGATGTTTCTTTGTATTTTAGGCGGTGCTGATTTTTGGCAGTGTTTTTGTTTGTGAGCTGTTGAGTTCCGAGGTTCTTAGGTGAATTGTGCTGGGTTGGTGTCATTTTTTTGCTGAGTGAGTTGGGGTGGGGATGTGATATGTATGTGGTGTTTGAAGGTTCTTGTGTGGTGCTTGTGTTGTGGTTTGGATTTGCTGGTTTGGTTTGAAGTTTGGAGGTGGTGGTTGTGTTTGGTGTGTGGGGTGTTGGGTGTAGTGATGATTGTGTGTTGTGGTGTTAGATTAGTTGTTTTTGTGTTGGTGGGTTTGTAGTTGATTTTGATTGTGTTTGGTGGGGTTGTGTGCTGGTTTGTTGAGCTTGTTTGTTGTTAGTGTCTAGTGTAGGTAGCTGTGGTGGTGTGTTTGTGTGTTGCTGTTTTTTGTGTAGTTGTGTGTGTTTGCTGTTCTTGATGTTTGTCTTTGTGTTGATTTGATTAGTTAGGCTAGGGTTTGGGTGGTGGGTGTGTGAGTGGTTTGGGTGCTGTGGTTTGGTGGGGTAGTGTTTGTGAGTTTTTGATGTTGTGCTTGTTTTGCTTGTTTGTAGTTTTCAGTGTTTGGTGTGGTGGTGTTGCGTTGTTTGTGTAGTGTTTTGCGTGATTGGGTGGTGAGTGGTGTTAGTCGGTGGGTTGTGTTTGGTTTGGTTTTTTGTGAGTGTGGTTTTTTGATTGTTGATTTTTGTTTGTTATGTGAGTGTGGTGAGTTGTGTATTGAGGTTTTTTGAGTGTGTTGTTTGTGGTGAGTTTGTGTGTGTGCAGTTGGGTGGATTGTGTGTGATTTTGTTGTTTGTTGTTACGGTAGTGTTGTTTGTATGTGGTGGTGATGCTTGGGTGGAGTTGTGTGTTTTGGTTCTGTTTGTGGTGTTTTTGTGTGGTTGTTGTGGTGTGTTCTGTTTGGTTGTCTCCAGTTGTTGTTGTTGTGTGTTAGTTTTTGTGATTGGTGTTGTTGCTGTGTTGTTCTTTGTTTGGTTGGTGGTTTTTTGGTTGATGCTTGGTCGTTGTGTCTGGTTTGATGCGTGTTGTTTGTGCTGTTAGGTGGTGGAGCTCTTTAGTGATATTGGTTTTGGGCTGGTGTTTGTTTTTGTTTTTGTCAGTGTTGTTTTGTTGTGTTAGTGAGTGTGTTGTGGGGTTTGTGTTGGTGGTCTGGGTGTTGTTGTGTGATGTGGTGATTGTTGTGTTTGTTTTTGTGTTGTTGTGTTCTGAGTGTGTGTGTGTGGTTTTAGGTGTTTTTAGAGTGCCGGATTGAGTGGTTCTGGTGTGGGGTGTTGTTGTGGTGAGTGGTTGGGTTGTTGTGTGTGTGATGGTTAGTGTTGTTTGGGTTTATGTTTGTGTGTTCTGTGTGCTGGGTGGTTGTTGGTGTGTGTGTTGTGTGTTGTGTTCGTTGAGTGATAGAGTGGTGTGGTGGCTTGTGGGTTGTTTTTTTTGTTGTTGTTGAGTTCGTGATGTGATTGGTTTTGCGCTTTTTTGATGGTGTGTTTTTGAGGTGTGAGTTGAGTTATTTGTAGTGTGTGTTTTTTGATGGATTTTTGTGTGTTTTGGAAGTGGTTGTGTGTTTTGTTATGTGTTGGTTGTGTTTTGTTTGGTGGTGTGTGGTTGATTTTGTGGTGGTTGGAGTGTGTTTGTAGTTTTGTGTGATTGTGGTTGTGAGTTTGACAGTTTTGGGTTTGTGGGGGGTGGGTGTTGTGGGTGTGTGAGGTAGTGTTTTGTGTTGTGGTTTTGGTGTTGTAGTTGTTTCTTTTGGGGTAATGGTTTTTGTGTGTTTTGGGTGCCAGTTTGGTTTTTTTAGTTTGTTGTGTTGTTGTGTGGTTTTGTTGGTGTTGATTGCCAGTGTGTATGTGATTTTGTTTGAGTTGATTGTTTTGGTGATGTTGTGGTAGCTTTTGGGGTAGTGTTTGAGTGAGTGGTGTTTTTTGGGGTGATTGAGTTAGTTTGGGTTGTTTTGTAGGTGTTGGGTTAGTGGTGTGTTTGTTTTTTGTTGTTGTTGGTAGTGCTTGATGGTTTGGGGTTAGTGGTAGTTTGGGCTGTGTGGTTGAGTTAGGTTTTTTTGTTGAGTGGTTGTTGTTTGATTTGTTGTAGGTGTGTTTGGTTGTTGTTGTGGTGGTCAGTGGTTTTTTATGTGTGTGTGGGGGGGTTGTGGTGTTGTTTGGTGTTGTTCTTTTGTTGTGTTGATTTTTGATGTGATTTTGTGGTTGTGATCAGGGGTGGTGTGTTGGTGTGGCTTTGTTGCGTTTGGTTGTGTGTTTTTGAGTGTTGTTGTTTTGTGTAGTGCTTTTGTTGTTCTGTGTGGTTTTGAGTGTTGGTGTGATGTGTAGGTTGTGTTTTTGGGTAGGGGTGATTAGTTTGTGTTGTCTGTGGTTAGTGAGTGTGATTGTGATTGAGGTTGGTGTGTGTTGTTGTGTGTTTGGTGATTGTAGTGCTGGGTGGTTTTTGTTGTGGTGTGTGTTGCTGGTGTTGTGGTGTGCTTTGGTTGTGTGTGCTGTGTGTGTGTTGTTGAGGTTTTTTGAGGATTGTGTGAGTTTCGGGAGGTTGTGTTGTGTGATTAGTGGTGTTTTGGTTTGATTTGGTTGAGTTGGCTGTTGGTGTCCAGTGTGAATTTGGTGTTACAGTTGTTTGGTCTTTAGGTGTGTTTTTTGGGTTTAGTATGTTGTGTGTGTGTTTTTTGTTGTGTTGGGTTTTGTTTTAGTGATTGTCATTTGTGGTTGTTTGTTTGAGTGTTGTGTTGTCTTGTTTCTGATTTGGTAGTTTGGGTGGTGTTGTTTTGTAGTTTTGTATTTGTTTTGAGTAGTTGGTGTTTTGTTTGGGTGATATTCGTTTGTTTGGGTGTGTGTTTGTGTTGGTTGTTTGAGTTTAGTTCTGTTTGTTTTGTAGTTGTGGGGTGGTGAGTTGATTTGTTGTTGATTTGTGAGTTTGTGGGTGGGTGTTGAGTGGTGCTGATAGTGTGTGTTTTGTTGGGTTTTGTGTTGTGTTTGTGGTGTGTGATGTGTTGTCGTTTGTTAAGTTTTGTTTATTTGTTGTATTGTTGTTGTTGTTTTGTGTTGGTTTGGCTTGTTGTTTAGTGGTGTGAGTTTTTGTTGGGTTTTGTGTGTGTGATCTGTTTTGGTCTGCTTGTGTTTAGTTATTGTTTTAGTCAGGTTGTGTGGCTGTTGTTGTGATGGTTTGGGTTTTTAGTGTTGGCTAGTTGTGGTTGGTTTGTTTAGTTGTTTGTGTCTGATTTTTTGGTTTGTGTGTCTTGGGCCCTGGTTTGTGTTTTGTGTTGTGTGTTATGTGTTTGTGCGGGGTGTTGTGGTTTGAAGCGTTGGTGATTTGGGTGGTTTGGTGTGTGTGTGTTTTTAGTGGTGGTGTTTGTGTTGTAGGTTTTGGTTGATATGTTTGTTTGATTGTTTGATGTGGTGAGTTGGTGTGTTTCAGTGTTGTGTTTTGTTGTGGTTTGTTTGGTAGGGTTGTGTGTGGTTTGGTGGTATGTTTGTTGTTTTCCCGGTGTTGGTTGTTGTTGTTGTGCTGTGTTAGTGGTTGGGTTGTTCAGGTTTTGCTGGGCGTGTTGTTTTTTGTGTTTTTTTTTGTGATTTGTGTTTTTGTTTTTGTGGATCTGGTTTGATGGTGTATTGTGGTGTGTGGTGGTGTTTAGTGTTGTGATTGGTGTGTGGTTTTTGTTAGTTTTTGGGTGGTGATGGGTGAAGGTTTTGTTTTGGCTTGTTGGTGTTGGTGCGTTGAGTTTGATCTGTGTGGTTTTGTGTTTTGTTTTTGTTTTGGTTTGTTGTTTGGTGTTTTTCGTTGTGTTTGTTTGCGTGGTTTGTGTTGTTAGTTTTGTGGAGTGGGGGTTTTGTGTTTGACTTTGTTTTGTTTGAGTGTTGGTTGATTGTCTTTGTTGTGTGTGAGTGTTGTTGTTGTGATTGTTTGTTGGGTGTGATGGTGTGTTGTGTGAGTCGGTCTTTGTGGTGTTTGTTGTTGTAGGCTTGGTTTTGTGATGTTGTGATGTTGTGATTGCGTGTTTGTGGTAGTGTTTTTTTGTGGTGAGTGTTGTGGTGAGTTGTTCTGTTTTGTTGTTTGTTGTTGGTGGTTTGGGTGTGTGTGGTGTGTTGAGTGTATGTTTGTTTAGTTTTTTTAGGTGAGTGTGTGTGTCCGGGGTTTTTGTGTTGTGCTTTTTGTGTGTGGTGGTTTTGTGTGAGTGGTGTGGTGGTTGTGAGGTGAGTAGCGTTTTTAGTGTGTTTGATGTGTTGCGGTGGTGTTGAGTTACTCTGCTCCCACGGGAGCTCTGTTTCTCTGGTAAATTTACTGCACCGCCAACAGCACGTGATGTCTCCTCCGCTCCCGCAGGAGCGCATTTCTTCAGGTAATTTTGTCTACTGCCCAGCTAGTTGACGTTCTATGAGCGCAGCCTCTGTTTTCTGGCTAATTTTCTCCCACTGCCACAGCAGTGTTGTCTACTCTGCTCCCGCAGGAGCTCTGTTTCTCTGGTAATATTTCTCCAACTGTCGCAGCAGTGATGTCTTACTCTGTCCGCAGAAGTCAGCTTGTTTCTCTGGCTAATTTTCTCACTGCCATCGCAGTGAATTGGTCTACTATGCTCCCGCAGAAGCTCTGTTTATCTGGCTAATTTCTCCACTGCCACCAGCAGTAAGTGTCCTCTGCTCCCGCAGGAGCTCTTTTTCTTGGTCTATTTCTTCAACTGCCACAGCAGTGATGTCTACTCTCCCGCAGGAGCTCTTTTCTTCTGGCTAATTTTCTCCAATGTCGCAGCAGTGATGTCACTCTGCTCCCGCAGGAGCTCTGTTTCTCTGGCTAATTTTCTCACTGCCACAGCAGTATGTGTCCTCTGCTCCGCAGGAGCGCTTTTTTCTCTGGTATTTTCTCCACTGCCACACAGTGATGTCTATTCTGCTCCCGCAGAAGCTCTGTTTCTCTGGCCTAATTTTCTTCACTGCCACATCAGTGATGTCTACCCGCTCCCGCCGGAGCTCTGATTCTCTGGACTTAATCATTCTCCACTGCCAAGCAGTATGTGCCTCTTGCTCCCGCAGGAGCTCTATTTCTCTGGCTAATTTTCTCCACTGCCGAGCAGTATGTGTCTCTGCTCCTGCAGGAGCTCTGTTTCTATGTTTCCTTCTTTCTCCTGTTCAGCGAGGCATGGTTCTCCCAGCGGACATAGATGCATCTATGATTTCCTCTTCTCCGTCCAGCGAGCATGGTCTACCAGCGACATAGAATGCATCTATCTCTACTCTTTATTCCATCCAGCGAAGAATTGGTCTCCCAAGTGGATGTTTAAGTTACCGTAGGGAGACCGAACTCGTGCTGTCCAATGGGGGCGGGCATTTCTACACGTTTTTTTCCCCCCCCAACTTTTTTCTGCAAAAGTGCGTGCGAGTCGCACCATTTAATCAGTTTGCACACATGGGGTGCACTTGACTCGGATCTCCAAGCAGGGTATTTTTAGGTTGCAAAAATCATTACCTGTGCAGTTTTGCAGGTCAGTGGCGCACTCAACCGCATCGTGCCACAGGTTAAACCCATCTCTCTTCCTACGTGGGAACAAGCCTTGTAAATCCACTAGCTATGTGCCCGCGCGCAGCAACACCAGCGCAATACAGGACTCTGCTTTTGATGATAAGCAGGCAGCCTTGTAATCATTTCAAGCGGGCAGATGTCAAAGAGGCACGCTGCCGGTTTATGCACATCTGAAGTTTTGTGGCGGCGACCATGGCTCGAATTGTATATGTCCAGTCTTCAAGTCGTTAAAAAAAAAAAAATTAAAAAAAAATAAATAAATAAATTATTGGCGACTCCTCTCCTGTGATATTTCGCGCATGCACTTCGAACTAGCCTCTCTCACCCGGATGCGAATTTACCGATTATCTGCTGTTCAGGCCTAAAAAAATGCTTTTTAAACCGGCTTAGAATGCCCGCTTTTCCAAAACATCACATGTAATTAATCTCCAATCCGCCCTTATAGAACTGAAGTTGTAGACAACTGCCCCCCCACCCGTAAGTTGAGTCAGGCTTTATGATCGGGTCCGTTCGACAATCTCCATTTAATCTGTTTCGTATCAGCCCATTGGAGTGGCTAACAAGGAAGTTCTCGGGTTTGTATAAAAAACGCCTAATAATCAGGACCTGTCAGCCCCCGCACCAATTCTCCGCTTCCCAAGCATAAACAGCTTGATCCCTCTCGCATGAATTTCTCACTCAACATTACACGACATAGATCAGGCTATTGACCATGATCAAAATCGCAGTCGGGTGCTTGGGCTTGCAAAAATCGAGTTACAGCTGCTTTCAAAGTAATGCTATCCATCACGGTCATGGCACCTTTTTGGAGGTTCGCTGGCTCGGGAAATATTACTTCGCAGTCGTTTAAACATTCGGATGCAAAAAGCAGCCCTAAAATATTTGACATGGATTTCAGAAGCCGTTTTGCTGGATCTTGTCGCACAACTACGCCATTCCTTACCTCATTCACCTGCTAGGACGATTTTCTAATAATCTCGACTCCGATGCTATTCCTGCTGCGCACATCCTCACGGTACAAATAAAACGTTTTCTCTGAGCTAGGAATCCTATAGCACAGGAAAAACCATGGGCCCTGCAACATCCATCGAATTCTAGGACTTAATCTTGGATTCAGAAAAATTCCAAGCATCCCTCCCAAAGAGAAAAATCGACCGCTTAACCTCGTCTCTTCTACTTTCTTGAAAAATCTAAATTTTCAAAAGCGTAACTCCTGTCCCTGCTCGGACATCTAAACTTCGCCCACTATGCATCATCCCGCCAGGGCCGCCCCCTTATCTCCACATCTCCTCTTACTCGGTTCCTCTGTCCACTCGCTAGAGGACGCTTTTCTATATACTCAAGTAGGTCGCGGGAGAACTTAGGCTATGGTTATCATTTCTAAAAACAGTTGGAACGGCCTATTCTTTTTTACAACAACCTTGTTTCCATCCCCCCAAACTGGACATCATTGTTCACAGACGCCGCCCCCTCAATCGGGTTCGGGGGATTTTATCAAGGTCGTTGGTTCGCGGCATCCGTGGCCACCACATTCCAGGACATCAACTCATCCTCAGCTTATTCGAGCTTTACCTCTCGTCAAGTAGCAGCTTTCCTGTGGGTAAAAAGAATGGGCCACTGCAGCGTTTTAGTGCATTGCGACAATGACGCAAACGGTACATTGCATTAACTAAGGCCGTTCCCATTCACCTGCTTTAAATGCCACTCGTAAGGCGTCTTCACTTGGATTTCAGCTTGGGGCAATTCATTATCCTGCTAAAAACATCCCGGGTCAAAAAAAAACAAATTGCTGACTCTCTGTTCTCGTTTTCTGTTTCAGAAATTCAGGAATGCTGCTCCAGAGGCGGATCAATCCCAAACTCAGTTCATCGCTATTTTCAGAACTAATATTCCCGTAACCCACCCGTTTTAAAAACCCTGCTGACGCATTCATCAGACAGCATCTCCAGGCCAGTAATCCTCCAGGTCCCGTCTATCTATTTACTGCTTGGAGATGTTTTTAAACATTCCAGTCACTTATAATTGCACTTACCCTGGTTGGTTTCCAGTGTAATAGAGTGGCGTACTGCCAATTACTTTCCAGTGTATTAGAGTGGCGTGATGCCAAATACTTTCCAGTGTTACAGAGTGGCGTGATGCCAATTATTTTCCAGTGTACTGAGGTGGCGTGATGCCAATTACTTTCCAGTGTATAAACGTGCCGTGATGCCAATTACTCCTGTTGTATAGAGTGGTGTTGATGCCAATTGGTTTCGAGTGTATGAGTGTTGCCAATTGCTGTCCAGTGTTTAGAGTGGCGGTGATGCCAATTTCTTTCCGGTGTACAGAGTGGCGTGTGCCAAATACTTTCCAGGTGATACTGTTGTTGGGTGATGCCAATTACTTTCAGTGTATAAAGTGGCGTGATGCCCAATTACTTTCCAGTGTATAGCGTGGCGTGATGCCAATTGGTTTCGAGTGTATAGAGTGGCGTGATGTCAATTACTTTCCACAGTGTATAGAGTGGCGGTGATGCCATATTACTTTCAGTGTACAAGGAGTGGCGTGATGCCAAATACTTTCCAAGTGTTACAGAGTGGCTGATGCCAATTACTTTCAGGTATTAAGTGGCGTGATGACAATTTACTTTCCAGTGTATAGCGTGCGTGTGCCAAGTGGTTTCGGGAGTGTATAGAGTGGCGTGATGACAATTACTTCCCAGGTGTATTGTAGTGGCGTGATGGACAATTACTTTCCAGTGTACGAGTGGCGTTGGATGCCAAATACTTTCCAGTGTACAGAGTGGCGTGATGCATTTACTTTCAGTGTACAGAGTGGGTGAGGCCCTAACTGCTTGATTGTAAATGTGTGTTTTGAATTGTATTGTGTTTGTTTTTTATATGTTTGGTGCTGTAGTGGCTGGTATTCGTGAGCCAAAAAAATTGCCTACTTGCGACAAAGTATACCTAACCTACCTTCCTATTTACGACATCTTCACTTTTGTGTTCAGCAGAGATTGAAACTTCATACAGGTTTTGTACAACTTGAAAGTGAGTAAATGAATGACCAGAATTTTCATTTGTGGGTAAAACTAACCCTTTTAATGGTAGTATCTGCCATTGTTTGCCCAAGATAACAAATGTATTGCTGTTCACATTGTTTTTTATGCACTTCGAATATTAATACAAGTACTATTAACTGTTAAAATTTGTGATTTTTTTTTTTTTACTTGCTACAAACTGCTTAGTTGCCAGCCCTCAGAGGCCTCTTTAATGGAGGGGCAGGTATTGTTTCTTTATTACCAGCAAGTATGTTTTCATTTAAAATCTTACAGTACTAAGTGTTGAAAACCTGGAAAGAAGATCAGAAGGCAGTCACCATGCTTCGACACCAGCCCTAATTCCAATTAATTCTGTAGCACTACTACGGGATAAATATTTTGAAAGCCATAGTTCAAAAAATTATAAATTGGTCACTTTACTCTTCCTCATGTCTTTCCAAACCCGTATGAATTTCATTCATCTTCAGTACACATATGAAGTTGTTTTTAATGAAATCTGTGAGATCATTGAAAGTAGGGCTGTCGCGGTGATGTAATTTCTTGCGGTAAATTTTGAGTGGCCTCAATCGCGCGATATGCGGTATTACGCCATTATTTATTTATTTATTTGTTGCTTATATAAAATATGTGTTATGATGTGGTCAGCATCAGAATGTACCAATGTAACACGTCTTGGCATTGAAGGTCTGTCACACGGCGCACAGTTACATTGTTAGCCCAACGGACTGTCTTTGAGCGAGTCATTAAAACGTTCATCAAACAAAAACGTTCAAAAAAAAGCTGATTTCTTAAATGATGGCTACATGTAATGAAACAAGGTGTTATTATTTTTTAACTTGAGCTCCACTTTAAAAGGCTCGTGGCCTTTTGGGGGAAAAAGTGAAGCAATGCTTCCACTTAGTAGAGACCAATTGGCATTGATTCAATGCCGTGACTCGATGCTTTCCCCCCATGGCTTCCTCGCGGCTGTGTAATGATGACCAGCCGCTGACGCATTCATGGTAAATACCTTACACGTTAAAAAGATAATACGGAACAATTTCGCTTTCCTTGGGAAACGGGGCAACCTTTTCACGAATATACATGACTTAGTACGAACTATGAAGGGTGGCCTTATGAAAAAAGGAAAAACGCGGTTTGCGGTTGCTGCGGTTACTGGCATTTTTACTGCGGTTGGCCTGTCCGTGCACAGTACTGCAATATTGGTTTATCGCGACAGCCCTAATTGAAAAGTCTGTTCACAAAAACTGTGATGCTTCAAAAATTTATAAGGATGGTATAAAAAACCAAATTCATATGATGAGTGGTTTAATCAGTCTTCTGAGAGACACAATGATGTAACGATTTAATTCGGCTTTTATTCACATTACAAACATTGATCAGTTAAAACATACACAAGAGCTCAACTGTATGGTTTGCTGACATTTACATCATACCTCGTCCACAATCCCTCTCCCGTACACGGCGAAGTTTGCTCAAGGAGGGGCATATTTGCGGCTGGGACATGTCCCATCACTTTGAGCCAGGGTTGATTTCTCCCCCACCACTTTTGGCTTTAATCCATTTCGGGAGCCTTCTTTCGTTCTGGTGAATTCACAAAATTAAAATGCAACAAATGTGTTCCTGATGATACACAACCACTGAGAAACATAATCTATTTTAATAAGGGTTTTTTAATTAAAAAACTTGTTCGAGTGCGGATTATTAGAACCAGACCTCTGACACGCTTGGCAAAAAAATTTCTGCACCGGACCATCAAAAGTACATATGTAAAATAGTCGGACGTCGATTTATTAACGGACAAATTAAATTCAATGTACTATTTTTAAATTGATTGTGGGACAATCATAATGTTATTGTACAGGTATATCTGATTTATGAATTAGTGTTGGTATTTAAATTGCCCCCATGAAGAACAATGTTTTTGATAACAGGAAGGGTAAGTGGCAATCTGTTAATCAAGCGTATTACGTTACAGCAGTAATCGTGAATTACTGAACATAAATCATCGCTGAACTGAATTGCTAATATGTTAGAATTCTATAGTGCCCTCATCTTACCCGCCCTCTCTTGGATTATCAGTGATTTTTGGACTGTATTTTCATTTCTCATTAATTTTGTATATCGCTTTTCTCAATATTTCAAAGAAGCTTTACAGAAAATGCATGTGTCTACATTACAATTTAGAGTGTCGAGTTATGCATTTCAGAATGGATATTAAATCATGCAGTTAGTATTAATCTATTAAATTTATCAATGATTGAGGCAGAAACAGTGAGCAGTAGTTTAGCATACTGACGCAGAACAACCAACCCTAATTCAGCCAAACGTATAACTAAGTTATGTATGTAAATATTGGATAGTGGTCTAGTATAAGGTTGTATATAGAGATACGTGTTCCAATTGTAAACTACATGTTTTATTTTAGCTAGCTAACTGTTATTTGCTAATTTTACTTTTATTTAAATTTCCAGGTCACGTTAATTTCTCAACATTTCTTTTGTGAATTAGCTGTTATCACAGTTTACACAACAGCAGGATAGACGGGCTTGATGAAATTGGGCCTACAAAATGGCGGCCGCTCACTGTGTGACGTCACATGAATTGAAATCTATGAATAAGGCATCATTTCATTCGAGTATGTGGTATGATCTTCTACATGAATCCCAGTGTAATCAACAAAGATTCTCACACAGCAGTGTGGCAGCTGAGGAAAGGCATGCGTCGTGACATTATTACCTTGGTGATATTGAAATGGGTGCATTCCTCTTTACTGTTTCTTTTATTTCTTTCTGTAAAGATTTGACAGGACGATCTCAAGAAGGAGGCCTCCTTATTTGTTTGTCAGTGGAGGGGGTATGTGACCATTAGTGGATATGTTTGTGAAGGGGTGCCACTATATTTCTACATCAGTGAAAAGTAAACCCAGCTGCTAATCAGTAGTGAGTGACCCAAACCTAGTCAGCATAGTGAAAAACAACCCAACAAAAATGGACTGAACCCAGCATATATATTAACATGTATACGTATAGTATGTGTGTGTGTGTATATATACAGGTCCTTCTCAAAAATTTTAGTATATGTGATAAGTTCAATTATTTTCCATAAGTAATGTTAAAACTTAAATTTCATTTGTTTTCATTCATTGCACACCAACTGAATTATTTCAGGTGTTTTATTGTTTTAATACTGATGATTTTGGCAGACAGCTCATGAAAACCCCAAATTTCCTGTCTCAAAAATTGCATATATGAAAATGGTTCTCTAAACCGAGCTATTAACCTAATCATCTGAATCAAACTAATACTCTTAAACACCTGCAAAACATTTCCTGAGGCTTTTAAAACTCCCAGCCTTTTCATTACTCAAAACGCTAATCACGGGTAAGCCTTGCCGACCTGACTGCTGTCCAGAAGGCCTCATTGACACCCTCAAGCAAGGAGGGTAGGGTACACAGAAAGAAATTCTGAACAAATAGGGCTGTTCCAGAGTGCTATATCAGGGCACTCAGTGGGAAGTCTGTGGGATGGAAAAAGTGTGGCAAAAAAACGCTGTACAACGAGAAGAGGTGACCGGACCCTGAGGAGGATTGTGGAGAAGGACCGATTCCATGCCTTGGGGGACCTGCGGAAGCAGTGGACTGAGTCTGGTGTGAAATCATCCAGAGCCACCGTGCACAGGCGTATGCAGGAAATTGGGCTACAGGTGCGCACTCCCAGGTCAAGCCACTTTTGAACAGAAATATGGAGATGAATCATCCCAAAAAACTCACACCACTCACAAAACGTTGTTTTACTCACCCCAACGATTCACAAACCAAGCTCAGGGTGTGGTTTTTGCAATAGCAAACTCACTCCACAACTAATGCATTTCTGTTCTGCACATAAAAAAGTTACCTATCAAAAAATACAGTATGTTTTACGTATTACATAGTAATGTATTTTTCCAATGACCAAAATATCAATCCAAGTACAAAGTAAAATCCTTAAAGTACAAAACAAATTCTAAAGTCGAATAACTGTCACGTGACTTTTGGCACTAGTTTTCTGCCTTGCTGATCCACACACAAATCCTCAGATCCACCGATCGCCCCCTTGATCATGTCCTTCGCCCTCCACAACAACAGGTGGCGCTGTTACCGACTTGCTTTTTTGGGGGGGGGGGGGCTACCGCCACGACATGGAAAGAGAAGAGGAAGAAGAAACGCTAGCGTGGGTATTTTGAACACGATGAGTGGCCAACAGGTGAGTTTGCAGCATAGACTGTAAAAAAATGGTTTGCAGTCGTTGATTGGGACAAAATCAAATGTTAACTAAACCAGAAATAACAAGGTGATGGGGAGGCTTTTATTGTGAAGAGGGTTTTTTTAAATTAAGGAGGTGAAATTTCATTACCGAAACTTTTTTTTTTGCGGCGCTGCTCGCCTAATTCATGTTGAATGTTTGGAGATATTTAGAGCTAATTATGTTCATGGAACAGTTATAAATAGTACAGATGGTTAAAGTGCATTTTACATAGCCGTGTTGTGTGTAAAAAAAAAAACATAACTTTAAAAAATAAGGGGGAATTATTGTGAATAATTTGAAGAAAGTAATTTTTTTTTTTTTTTAAAATTACCTTTCAAGTTAATGCGGAAGTGACGAAGTTATGAGATTTATCAATAGAAAGACTGCGTAAAATTATGTCTGGCATTTTATTTGTTTTATGGATGCCTTAAGTTTCAGTACCATGAAATTTTGAAGTGGATGACGGACCTCAGATGACAGACAGTGCGTTTAACCCACCATCTAAGGAGTAGTTAAGTCTCTGAACATAACCTTCAGATCCAATCCACTTATTCTTGTAGCACATTTTTAGATTGTGTATTTCCCAACATCATACAAACATCATTTGTTCACCAGTATTGTTCAGTTTTGATAATAATTTGTAGCGACCGGATATGGAGCTGGATTAGATGGTCTCTTATCTCCCAAGCTTGAACACAGGCTTCTAGGCCGTAGACTCCCAACAAACCAATAAAACAGGCAGATATCACTATCCAACATTAGCAATGAATGTCTCTCCCAATCTCCATTCACTGGACCCACAAACAACGACCCATTCACCCCCCCCCCCCCCCACTCCACAGGTGCTCTCACACACCCGTTGCCAATGGAAACTGTATGACTACTAGCTTCACAGCCTCTGGCAGCGCCACCCCTCAGACTCCAGCAAACCCTAGTATGGTTCCATACACTGCATTGCGATACAACCTAACTGAACACAAACAACCACAGTGAATCACAGCTCATGACAATATTGCCCTAAGTTGTTGGTTATTAATGATATCCTAAGTTAGTATGAACAGATTAAATGGTGTGCATACGTGCTGAGTGTTTCCTTTGGATTTGAAATTGTGAGTTTTAATTGCGTCTGTTTGTTATCTCATTTAGTAGAGGTATTTATTGAGCCGAAAATTGCTTTCTATGATAGTTTTAAATGCATTCAATCTTTTCTTATTCTCTGTTTGTATGTATGTTTTTCTCAGGAAGTCGGGACATGCACTATCTGAGAGTGCTGCACGGATCTTGCTGTCTCTCGTATCAGAAGTGTCAGTCAAGGGCAGGTTGAGGTTCCAGGCCAGAGCCAAGTTCAGGTTCAGATTCAGGGCCAGCGTT
This sequence comes from Meda fulgida, assembly GCA_030578275.1. Lineage (NCBI taxonomy): Eukaryota > Metazoa > Chordata > Actinopteri > Cypriniformes > Leuciscidae > Meda > Meda fulgida. The sequence continues at coordinate 18,832,878 of CM060633.1, read as the reverse complement.
CCCGTCAGGGAACTTTTCAGGAATCAGGCATGTGAGGCAGGCCAAAATGTGCAGCAGGAGATGTCCAAAGTTAGAAAAAAAGTGCAAAGTGTCTACAATGTATATATGTAGAGACGTTCAGTTTTGTATGACATGCCTTTTCAATTGACTTCAAGGTCTTTTCCGGCTCTTTTCGTAAGAGAAACGAACCAGTGGAAACGGTATATTTACTACGCCACTTAAAACGGGTTCAGCAGCGTTACAAAGGCCACATAATATTCAGTTTTATTTACTCAAAAACCATGACCAGAACTCCACAAGGCTTCTAGAGCTCGCCTTTAATGGCAGGCTTTAGGAAAAGGCATGATATCGTGCCCTGAACACTGCAACATGCAGAAGGTAGCATTTCTAAATTTATTGCTACAAAACTGTCATTAGAAAGTGATGATTTATTATTAAGACGTGCCCATGGTTTTGTTTATATTGTCCTAATAAGATTTCGCCAATGCTGTAGATTGAATCCCTAAACTGGAGACTTTGTTGGTGGATGGCTGTTTGTCCTAAGGGCAAACTGGCCAAAAAAAAAAGTAGCTGCGGCTTGATTTGACATTTGTGACACATTCTGAATGGATCTGAAGGGTACCCGCAGGTTTTCATCCACGACTGTTAGTGATTCAACGAGGTGGAGGGACTTACTCATGTATATTGCAGTTAAAAGTAGAAAAAAACTGTTGTAGAGTTACACATTTTTTCAAACCTTTTCATACTTTAATACCCCTGTTAATTTGATTAACTTCCCCACTGTCCAAATCAATGGAGGAGGAGTGGCCAGAGAAACACTTGTCTTGGTCCAGCCTGAGTCAGAAGGCTACAACGCAAAACTGCGTAAGCTGTGTCAATAATGGAAGACTCACGATTTTCATCGTTCCACTTCAAATGAAATAGGACACTACGCCACTTCTTCTGATGCCCATGAATTCCGTAAAAATGCCTAAAAATCGCAAGCAACTGTGGACAATTTTACCGTTACAAGTGTTGGGCTCTGCATGTAGGACTCTTGTGGCAAGTCTACAAGAAGTAGTTTTTCTTAGCATGACACTTAGTGTATGAAATCTTTTTAATTTTCATGCGAATGCATATCAAAAACCAGCAATTGCCTTTATACTACCGGGATGTCTTGATACTGTTAACACTGATCCAATTAACAGGAAAAGATGTGAATGCTAGATGAAAAAATCAGATCAGGATGTCTGGAGATCATTGTATCCTGCCAGTGTCAGAACAGTAAGTATAAGTACATATGACATAACACTTTTAAATAATAACTTTACATGTTGTCATTGCTATTTTGATTAATATGGCTGGATTGTTTGTTGTTGTTAAAAAAAAGTGGAAGAATAAGCATGCTAATTCAGTTATTAGGCCCAAGCTTGAAAAGGTGAAGGACCCTATTGTTTTCCTTGGGATTATTTATTTTATTATTATTTTATACCTTTTGGGGCCCTTAACGTGCTCTAAAATTTTAAAACTTTGCACACGGATTAGAACCGCGGCCCATGCTGGTACCCGGGCGTTGGCCGGAGGGGGTAATTTTCTTTTAAGTTAACGCTGAATATTACCATGGTCTGGGTGAATACTCGATTCTGATTGGCTGCAGGCGAGAGTGTCCGTTAAAATGGTGATAGAGGACACTAGTAAAGTAGTTCTGGTGAAACTGCCTGTTTACCATTTCGAAAAATTAATACATAAATGCGCTCTACAACAGCTGTGAGTAGTATCCATAGCAACAGGCAATTCAACTATCCATTAACCCAATTTGCTCTATCCCCCCCACCACACACCCCAAACATCTAACGTTGTTAGTTAGATATTACATAGCCCTACTTACTACAACAATGAGGACTTCGTTATTTCATCTTCAGTCTCTCACGGGATCTGACGGAGCCAGTAAGCCTGCTAGACTGCTATCAGTGGCCTGGCACCGACATTATTTGACGGGCTCTCAGGTCCTGCATCGTAGAGTCGACCTCAGCGGATTGGCTTCGGAGGCCTGTGGTTAGTGTTAGACTTCTAGACTAGAGTGACACATAGTGTTTTATGTGTAATATTAAAAAATAAACTATGCCTACCTTTTGTGTTTCATGACAAACAAAAATGATTTTGAACCTGAAGGGTTCTTCATGCTGAGCGGACTATAAAATATCTCATGTTGCTAAATTAATAGTCGGGCAAGGTTATTGAAAAAAACTAGATTTAGCCCAATTACAATTACAAACACTCATGATTTACCCCCGTTTTATTTGGCAAGTGGACCCATGGTATAAGCGGTGCACACCTCGCTGTCGTCCATTAAAAACCTGACAAATGGACACCTCGCAGAGGGCATTAACCCTACTTATCTGTATTTGTCTTTTGAGATGCATGCAGTGCCTTGACAGTGAGAGGTATGTTCTTTGGTCCCATGTAGTTTTGTGCCTTGTTGCATAACACATTTTTCCTTTTGTTTCCTTTTGGATGATTTTGCAAGTGTTAGTCTTCTTTTTACTTTGAAATGTTCAACATGATATGATCAACCAGATATTTAATTATTAGTCAATGAGTTTTTGTTGTTGTCTAATTAGTTAACATACTTTACTCATGATTGTTTTGGACAACCACATACTTGGTATTTTTTTTGGGAAATAAAAAGTAAAAGTTTCCTTGGCTTACCCCAGGCCGATGCTTGAATAGAATTTAAATTCTTTGTTTGTCCAATTCAATCTGAGTTTAGCAAGACATTTTTGCCATCCCCCCCCCCCCCACATTTAAAGGGTCTAGAATCTGCCTTGATATATTCAGAGAGATTAGAGAAGGCTAAAAATACAGACATTATGTCTTTAGGCTATCAACTCAGGAGCAGGAGCACTCATTTGAAATCAGTGAGTGGATTAGAAGCAATGGAAGGACCATTCTCCGGCACATCTTCACAGATTGCACCTTTGCCAGAATCGGCCAACCAAGTTCTTCAGGACTTCTGATTATTACCAACCAAAATGCGGGTTTGTAATCTATTTGTTACCCCGTTAGTTGATCCTTGTTTAAAATGTTTGGTTGGATGGTCTTTTCTGTGTTGAAATTGTTTGTAGAAATTTTACTTAAGTCAATTTTTCTAAACAGATATCCTTAAGGGATTCGTTTCCTATTCAATGTGTAAAAGTATATGTGTGTACGTGCTTGTGCGTGAACGTTTCAGGAATATATGGCGGACAGGACATCTTGACTTAGTGAATGGTCAGAATTTGGTAGTTTAATTCAGGGCAGGTTGTGTCTTTAGTAGGAAATGAACAGCAGTGGGGACCTTATCTGAGTGGGTGAAAGGGTTAACTCGACGTGAGGAGGAACCTTGAAAAGAGTATTAAGGCTGTCTCATGTCTTCCTGGTGCGCGTCACTCACTTCCCAGGGTAACTTGCTGTGTTGGCGACTGGCTATTCTTTGCAATGAATAACTACTTTTCTCTTTTTATTAATTTGACTTGAGTGTCTCTTACGCAGGTGATGTTTAACAGGGAAGTTTTTGCACGACAAATTCTTCACTCCATTTATAGATTGGAGATCATGCCAGATCTTGGCAATGGCTGCTCAGTGTACAGGGAGACAGTACTTGCATTTCACGCATCAGGGGAAGCCACTGCGTTTGCTCACTGACCTCAGAGGCAGCAAGTTTGACCAGGAACTGGCTTTAATTGCTTTTTAATAAAAGCACGCCGTGTGGAGAGGGCAATCCTGTGCATGCAAGCTGATTGAAGGGTTCAGCTTTTTTTCTCTTTAATTCTTTAGAATTTATGTGCAGTCTTTTTTTCACAATAACCCAGAATCTCTACATTTCTTATAATTAATTGGTTATCCGCAATCGGAGAGGGAGTGAACCACTTCTTGTTTCTCCAGAATCATGGAGAAAGCTGGAAATAATGGTTTTAAGTTGAACTTTGGTAGTGTCTTTAATTACCTTGTGCCATATATTTATGGAGTGTTTTAGCTGCAATAACTTAGTGTATTATTTCTCTAATTACTACGTGCCAAAGGCCTTGTGAAAAAAGAAGTGAGCGATGTTAGTGCCTTTGATGTGACTTATTTTCAGTGAAAAAAAGAATTTTGAGGGTGAGTACAGCCACCAAGTTGGATGATTAAAATCCTCTGCATTTTGTATGGCTTCGTTTAAATGTGGGAGGGCTTGTTTTTTTCTGCTGACTGCAGTCTGTTTCTCTTTTTGTAAAAACACCCCTGTGTTAAAGCCAGTCATGAGACATTTAATACTGTTTTACAGGAAGACAGGGGTTTTGAGGTAAATTATTCTGATACTGTTTTATTTGACATGTCCTTATCCAGAGCCAAATAAACAATTAACACAGGTACACTAGAGTAAAAAACTGGGAACATGTATTTTTACTTCATATTGCATTTAAGATGTATTTTAGGATTTATACCTACTGTACATACCTATTGATTCTCTTGGTCTATTACAACTCATAATCACAAAAAAAAATTGAGGACAGTTTATTGGTCAAGGAATTCTTTTGTTTGCACCAGGAATATCTGGTGACACAAAGCTCTGTTTGAATTGAAGAGCCCGACCTTCTTGTACCTTCATCCTTCTATTCCTTGTTGAGGAGTGGGCCTGTTTGTGGATGGCAGGCCGCATGTCTGTCATTGCTTTTTTGCAGGGAGGTCTGCATGACAGGCCTAAGCCGGCGATTTGTTCACATCCTGTGTGGAGGCACAGATGAAACCTGCCATCATACAAATCAATGACTGTCCAGACATCTGTGGCAATTTTTTTTTTATTTTAGATTCTGCTATATTGGGGTTTAAATTGTTCATACTTTAGTTTTTAAGCTTGACGGGTGTGCTACTAAACTCTCAGCTGAGGGAAAAGCCAGATGAACCTTGACAATTGTGTCTTGCATGGACTTCCTTTGATGACAGGGAAAACAACCGAAGATGGCTATTTGAAGGCTTCTATGTTCATGCGGTGGTAATTTGAATATTGTTTAAATTATTTATCATCATTCATTTACTCTTTTAAATCCACTATATTATAAAGGTTGTCTTTGTGTTCTTTTTCTCACTAGGTCATTGGACAGTTCATGAGGCAAATAAAGCAAATAAGAAAAGTGGCTTAAAGAAACCTGTTGTGGCCACTATTAGTGAACGGGAGGTAGATCCAGTGATTTTTTTCTCGGGGAGTCGAGTGCTGTCTTGACCCCCAGGTTAAAAAGTTCAGTTAAAGGAGGGTGATAGATTGTTTATATGAGTATTTACACTGTTCTTTAAGGTCTCTAATAATGTGGCGCAAGAGGCTAGCTGATCTTCATGTCAGTGTTGTTATATAATTTCGGCCATGAACAAAAGACAGCTACTTGAGCCAAATTAAGGGACAGGATGCGAGTTGAGTCAAAACTGAAGGCTCATTGGGATTTGCCGTTTTCAGAGGCAGTTTCAACGAGATTGCAGAGGAAAGAGGTGCCTTACGGGATTATGAGGTTCCTAAATAAACTACTCACAAAAGTTAGAGACTATTCGACTTTGTTTCGTGTGAAATTTATAGAAATTTAAAATTCATGCTACAGTGATATTATATCATGAACGTAGGGCATTTAAGTAGAAATGCCAACTTAAGTTCACGTAGGTGTAAAGGTTGCCTTTTAGGTTTGCATCTGAAACTTCACCAAAAATCGCATATCCCCTAACTACTTGTGAGTATTTTATGTCCATTTACCCACCAAACTGTCATAATTAAGCTAGAGTTGTACATTGGATTTTGCTTCTATCACCCCTTTAAGACCCAGCCGTTTGGTCATATCTGGAAAGCATTGTTCTCTCAGGGAAACACAACATTACAGGACAATTGCTTATTCCAGATCGAAAAGTACTTTTTCTTTAAAGTACATGATTCTTATGTTACTTTTTTTTGTCTGGGCTTATATTTTTGTGAGATTTTAGAGATGTTTCTTAAATTTTTTTGTGATTTATTTATTTTAAGCACCATTGCACCCCCAGACAAATGCCTTATATGTGTAATAACCTAATCTGATTTGACATGGTTTATCTGCTTGCGGTGTTATAAGTGTAGTGCAATTCTGGACCACATCCTCCTGGCCTACTATGATGACGACGACGACGACGAATGCTCTGTGACAGATAAGCGCCGCATCACAGGGTAGCTTAGCCGGTTCATTCAAAATAGTATCTTCCTCATGTAATGATAGTTTTCATGTGTTGATCAGGGTGGGAGCTAAACTGCGCAGGACAGCGGCCCTCCTGGACCTAGATTAGAAACCCTGGTTAGAGCATACTCGCATGGAATCCTCACTATGCTATGGAAAGTTCATAAACATAGTAGCTGTTGGTTGGATTGATGGATGGATTGATGGATGGATTGATGGAGGATTGATGGATGGATTGGATGGATGGATTGATTGATGGATGGATTGATGGATGGATTGATTATGGATGGATTGATGGAATGGATGGATGGATGCAATTCACTGAACTTTGTGACTTTTGAGTACTGAGTTTCCGTTAAACTTAATCGCGCTATCGAGTGTTATAAGAAGACTTTGAATATAGTGCATAAAAATTGCTGTTGGTGCTTTTATAATACTTATGTCCTGTAATGCTTTGTTTTAATAGCTTGTTAGTAACAACCCCTGGCTAAAGCAAGTATCGGGTATTAGGTCAGTCCCGTCTGTCTGTCTGGATCGATCCAGCCAAAAAAGCCTGGGATCGGCCCGTAACTGATCCGTATATGGGATCGGTTATCTAGTCCTATGCATTTATTCTAACTCAATCTAATTTACTTTTTTATTTTTTATTACATTTGTTACATTAAAATTGTCTGCACAGATCTGGGTTATTTATCACAACCCTTATAGAGTCTTTTATATTCCAATATTCACAATTCAGAGTGCCATACTGTTTAGCAACAGAGCTGGCCAGTGTAGGGTTTCTAGATACAATATGTTCAGCCATCTTTCTGTTCATAACCTGAACCAAGATATTTCCAGAAATCAAAAAATCCTATCCATTATCTTTTCCATATCTGGAAAAATACACTGGCCAGGGTTCTTCATTTTTATACTGCATAAATGCAACTGTATGCCATTTGCTCTTGTTTAAGAACATTTTCTATAAAACTGTATTGTATCTGTAATGATAAAATCTAAGTGTGTGCATCAGCTACATTAGCCAATACTTGTCAAGTAAATCTTGTTTGGTGTTGTACTTAGAACAAAATTATTTGACCACTACCATGAGCAAATGTGTTATAAAAAAAGCATTCTCTATCATTTGAAACATTCTATAAAAATTTTACAAAATTTTTTTTCCTATTTTGTAGCATCCAGTGATGATGAGTCATCATGAAGTTTGGGTTGGATGGGAGGCTCCTACATACCCTCACGTTGGAGGTGGATAACTGTAGTCTGCAAAATCTTCACGTGCTTTGAGACTACGTTTCCTGTCAGCAACCAAGACTTCAACTGTTATTTCGGGAAGAGCTGATTGCTGCCTTCAAACATGTGTACTGGATTTGGATGGTATAAATCAATGCAGTGCTAAAATGATACGCGTTCTCATGTTTTTGTTCAGAGTTTGTTCCATCGTGGATTATAAACTAAGACGTACCTCTTTACCTCCACAAACAGGGGTGAATGTCTTTAATATAAAGAAGACATTTATTGAATTATTCAGAGTACTTTACAGTTTTCCATCTCTCTCAAATTTGATGCAGCCAGTTTGGTTCTCTTTAGTCTCTTTTTGTTTCGGACACCTTAAACATTGAGTTCATAACATTCCCCCGATATGACCACGTTTGCATTGTTTACAACTGACAACCCAGGAGACAAGTTATTTTATTTATTTTGGTTGTTCCGACCCCCAGATGTTTTATGTTGTATTCACGTACAATAAATAATACAATCTACATGTCAGGTTTGAACATTCATTATGACATTAAGAGAGCTTAAAAGTCCGAACTTAGCACTGCTTGAGGAAAGCTATGCTTTCTGCTTTCCGCTTGCACAGTACTAACATGGGGTCATGTCTGCTGGTCTGATTTGTATTAAACAGAAAATCGATGAGGGACAACCTCATGATTCGAAAATTGATTTGGTTTTACTGTGAATAAGAATGTAGGCCTATACTGTAATTGAGGGCCCAAGCCTTGAAAAGGCGAAGGCCCTATTGTTTTCCTTAGGCAAATAGGAAATTATTATTTTACTACCTTTGGGGCCTTAACGTGCTCAAACTCTTTGAAATTGCACACGGGTCATTAAACCCGCGGCATCGAGCGGGCTGAAGCTGGTACCCGGGCGTGCAGGGGGGCACGACAGCGCCCCCCTGGAACGGGGTCCGAAAAACTGGTCCATAAATCAAACATGCTTGCATGTAATAATATGAAACTCGGTACACTTATAGATCTCATCGGTTGACAAATTTTGTGCTCTAAGTTTTCCGACAGCTCAACAGGAAGTCGGCTTTTTAGGGTTTGGAACAACGCATGCGGATGGAATTTTAAATGTACTCCTCCTAGAGAACTTGATCGAGATGGCACGAAACTCGGGTCTGCGTGAAGTCATGGACATTGGATGAAAAATTGCCAGGGGAGTTTTGATATCTCGAACGGGTTGGCCGTGGCGAGGAAAACGATTTAAGGCGAGAATCGTGTGAAACAGAAAGTGTTTATTCACTTCAGCAAACATTAACTGGATCTTGATGAAACTTCCGCAGTAAGTGATTTTCGTTGTAAAGAGGCCGATCACATGGATGTGACTATTGGAGTCAAAGTTATAGCGCCACAACTCGGCAGCATGAACGTGTGTTACTTTCAATTCTTTGAAATCACCCTCTAATTTTTACCCGAATTTGCTCTTTAAACTTTGTGTTATAATGTAAAACAACACGCCAGATGTAGACTGTGAAAGGATTATGATATCTTAGATACTGTTGCAACGTATCAACAAATCAAAAACTTTAATTTCTTGTTTGATGCTTTTGAGACTCTTAGCATGCTTGATATTGCCATGAAACTCGACAGACACATCACATTTATTAGCCAGGTAGAAATGTGCCAAGTTTCAGAAACGGGGTGGTGGGGCTCAGTAGCGCCACCTTTGTTAAAAATGGGGGGGGGTTAGTTTTATCTACAGTAACAAAAACTCAGTACGTATATTGTATCATCATGCCGGTTAACTTTCTATTTACAGTCATTAGCTCGGACCCAACCGGGACAAGTCAGATATTTTGGTTTGAATGTGGTTATTTCTCTCTGAGCTGTCTCTGTGCCCTGTGTGTGTGTTGTGGAGAGGGGGGGGAGGGGTCTATATAACCATTTCACTGCTGTGAGGTTTGGCTGCATTAAAAAAGAAAATAAATGTCTTAAGCCTTGTATTTTTTAATATATTATTTTTAAAATTAAAAGTTAGGATATAACCAGTTTAATTGTAGTGCATTGACAATAGAATTTTATATAATTAGTTTATAATTAAATTATTAACTTGGTTCCATAAACTTGGTCTGAACACTTTGTCCATAATCAAATAATGTAATAATTAAGGTAATAAATGGAATGTAATGTTATAATATGAAACTCGGTACACAAATAGTTATCTTCATGGGCCAAACAAACTTTCGTGCTCTAAGTTTAACGACAGCCTCAACAGAAGTCAGCTATTAGGGGTTGTTTGGAACATGCCATGCTTTTATTTTTGAATATAGTTCTCCTGGAGAATTAATCCAACCGCCACGAAAAGCGGTCAGCATGAGTCAAGAACATTGAGTATGCCTAGTGGGATGGAGTTTGATATCTCGAAGGTTTGGCCGTGGCGAGCGAAAATGAACTTTATGACTAAAAAGGACACATAAGTGTGTTATAACTTAGATAATTTATCTACAGTTACAAAACTTGGAGTATATATTGTTCTCTTCAAGCCGAACAACTTTCTAATTTACGTCATTTGCTCCCGACCACAGAAACGTCAGATATTTGGCTTGGAATGTGGATTTGAGAATTTTTCTCTCCCTCTCTCTCTCTCGGACAGAGAGAATGCACCCTTGCCATTCTGTATGTTTGTGTGGTCTGTGTGAGGAGGGCGTGATAGTTTTAAAACACAAATTCATCTTAGGGCCATACTGCCCTATGGTGTCCAAAATTGTAAACGCTCTTTTTTTTATTTATTACATGGATTACGCACACACCACCACAGTTCGATCGCTGCCGCGCCTCTCTATCTCCCACTCACGCACATACACACACAGGTGCGATCGAGCCACGTTCTCTCTCTCTCTCTCTCTCTCTCTCTCTCACACACACACACATTGGAACGTGAGTTAAAAGGTACAAAGCCTATAATAAAGAATAGTTTAGTCTCCAATTACAATCGCAAATGTTGAAACATTTTGATTTAATGGAGTGTTACATGAGCCCAACACCACTTACTTTCACCTTTCGCTTTACATTATTTCGGTTACTTCTTGATTATGTTTTTTAAAACTTCTTGTTCTGTTTGATATCATTAAATTTAAAGGATTGCTGGTAATTAATTTTGAGTTGTATCATCAAATCAGAATAATTCTCTCGGTTTAGTGATCCCTAGTTATATTTTTATTTATTTTTTCACTTTTCTATCAGGGTTAAGGCAAGTAATATTCTCTGTGTATATATATATATTATATATATATTATCATATATATATATATATATATATATATATACACAATAATGCCCATATTTATATTTATATATCATGCTGAATTTATAATGCTATTTCTGTATAAAATACAAATTTCCTAATAATCCCGCCCAACCAGAGCGCATTTCCTACAACATCATCACTGCTTGAAGCCGGAACTACAGAGCCGTTCGCAGCTAGCGAGCAGATGCTGTGATGTGTTGTATCGAGGCAGGGTCGGCCAGGGGAATCCATTTGCAGCTTTGTATTAAGATTGGTCAAGACTGGCAAGGTGAACAATGGCCAAACAGGGAGAACAGAAAAGGAGAGACAAACCAAGTTGCATGGCAAAGGACAAAGACTCCAGATAATTATGGGCTTCTTGGTTTACACATTTAAGTGCCTGCAATAAACATATTGACTAATAAATTATTCTAATTTAAATGATCTCATATATGTGGGCTATTGTGGTCACGACATAGGCCCTGTCCCCAAATGGCACATTTCATATGAATTTTCAGTTTTGTGTACTTCTTTCATGTGTCTGTTCTAAGCCATGAGACCGTAGGCTGTCTCATTTTTCATTTTAGGTTTTAGAGGTGCTCAGCATATTTGTTGTTGATATGTGCCTGGTTGCGCACTTTGCATGCAACGATGAAAGGACATTGCTGGCGGCACCGCCACCCCGGTGCCTTTAGGGTTTAAAGGCACGGGGGGGCGGTTGCCACCGGCTTGGGCCGCATATCGCTGCTCGCAGCTATATTATTTATTGTGTTTCTAGTGTGAAAGAAATGATAGGCCTATACAGATTAGTAAGTGCTGGAGTACTGCCACAGTAAGTAAGAAGATGGTCTGAGCCATGTGATTGGGAAGTCTACCAGGGGATTTATGGCTGCCCTTAGGCTGCCATTTGTTCGTCACCAAGTACATCGCCCATCTCAGGAATCAGTGGACAACCATGATGTGGCTCATCAGGCAGGCCACGTCCTCCCAGTCCAATTGTGGCAGGTACAATCCGAAAAGACATGTAACGGTTTATGTAGGGCAGTGGTCTCAAACATTTTTACCTCAAGGTACCCAGACCCACATTGATAAATTTGAAACTGAATAACATTACTTTGTCAATATATGTTCAAATTAATGTCAATTGGAAATGTTTGCGTGAAATTTATAATGAAATTCGTGGGGAAAAAAGTCTATTTCTAGAAAAGTCAGAATTAAAAAGTTGAGCGTTTATATTTAGATTAAAAAAAAGAACCCCTTGAACCTCCCTCAAGGACACTGGGGCCCCATTGAGAACCACTGATTGTCAGAGCATAAACCAACCCCAAGTACTCATTACTTTACTCAAGTACATTTGAGGGGCAAAATATTTGAACTCTTTAACTCCCTACATTTCTATCCATAAACCGTGAGTACCCCTTTCTACTTTCCTAAAAACAAAACCAAAAAATGGAAAATCTCGGAAACCCTTCAATTTGTAGTTTCCCTCTCAAACGTTGATTGGATTGTGCAGGCGCCACTGATTTGGGCAGCTATCAGCATCAAGCATTCCGCCAAAGGGCAACTCCATGGGTCAGGTTTAGATAAGTGACGAAACAATGAATGAAGACACAGCGGGTCCATACCCGGAAATGTGCCGACCCAATGTCCCCACCTCGCAGACTTATTGTAATTTTCTGAATTTTACTTAAATCTTATATCATGCAAACATGGTAAAAGATGAAATGACTCTTGATTTACTTCAACTTTCTTTTACATTACTCCAAGGTATTACCATAATATTTTTCATACACTCCATGTAGGATTGTTTCTTTACATAAATGTAGCACTGTGGCAGTAGTACTGCAATATTAGAAAATGTACTCTTGATACTGAAGTACTCATGCGTATAGAATTTTCAGCACGGGGTGCATTAATTAAAACAATGGAGCCAGGTTATGTCACAATTGTCAGCTTAAAAATAATGCAGCACCTATGTGCGCTTGAGAGTCTGCTGGTGTGAGCCCTTTAAACAGCAAAACAATGTTAGACAGGCCTTAGTAATGAAGTTAATGATCACTCAAAGTTAACTGAGCTTTTAAATGGTGGAGCATTTCACTTTCAGTATTACAAACGAGGCAATGTTATCACTGCATCCATATGTAACAGCTATGTGTGTGTGCCCAGTGGAAAACTCACTGAAAGTGTGGTGCACCAGTAATTAATAAAAAAGCACATTGAATTTAAACAAATCATCTAAATTAGATAACATAAGACTACTCATGCGTATTACAAGAAGACAATATGTTGACACATTGCTCAATAGTACATCACTCTGTTTAGTAATTGCTTTTCGGACTGACGAACAAAAACTTAGAGCACAAAATGCACAGGACATTCCCTTTTACCTCTGCCTTTTCTGGTTCTGCCATGGCATGCTGTATGTTCCCCATCTTCCCACAGCTGATTGGGTGTTAGGTTACCCTCAGTTCTTAGTGGGTGGTTTATTCCCCATCCACTGGTGAAGATATTCAAGACTAGCTTGTCTAGTCTGGCAGAAAACAAAATGACAGCTGAAGAGGTGTGCGATGTTTGACAGGTCAAGCAAACCATCCTCCTTAGGTGAATGCAGCCACACTTGTAGTATGTGCTGGTCACAGCCACCACACCATCTCTCAGAGTTCTTCAATTCTGGTAAGAGGAGTTAGGAGTAAGATTAGATTTGGTTTACAATACATAATACTAGGGGTTGTGACAGAGCTCGTGCCACGAGATTCTCGCGAGACTAAAAACATGACGACAGATTTCCCGGCGAGTGAAACGCGGTCTCGTGAGATCACCATGAGACCTGAGCGTGAGTTCCATACGGTGTTCCACCGCTACACTCACATTCGCCTTAAACTTATCGTTTAGCTATTTTTTTTAAACAGTATAAATATTGTTAAAAGTCTGCTCTTTTCTCATCCAGCACGAGTTGCCGTTGCAATCAGAGCAGCACGAATCACAGTTCATGATCGGTGAGGATGGCGGAGGATTCGTTTCACAACCACACTAAGTAAAGCGTTGATAAATGTCTTATTTTTGTCGAATGCTCCGCTCAGAACCACTGATCCTATACACAGAGTACGCGATCAAGAAAGAGAAAGTAAAACACAAGCTCCCTGATGTGCATTGCGTACAAATTAGGCCGCGAACATTACAATAGTCCGTCTCCCAATTCCCATCTCTGGGACTGATTATTCCGGCTATGGTCTCAGTTTGCACTAGAATATTGAGAGGCGTAGCTACTGTAATGTCTTGATGGACAACAGAAAAGGGAGGCTCCGTTTCTGAAACTTATAATCGGAACGCAAGAACAACTGTAGAGACAAAACACACTCCAGCCTCGTTTCTCTCTACCCGGCCTTTTCCGAACTCACGCATTAAACCCTATAACTGCCGCGTGCATAAATAAAACAGCAATTTCAAAAACAATTATAAAGAGTTCTGTGCGGCTAATGTTGATTATGGTTGACTTATTGTGGGCACTTAAGACTTCAAGAGTTCAGTTAAGAGGTCTCACACACACCAGCCTCAGTTCAGAAGTTCTGAAAGCTCTTAAATGTACAGTAAGGTCTGAAGGGACTAATGTGAAATTCATAACAGGAGAAACAGCAAGTCAATAAAACTTTTACACTGCTTGTATATTGTTATCTTTCAATGCCATTTGATAATTCATACTCCATAATGCATGTATTTCTGGTCTTTGTTATAAGATTTTTAGTTAAACGTTGCAAAAATGCACCTGCATATATTTTTCAGTCATGATTATGTCATTGAGGTTTCTGAAAAATTGATGCAAAAATCTCGTCGGTTCTCGTGTTACCCAATCTGTGTTCGTATGTAGAGATAAGCGTCTCGTCACACCCCTACAAAATACATAAGATTTTTTACCAATAGCGTATCAAAATGTTTATCACAATTAAGTGCTTATTTCTTTGTCCTTGTTCTTGATGTAAGCCTAATTTTGTTCTGTCAATCACGATATGGTACAGGTCAAAGGACTTATCTAAATTTACTTTGTGGGGGAAAAATCAGTTATGGTGATGATCTATCGTATATTCACTGCATGTAATCAGGTACACCATGCGTGCAAGACAATATTTTCAATGTGCAAGACAAAGTCCACAAATCAGAAAAATTAAGTATGAATCAAATTGGGTCCGTGTTCCGCTTTTTTCTTTTCCTATTTTTGATTGAGGAGGATATCAAAGTACACATAGAAGCTGTCTTTCTTTTTGTAAAGGATTATTGAGTGAGATTATGAATAAAATTTGGCTTTTGACTATATAGAGGTGTGGACAAAAAACCTGCCTTTCATTGTGCACGCTCTTCCCGCACTGAAAACTGGACCTCCCTGTCCCTTGATAGAGAACTAAGCCGTGCAATGTCAACGTTCGACTCCATGATCCGCTCTTACCCTTAAAAAAATTAACATTTTGTGCATTTATTATTTGTTTGCTTTAAACAATGTAAACTTCCAGCATTTCCTGTTTGTTTGTCTAAATATGTAAAACTCACAGTTTTGCATTTAAAGATGCAGTAAGTAGTTGCATTTAGCAACAACAAAAAATGCAATGAAAATAAAAAAACTGTCTACATTCCGATGCTGGGGCTGTAGTTCCACTGGTCAATAGTTCTGGCTCGACAAAAATTCTGATTGGTCAAATAATTTAGGTGTTCATTTTCATCTGGCAGTGAAGTGCTAATGGGGGTATTTTCAGAACTCGCAGTTTCAGAGGTCACAGCTGTCTTCAGAACACTCCCTTATTTTCACAAAATTTTGGATTAGCCCAACCACTAGCGATAGATAGATAGCTTATGCTTACTGAAGCCTTCTGAAGTTTGCTCAGTATTTGTTTAATGAACGTTTAGTCTCTAAACCATGTCAAAGACGTATTCACTCTGCAGCGGAGCACTGGGGGTGTCTGTCTTCAAGTGTGTGATCTTTTCAGAAGCTAAAATAATTTGGTCAAAATATAATTAATATACTGCCAAATACATCACATTGAAACCACTATGGCCTCTGGAATGCCAAAACAGTTGATTGATCAGATAGCTCAACACCACAACCCTTATCAATAGAGGCCAGATGGTCAAAACATTTCATTGATCGGATAGGCGGGGTCAACTGCTTGACCCTTAACAATAGACGCCGGATGCACAATCTCTCAAAACACATCGATTGGATGGGTGGGGTCAATAGGTCAATCCTTATCTATAGATAACGGATGCACACCAGGAAAAGGGCGGGACCGGAAAAGGTCAAAGGTCAACCGGAAGTCATCAATCATTTTGACACATGGTGTCCGGTAATAACTACTAATGACCCACTGTATACCTTGATGGAAATCCATATCTGTCCACCAATTGCTGGAAGAAGGCCAGTGCTGTTGAGGCTCGATTGTTGTTCGCTGCACCCAGGTACATGATCTATAGAAAAAAAGGGGGTGAATTTGTTCATTTTCAAGCTGTCCTCTTAAATAGTTTTTTTTTTTTTTACGTAAATTATACCATTCTAGAAATGCCATCCACAGCACCAAAAATGACAATGTTGTACCTGGTTAGACAAAAGACACTATAATAATACAGCCTGCAATTTATGTAAGTGAAATCCATTTCATTTATATGCCATCAAATAAAAACAGAAGTGATATCATGACAGTTTTCATATACAGCTGGTCAAGACAACACTCTTTAGCTCTTAGAATTATAAAGACCGTATTAGCTTGTGATTAGTGTCCACGTGGACCAGTGCTTTGGGACCAGGAACTGAGTAGGTGCGACGAACAATACACCCTAGCTGGTTCATGCGACAAAGGATGCCAACAGTGTCCACACGGTGCATGGAGGCCCGCACCCTCTCCCACTGTACTCTGAATCCTCTGGCCTGCAAACTTCCCTTAACCAAGCGGTACCCAGCATGAGGCATGTCTTTTTTGATTTCAGTTACCGAATGGTCCAACTCTGTGTTTGAACAGGTGCTATACCTTCCTCTGACAGAAAAGCCAAACTCTCTCATTCTTCTGAAGAGAGAGCGAGTGGACACTCCCATCAAGCTAGCAATACACGGTACAGGAAGACCTTGGTTGATAACATGTAACAGAGAATCCGGAGAAATGTTAAATTTTGGACGCCCAGTTGCTCCATGACGAACCTGCACAGATACTACGAGGACCTGATTTTCTCTTTCTACAACAACCAACTTGTGCAGCTCTGTGAGTGCATCTACAATGGCTTTTGGGATGAGAACCTGGTTAGAGGCAGCACTAAAAAGAACAGCCTCCTGAGAACACACAAATTCAAGGTAATCCAGGTCAAGTGGCTGCTGACTGACAATATGCTGGAGCCGTGTGTGGAGCCTCTCTAACATTGTTTGTGCAAGCAGTTCCTAGAGAGAGGGGAAAGGAGGGAAAATGTATGAGGTCAAAAATACTGGTATAATTGATGACATGACCAGTAAAATGACCAAAAACTACACTTTGCTTTATTCTTAATATCTTCATGACCATTAGTGATAGAGACCTCAAATATTGGCACATAATTAATACAAGATTGCGCTTAAAGAAAATGTAATGATATCATATGGATGCAGAAAATTAGTTTATAATACCCTCAATATCAGGGGTTTAGCCATTTACCCAAATCTAGGGCCTTTTAGAAATTTAACAGGCATGCAGTACAAACTTTGGTTCAATTATACTAAGAACATTACTAAGAACACAACAACAACAGTGTCTTCCATCTTGCAAAGTTTGGTGAGGCTAGGAATAACACTTTTAAGATATTAATGCCCAAACATGGTTCTCTGATAGTATTTTTGATGCTATAAAAATTACAATTTCAAGGAGTGAAACAATATGAATATTTTTACAGGCCTTGGTTTTGAGACCCAAACATAATATAGAAAAACCCTTCATCTGAGATGTTGCTGCAACCACTTTCCTGGATTCTGACTGATTTGACATGGAATTAACCCTCTATATTCTATGAGACACTGGCATGAGAAGACCAGGGTTGATTTGGAGGTCCTATTCTACAAGCTCAGATCTCTTAACATCTGTATTAAGATGCTGCAGGGCAAAAGTTTTATTTTATGCTGCAGTCTGCTTCATAACTAGCCTCGGTTTCCCCATGCTGCCTTACGCGCAAATTTATTCACGCTGCTAGGCAGCCTGAACACCATGGACCAGATTGGACCTACATAATAGAAACGCTTGGCTATGAGCTACATATTGACGCAATTGATAGACATTCGTAGTGCCCAATAGATGGCTCTGGGCATTCGTAAACTACACCTCAAATACGAAAAAATTAGCATGTGGTTCCCAGACCACCACATGAAAGCACATATAAATATAAATAACAGGTGCACAAAGACGGTTTGTTTGCAGCATACATACCGCTCTGTGGCGGTTTCTGCTTTAAGTGCTTACACTTTAACCTCCTGTACTATTTATAACTGTTCCATGAACATATTAGCTATAAATATCTCCACATCTTTTCACTTGAATCAGCGCGAGCAGCGCCGCTAAAAAAAAGTTTGTGCTAATGAAATTTCACCTCCTATAAACTCTTCACAATAAAAGCCTCCCATCACTTTGTTATTTCTGGTTTAGTTAACATTTGATTTTTCACAATCAAAGACTGCAAACCTATTTTTTACAGTCTTTGCTGCAAACTCACCTGTTGGCCACTCATCGTGTTCAAAATCCCCACGCTAGCGTTTCTTCTTCTCTTCTCTTTCCCTGTCCGTGGTGGCTGCCAAGCAAGTCGGTAACAGCGCCACCTGTTGTCGTGGAGGCAAATTACATGACAGTTTTCTAGCGTGTGTGGATCGGCAAGGCGGAAAACTAGTGCCAAGTCACGTGACAGTTTTTCGTACTTGTAGAATTTTGTTCTGTACTTGTAGAATTTTGTTTTATACTTGTTTTTTTTACTTGAAGGATTTTTTTGTACTTGAAAGATTTTACTTTGTACTTGGAGGATATTTTTGTCATTGAAGAAATACATTTCTATGTATTTGTAAAACATACTGCATTTGTTTGATAGGTACGTTTTTTATTTGCAGAACAGAATGCATTAGTTTGTGAGTGATGTTTTCTATTTGCAAACCACACTGAGCTTGTTTGTGAATCGTTGGGTGTGAGTAAAACACGTTTTGTGTGTGTGTGTGAGGTTTTGGCATGATTCTATCTCCATACAGAAACAGCTGCAGAAGCGCCTGACCTGGGCTACAGAGAAGCAGCACTGGACTGTTGCTCAGTGGTCCAAAGTACTTTTTTCGGATGAAAGCAAATTTTGAATGTCATTCGGAAATCAAGGTGCCAGAGTCTGGAGGAAGACTGGGGAGAAGGAAATGCCAAAATGCCTGAAGTCCAGTGTCAAGTACCCACAGTCAGTGATGGTCTGGGGTGCCATGTCAGCTGCTGGTGTTGGTCCACTGTGTTTTATCAAGGGCAGGGTCAATGCAGCTAGCTATCAGGAGATTTTTGGAGCACTTCATGCTTTCACCTGCTGAAAAGCTTTATGGAGATGAAGATTTCATTTTTCATCACGACCTGGCACCTGCTCACAGTGCCAAAACCACTGGTAAATGGTTTACAGACCATGGTATTACTGTGCTCAATTGGCCTGCCAACTCTCCTGACCTGAACCCCATAGAGAATCTGTGGGATATTGTGAAGAGAAAGTTGAGAGACGCAAAACCCAACACTCTGGATGAGCTTAAGGCCGCTATCGAAGCATCCTGGGCCTCCATAACACCTCAGCAGTGCCACAGGCTGATTGCCTCCATGCCACGCCACATTGAAGCAGTCATTTCTGCAAAAGGATTCCCGACCAAGTATTGAGTGCATAACTGAACATAATTATTTGAAGGTTGACTTTTTTTTTGTATTAAAAACACTTCTTTTATTGGTCAGATGAAATATGATAATTTTTTGAGACAGGAATTTTGGGTTTTCATGAGCTGTATGCCAAAATCATCAGTATTAAAACAATAAAAGACCTGAAATATTTCAGTTGGTGTGCAATGACTCTAAAATATATGAAAGTTTAATTTTTATCATTACATTATGGAAAATAATGAACTTTATCACAATATTCTAATTTTTTGAGAAGCACCTGTATATATATATATATATATATATATATATATATATATATATATAAACCAAACATTTTTAACATGTGTCATATAAATAACCTTAAAGCTACAAACAAACCTTCGTTTTTCTGTAGTGATCATTAACTTTCATATCAAAGACATCTCATAGTCCCAGTAAACCCATCTGTCTTTGCAGTGCAGTGTGTGGTCATGTTTCTTTGTATATGTTAATGAACTGTGATGTCATTGTGACATCACATAGTCCTTGTAATCCATTTGTCCTCATAATCCTGTTTTTTGTCTTCTAGGACACATGTCCTTGTAAATCAGCAAAAAACCAGGGTGCCATGTAGCTTGTTTTATAAGGTGTAAATACATATTTTTTGAGTTTGAGTTTTGAAGTTGTGATTTTTAAAAGCTTTTCCATTTTTATTTGAAAGCTCTAGCATAAAAGGAAGTCATAGTCCCCCTAAACCACCTTTTTTCTGGTTTGAAGAAACTGTCCTTATAAGTCATGCTAACGTGTGTGTGTGTGTGTGTGTGTGTGTGTGTGTGTGTGTGTGTGTGTGTGTGTGTGTGTGTGTGTGTGTGTGTGTGTGTGTGTGTGAGAGAGAGAGAGCATATAAATGGGATGAGTGGGCCTGGTCGCTCCTACACAGTTTGTCAAGCCTGGGCTTTATGTCTGTCAGTCCAACACGCATGTCACTCTCCACATTTAGACATGCTATGTGTTTTGTTTTAAGTATTTTTAAAGTTGAAAATCCAGACTCACACAAATAAGTGGTTGCAAAAGGAAGAAGGCATTTCAGAACACTCTCAGCTAGGATGGGAAAGTCATTTCTTACATACATCCAGTAGTTAGAGAGGGAAAGAGCCTCAAATTTCATTTTAAAATCTCAATCAGCTCCTCCTGTGATTTTAAGTCCAGACAAGTGCCTACATCAGGGGCAAATGGGTTCCTTACCCAGTTTCAGTGGGTGCTGTCAAGGTCAGGGAAATAGTCTCTGAAATATCCCTGGAGGTGCTCCAGGTGGGATTGTATCAGTGGAAAAATTGTGTCCAACTCACCACCAGATGACAGCAGCTCTTGGTGTAATAGTGGGAACATTTCTGTAATTCCCTCCTTAAGCTTGTTTGACCACAGTGTAATCTTCAGGGTAAAAGCACGCACTTTGTCTTGCATATGTACTATGTATGTGTCACGCCCTTGCATGCTTTGGTTAAGCATATTCAGATGACAAAAAAATGTCAGACATATATGCAAGTTTGAGAATCCAGGCTGCATTTGTAAAACGGTCGGTCAGCTGATGTTTCTCAGACAAGAGAAACTCTGCAACCTCCCTCGGCAAATCATACACACGGTTCAAAACTGCCCCCCGTGAAAGCCAGCGTACGTTTGAGTGAAGCAGCAATCCATCAAAACGGGCTCCCATTTCTTTACACAGAAGAGCAAACAGTCTGTGTTTCAGGGGGAGGGCTTTAATAAAGTTTACTACGTGTATTATGTCTTGTAGTACCTGATTAAGCTCATCATCCAACCGTTTAGCCACCAGTGCTTCTCGATGGAGCATACAGTGCGTGAACGCCACATTCGGGGCCTTCTGCTTGATGAAAGCCGTCACCCCACTGTTCTTCCCAGTCATAGCCGCGGCCCTGTCAGAACAAACACTCACAGGAAGCCAAAAACGATGCCCTCAATGCTCTCTCAGGGACAGTATCTTGCTGCACGAATGTTGCTGGCTGCCTGGTCAAATGTTCTTCCTTTCTTTTAAAAAAGCTGATTGGTTTATCGGCCTCTGGTGGATGCTTCTGGTTGAGGTGACGTTGAAGTTTCGATGGTTTTAATCATTCGTTGGAGAGGATCTCGAAGCAGAGAACGCATTTGGGGTACTCATGTCCATTCTTCTGCGTGACGCAGGTAAATCCATACTTTATGTATGCTGCGTCATACCTACGAGTCTTACTCGGCCAGGAGTTTGTTTTCTGATTTTTTTTATCTGAGGTTTCGATAGCTGGCTCGTCAGATTTTTCCTTTTGAAAAATCTATCCATTTTGATAGAGATAGCCAGCTAACTAAATAAATAACGTTAGCTGAATATCTGAATAGCTGAGCACTGGCGGTTGTTACCAAGGCTACACTGACAGAATAAGTGATGGCGTACCAGCCAATCAGAAAGATTGCAGGCATTAGAAGGCATTAAAAGTTTAATGTTCAGATATGCAACAAATTATTATAATGCTATTTCATAACAATATTTATAATAATTTATATATTTTGTATATTTTTAAATATTTATAAAATGTATAATTTTTTTTTTGCTTTCATTTTTTTCTTGCAACTTGCTGCGGCCCCCCTGGCGGCCCCCACTTTTAAAACCACTGGGTTATAGAAACTCACCTTCAGTGTTAACTTCAGCGGATGTGATCATTTCAACGAAATAGTGGTCTCTTCACACACTTTTTAACCAATCAACACCCTCGTTAATCTGCATGACGACTGATAAAAACAAACAATCTCCAGTCCTGATAAATGGGTTTCATCAAAACATCTGGACAACAAAGCTTAAAATTAAAAAAAAAAAAAAACTCCCGTGAAATCTCGTCCACCTCGCTCACTCTGTTGCTTCGGGGCCCTCGGATCGACGTACCGAAAGGGCCCGGGCCCAGGCCCTGAAAAAGTATTTTTTATCACTTTTGATACATCTTTCTAATATGGTGGAGGTGGTTTAATCAACAAGAATGAAAAAAAAAAAAAAACCTCCAGTCACCACATTTTTAAGTCACCATCCACAATAACTTGACTCGTCACGAACGGGGGTTGGAAAACTCGGGGGCCCGGCTCGAGGGCACCGGACGACGGAGCGCCTTCCGTCTCCTTACGGCCGCGCGTTTAATTTATTATAAATTATAATAATAGGGGGTAGATCTAGGTATGTTACTTTGGTGCAACAACATGCAATAATGGGAATAAAAACAAAAAGTGCAGTCTTTTTAATATATATCTCTTTATTTCATAACAAAACACATTTTATGAAAGATCTTCAACATCAACTTCATTTAGAAAAAACATTTGTGCTGTAGCAATAATCAGATGATCAGCGCAATCATGTGGTTTTAATCAACTAAGTCTCCAATTAAGTAAACACTCCTGTTTCTTTCACAATCTGAAGAATGGAGATGTCATGAGACTTTTTAAGTTACTGATTCACACACAAGCAAATGGCGATGGGACTTAATTAAATGACCGATGCCAGAAGTGTCCCCGCGGCGTTTTTCGCTGATAAGTAATCAC
This sequence comes from Meda fulgida, assembly GCA_030578275.1. Lineage (NCBI taxonomy): Eukaryota > Metazoa > Chordata > Actinopteri > Cypriniformes > Leuciscidae > Meda > Meda fulgida. Next base: position 18,809,771 of record CM060633.1, on the reverse strand, counting down.
AGGGTCCTCTGTCTTACCACATGTGACCCAACAGGAGCGCCTCTCTGGCCGGAGATCCCGTGGTGTCCCCTCTTCAGGACACCTCACAAACACAGACAACCTTGTGTGATGAACCACACTGGTCATTGTAACCAGACTTAAAACTCATCAATTCAAAGAATACGCAGACACATATCATTGCCCGGGAGGGGGGTGAGCAAAAGTTCACCACATCTTCACCAACGAATGACCCAGCCACGTTCACAGTACACACACACACACACACACAAGGACTTTTTCTCCAATCTCCTCAATTGAGAGACTTGTACTATGATATATTCGATATGTTTTTATGTTTGCCCATGTTCCATTGGGGTTAGATGTGATCGTATTATAATTCTAAATGAACAGAGGTGCTTTTAGATGCATTTTTAATGTAACTGTGTTTTCCTATAATGTTTGTATGTCGTTCTTCACACCTTTAGAATCCTCTTGATCTGACCAAACCATATATATATAGGTGCAAACCGTAAAATGTATGTTACTATGTTTTATCATCTCTGGAGTAAAATTGAACGCATTTTTACATCATGGTCATGAAACATGCAAAGTCGATCTCGAGGGAACAAAGGAACACTTATCCGCACACTTTCCTCCCAGCTGATTGGTGCATTCACGCCAGAGGAGGCGTAAACAGAAGTGTCTTTAAAGAAGACCACCAAGCACCTCATCTTTAGTTTTGGGGATCTTGGAGAAGTGAAGTAAGAGTAAGGAGGGGGGAGAAAGAACTGCATCTTTGGGGGAACTCCCTTCTTCGAGGGAACTTCGACTTTGGTCTGGACTCTTCTCTCTCCTTCGATCCGATGTAACCATCATACTCGTGATCCCCGCCCCGGGGGATCTTTCCTCTTCTTTTCACCAGAAATGAACTTAGTCTGAATTATTTATTTGGTAATTTACGTCAAAGACCTTTAAGCCTTCTTTGAAACTGCGCGCTCCAGACCGCAGCAAACCACGTGACGCTCCAACGGAACATACAAAGACCAGCCGCTCACACACGCCGCAGGGCTCAGACACATGAGAACTATATGCAAGTATATTTGAGTTACCAAGATTTTAGAGCATTAAGACTGTTTTTCCGTGTTGTCTCTTAAAGGTTTAAATGTCCAGGTGAATTTTGCCAAACTGTGATCCTACGGATCTCTCTCTCTCTCTCTCTCTCTCTCTCTCTCTCTCTCTCTCTTCCCAACTCTCTCTCCCTCTCATTTGTATCTTCCTCTCTCATCCTATTTTAATTCGTGTTTGTAATGTTTTTCGTTTTGTTGGTTTCGGGTGTATATACATATATTCTGTGTGAATTGTAGTTCGATGTATTATTAGTCCAACTATTAAAACCATTATATTCTTGATTGCCTTCTGTCTAAAATGCTCATTTTACAAAGTCAATGAAATCTCGATCATAGCTACAAAGCTTTCATTATTGACTACGTTGCGTAGTCTAATTTTATAAACACAGGAAAATTAATGTTCACGGCCAGAAAATTGATATTTCTTGGAGTTTATAAGAAGGGATAACTTTGTTGAGAAGTTGATAAGTTAATCTTACGGCCGTTTGCTGGACAAACAGTTCGATAGCTAAATTAACTCCCTTAAAGGTTATCTCATATAATCGATCTGAAAATGGACCATTGACATATGAATGAGGAATTATAATTCGTTGTGATTGATCATTCGTGTGTACAATCAATCTATTTTCAACTTCGATAATTTAACTGTAATATCCAATATATTAATGATATTCATTATTAATTATTAAAATTCCCTATATATAATTTGAGCTAATTTAATGTAAAACTAAATGTTGTTACAGTTTGGTGGAGAACGCGGGCAATTTCAAACTTTGTTTTATGAGCAATCCAGTTTCAATCTGTGTATATGGTTATTAATATTTTTTTTTTTTTTTTTTGTGCGCGCTATGAAATTATGAAATTGTGAGATAAGTCGCAACGCGAACTCACTCCTAACCGACCGAGGCAAAAAGCTGAAGTCAGTAACGTTACATTTTTAACAAGTTGCTAAAAATATGCCTAGACAATTGTTAGCACTGTTAAATGCTAAGACTGCAGTACTTTAATATTACAAATGTCCTGTTAAGAGATGAATAAATACCTCTGCTGTTGATATATTTCTAATATTTGTTTTAAATCGCTGTGAATGAAGAATTCTCACGTGCGTATTACCGGTTTGAATAAATATGTTTTTAAGCGAGACTCCTTTTAAACATAGGCCTTGCATGCAAATATCGTTATGGAATTCGGGGTTAACCCAGTGATATTCAACAAAAACGATAAACTCCTGGTCAAGAAATTGGCGTAGCTACCCAATTGAAGATCTAATACATTTAAATCATAAGTGCTATTGTGAAAAATGTTTATTGGAGTTCGAACCAACAGACAAAAATTCCTGTTGTCCACATTTGTGTATGTGCGGCGAAGAAATCCCGCCATATACTCTTGTGCAGTATAGCACCAAAAAGATCCGCAGAGATCTTAACTGTATACTTGTGATTTATTCCAGAAAATCAGTGAGTGACGCGAGCTGAAAGCTCTTAGCTTTTGAATCACATTAAAAAGTGGTTGTAATTCCGCTGACTAAACGCTAGAGGGCCGTTTCAGATAATGCTCTCTTACTGCTAAAGTCCACCACCTAGTGGCCGCCTTCTAAGTCGGCTCACTCAACTCTCCTTTTCTCTCTTTTCAAATTCTGTTTTGAATTGCCTATCTCTTCTCTTTTGATTGTTTTATAGTTATTGATGATACTTTGCTGTTATCGTTAATTATTATAAAATATTATCCTGATTTTTCAATTCCCTTACACGCTTAATTAAATTTCGTTTTAAACCAGTTTGAATTTAAATTTACATCGTGTTTGCCTGTCAGTCACTGATACCCACTTAGAGGGACACGCACCCTTGTGGCATCCCCTGCTAAGACGGTGTATCACTTTTTCCTCCTTTCATTCTGTTTTGAAGTGGTATATTTCCAGTTTTTCATTGGCTTTATTTTATTTATCACTGATACCTTACAGTAATCGTGATCATCATCAGATATAATTTTGATCTTTACTTTTCTTACACTTATTCAAATTTGGTTTGAAACAAACAAATTTCGAATTTAAATTTGAATGAACTTACTCAGTTCAATTTTTTTTATTTTTTTTATTTATTCTTCGTATTGATACTTCATCACAACTGTATCCTTACTAGATTAGATGTTACTTAACATCTCTTTATACACTTATTTAAATTGAGTTTAAACCAGTTTGAATTGCAATTTAAATTAAGCTGTCTTTTCAACCAGGTTGACCACTGAGAGGAAGTACGCCCCCTTGTGGCACAAACCCGCTACTACAGCTTGCCTCCTCCTGTGTCATCCTGCGTTACTTGTTGATATCTCTTCTTTTTGGGGATTAGGTGATTCTGATAATTAACATTGTCATAATTCCCTTTTGTTTTTACCATTATTTAGTAAAGCCTTTGCTTTTTATTTTCTACATAAGTACTCAATTTGGTTTAGACAAAGAAAGCCTTAATTCACTTTAAGTTTCACTTGTTCTTCATCCTGTTTTGTATTCATAGGTAGAACACTCTCTTATGCTGTGGTGATTTGACAGTCATCCCTGGTTGGTTTCCAGCGAGCGGGGTCGTCTGACCGGCGTTACCGACGCCTGCCGTGCGTGAGTCTCGGACCTATTCTGTTTCTTTCCATTGGTGCGGCACGCAATAAGACTCAGCAATTTGGCACTCCAAAGGGAAGTCAACCACACTAGTCGACACACAAGGCAATTTTGGAATAATTACTCAAACCAAGGCCCGAAGAGGGGCCACTCTTTGTGAGGGTTCTGGGGAAAATCCACTTTGCTGTGCCGTCTGGCAAGTTGACACCTTGGTATTGCCGGTTGTGTTTAAAGTCAAGTTGTTTGAGAGGGCGCACCTTGGTACAGATGAACGGAAGGGCCCGGGGACACTGCGGTTGAGTGTTAAGGGACGACGGAAAGATTGACCGCGACGCTGGCTCCGACCAGGGAGGACCTCAATTCACCCAAGGCAAGCTAACATAAGGTAAAACCCATCCACTTAGTATAGGCCACAGAATATTAGATATTCCCCCGGTCATTTAAGTGTTTGGCCCATCCCCTTTTCTCCAAGCCACACATAGCAGGCTCAGGCCTCCTTATCCCCTGTAACACTTCCTGTGTTATTATTCACTCCATTTCATTACGGACCTATTCACTTTTATTGTTTCATTTTACTTCAATCTTTCCCATCTTGCTATTTTTCTTTTCTGTTGTGATCTGTTCCTTTCAGTTCACCTAGAGACAGAACCTACGAGAGACACCAAGGAAAGCTAAATAACAGGTTGACAACCAAGCCGTTAGCATCAACAGATGACCCACTAGGCTACCGCCCTGTCAAAATCTTAGGCCCAACGCTGACCTACGCAAATTGTCCCCACATAACTCTAACTGCCTGCATCAGTTAGCCGAAATTCTGGTAGACGTCATCGCCCGTATTAGTATTATAGCTCGTAAAAGAACTTGCATTGGTCTCTTTGTGTGTGCTGTGTTCCTCTCGCCCACAGTGAGCCAGTATGTTCCGGTCTTCCAGCCCCGCAGTCCACTGGGGCAACCTCGAGACATGGCTGAAAGCCATGATGACTACCTTCCTGCCCAAGGTCGCCAGTGACTCAGAGCCCCCAAGCCAAAAGCAGCTGGACGCCGACTTGGACAAGCTGACGGCTCACGAACCGAGTCAAAGCTACAACGACAAAGACTGGGCCCGACACGTCGGAAACCTCGCTCACAAGCTCATTGCACAAGCACGCCTCCACGAAAGGAGCCGCATCGCCCTGGAGCATGAAGTAGCAACGCTAAAGATGCAAGCGGAGGAGGCCCAGATCCACAGTCGCCTAGAACAACTACTCCTCGAAACCAAGGAAGAGGATGACACCGACCCCGAGCTACAGAAGGAAGTGGAAAGACTTCAAACTGCCCTGTGTGATCTTCGTATGCACACAGACCGAAAAGAGCAGTCAGAGAAAGGAACCAGAGAGGAACTCAACAAGAAACTCCGAAAAGGCGAAGCTCTCCTTGCAAGAGCAGAGACTGAACTAAAAGAAAGAGACACTAAAGCCAAGGCCTGCGAAAAACACTTGCAAGCGGCCCAAGCTAAAATCCACGAGCTTGTTCAGCAGAGACATGATCTCAGAGACGAACTTGACATTGTTCACAGAGAGCTGAAACACTCATATAGACTGCAGAGGGACCGGGAAGGGGAAACACACACCACAAAGTTTCTCCTGACCAGCCAGTCCGCACCGTTCAGCAAACAACCCAGAGCTGAAAAGAAGGGCGAAAGCCCGGTGTTCAAAACATCACCAGCCAGCCCGCAAGAACCCCCGTCAGCAGCGAGGGGGGGAGAGCCTTTCCAAAGAACCCCTGCCACTAACCACGGCATGGCCCCCAAAGAACTTGACAAGCTGGCCAGAAACATCCCGACGTTCACTCCGAACCCTGCAGGAGGCCACAATGTGCACGCATACCTGCAAGACATTGACTTTCACTTACAAACTGTTACTAACGCGACCGCATGGAACAGATTGTACCTGCTAAGAATTACTTCCAGTCGTGAGGTGCACAGCTTCCTTGACCGTCAACCAGAGACTATCAAAACGGACTACCAGCAGCTGCAACAAGCTTTGATCCGTGAATTCTCTGATCCAGAATCAGACCAAGGGTTATTCACCGCCGTGGACCTCAAGCAGGCCCGACTTGAAACCCCACAGACCTACTACAGCCGACTCCGACAAGCCTACTTCGGACCACGGAACCAGCCAGGTATGGAAGACGATGTCAATTTCAGAACTCTGTTCCTTCGAAATCTGCATCCCACAGTGAGTCATTACTTAGGCATCCTGGCCTGTCCCCATAGCATGTCTACCCAACAGCTACGAGACTTGGCCCACAAAGCTCACATTAAGCAAAAGACTGTGTACGAAAAGACTTTTAAAGACCCCACAATCTACTCTGTCTCTGAACACTACTCAGAGCTGCCTCTAGAGGGCGCCCCACAACACCACAGCCCTTTTTACGGAGAGTCAAGACCGTTCCAGGCCAGCAGAAGGCAGCTCAGCCGTGACGGTGCTCGTCCAAGGCACCAGAGCGAGCGCTCTGAAAGATTCTGGGAAGCCAGCCGGCGACCCAGAAATAGCCAACCCCCATCACCAAGAGACTCAAGCCCAGACAGCCCGGAGCGGTACCCCTCTCAACATGCCACTGGTAAGCACAAGTCTGAGCACACATTAGATAAAGACATGTGCAGCCACGTCAGAGACGGCAGAGATCCTGAAGGTGCTAAAAGAGCTTCTTCACATGAGATCTCACAAGAGACACAAGAGGGACGACCCAGACATCCTACGTCTAAGCGTAAGGCCTGAAACAAGCACCCAGAACACTGCTCATCAGCATCAGACCACAGAGCTTACTGTCACACCACAAAGTGACAGCATCACCCAGCCACCACAGCTGACAGCTGCACAGCCTAAGCATGACAGCAGAGTTTCCCACGACTGGGTCCAACATCACAAAGACCCAGGAAATTCTGCTTTGTCTACCTGGCTCCACAGCGAACAACACGAGACCGGCCCTAACCGCCCATCGATCACCACACCAACCCGGACGCCAAAGCTCCTGGGGAACCTGATCAAAAAAGGGGGTGGCCCGGAAACCCTACCTAGCCATCACTTTGGAAAATGACGTGAGACTTGAAGCACTGGTAGACACCGGCGCAGACCTTACTTTAATATCAGCTGAACTTTTAGGAAAACTCAGAGCTAAAGCTATGAGACAAGATCGAACTCTTACATCCCAATCGTGTGAGCTGAATGTGCAGTCATACAGCCAGAACGACATCCGGCTCGAACAGGTAGCTCCCATTCACCTGACAATTGGTTCTATGAGTCTGATCCACCCGGTGTACATCTCACAAATGGACACGTACCCCTTTCTGATTGGCAAAGACCTGCTAGACTGCTCTGAGCTTTTATTAGACTTATAAACACCTGATCGTCTGGGCCCAAGTTCAAGAACCCCTCCCCCTCCAGTCACACAGGCCACCAGAGCCAGACTGTCAGGTCACAGAGTTCACAGGAACTCCCGCAGCCAGCCATGAAGACACAGCCTCAGCACCAAGTCAAGGTTCAAGTCCGCTACCCTGCACCTTCCAGCTCGCCAAAGACCACGCAATGCCCACTCAACGATGCGTGACCTAATCCAGAAGGCCTCTTCTGAAAGAAGTCCTAAAACCCCACTGATTTTGAACTGCAAAACCAAAAGACACTGCAAGAACACAGTGCAAGACTCTGCTAAAAGGGTCCCTGATCAGCATAGGACATAGAACTTTTAAAAGTAGATGAAAATGTGTGTTCAAAGAGTTGCAAGACTCTGCATTCGTAAAATTAGAATTTTACTGAGTTAAAAGAATCTTAAATGAAAGTGTAAATCTCAACGGCCAACAGACTATGCACAACTCTTTTGAAACAAACAGTTTCTAGATGCTGGTTGAATTGGCACTGCTAAACATTAGGTTCCCTGACAATGAAGGGTTACAAGAAACACTAACTCCAAATAGGGCATACGTCACCTTACCGCCAGAGTGTAGGAAAACCACCTCAGCCTTAAACTACTGTTAACGTGCGGTTGGGCGTGCATTTGATCTTTGCGATCCAACTAGAACACAACGTGCAATAAGCATTTTTGATCGCTGGCTTGTCTAAATGCAGATAAAACGATAGCTGGAATTGACATCTCTACTTTAAGTGAAAGAGTCTTAGATTTCCAACTAATATCAGTAAGTTCAGCCGTAAAGCGTAAGTCTGTGTGACAAAGGAATCTCATTTCAGCAGCCTCTAATCTGTACCGATATCTATTCTGCTTTGGTCAAAAAGAAATCCAAATTGCAGTATGACTAAACCTGTGTCTGAAAAAGAAAGCTCAGAACAGAGTTGTATATATGTAGACCTGGGTGATGCTCCCCTTTCTACAATGTAAAGGCTTTACAAATTATTGTTAGATTGATGTAATTCACCTAAATTTTAGCTGCATCTACAAGCAGAGAGCTACCTAGCGATCAAAACTGTTTACTCGCTGAAAAGTCAGCATTTATGCATGAGAGGGACGTAACTATAGATGCTTAGACAACCTTTGACTTACAGCAAATCTATTTCCTTACTCGGTAAACAAATAGAATAAGTTGTGTAAAGTAAAGAGAAGAGTTACATGAGTAAAATCAGCAAATGCTAAAACACAGTCGCATTTTACTTAATGTAACATCAAGTTCTCGAAAGACTTCAAGTATAGGCGCCCCCTTTTAACCCGTTAAAAGGTGCAGACACTTTTCAGGGACTGTTGAATTGTTCTGACATACTCTAGTTCCCATGACAACAACTTGTCACAGGAAGTGCTAACTTGTGACGTCACTTTGTAAACAAACCAGCCTAGGTGGCTAAGCTACCCTAACCTAGTATCCATCTACCTTAGGCTAAGCTAACTTAACCTAGCATCCTTCCAGCCTTAAGCTAAGTTAGCCTAACCTAGCATCCATCCAGCGTAGGCTAAGCTAAATAATAACTTCCACAGTTAGAAGTTAGCATCATTTACTTGAACCCTTAATCACCGTTGTTTTTTTCACAGTGCAAAGTATTCTAGAATACTTTCCTTAACACCAGTTAGGATTTCTAATTCACTTTCCGTGTTTGCAACTCTTCTTAGCTAAAGTTCACCTTCACTAGTTTAGGCATAGTCCTTGCTAACCGTCGAAGGCTAACTTTGCAGATGCCCTGTTAATTAAACATAAGTTCGACTACATGTAAACTGTGTAGCTAGAGAAGAATTCATATAGCAATAGGAATTTTCATCACTAATGCCACTGATTATTCTCGCCTTCAGATCATTCCCGTTGTTTTGATCATTTTATTCCCTTTTGCTTTTAATTTTAATTTGTTTTTGTTCTTTGTTAACTCTTTCATTTCTTTGACTTTGATAATAATAGCAGTCAGCTATTCCCTTGGCTATTCAGTCATCTATATGATTTAATTTCATTTCCTCTCTTGTTCAAATGTGGTTCCATTCCCCATAGGGCCCAGAAAGGAAACAGAGACACCCTTATTTGTTATTTTGGCGTAGTTTCAACCACTGTACTCATTTTGTGACCCTGCAACACAAGTAATTTCAACAATTTACTAGGGCACAACTATGGTCCAGAGGATTGATAATAAGCATAATTCAAATAGGAAAGCTGTCCTTTTCCCCCTATTATTCACTTTGTCAAGCCGTGGTGAACCACTAGTTCAGTCCAGAGAAATAATTTAGTCATAAGAACCATCTTAAGTCATTTATTTCATCTCGGCTATGCCCCTTCCAGGAAATACTCTCGGAACCACATACATCTTAGCCTCCTAAGATCCACAGCTAAGATAAGATACAAGACACATTTCACTAGCTAGCTACACGTGAAACACCTAGCTTTATGCTACAGACCTAGCGAACCAGTTAAACCGTGGTTCTGAACTTTTAAGGTCATGCATGCGTCTCTCACCACAAGTATGACAAAATGTCACAGAGCCCCTGCTTCACCTGACCTTAACCTTCCAGCTTACCAAAGACTATGACAAAACAATGGACAATATGAGAAACCACCTCTCAGACCCCTCCAACCACCCAAGCACGCCGTCTGCAACCACCGATAACCGGTGCCCCAGACAACTGCAGGTCACCAAACACATGATGCGTGCACAGGACAACATTCTACGTTATGCACCTGATGCCATCACAGCGCCAAGGCTTGTGGTGCCACAATGCAGGAGGGGGGTCATGCCAATGTATGGCCATGACGCATCACGTGCTGCACACCGCAGCACCAGAACCACTTACAAGACACCGAAGCAAGTGACACACCGTTGTACTTGAAGCGAAAAGACTGTCCTAGCCAAAGAAGGACGACACTCGCTGAAATGTTTCCTACCTTTCTCTCTCTTCTTTTTGCCTTTACCAGGATGCTGCCGTGGTTTGCCATTCTGAGCCTTCAGCCAACCAGAGGGCAGCCGCAAACGGACAGCATCTCACCGGGTCCGGCATCAGGCATCGTCCTAAAAGAACAAATGGGATTCCTGATAACCAACTGCCGCACACACACCCAGAAAGTGTATGTTCAAGTGGACCCCCGCAACGTGTACCTAAAACCCTACCCCAGCACAGTAGCCCAATTCAGCTGGGCCAGTGCCCGATGGACAGAGGACTCCCTCGCTCACGCTGAGGCCAATGTTGAGCACATGCTCAACCAACTTGATAAAATGACTGTCACACAAGCGGACTTAAGTGGACACAACCGCCGTGCCAAACGGATCCTAGGAGCTTTGCTCAGAGCCGCCGCTGCTGTCGGAACTCTGTTTAACGTTGACATATCCAGTGTCAATGCAGTGAACCTAGCCACCGTGAGACGGCATGTGACTGAAATTCAAACTGAGATCCCACTGCTAAAAGAGCAACTTACGACACAGAGTGCCTCCCTGCAATCACCCACAAGACATTTAAGGGAACAGTGGTAATTCTCAACACTCACAGCGTTCTGCTGAACCAGACAGTGAACTCCATGAAACAGCTATTTACTGTCTCCCAGAATGACTTTGCTCAAACTCAGCTGGTCACAGCCCGGATGACAGACCTGCTGCGGGAGGTGAGCTCCTCCATTGACAGCCTAGCCATGGGTAGAATTCCACCGTACCTGATACCCTTAAGCCTGGTGCAAACCATGCTGGCTCCTGCCATCACCACGCCAACTGACCCTCTACAAGCACACCTTACCTACTCTCTGGGTAGCGCCATCCCACTCCGCGTCGACTCCGAGCAGAGGAAAGTGGGTTTTCTCCTGAACCTACCCATCATAGAGTCAAGCCGACTCTACCAAGTAAAAGACATTGTCAAGGTCGGATTTTTGAAAAGTGACACTCACATCAAGATTCGCACTCCAGACGTGGTGGCCTACCACGACAGCAACCCACAGCTGTACCTGGCCCCGAACCTGCACATGTGCACATTGACCAAAGACATTCACTATCTCTGCCTTAACAGACCCTTCCTCAGAGACAACACTGACGGAATCTGCAGGCTGCAGATCAGCGACACCCGCTGCCCTGCCGAAGCAAAGCCTCGCACTCAAGGCATCGAGACCCAAGCAGAGATTGTAGGTGACAGGTGGCTCGCTAACACTCCTGTGCGCACAGCTGCACTCACTGCACCATCCTTCACCTGGACGACCTAGCCCTGTACCACCTTCCTAGTGAAGAATACCAATCCGAACTGGAAAAATGGATTGAGGAAGGGGGGGGGTCACAGATCATAGACATTGCTACCCTTGACACAGCCTTACAAGCATTGTCCAGATTGCCCACCCTGAACACTTCACCTGTTGTTCAAGCATGGTCCGCCGCTGACACGGCACTTTTCATTTCGACAATCATCATGCATACCGACGACTCAACGAGATGAGAGCCTCAACAGCCAGGCTCACCCAAGCCATGTCCGGAGGGTTCCGTAGGGGCCCTCGGAAAGAAGACTCCCCGCTAGAGAACGCGGAAAACCTCATAGAGCTGAGCCCTCAGCCCTAACCATCATCTGCAGCATCCAACCTCCATGATTTACCTGCCACCTGACCAATGCGGTCGTGATGGTTCAACGAGGCCCACCCACACGGGTCCTGCCGAACCATCAAGGGGGGAATGTTGCAATAATCAGATGATCAGCGCAATCATGTGGTTTTAATCAACTAAGTCTCCAATTAAGTAAACACTCCTGTTTCTTTCACAATCTGAAGAATGGAGATGTCATGAGACTTTTTAAGTTACTGATTCACACACAAGCAAATGGCGATGGGACTTAATTAAATGACCGATGCCAGAAGTGCCCCCGCGGCGTTTTTCGCTGATAAGTAATCACAGGGTCCTCTGTCTTACCACATGTGACCCAACAGGAGCGCCTCTCTGGCCGGAGATCCCGTGGTGTCCCCTCTTCAGGACACCTCACAAACACAGACAACCTTGTGTGATGAACCACACTGGTCATTGTAACCAGACTTAAAACTCATCAATTCAAAGAATACGCCCACACATATCATTGCCCGGGAGGGGGGTGAGCAAAAGTTCACCACATCTTCACCAACGAATGACCCAGCCACGTTCACAGTACACACACACACACACAAGGACTTTTTCTCCAATCTCCTCAATTGAGAGACTTGTACTATGATATATTCGATATGTTTTTATGTTTGCCCATGTTCCATTGGGGTTAGATGTGATCGTATTATAATTCTAAATGAACAGAGGTGCTTTTAGATGCATTTTTAATGTAACTGTGTTTTCCTATAATGTTTGTATGTCGTTCTTCACACCTTTAGAATCCTCTTGATCTGACCAAACCATATATATATATATAGGTGCAAACCGTAAAATGTATGTTACTATGTTTTATCATCTCTGGAGTAAAATTGAACGCATTTTTACATCATGGTCATGAAACATGCAAAGTCGATCTCGAGGGAACAAAGGAACACTTATCCGCACACTTTCCTCCCAGCTGATTGGTGCATTCACGCCAGAGGAGGCGTAAACAGAAGTGTCTTTAAAGAAGACCACCAAGCACCTCATCTTTAGTTTTGGGGATCTTGGAGAAGTGAAGTAAGAGTAAGGAGGGGGGAGAAAGAACTGCATCTTTGGGGGAACTCCCTTCTTCGAGGGAACTTCGACTTTGGTCTGGACTCTTCTCTCTCCTTCGATCAGATGTAACCATCATACTCGTGATCCCCACCCTGGGGGATCTTTCCTCTTCTTTTCTTTTGTTTAAGTTTGTTTTTCCTTTGTTCATTTCACCAGAAATGAACTTAGTCTGAATTATTTATTTGGTAATTTACGTCAAAGACCTTTAAGCCTTCTTTGAAACTGCGCGCTCCAGACCGCAGCAAACCACGTGACGCTCCAACGGAACATACAAAGACCAGCCGCTCACACACGCCGCAGGGCTCAGACACATGAGAACTATATGCAAGTATATTTGAGTTACCAAGATTTTAGAGCATTAAGACTGTTTTTCCGTGTTGTCTCTTAAAGGTTTAAATGTCCAGGTGAATTTTGCCAAACTGTGATCCTACGGATCTCTCTCTCTCTCTCTCTCTCTCTCTCTCTCTCTCTCTCTCTCTCTCTCTCTCTCTCTCTCTCTCTCTCTCTCTCTCTCTCTCTCTCTCTCTCTCTCTCTCTCTCTTCCCAACTCTCTCTCCCTCTCATTTGTATCTTCCTCTCTCATCCTATTTTAATTCGTGTTTGTAATGTTTTTCGTTTTGTTGGTTTCGGGTGTATATACATATATTCTGTGTGAATTGTAGTTCGATGTATTATTAGTCCAACTATTAAAACCATTATATTCTTGATTGCCTTCTGTCTAAAATGCTCATTTTACAAAGTCAATGAAATCTCGATCATAGCTACAAAGCTTTCATTATTGACTACGTTGCGTAGTCTAATTTTATAAACACAGGAAAATTAATGTTCACGGCCAGAAAATTGATATTTCTTGGAGTTTATAAGAAGGGATAACTTTGTTGAGAAGTTGATAAGTTAATCTTACGGCCGTTTGCTGGACAAACAGTTCGATAGCTAAATTAACTCCCTTAAAGGTTATCTCATATAATCGATCTGAAAATGGACCATTGACATATGAATGAGGAATTATAATTCGTTGTGATTGATCATTCGTGTGTACAATCAATCTATTTTCAACTTCGATAATTTAACTGTAATATCCAATATATTAATGATATTCATGATTAATTATTAAAATTCCCTATATATAATTTGAGCTAATTTAATGTAAAACTAAATGTTGTTACAGTTTGGTGGAGAACGCGGGCAATTTCAAACTTTGTTTTATGAGCAATCCAGTTTCAATCTGTGTATATGGTTATTAATATTTTTTTTTTTTTTTTTGTGCGCGCTATGAAATTATGAAATTGTGAGATAAGTCGCAACGCGAACTCACTCCTAACCGACCGAGGCAAAAAGCTGAAGTCAGTAACGTTACATTTTTAACAAGTTGCTAAAAATATGCCTAGACAATTGTTAGCACTGTTAAATGCTAAGACTGCAGTACTTTAATATTACAAATGTCCTGTTAAGAGATGAATAAATACCTCTGCTGTTGATATATTTCTAATATTTGTTTTAAATCGCTGTGAATGAAGAATTCTCACGTGCGTATTACCGGTTTGAATAAATATGTTTTTAAGCGAGACTCCTTTTAAACATAGGCCTTGCATGCAAATATCGTTATGGAATTCGGGGTTAACCCAGTGATATTCAACAAAAACGATAAACTCCTGGTCAAGAAATTGGCGTAGCTACCCAATTGAAGATCTAATACATTTAAATCATAAGTGCTATTGTGAAAAATGTTTATTGGAGTTCGAACCAACAGACAAAAATTCCTGTTGTCCACATTTGTGTATGTGCGGCGAAGAAATCCCGCCATATACTCTTGTGCAGTATAGCACCAAAAAGATCCGCAGAGATCTTAACTGTATACTTGTGATTTATTCCAGAAAATCAGTGAGTGACGCGAGCTGAAAGCTCTTAGCTTTTGAATCACATTAAAAAGTGGTTGTAATTCCGCTGACTAAACGCTAGAGGGCCGTTTCAGATAATGCTCTCTTACTGCTAAAGTCCACCACCTAGTGGCCGCCTTCTAAGTCGGCTCACTCAACTCTCCTTTTCTCTCTTTTCAAATTCTGTTTTGAATTGCCTATCTCTTCTCTTTTGATTGTTTTATAGTTATTGATGATACTTTGCTGTTATCGTTAATTATTATAAAATATTATCCTGATTTTTCAATTCCCTTACACGCTTAATTAAATTTCGTTTTAAACCAGTTTGAATTTAAATTTACATCGTGTTTGCCTGTCAGTCACTGATACCCACTTAGAGGGACACGCACCCTTGTGGCATCCCCTGCTAAGACGGTGTATCACTTTTTCCTCCTTTCATTCTGTTTTGAAGTGGTATATTTCCAGTTTTTCATTGGCTTTATTTTATTTATCACTGATACCTTACAGTAATCGTGATCATCATCAGATATAATTTTGATCTTTACTTTTCTTACACTTATTCAAATTTGGTTTGAAACAAACAAATTTCGAATTTAAATTTGAATGAACTTACTCAGTTCAATTTTTTTATTTTTTTATTTATTCTTCGTATTGATACTTCATCACAACTGTATCCTTACTAGATTAGATGTTACTTAACATCTCTTTATACACTTATTTAAATTGAGTTTAAACCAGTTTGAATTGCAATTTAAATTAAGCTGTCTTTTCAACCAGGTTGACCACTGAGAGGAAGTACGCCCCCTTGTGGCACAAACCCGCTACTACAGCTTGCCTCCTCCTGTGTCATCCTGCGTTACTTGTTGATATCTCTTCTTTTTGGGATTAGGTGATTCTGATAATTAACATTGTCATAATTCCCTTTTGTTTTTACCATTATTTAGTAAAGCCTTTGCTTTTTATTTTCTACATAAGTACTCAATTTGGTTTAGACAAAGAAAGCCTTAATTCACTTTAAGTTTCACTTGTTCTTCATCCTGTTTTGTATTCATAGGTAGAACACTCTCTTATGCTGTGGTGATTTGACAGTCATCCCTGGTTGGTTTCCAGCGAGCGGGGTCGTCTGACCGGCGTTACCGACGCCTGCCGTGCGTGAGTCTCGGACCTATTCTGTTTCTTTCCATTGGTGCGGCACGCAATAAGACTCAGCAATTTGGCACTCCAAAGGGAAGTCAACCACACTAGTCGACACACAAGGCAATTTTGGAATAATTACTCAAACCAAGGCCCGAAGAGGGGCCACTCTTTGTGAGGGTTCTGGGGAAAATCCACTTTGCTGTGCCGTCTGGCAAGTTGACACCTTGGTATTGCCGGTTGTGTTTAAAGTCAAGTTGTTTGAGAGGGCGCACCTTGGTACAGATGAACGGAAGGGCCCGGGGACACTGCGGTTGAGTGTTAAGGGACGACGGAAAGATTGACCGCGACGCTGGCTCCGACCAGGGAGGACCTCAATTCACCCAAGGCAAGCTAACATAAGGTAAAACCCATCCACTTAGTATAGGCCACAGAATATTAGATATTCCCCCGGTCATTTAAGTGTTTGGCCCATCCCCTTTTCTCCAAGCCACACATAGCAGGCTCAGGCCTCCTTATCCCCTGTAACACTTCCTGTGTTATTATTCACTCCATTTCATTACGGACCTATTCACTTTTATTGTTTCATTTTACTTCAATCTTTCCCATCTTGCTATTTTTCTTTTCTGTTGTGATCTGTTCCTTTCAGTTCACCTAGAGACTGAACCTACGAGAGACACCAAGGAAAGCTAAATAACAGGTTGACAACCAAGCCGTTAGCATCAACAGATGACCCACTAGGCTACCGCCCTGTCAAAATCTTAGGCCCAACGCTGACCTACGCAAATTGTCCCCACATAACTCTAACTGCCTGCATCAGTTAGCCGAAATTCTGGTAGACGTCATCGCCCGTATTAGTATTATAGCTCGTAAAAGAACTTGCATTGGTCTCTTTGTGTGTGCTGTGTTCCTCTCGCCCACAGTGAGCCAGTATGTTCCGGTCTTCCAGCCCCGCAGTCCACTGGGGCAACCTCGAGACATGGCTGAAAGCCATGATGACTACCTTCCTGCCCAAGGTCGCCAGTGACTCAGAGCCCCCAAGCCAAAAGCAGCTGGACGCCGACTTGGACAAGCTGACGGCTCACGAACCGAGTCAAAGCTACAACGACAAAGACTGGGCCCGACACGTCGGAAACCTCGCTCACAAGCTCATTGCACAAGCACGCCTCCACGAAAGGAGCCGCATCGCCCTGGAGCATGAAGTAGCAACGCTAAAGATGCAAGCGGAGGAGGCCCAGATCCACAGTCGC
The DNA here is from genome assembly GCA_030578275.1 of Meda fulgida. Lineage (NCBI taxonomy): Eukaryota > Metazoa > Chordata > Actinopteri > Cypriniformes > Leuciscidae > Meda > Meda fulgida. The sequence goes on along the minus strand of CM060633.1, from coordinate 18,792,704 downwards.
CTAGAACAACTACTCCTCGAAACCAAGGAAGAGGATGACACCGACCCCGAGCTACAGAAGGAAGTGGAAAGACTTCAAACTGCCCTGTGTGATCTTCGTATGCACACAGACCGAAAAGAGCAGTCAGAGAAAGGAACCAGAGAGGAACTCAACAAGAAACTCCGAAAAGGCGAAGCTCTCCTTGCAAGAGCAGAGACTGAACTAAAAGAAAGAGACACTAAAGCCAAGGCCTGCGAAAAACACTTGCAAGCGGCCCAAGCTAAAATCCACGAGCTTGTTCAGCAGAGACATGATCTCAGAGACGAACTTGACATTGTTCACAGAGAGCTGAAACACTCATATAGACTGCAGAGGGACCGGGAAGGGGAAACACACACCACAAAGTTTCTCCTGACCAGCCAGTCCGCACCGTTCAGCAAACAACCCAGAGCTGAAAAGAAGGGCGAAAGCCCGGTGTTCAAAACATCACCAGCCAGCCCGCAAGAACCCCCGTCAGCAGCGAGGGGGGGAGAGCCTTTCCAAAGAACCCCTGCCACTAACCACGGCATGGCCCCCAAAGAACTTGACAAGCTGGCCAGAAACATCCCGACGTTCACTCCGAACCCTGCAGGAGGCCACAATGTGCACGCATACCTGCAAGACATTGACTTTCACTTACAAACTGTTACTAACGCGACCGCATGGAACAGATTGTACCTGCTAAGAATTACTTCCAGTCGTGAGGTGCACAGCTTCCTTGACCGTCAACCAGAGACTATCAAAACGGACTACCAGCAGCTGCAACAAGCTTTGATCCGTGAATTCTCTGATCCAGAATCAGACCAAGGGTTATTCACCGCCGTGGACCTCAAGCAGGCCCGACTTGAAACCCCACAGACCTACTACAGCCGACTCCGACAAGCCTACTTCGGACCACGGAACCAGCCAGGTATGGAAGACGATGTCAATTTCAGAACTCTGTTCCTTCGAAATCTGCATCCCACAGTGAGTCATTACTTAGGCATCCTGGCCTGTCCCCATAGCATGTCTACCCAACAGCTACGAGACTTGGCCCACAAAGCTCACATTAAGCAAAAGACTGTGTACGAAAAGACTTTTAAAGACCCCACAATCTACTCTGTCTCTGAACACTACTCAGAGCTGCCTCTAGAGGGCGCCCCACAACACCACAGCCCTTTTTACGGAGAGTCAAGACCGTTCCAGGCCAGCAGAAGGCAGCTCAGCCGTGACGGTGCTCGTCCAAGGCACCAGAGCGAGCGCTCTGAAAGATTCTGGGAAGCCAGCCGGCGACCCAGAAATAGCCAACCCCCATCACCAAGAGACTCAAGCCCAGACAGCCCGGAGCGGTACCCCTCTCAACATGCCACTGGTAAGCACAAGTCTGAGCACACATTAGATAAAGACATGTGCAGCCACGTCAGAGACGGCAGAGATCCTGAAGGTGCTAAAAGAGCTTCTTCACATGAGATCTCACAAGAGACACAAGAGGGACGACCCAGACATCCTACGTCTAAGCGTAAGGCCTGAAACAAGCACCCAGAACACTGCTCATCAGCATCAGACCACAGAGCTTACTGTCACACCACAAAGTGACAGCATCACCCAGCCACCACAGCTGACAGCTGCAAAGCCTAAGCATGACAGCAGAGTTTCCCACGACTGGGTCCAACATCACAAAGACCCAGGAAATTCTGCTTTGTCTACCTGGCTCCACAGCGAACAACACGAGACCGGCCCTAACCGCCCATCGATCACCACACCAACCCGGACGCCAAAGCTCCTGGGGAACCTGATCAAAAAAGGGGGTGGCCCGGAAACCCTACCTAGCCATCACTTTGGAAAATGACGTGAGACTTGAAGCACTGGTAGACACCGGCGCAGACCTTACTTTAATATCAGCTGAACTTTTAGGAAAACTCAGAGCTAAAGCTATGAGACAAGATCGAACTCTTACATCCCAATCGTGTGAGCTGAATGTGCAGTCATACAGCCAGAACGACATCCGGCTCGAACAGGTAGCTCCCATTCACCTGACAATTGGTTCTATGAGTCTGATCCACCCGGTGTACATCTCACAAATGGACACGTACCCCTTTCTGATTGGCAAAGACCTGCTAGACTGCTCTGAGCTTTTATTAGACTTATAAACACCTGATCGTCTGGGCCCAAGTTCAAGAACCCCTCCCCCTCCAGTCACACAGGCCACCAGAGCCAGACTGTCAGGTCACAGAGTTCACAGGAACTCCCGCAGCCAGCCATGAAGACACAGCCTCAGCACCAAGTCAAGGTTCAAGTCCGCTACCCTGCACCTTCCAGCTCGCCAAAGACCACGCAATGCCCACTCAACGATGCGTGACCTAATCCAGAAGGCCTCTTCTGAAAGAAGTCCTAAAACCCCACTGATTTTGAACTGCAAAACCAAAAGACACTGCAAGAACACAGTGCAAGACTCTGCTAAAAGGGTCCCTGATCAGCATAGGACATAGAACTTTTAAAAGTAGATGAAAATGTGTGTTCAAAGAGTTGCAAGACTCTGCATTCGTAAAATTAGAATTTTACTGAGTTAAAAGAATCTTAAATGAAAGTGTAAATCTCAACGGCCAACAGACTATGCACAACTCTTTTGAAACAAACAGTTTCTAGATGCTGGTTGAATTGGCACTGCTAAACATTAGGTTCCCTGACAATGAAGGGTTACAAGAAACACTAACTCCAAATAGGGCATACGTCACCTTACCGCCAGAGTGTAGGAAAACCACCTCAGCCTTAAACTACTGTTAACGTGCGGTTGGGCGTGCATTTGATCTTTGCGATCCAACTAGAACACAACGTGCAATAAGCATTTTTGATCGCTGGCTTGTCTAAATGCAGATAAAACGATAGCTGGAATTGACATCTCTACTTTAAGTGAAAGAGTCTTAGATTTCCAACTAATATCAGTAAGTTCAGCCGTAAAGCGTAAGTCTGTGTGACAAAGGAATCTCATTTCAGCAGCCTCTAATCTGTACCGATATCTATTCTGCTTTGGTCAAAAAGAAATCCAAATTGCAGTATGACTAAACCTGTGTCTGAAAAAGAAAGCTCAGAACAGAGTTGTATATATGTAGACCTGGGTGATGCTCCCCTTTCTACAATGTAAAGGCTTTACAAATTATTGTTAGATTGATGTAATTCACCTAAATTTTAGCTGCATCTACAAGCAGAGAGCTACCTAGCGATCAAAACTGTTTACTCGCTGAAAAGTCAGCATTTATGCATGAGAGGGACGTAACTATAGATGCTTAGACAACCTTTGACTTACAGCAAATCTATTTCCTTACTCGGTAAACAAATAGAATAAGTTGTGTAAAGTAAAGAGAAGAGTTACATGAGTAAAATCAGCAAATGCTAAAACACAGTCGCATTTTACTTAATGTAACATCAAGTTCTCGAAAGACTTCAAGTATAGGCGCCCCCTTTTAACCCGTTAAAAGGTGCAGACACTTTTCAGGGACTGTTGAATTGTTCTGACATACTCTAGTTCCCATGACAACAACTTGTCACAGGAAGTGCTAACTTGTGACGTCACTTTGTAAACAAACCAGCCTAGGTGGCTAAGCTACCCTAACCTAGTATCCATCTACCTTAGGCTAAGCTAACTTAACCTAGCATCCTTCCAGCCTTAAGCTAAGTTAGCCTAACCTAGCATCCATCCAGCGTAGGCTAAGCTAAATAATAACTTCCACAGTTAGAAGTTAGCATCATTTACTTGAACCCTTAATCACCGTTGTTTTTTTCACAGTGCAAAGTATTCTAGAATACTTTCCTTAACACCAGTTAGGATTTCTAATTCACTTTCCGTGTTTGCAACTCTTCTTAGCTAAAGTTCACCTTCACTAGTTTAGGCATAGTCCTTGCTAACCGTCGAAGGCTAACTTTGCAGATGCCCTGTTAATTAAACATAAGTTCGACTACATGTAAACTGTGTAGCTAGAGAAGAATTCATATAGCAATAGGAATTTTCATCACTAATGCCACTGATTATTCTCGCCTTCAGATCATTCCCGTTGTTTTGATCATTTTATTCCCTTTTGCTTTTAATTTTAATTTGTTTTTGTTCTTTGTTAACTCTTTCATTTCTTTGACTTTGATAATAATAGCAGTCAGCTATTCCCTTGGCTATTCAGTCATCTATATGATTTAATTTCATTTCCTCTCTTGTTCAAATGTGGTTCCATTCCCCATAGGGCCCAGAAAGGAAACAGAGACACCCTTATTTGTTATTTTGGCGTAGTTTCAACCACTGTACTCATTTTGTGACCCTGCAACACAAGTAATTTCAACAATTTACTAGGGCACAACTATGGTCCAGAGGATTGATAATAAGCATAATTCAAATAGGAAAGCTGTCCTTTTCCCCCTATTATTCACTTTGTCAAGCCGTGGTGAACCACTAGTTCAGTCCAGAGAAATAATTTAGTCATAAGAACCATCTTAAGTCATTTATTTCATCTCGGCTATGCCCCTTCCAGGAAATACTCTCGGAACCACATACATCTTAGCCTCCTAAGATCCACAGCTAAGATAAGATACAAGACACATTTCACTAGCTAGCTACACGTGAAACACCTAGCTTTATGCTACAGACCTAGCGAACCAGTTAAACCGTGGTTCTGAACTTTTAAGGTCATGCATGCGTCTCTCACCACAAGTATGACAAAATGTCACAGAGCCCCTGCTTCACCTGACCTTAACCTTCCAGCTTACCAAAGACTATGACAAAACAATGGACAATATGAGAAACCACCTCTCAGACCCCTCCAACCACCCAAGCACGCCGTCTGCAACCACCGATAACCGGTGCCCCAGACAACTGCAGGTCACCAAACACATGATGCGTGCACAGGACAACATTCTACGTTATGCACCTGATGCCATCACAGCGCCAAGGCTTGTGGTGCCACAATGCAGGAGGGGGGTCATGCCAATGTATGGCCATGACGCATCACGTGCTGCACACCGCAGCACCAGAACCACTTACAAGACACCGAAGCAAGTGACACACCGTTGTACTTGAAGCGAAAAGACTGTCCTAGCCAAAGAAGGACGACACTCGCTGAAATGTTTCCTACCTTTCTCTCTCTTCTTTTTGCCTTTACCAGGATGCTGCCGTGGTTTGCCATTCTGAGCCTTCAGCCAACCGCAAACGGACAGCATCTCACCGGGTCCGGCATCAGGCATCGTCCTAAAAGAACAAATGGGATTCCTGATAACCAACTGCCGCACACACACCCAGAAAGTGTATGTTCAAGTGGACCCCCGCAACGTGTACCTAAAACCCTACCCCAGCACAGTAGCCCAATTCAGCTGGGCCAGTGCCCGATGGACAGAGGACTCCCTCGCTCACGCTGAGGCCAATGTTGAGCACATGCTCAACCAACTTGATAAAATGACTGTCACACAAGCGGACTTAAGTGGACACAACCGCCGTGCCAAACGGATCCTAGGAGCTTTGCTCAGAGCCGCCGCTGCTGTCGGAACTCTGTTTAACGTTGACATATCCAGTGTCAATGCAGTGAACCTAGCCACCGTGAGACGGCATGTGACTGAAATTCAAACTGAGATCCCACTGCTAAAAGAGCAACTTACGACACAGAGTGCCTCCCTGCAATCACCCACAAGACATTTAAGGGAACAGTGGTAATTCTCAACACTCACAGCGTTCTGCTGAACCAGACAGTGAACTCCATGAAACAGCTATTTACTGTCTCCCAGAATGACTTTGCTCAAACTCAGCTGGTCACAGCCCGGATGACAGACCTGCTGCGGGAGGTGAGCTCCTCCATTGACAGCCTAGCCATGGGTAGAATTCCACCGTACCTGATACCCTTAAGCCTGGTGCAAACCATGCTGGCTCCTGCCATCACCACGCCAACTGACCCTCTACAAGCACACCTTACCTACTCTCTGGGTAGCGCCATCCCACTCCGCGTCGACTCCGAGCAGAGGAAAGTGGGTTTTCTCCTGAACCTACCCATCATAGAGTCAAGCCGACTCTACCAAGTAAAAGACATTGTCAAGGTCGGATTTTTGAAAAGTGACACTCACATCAAGATTCGCACTCCAGACGTGGTGGCCTACCACGACAGCAACCCACAGCTGTACCTGGCCCCGAACCTGCACATGTGCACATTGACCAAAGACATTCACTATCTCTGCCTTAACAGACCCTTCCTCAGAGACAACACTGACGGAATCTGCAGGCTGCAGATCAGCGACACCCGCTGCCCTGCCGAAGCAAAGCCTCGCACTCAAGGCATCGAGACCCAAGCAGAGATTGTAGGTGACAGGTGGCTCGCTAACACTCCTGTGCGCACAGCTGCACTCACTGCACCATCCTTCACCTGGACGACCTAGCCCTGTACCACCTTCCTAGTGAAGAATACCAATCCGAACTGGAAAAATGGATTGAGGAAGGGGGGGGGGTCACAGATCATAGACATTGCTACCCTTGACACAGCCTTACAAGCATTGTCCAGATTGCCCACCCTGAACACTTCACCTGTTGTTCAAGCATGGTCCGCCGCTGACACGGCACTTTTCATTTCGACAATCATCATGCATACCGACGACTCAACGAGATGAGAGCCTCAACAGCCAGGCTCACCCAAGCCATGTCCGGAGGGTTCCGTAGGGGCCCTCGGAAAGAAGACTCCCCGCTAGAGAACGCGGAAAACCTCATAGAGCTGAGCCCTCAGCCCTAACCATCATCTGCAGCATCCAACCTCCATGATTTACCTGCCACCTGACCAATGCGGTCGTGATGGTTCAACGAGGCCCACCCACACGGGTCCTGCCGAACCATCAAGGGGGGAATGTTGCAATAATCAGATGATCAGCGCAATCATGTGGTTTTAATCAACTAAGTCTCCAATTAAGTAAACACTCCTGTTTCTTTCACAATCTGAAGAATGGAGATGTCATGAGACTTTTTAAGTTACTGATTCACACACAAGCAAATGGCGATGGGACTTAATTAAATGACCGATGCCAGAAGTGCCCCCGCGGCGTTTTTCGCTGATAAGTAATCACAGGGTCCTCTGTCTTACCACATGTGACCCAACAGGAGCGCCTCTCTGGCCGGAGATCCCGTGGTGTCCCCTCTTCAGGACACCTCACAAACACAGACAACCTTGTGTGATGAACCACACTGGTCATTGTAACCAGACTTAAAACTCATCAATTCAAAGAATACGCCCACACATATCATTGCCCGGGAGGGGGGTGAGCAAAAGTTCACCACATCTTCACCAACGAATGACCCAGCCACGTTCACAGTACACACACACACACACACAAGGACTTTTTCTCCAATCTCCTCAATTGAGAGACTTGTACTATGATATATTCGATATGTTTTTATGTTTGCCCATGTTCCATTGGGGTTAGATGTGATCGTATTATAATTCTAAATGAACAGAGGTGCTTTTAGATGCATTTTTAATGTAACTGTGTTTTCCTATAATGTTTGTATGTCGTTCTTCACACCTTTAGAATCCTCTTGATCTGACCAAACCATATATATATATATAGGTGCAAACCGTAAAATGTATGTTACTATGTTTTATCATCTCTGGAGTAAAATTGAACGCATTTTTACATCATGGTCATGAAACATGCAAAGTCGATCTCGAGGGAACAAAGGAACACTTATCCGCACACTTTCCTCCCAGCTGATTGGTGCATTCACGCCAGAGGAGGCGTAAACAGAAGTGTCTTTAAAGAAGACCACCAAGCACCTCATCTTTAGTTTTGGGGATCTTGGAGAAGTGAAGTAAGAGTAAGGAGGGGGGAGAAAGAACTGCATCTTTGGGGGAACTCCCTTCTTCGAGGGAACTTCGACTTTGGTCTGGACTCTTCTCTCTCCTTCGATCAGATGTAACCATCATACTCGTGATCCCCACCCTGGGGGATCTTTCCTCTTCTTTTCTTTTGTTTAAGTTTGTTTTTCCTTTGTTCATTTCACCAGAAATGAACTTAGTCTGAATTATTTATTTGGTAATTTACGTCAAAGACCTTTAAGCCTTCTTTGAAACTGCGCGCTCCAGACCGCAGCAAACCACGTGACGCTCCAACGGAACATACAAAGACCAGCCGCTCACACACGCCGCAGGGCTCAGACACATGAGAACTATATGCAAGTATATTTGAGTTACCAAGATTTTAGAGCATTAAGACTGTTTTTCCGTGTTGTCTCTTAAAGGTTTAAATGTCCAGGTGAATTTTGCCAAACTGTGATCCTACGGATCTCTCTCTCTCTCTCTCTCTCTCTCTCTCTCTCTCTCTCTCTCTCTCTCTCTCTCTCTCTCTCTCTCTCTCTCTCTCTCTCTCTCTCTCTTCCCAACTCTCTCTCCCTCTCATTTGTATCTTCCTCTCTCATCCTATTTTAATTCGTGTTTGTAATGTTTTTCGTTTTGTTGGTTTCGGGTGTATATACATATATTCTGTGTGAATTGTAGTTCGATGTATTATTAGTCCAACTATTAAAACCATTATATTCTTGATTGCCTTCTGTCTAAAATGCTCATTTTACAAAGTCAATGAAATCTCGATCATAGCTACAAAGCTTTCATTATTGACTACGTTGCGTAGTCTAATTTTATAAACACAGGAAAATTAATGTTCACGGCCAGAAAATTGATATTTCTTGGAGTTTATAAGAAGGGATAACTTTGTTGAGAAGTTGATAAGTTAATCTTACGGCCGTTTGCTGGACAAACAGTTCGATAGCTAAATTAACTCCCTTAAAGGTTATCTCATATAATCGATCTGAAAATGGACCATTGACATATGAATGAGGAATTATAATTCGTTGTGATTGATCATTCGTGTGTACAATCAATCTATTTTCAACTTCGATAATTTAACTGTAATATCCAATATATTAATGATATTCATGATTAATTATTAAAATTCCCTATATATAATTTGAGCTAATTTAATGTAAAACTAAATGTTGTTACAGTTTGGTGGAGAACGCGGGCAATTTCAAACTTTGTTTTATGAGCAATCCAGTTTCAATCTGTGTATATGGTTATTAATATTTTTTTTTTTTTTTTTTTGTGCGCGCTATGAAATTATGAAATTGTGAGATAAGTCGCAACGCGAACTCACTCCTAACCGACCGAGGCAAAAAGCTGAAGTCAGTAACGTTACATTTTTAACAAGTTGCTAAAAATATGCCTAGACAATTGTTAGCACTGTTAAATGCTAAGACTGCAGTACTTTAATATTACAAATGTCCTGTTAAGAGATGAATAAATACCTCTGCTGTTGATATATTTCTAATATTTGTTTTAAATCGCTGTGAATGAAGAATTCTCACGTGCGTATTACCGGTTTGAATAAATATGTTTTTAAGCGAGACTCCTTTTAAACATAGGCCTTGCATGCAAATATCGTTATGGAATTCGGGGTTAACCCAGTGATATTCAACAAAAACGATAAACTCCTGGTCAAGAAATTGGCGTAGCTACCCAATTGAAGATCTAATACATTTAAATCATAAGTGCTATTGTGAAAAATGTTTATTGGAGTTCGAACCAACAGACAAAAATTCCTGTTGTCCACATTTGTGTATGTGCGGCGAAGAAATCCCGCCATATACTCTTGTGCAGTATAGCACCAAAAAGATCCGCAGAGATCTTAACTGTATACTTGTGATTTATTCCAGAAAATCAGTGAGTGACGCGAGCTGAAAGCTCTTAGCTTTTGAATCACATTAAAAAGTGGTTGTAATTCCGCTGACTAAACGCTAGAGGGCCGTTTCAGATAATGCTCTCTTACTGCTAAAGTCCACCACCTAGTGGCCGCCTTCTAAGTCGGCTCACTCAACTCTCCTTTTCTCTCTTTTCAAATTCTGTTTTGAATTGCCTATCTCTTCTCTTTTGATTGTTTTATAGTTATTGATGGCGGAGCAGGACGTGGGCGCGGCCAGGGCGGAGCAGGACGTGGGCGCGGCCAGGGCGGAGCAGACGAACCCTCGGGCGGCCACGGCGGTGCGGACCCTTCGGGCGGCCACGGCGGTGAGGACCCTTCGGGCGGACGAGGCGAAGGCCTATGGCCCCCCCCAAAAAAATACTTGGGGAAATCCACGGGTTCAGGAAAGGCCTCCCGAAGTTGGTTGGATTCGGTTCACTCGACTCGGGATTCGGTTCACTCGACTCGGGATTCGGTTCACTCGACTCGGGATTCGGTTCACTCGACTCGGGATTCGGTTCACTCGACTCGGGATTCGGTTCACTCGACTCGGGATTCGGTTCACTCGACTCGGGATTCGGTTCACTCGACTCGGGATTCGGTTCACTCGACTCGGGATTCGGTTCACTCGACTCGGGATTCGGTTCACTCGACTCGGGGTGGCTGACGTGAAGCCCTGTGCTGGACGGGACCAGCGGTGAAGGCCCTGTGCTGGACGGGACCAGCGGCGAAGAGGGCTTGGTGCTGGACGGGACCAGCGGCGAAGAGGGCTTGGTGCTGGACGGGACCAGCGGCGAAGAGGGCTTGGTGCTGGACGGGACCAGCGGCGAAGAGGGCTTGGTGCTGGACGGGACCAGCGGCGAAGAGGGCTTGGTGCTGGACGGGACCAGCGGCGAAGAGGGCTTGGTGCTGGACGGGACCAGCGGCGAAGGGGGCTTGGTGCTGGACGGGACCAGCGGCGAAGGAAGCTCTGGGCTGGACGGAACCAGCGGCGAAGGCTCGGCTGGGCTGGCGCAGCGCCCAATGGTAAACGGAGAACCGTTATGCCACAGCACCCACTCGATGTAAGCCTCGAAATTCCCTCGAGCCCCATCTCCAGGCAGGCGTGCTCTGGTCTCATCATTGAGACCTGCCCCGAAAAACCCACAGAGGCTGGTGTCATCGTAATGGACGTGGGGAACCAAGTCCAAAAACCTCTGTGTGTGGGCCTCGAGGGACTGGTCCTCCTGGGCCAGAAGGAGGATGTCCATTGCTGCCCACTCCATCTTTTTGTGGTCGGTTCTTCTGTCACGGTATGGTGTGTAAAGAAGGCAGGCTGAGGCTAAGAGCTCCAATACAAACGATTTAATCTTAAACAAAACCAGGAACAGGCAGGAAGACAGGCAGGATATACACCACAACACCTATCCATATACAAGTATATACAAACTGAACTAAGAACCGACCCAGACAGACTGAACAGAGAGAACTAAATACAGATACTAACGGGATGAGGACAGGTGACACAGATGATTAAGACGATGAACAGGTGGATGATTGAGGGAGTGAATTCAGGTGTGCAGACAAGGAGGATTCTGGGAAGTGAAGTGCAGACAAGGACAGACAGGCGCAGACGAGGACTGTGACAGCGTGTGTGTGTGTGTTTGTATGCTTAACATCAAATTAAAAGAGCACATTCATATAAAACGTTGATTCAACTGACTTGAAACTAACGTTAACGTTAACTTACCAGTGAATTAAGCAGTTGCTTGACATTCATGTTAATACTAGGCATAAATGGCATTATAAGACCCCAATTTGCCCTACAGGTGGCCATTCCGTCACGTGAAAACTAACGTTATGAAATAACCGTCCAGTGAGTTTAGTCCAGCCCTTTCATGCATGAATTATGATAACCCCAGTCAGGATTTTTTCCTATGTGTTTTTATTGCTCTTAGGGCATGAAAAACAATATTTGATTTTTTTTTTAAACCAATTTTTCAAAGAGATTTTCAGATGTCCACTTGAGTGGACAGCATGCATTTATGGTTTAAACATAATACAATAATCAAAAAGATAAAGTATGTGTATTAATTATGTGTATAACAAACTAATCAATAAAATTATATCAAATCATGTGAAAACTATAAAATATATATAAAAAATATTTAAATCCAAAATATTGCAAAGGCAATTGACCTTCATACAAGTTGCACTTCGTGTATCTTTGATATCAGAACATGAGGATGTGATTCCATCAGAATTTTCTACAGCCTGTCAAGGTACAACTGTGGAAACCACTCAGATGTTCCCTCCAGTGTGCCAGAGTTTGTCAATTTACCCTTATTAGCTGATAATTCTTATTAAGTTAGAGATGGACACATTTCTAGCATAGCCCTCTTCTGAGAAGACCTAGCGCTACGTTTTTTTCAATCTCATCTGAAATGAGCAGTGTTGGGGCAGGCATAACGCATTCAGATTACTTTTTTGATGTTACAAGTAAAGTAATGTGTTACAAGTAACATGCATTACATAATCAGATTTGTTTAAATGTTACGTGTAATGTATTACAAGTAATATGCATTACCTTATCAGATTACTTTTTTATCTAACAAGTAATTCATTACAAGTAACATGCATTACGTAATGAGTACTTTTTGATGTTACGAGTAAAGAAACGCATTACAATAACGTGCATTACAAAATCAGATTACTTTTTGATCTAACAAGTAATGCATTACAAGTAACATGCATTACGTAATCAGATTACTTTTTGATGTTACCAGTGAATAAATGCATTACAAGCAACATTCATTATGTAAACGGATAACTTTTTGATCTAAGTAATGCATTACGTAATTAGATTACTTTTTTGATGAAATGAGTAATGCATTACAAGTCATACATTTTGTAATTACATTACTTTTTTAGATGTCAATGAAAGTTACATTCTAATAATACAAATACATTTATTTACAGTCAAAAAAAGTTACTGCAGATTAAGTACTTTCAAAAACAATATTCACAGTATTAAGTATGAATTGTAGCTGAAATACAGGTCCTTCTCAAAAAATTAGCATATTGTGATGAAGTTCATTATTTTCCATAATGTAATGATAAAAATTAATCTTAAATATGTTTTAGATTCATTGCACACCAACTGAAATATTTCAGGTGTTTTATTGTTTTAATACTGATGATTTTGGCATACAGCTCATGAAAACCCAAAATTCCTGTCTCAAAAAATTAGCATATCATGAAAAGGTTCTCTAAACGAGCTATTAACCTAATCATCTGAATCAACTAATTAACTCTTAACACCTGCAACAGATTCCTGAGGCTTTTAAAAACTCCCAGCCTGTTTCATTACTCAAAACCGCAATCATGGGTAAGACTGCCGACCTGACTGCTGTCCAGAAGGCCATCATTGACACCCTCAACCAAGAGGGTAAGACACAGAAAGAAATTTCTGAACAAATAGGCTCTTCCCAGAGTGCTGTATCAAGGCACCTCAGTGGGAAAGCTGTGGGAAGGAAGAAGTGTGGAAAAAACGCTGCACAACGAGAAGAGATGACCGGACCCTGGGGAAGATTGTGGAGAAGGACCGATTCCAGACCTTGGGGGACCTGCGGAAGCAGTGGACTGAGTCTGGAGTAGAAACATCCAGAGCCACCGTGCACAGGCATGTGCAGGAAATGGGCAAAAGGGTCCGCATTCCCCAGGTCAAGCCACTTTTGAACCAGAAACAGCGGCAGAAGCGCCTGACCTAGGCTACAGAGAAGCAGCACTGGACTGTTGCTAAGTGATCCAAAGTACTTTTTTCGGATGAAAGCAAATTTTGCATGTCATTCGGAAATCAAGGTGCCAGAGTCTGGAGGAAGACTGGGGAGAAGGAAATGCCAAAATGCCTGAAGTCCAGTGTCAAGTACCCACAGTCAGTGATGGTCTGGGGTGCCATGTCAGCTGCTGGTGTTGGTCTACTGTGTTTTATCAAGGGCAGGGTCAATGCAGCTAGCTATCAGGAGATTTTGGAGCACTTCATGCTTCCATCTGCAGAGAAGCTTTATGGAGATGACGATTTAATTTTTCAGCACGACCTGGCACCTCCTCATAGTGCCAAAACCACTGGTAAATCGTTTACTGACTATGGTATTACTGTGCTCAATTGGCCTGCCAACTCTCCTGACCTGAACCCCATAGAGAATCTGTGGGATATTGTGAAGAGAAAGTTGAGAGACGCAAGACCCAACACTCTGGATGAGCTTAAGGCCGCTATCGAAGCATCCTGGGCCTCCATAACACCTCAGCAGTGCCACAGGGTGATTGCCTCCACTCCACGTCGCATTGAAGCAGTCATTTCTGCAAAAGGATTCACGACCAAGTATTGAGTGCATAACTGAACATAATTATTTGAAGGTTGACTTTTTTTGTATTAAAAACACTTCTTTTATTGGTCGGATGAAATATGCTATTTTTTTGAGAAAGGAATTTTGGGTTTTCATGAGCTGTATGCCAAAATCATCAGTATTAAAACAATAAAAGACCTGAAATATTTCAGTTGGTGTGCAATGAATCTAAAATATATGAAAGTTTAATTTTTATCATTACATCATGAAAAATAATGAACTTTATCACAATATGCTAATTTTTTGAGAAGGACCTGTATAGCCATTGATGCATGAGGGCCACTATAGTGGACAGATGATAAATCTAATTTTTCTCCCAATCTAAAATCAAAACTTGGAAAATTTTGCTGTGATATGACTCATTAGATATTGCTTGATGCTGCAATATTTCTTTTACCTACAAGAGTCTCCTAAGATAGAAAGAATGGGTGAATATTCCGGAGCAACTTGGCATTTCTGACTGACCTTTGGCCATCTTGGTTTGGAGGGGGGAAAAATCAAAACACAATGGCTTACAACTTGGTTGCAATGTATAGGATGATACACCAGAATCCACGGAAGAGATTGATGTGCAACTTTGCCATCAAAACCCTTGCAAATTCAAGAAATTGCTTTTTAAATAGCTGTCCACTGTAGTGACCACTATGCGTGAAAGGGTTAAGTTAATTAATTTTAAGATAATAGTTTACTTCCATTCACATTGAAAAGTTGCCACCAAAACCTTTACAAAACCTCTAATCAAGATTAAAAGCCTAAAGCCTAAACTTCAACGTTAGTCAGCTAAAGTCTAACGTTAGTCAATCTAACGTCACCTCTAAGTTAATTAACTTAGCTTAGCCTAACAGTTGAGATGCTAACGGACTTTTCCCGAAGAGACTAAAGGCCAATTCCAGCGTTATGGACGTGACATTTGCAGTCAAAACGTAAAATATATATTCTCAGAAAATGCATTTAATACCAATATATTTAAACGTCTGTTCATATGTCCATACTACCTTAATAAAGGAGTCCAGACAATAGAAAAATATCAGTCTACACATGCATTTTATATTTAATATGAGGGAAATACACGTGCATTACGGACGTGACAAAAAAAGACGTGAGTTTGTGGGAGACAACATACTTTGTAGAAATTCTGCGAATTAAAATGCACAAGCCAAAATAAATAATACCAACCGAAGGGATGTGTGTTGGCTCTCTATAGAACATAAATTATTTATTTTATTTTACTTTTCTCTTTTTCATTTATGAGGAAAAAACGTTGTTACGGACGTGACATATTTTCGTTATGGACGTCAAGGTCAAGGTCAAGGTAAACTTTATTATCCCACAAGGGGAAATTCATGTGGTCATTTCATTACGCGCCCTTGTCACAACACATTCTCTAAAAAAACATAAAAACAACACAAACACAAAAAGAGATGACAACACTGCAGAATTGACAACCACAATCCAACATTTAGCACTACAATTTTTTTTTTTAATAATATTATCAAGTGACTAAAATTATAACTTGCGATGTACTTGATCATTATACGATCTGATCGCTGTAGGTACAAATGATTTATTGTACCTTTCTGTTCTAATTTTCTGTTGTAAAATTCTACCAGTTGACCTATTGCTTATCATAAATTTATGATGTAGAGGGTGAGTAGGATCTTTGAGGATTTGATCAGTTTTTTTTAAAAATAAGCTCTTTGTACAGTTGAGCTGCCGACATCTGGTCGATTCCGATGATCCTGCTGGCCATCTTAATCATGCGCTGCAGTTTCCTTTGGTCCTTAACATGCATGTTGCCAAACACACAGATGAGGCCAAAGGACAGAACACTCTGGAGGAGACTTTTATAAAACATTACAAGAATGTGTCTTTCTAATCTAAAATTATATAATTTTCTAAGGAAGTACATTCGTTGGTGCATTTTCTTAGTTTTATTCAGTGCACATTCATTAAAAGTTAATTTCGAATCAATTTCAATTCCCAAGTATTTATATGTTGCGACCCTCTCCACTAATTCACCATTGATCTCAGAAGAGGGAACTATTATTTTGTTTTTACTAAAATGTATGACCATCTCTTTTGTTTTCTTCACATTGATTTCGAGAAAGTTCTCAGAACACCAATGAGTGAAACCCTGCAATTCCCTCTGAAATCCACTCACAGAAGAATTGTCCGATTTTAAAAAACCAACCGATGCTGTGTCGTCAGCATATTTAAAATAAGTGTGGGACGAAGAGGAGGCTTGACAGTTATTGGTGTATAGTGTGTATAGGATAGGCGACAGAACGCACCCTTGTGGTGCCCCTGTATTTGTCATTTTTAAGGAAGATATACATGAATTAAATCTGACTTGCTGACTACGATCCGTCAAGAAGTCATAGATCCATAAAATCAATTGTGGATTTACTCCTAAATTCACTAATTTTCTCACCAACAGGTGGGGTTGGATCGTATTAAAAGCACTACTGAAGTCGATGAACACGATCTTGACCAGGCTCTGAGCATGATCAAGATGCTCATGAGTGCTGTTAATCAAAGATAGCAGTGCATCCTCAACACTTCTCTCTGCATGATAGGCAAATTGATACGGGTCTAAAAGAGGTGAGACCTCATGAAGAAGATGTTTTAAAATTATTTTTTCAAAACATTTCATAACTGCAGTAGTAAGGGCAACAGGGCGCAGATCATTAAGTTCCTTAGGTCTATTGTTTTTAGGCACAGGCACTATTAGGGATTGTTTCCATAGGCTGGGAATGACACCTGTATCTAGTAACAGCTGGAACAGCCTATGGAAGGGCTGTGCCAACTGGTCAGCACACACCTTTAGTGTCCTGCAGCTGATACCATCAGGTCCACAAGCTTTATGGGGATTTACACGTCTAAAATAAGATTTGACCTCATCCATAGGGATGTAAATGCCCGTACCCTTCATGTCTTTTACTGCTATAATGGCCTCATTCTGTTCGACTTTAAAATCATATGTGTCAAATCTACAATAAAAATTATTTAATTGATTTGCCATAGTAAAATTGTTCTCTGCTACCATCGGGTGCTTCTTGGGCTTATATCCTGTGATAGATTGGACTCCCTGCCAAGCTCTCCTAGCATCATTTTTAAACAAGTTTTCTAACTTGTGTTTATATGCTGCTTTACAATCATTGATCTTACTTTTAATCTTTTTCTCTTCTCTACTTCCTCCTAATTTAAACACACGCTTTTTCTCATTAAGGAGTTGCTTTAACTCTGGGGTAACCCAAGGCTTGTTATTTGGGAACATCTTAATAGTCTTTCTGGGGATGATTGTGTCCTCACAGAATTGTACATACCCCGAGATAGCAAACGCTGCGTCATTTACGTTGTTAGTCCCGTCTGTCACCACATTCCAATCCGTGCACTCCAGGCAATCCTGAAGTGCCTCAATCGCAGCAGCAGTCCAGCATTTAACCTCCACCTTCTTTGTTTTCTCACGCCGTAGGCGGGACACATATGTAGGCATCAGTTTAATCATATTATGGTCCGAGCTCCCTAAACCGGGCAATGCCTTAGAATAAAACGCGTCCTGGATGTTTCCATAACAATGGTCAAGGCAAGCTTTATTGCGCGTAGAACAGGTGACATATTGTTGGTACGTGGGTAAATGTTCCTTTAAACTGCATGAATTAAAATCACCCAACACAAAGTTAGCTGCGTCGGGGGCCTCTTCCTCCGCTTTAGTTACAAGTTCATGGATCATAGTGGCAGCGGCCAGTGTGTCGGTGGAGGGTGCAATATACACAACAAACAGTCTGATTTGGTGTATCTCCCTAGGCAAGTGGTAAGGCCTTATGGAAAGCGCTAACAGTTCAATGTCCTTCGTACAAATATGATGCTTCATTGTAATATGACCAGGGTTACAGTATGTATTGTTAATAAACACGCACACACCTCCACCTTTCCTTTTCCCGGAGTTCTGGTTACGGTCCATCCTCACCAGCGTGTAGTCTTCTAGGTCGACCGAAGAATCAGGGTCCGCCTCCGTGAGCCAGCTTTCTGTCAGACAGATGAGACAGGATTGCCGGTATTCAGTGAGATACTGAGTGCAGGCCCGCAACTCATCTGCCTTATTCCTTAGGCTTTGGACATTGCCGAACGTAACAGATGGAAGTGATTGTCTGTAGGGCTGTCTTTTCAATCGTTCCCGGATTCCTCCTTTCCTGCCACGTTTCCTTGTTTTGGCATTGTTACCCCTGACACATTCCGGTGGTAACAGCGATGTGTCATAGGAATGAAGTCGCGTTGCAGGGGATTTAAAATTGAGCAGAAAGTCTCGTGTGTAGGTGATTCGGGCTTCCTGGCCACTATACATGTAGTGATTGTAGCCGGCGGCATAAGTGATCAGAATCACCAGCAAAATAACTGAATTCGGCTTCATTCTGAGCCCTAAACGTTCATCTGTCTAAGAAAACTTGCTTTAGTCGTCAAATTTTGATGGATTGTGAAACAATTACTAAAACAAACAAACCCCGCTAACAGACGCGCAAAGAGACCGTGTCGCCGCTCGCGCATGCGCCACACACCTTTCTGTCACACGTGACAGTTCCGAAATCGACTCTTGCCAGACGCTGAAAAATCAGAGAAAATGCTTGAACAGAGACCTATTTGTGTGTCTCTGTTGGGTATTTAAAACAACAAACATCTGAGACATCTGAGACATCAGTAAGGTAAGGCTGCACAATTAATCAAATTTAAAGTGAAATCACTTTGTTATAGGCTAGATTAACCTCCGTTCACCCATATCTCTCATGCTGCTAAAATACAGCGTGGGCAAAACTCATTTCGGGCATGATATTGCTTTATAATGTGGTGTTAACTTTAGACCCCGAAAGATACGGAATTGCTAAGATACATCAGCAGCTATTTTGTATTTTTATCATATCGATATTCTCCGGAGTCCAGATCGCCGGTTTCCCCTCAAGGTAGGGGGGGCATGGTCAGACATGATTTTGGCCACTTAATTAAGTTTCGTTTTGTAGAAAGCCTTTCTTTAAAGTGAATTTCGTTTTGTATAAATTGTATCTTAATTTTAATATTTTTTTTCATCAACCAATTGCCTGGATTTAATAAATAAGAAGTAAATAGACATTAAAGCTGCAAGCAGCATTGAAAGGGCCCTCGCACCCGTGCCACCGCCACCCGGTGGCTTTAGGAAGACAGAGCACGGTGGGCAATGTGCATTTAAGTAGGTAAACATAGGAGGAGTATGTCAAAGTCAGTTACAAAAATGTCCTTTATTATGGGGATAATAGCATGCATTATCACTCAGATAAATGTTGCTAGCATGTTTTAGCATGTTTCTAGCATGTTTAGAACTCAATGGCATATTTACTAAGTTGCTAGTACTGCATCACAGTGTAAAACATGTCACTTCCTGTCGACAGCAGATGGTGCTGTTACTTTAACTTAAAATTGTCATGTAGATGCGTTCAGGGCAGGACTCTTATCAAACGTGTGAAGTTTGGGGCAGGTTAGGGTTAGGCTTAGGGTTACTGCATCACAGTGTAAAACATGTCACTTCCTGTTGACAGTAGGTGGCGCTATTATTAAAACTGAAAATTGTCATGTAGATGTGTTCAGGGCAGGACTTTTATCAAAAGTGTGACGTTTGGGGCAGATTGGACATTCATTGCCTGAGTTAAAACAACTTCCTGTTTCATGGCATTAATAGCATGATTTAACACTTAACTAAGTATTGCTAGCATGCTTTAGCATGTTTTTAACATGTTTAACACTCAATGGCATATTTCACTATGTTGCTAGTACTGCATCACAGTGTAAAACATGTCACTTCCTGTTGACAGTAAGTGGCGCTATTACTATAACAAAATTCTCATGTAGATGTGTTCAGGCCATGACTCTTATCAAACGTGTGAAGTTTGGGGCAGATTGGGCATTGCCTTCTTGAGTAACAGCAACTTCCTCTTTCATTGCATTAGCATGCTTTAGCACTTAGCTAAGAATTGTTAGCATGTTTTAACATGTATCTAACATGTTTAACACTCAATGGCATACTTTACTATGTTGCTAGTAATGTATCACAGTGTTAAACATGTCACTTCCTGTTGACAGTAGGTGGCGCTATTACTATAACAGAAAATTGTCATGGAAATGTGTTCAGGCCATGACTCTTATCAAACATGTGAAGTTTGGGGCACATTGGATATTGCCTTCTCCAGTAACAACAACTTCCTGTTTCATTGCATTAGCATGCTTTAGCACTTAGCAAAGAATTGCTAGCATGTTTTAACATGTTTCTAACATGTGTATAACTCAATGGCATATTTACTATGTTGCTAGTACTGCATCACACTGTTAAACATGTCACTTCCTGTTGCCAGTAGGTGGCGCTATTATTTTAACTGAAAATTCTCATGTAGATTTTTTCAGGGCAGGACTCTTATCAAACGTGTGAAGTTTGGGACAGATTGGACATTCCATGCCTGAGTTACAGCAAATTCCTATTTAATTGCAGTAATAACATAATTTAACATTTAGCTAAGTGTTTGCTAGCATGTTTTAGCATATTTGTAGTATGTTGCTAGCATGATTAGCACTTGCTGGCACTTTTTTATATATTATTAGGAGTCCACAACAGTGTTAAAAATGTCACTCCCTGTTGCCAGCAGGTGGTGCTATGACTGTAACTGAATTTGAGCATGGACATGTGTTCAGGACAGAACTCTTATCAAACGTGTTAAGTTTGAGGCAGATTGGACATTGCCTTCTTGAGTAACAACAACTTCCTGTTTCATTGTATTAGCATGCTTTAGCACTTAGCTAAGAATTGCTAACATGTTTTAACATGTTTCTAACATGTTTATAACTCAATGGCATAATTAATATGTTGCTAGTACTGTATCACAGTGATAAACATGTCACTTCCTGTTGCCAGTAGGTGGCGCTATTACTATAACTGAATATTCTCATGTAGATGTTTTCAGGCCATGATTCTTATCAAACGTGTGAAATTTGGGGCAGATTTGATATTCCATGCTTTAGTTACAGCAAATTCCTATTTAATTGCAGTAATAACATGCTTTAGCACTTAGCTAAGTGTTTGCTAGCATGTTTTAACATGTTTCTAGTATGTTGCTAGCATGTTTAACACTTGCTGGCACTTTTTTTATATATTATTAGGAGTCCACAACAGTGTTAAACATGCCACTTCCTGTTACCAGCGGGTGGCGCTATGACTGTAGCTGAATTTGATCATGGACATGTGTTCAGGACAGAACTCTTATCAAACGTGTGAAGTTTGGGGCAGATTAGACATTGTTTGCCTGAGTTACAGCAACTTCCTGTTTCATGGCGAAACATCGAAATTTGTCAGGCCGCTGAGGACACGCCCTTCGACGAAAACTCAAGATCTTCGCAATTTAACGTCGCAAAGGCCTTAAGATTACACTCACGAAATTTGAAGATGATCAGATTAAAACTGTAGGAGGAGTCCGTTAAAGTACGAGGCCTGAAAATGGCAAAAACTGCACAAAAATCTGAGAGGAAGTTCAAAATGGCCAACTTCCTGTTGTGTTTAGGGCTATGCTCCAAGAGACTTTTTTGTAGGTATTGGGCCATTACATGTATGTACCGTATGTAATTATGTACATGTATGTAATTGCATACACGTACGTGAAACGTAGCAGGAGGCGCACTCCGTTGAACCTTTATAGGTGGCGCTATCGAGCCATTTTGCCCCGCCCAATTCTGAAACGCATATCAGATGTAAATTTTCGCCAGTTCTGACGCGTGTGCAAATTTTCGTGAGTTTTCGTGCATGTTTAGGCCCTCAAAAATGTGATTCATTGCGGAGAATAATAATAATACTAATAATAATAAACAGAGCAATTCCAAGAGGGTCCTCACACCATCGGTGCTCGGGCCCTAATTAACCGAAACTCAGCGTATGCCTCACAGACATGAGAAATATATCTATATAGAAGGCTTCAAATGTCTTTAACGCTTAAAAACCGACGGCATCGTCCACGACGCCACACGACTCCTCCGATAAATATTTATTTTATTTGATGAAAATTTGATCGATTTTCTTACCGTTTTTTGCAGCAGAAAGCTAACGAGCTAGCCGTCACGGGGGTGTCTTTGGTGTCTTTCTAGCCTTTACAGAAGGTTTTCTATCCAGCCTGGAACTTGTGCGTCCTTTCAGAGTGTTTCAGCAATAAATCCAAACGCTTATATCCAAGTTTTATTCACTTGACGTCCATAATTTATACATTTTCCGTCATTTTTGCCGCTAGCTCGATGCTAGCTGCCATTTTGGATATTACGTGATGCTTTGCGTGAGGTTGTTGACCAATGACAGGCTGATCCGTCACCCACGTTGGTGTGCGTCATTACGCATGAACCAAGGCTACTATTGTGGAGAGAGAGAGAGACGCACGACACAGTGGTTTCGAGGAGAGAGAGAGAGAGAGACGCACAGAGAGACGCGAGTTTTGAATAATACACGGATAATAATGGATCGTCAGAGAAACATGGATCTAAAACAAGCGCTGGCCTTTTTTGATGCCATGGACGATGATGGATTTTCTGGAGAAGAGAGCTTTTTGACTGATGAGGAACTGGATTACCAGGATGGTCTAGACCCTGTTGAAGAGTAAGTTCCATTTATTTATTTACTGTAAAAGTATAAAAATAAAAAAACTAATATAATAAAATATAAATTTTATAAATATGTACAAATAAGTTCTGTAAAAGTAGTATTTCGTTTTTCTATGTTTGTTACAGAGGAGTAAGAGTTGTGGATTACACTTTGTCTCTCAGCCATTGTTTGTCTGAGTTTTTTATTTACTGTAAAAGTATAAAAATAAAAAAAAAAACATAATAAAATATACATGTTCTAAATATGTAAAAATAAGTTTTGTAAAAGTAGTATTTCGTTTTTCTATGTTTGTTACAGATACTGTTTTTCCATTTTTTGGACATTGCTGCGACCAACAGTTACTTGCTTCACAAGGAAGTTTGTGCAGAGAAGCAGCAACAGCCCATGACCCACAGGGCTTTTCTGGAGGAGCTGACAGCCCAACTCTGTGGTGTTACAGTTGCTGTTCCCCCCACCCAGCAACAAAGTGACCATGTGCCTGTGCCAACATCAGACCAAACTGAAGCAAGCAAGAAGGCCTCCTATGATAGAAGGCAATGTGTGAACTGCAAGCAGACAAGGCAGGTCAAACAGGCCACCCCCTGGAAATGCAAAGCCTGTGATGTGGCCCTCTGTGTGATTCCTGATAGGAACTGTTTTGAGGCTTGGCATCAGTGAATTTCATGAGGCCCAAAACGCCTGGACTTCTTTTGAAAAAATGTAAATAGTTTTGGTTCTGTTCAATTTATAATGTTTATTCCTGTGATCCAGGACTCCAAAGACATAAACAAACAATTTTCCAGAGGAAATTTGCTTGGCTTTTATTTATTTGTGTGTGATTTCAATAAATGTTTGAGTGATTCAATTTCCGTTTTATTTTTTCATTTGTCTTTGTGGTCCCATAACTTATTTTACATTCAGGTGACATCAATGCAACAAAAATATGCTGAAAGTTCAATTTGTCCGGGAAAAAAAAGAGGTGTGTCAATTGTCTGTGCACAAAAGGGTTGGTTTTTTAGTAAATAACACCAGACGGAAAATTAATTTTAAAAATACCCTTAGGTCTCAGATTAAACAAAACAATTACAAACGAAAAGATATAGGATAGGCCTACTCTCTGATTATGTAATCCATTACATGCATTTCTCTCTATGGGCGCGTTCACGGAGATGGTGATAGTCAATTTCATCTTTGAATGAATCGGACGTTCATGTTTTTTTCGTCTATTTGAAAGTTAGGCTAATAAACATGTTGCATTCTATATGGTCTGATTATATCATTTTTTAAGTTACATAGCCTGCCTCCCACACACACGCACACATACAGATAGAGAGGCGCGAGCGCTCTGGAAGGAGGCTGTCGCGCGCTCTTCAAGCATGTGAATATGCAATCATGCTTCAAAATAGCCACATTATTGCAATATTAGCCAATGCATTAAGAATAATTGAAACGTTATTGTCATAAGTCAAAATGACAATGACTACTTCATTTCAGTAGGCCCGATGTACAGTCGTGCTCAGAATTAATGGTACCCCTGGTAAATATGATGAAAAATGGCTGTAAAAAATAATTCTGCATCGTTTATCCTTTTGATATTTCATTCAAAAAATTGGCAAAAATCGAACCTTTCATTGAAGTAAAATAATTGACAGTGGAGGGGAAATCACATTATGAAATAAATGTTTTTCTCCAAAACAAGTTGGCCACAATTATTGGTACCCCTAGAATTGTTTACGAGTAAAATATCTCTTCAGTATATTCCCATTCATATTTACCTTTTTTTTGCACACCAGGGTGACTAGGAACATGAAATTGTCCAGCCAGGACTTCTTGTTTTACAAGAGTTTAAATATCGGGAAACACAAAGGCCAAATTCCCTTAATCATCCATTACAATGAGTAAAACCAAAGAATATAGTTCTGATGTGCATCAAAAGATTGTTGAGCATCACAAAATAGAAAGTGGCTGTAAGAAAATAGCTAAAGCATTGAAAATCCCCATTTTGACCATCAGGGCAATAATTAAGCACTTCCAATCAACTAAAGATGTTACAAATCTGCCAGGAAGTGGACGTGTGTCTATATTGTCTTAATGCATGGTGAGGATGAAAGTTTGAGTGGCCAAAAACTCTCCAAAGATCACAGATGGAGAATTGCAGAGATTAGTTGAGTCTTGGGTTCAGAAAGCCTATTAAAAAAAAATTGAACAACCCCTACATCACCACATGTTGTTTGGGAGGTTTTCAAGAAAAATCCTCCTTGCTCATCCAAAACAAACCCCAGCAAATTCAGTTGTCAGACATGACTGGACCTTCAAACAGCACAGGGTTCTGTGGTCAGATGAAACTAAAAAATAGCTTTTTGGCAGCAAACATGCAAGATGGGTTTGGTGCACACAAGGATAAAAAGTACCCCATGTGTACAATTTAATATACCATCTTTAATGTTGTGGTCATATTTTTCTGCTGGAGGTCCTGGACTTCTTGTTCAGATACATGCATGGCATCGTGGATTCTATCAAATACCAACAGATAAAAAATCTAAACCTGACAGCCTCTGCTAGAAATCGTATAATGGGCCGTGGTTGGATCTTCCATCAGGACAACGATCCAAAACAAACATCAAAATCAACACAAAAATGTGTTAAGTGGCACAAAATGAAGCTTCTGCCATGACTGTCCCAGACCTGATGAGTGGAGTGAACTGAAGAGAAGAAGCACCAACATGGATCTGGGAATCTGAAGGATCTGGAGAGATTCTGTAAGAATGGTCTCTGATCTCTTGTCAGGTGTTCTCCGAACTCATCAGGCATCATAGGATAAAACTCAGAGCTGTTATCTTGGCAAAAGGAGATTGCAAAAAGTATTTAATAAAAGGGTACCAATAATTGTGGCCAACGTGTTTTGGAGATAAACATTTATTTCATAATGTGATTTCCCCCCCACTTTCTATTCTTTTACTTCAATGAAAGTTGAGATTTTTGCCAATATTTTGAATGAAAGATCAAAAGGATAAATGATGCAGATTTATTTTTTCCAGCCATTTTTTATCATATTTACCAGGGGTACCATTAATTCTGAGCACGACTGTATGTGTTTGCCAAGTTTATTATGGTTTGGATGTCAAGAGGATTAAGACGATCTGTGTGAAGTAACGTCCAAAAACGGTGAGCATAAAGTGAATATGTATAGTATTTTCATTTATTGTTTACTGTGAACATAAATAATTGCCTTTTTTTTTTTACTACAGGTCAACAACAACTGAATATCACTGAACATTCTGTTGCAACAAAAACAGAAAAGGTAAGCATACATTATTGATCCCTTATGAACATGAATCATTATAAATTTAAGATAATAAAATAAATAAATTAATTGCAGACAGAATCTAAACTTTTTACATCTCATTAAATATTGAAAAGATGTTGAAATTATGTAATTTAAAATCAATTAAAAGATCAATCAAGGGAAAACAACAAACAATGAAAAATATGTCCCAAACGAGGACAAATGTGATTAATAAGATGACTTTTCTTCTTTTCCTATTCTTCAAAGACTGCCTCTGCAAAGTTTTACCTCCCTCTGTTGTCTATTTTTGGGTTGAAAGTCTCAATCACTTGGTCAGGTGTCACCCAAGCCTTATCTTCCATCACGGGTAAGATGTAGACTAATCCAGCACTGTCATTTCTTCTTAAAAACCTTATTTCCAGTGCCACCTGGTCTTGGTTATTAACAAGTCCGACAAACTATCTGACAGATTTGTTTGCCCTGGATTGGACCAAGACACAGCTCAGAGGACTGGTGTGCGGGACTTTCAGCAGATGTAATTTCTGACAACAGAAATCTATGGGCACTTGACTGTTCTGCCTCTGAGTATATTTTGTGACGCACTTCTCCCCAGGTGACTGGCTAAAAATGATGGATTGACTGAGTGCCTGAAATATATAATACCTCTAATGGCCCATCTATCAGCCAGCCTATGATGCTCTATAAAATCTGAGATTTCGGTGGATGTAATCAGTTTGATTTTAATGTTTGGGCAACTCTCCCGTACAGAATTCACAAATGAAGCAGCATCTTTCACAAGGATAGCCTGTCTGCTGAGGACATCCCTGTTAACAGCACGCTTCACTGTTGCTCCCACACCATCCACTGCACCTTTGCCGTGGCTTGTGGCAAAGAAGTGCCACTGTACATTTAAAGTTGGAAACCACTCCTTGAAGGTGGTTGACATGAAACACCAGATGAATCTGTTTTTAAACTGAGAGGCAGCTCCATCGCTAAAAATGTGCATCACTCTCATTGCAGGATGTTTCTCTCGAATGTCCAGCACAATCTTGGTGAGGAACGTTGCCACAGATCTCTTGTCATGATCCAAGCTGTCACTCACTATGGCATATGACTCTGGTTCTCCGTCAGACCACAGAACAGAGGGAAACACTGTGACCTGTTTCTGATGCCAGTATGCTGACTGGATCTCATCTTGGTAAGCAGTCGTGTAGTTCTCTGCAAAATCTACCTGCAGCACTACAGTTTCCTTGTCTGTTTTCGACTGCATTCTTTTGGCCTGGAAAAATGTGCTTTGCTTTCTCTTCACAAAACAGTGATGCAGAAATGGTGTAGCTGCTGTCTTCAGAAGATCTAGGACATCACCTAATGTGCCACTCTTCTGGACCTTATTCGGCAGCCCTCCTGTTGTTTCCCATGTGTACCAGGTCACCTTAATGTGTTTGTCTTCCCCTGGGATGTTACTAAGAACACTGATTTCCAACAGCTTTCCACTCCTGCATTCAGCACACTGACCTAACATGCAGTGAGGACTGTCTGGATTGCAGGCCACAGCTTTAATGAAATCCTGTGTGCTCTGGAATGCTTGCCTTGGGATGACACGTTGCACTCAGTCCAGGGCTAATTTAAGATTCTCATGATAACGGCACAGACAAACATTTCTTGGAGTATCTGAACACCGGAGTACATGAGATGGTCGAAGCTCAGCAAATTTAGATTTCCCAATTATAAACTCCGGATATTCACTCTTGAAGCCATGGTAGGCCTCTAGAATAGACATTGTTAAATGTCGTTTCTGGATTTTCTTTTTTACTCCTCCCTCTCTGACTGTGAGCACGTCCCTCATCCCCGGTGCTTGCCTTAAGATGTCATCTCTCTCATAAAACTCCTTGACTTCATCATATTTAGTAGTTGTGGTATTATTCTTTTTCTTTTTCTCTTCAAGAAGGCACAGTGATGTTGCGATTTTTTTTATAACTATACATTTTTTTCGAGGGCTGCTAGGTAAAGCTCGGAGTGCTCGTTTTACAGCCTTGCCTAGTGAAACTCCTAGTTTCCTCTGTCTTTGTCTCGCAAGCTCCCTAAATGTTTCTGCCTCTTGTTTTGATTGTTTTTCTTTCTTTCCTAGTCTTTCTGCTTTTTTCCTTATCCTTTTCTTTTCCTTGAAATTTTCATCATTCCTCTTTTTCTCTCTGAATGTACATTGTCTTTCAGTATTAGTTTTTGCCATTGTGCTGTAGGAAGAGATGTATATATTATAAACACATTTTATTGTTGTTTCTTTATTTGCTATTGTATTTATTTGTTATTATTGGTTGGTGTATTAGTTACTGTTATTCAAATTGATATTTTGTAATAAAAAAATAGTTAAAAGCTGACTAAGCTGATTTTTACATATTAGCCAGTGTGTTCGATATATAGATTTGTAATTTAAACACTTTTCTCTAAATTAAAATGTACATAGATATCAAATTACTTACCAATTACTGATGTTGTTCAGAAATCGTAGATCTACAAATCACCACAGAAATAACTCTTGACGACAGAGTCGGCGAGCGCGGGAAAGAAAGTGAGTAAAGGCGCGTCTCATATTTCATCACGAAAGGCACGTCTCATATTTCTCTCGCTCTCAGAGACTGTAATAATGCTTAACATTATGGTACTGGTATTAATTTATTTCTAAAATGTTCTGATGTACAGTAATAGAGATCAATTTAATATATATGCGGGTTTTTTAACAGTAACAATACGTTGAACATGTTGGAAGACCAGGGTGGGTTTAAATAAGTGTGATTTCTTCCCACTCCATTTCAAGCATATAGTTTTGGTTTAGGTTTAGGTTGTAAAGTTGATGAATTTATCTTTTCGTATTGATTTAATCAGAATGCTTCTTGATTTCCTTTGTTATGTGTCATTATATTGCTCGAAATAAATTAATTCATTCAACAAATATGCGCTGGTCAAATCATGAATGACTTAATATGAAGCGTCCGTGACAGTCACGTCCGTAACGCAAAATTAGGTTGTTTAGAGCAAATAAGTGAGATGAATTGTCAATCATAACTAGAATGGACATTGTGGCTTTGTACATACATTTTCAAATTAATTGTAATAATTATTATTATACAACATAAACTTATTCTTTAAATCGTTACGGACGTGACAAAGCACTGAAGCTGTCACGTGTAGGAGAGAGGACCCAAAAGCAAAAGGCAGTTTGACAAGGTTTAATAGTTCTGGTAAAGTAACACAGGTGGCCACAAGGCGAATAATTCCAACTGAAGATAATCTTATCCAAAGGAAAACAGAAAGTCCTTTTAGAAAATAAACAGAAGTAAGCGAACAGGGCCGGCAACGGCAATCCCCGGAGGATGAGACAGGCTGGGATCATAGAAAGCACGGGAACGTCAAACCTTGACCACTCACGTTAGCTGGAGATGTAACAAAGCAGAGACGAGGTAATAAGGTAGACAGATAGAGACACGCACCAGACAGGACACGACTGAGACAGGACTTGGTTCAGCAGGAACACAGGTACGTAACATTTGGCAATAATCTGACAAAGAACGAAGGAAAGAGAAGACTAGAAATAGAGAGTCAAATCAGAGAAAGTGGGAAACAGCTGGGGAGGAGAAGAGGTAGAGTGATGCGGGGATGAGAGACAGCTGAGAGCGGATGAGATAATGAATGGGAATGTGTGTGTGTGTGTAAATGGGTGTAATAAAGAGTGTGACCAGAAGAGGGTGGTAGAGTGTAAGAGAAGGATACCGGGATCATGACAGAAGCGTCGTGACTTCCTAAATATAGCCTTTATAAATTGAAAGGGCAATGCAGTTATAACAAAGTGGGTGTATTTATATCTCAGTCATGCTCCCATCTTTCTGCAAAATGCTTATTTTCAACATAAAGTATAAAAAAATAAGTCTTTGACCCCAATTTTAGTATCTGTGCACACCTTATCTGAATAAGGTGAATAAACACAGAAATGTACTTAAAATTTACATGACCGCACATCAATACAATACAATACAGACCCAAATGGACACCTTAGAAAGGGTTTTGATATTTTGATAATAACTTTTTTTTTTTTCATGGCAAGGTTGACATTTGCATGGAATCGCCTTAAACCCTTTCTATAAAGTAAATATTCAAAGGAAGCGTGTTATTTACATGAAATAATGTGTCTGAAACATTTGTATGTACTAATTGTGTCATTTTGGGGACTAAACTTACCTGAAATTAGCGAAACCAACAGTGAGAGACGGAGTTGCTGTTTGTCGTCAGTTGAGCCAAAGCTGAGCTCCCCCCCCCCGTTTCCATGGTAACTCCAGTTCAAATCTGGTTCAAATGCAACTCGAATGTTCAGTGCGCGCGCGCCCATTAAAATATGTAGAAGTCACGCAGCATTTACATAAAAAAAGATTTGATCGAGGGAATTATTTTATAATCAGATAAAATATCCTGAAATGTGAGGTTAACATTATTAAGTGTATATAGGCTCATGGCCATCACCAAACTGTAACGGAATGAGAATATGAAGCATTGAGTGTAAAACAATGTTTACAAAGTCATCTATATAATAGGCTATAATACGCTATGATATAATGTAATATATACTAGCTTATAATATTATATAGCTTTATATAAATGGTCAACGTGGTGTAGAAATAAAATTGCAAAAAAACATTTATTAAAAACTAAACATCCTATTCAAGCCGAGCTACGCAGATTGCTCACTTCAAAATGGCTAAAGTGTGCAAAGGCACTGGATTGTGTTTTACGGCCATATTTTCAAATACGGCATGAACTTCCACTCCAGGATGGATGTGTGGTGCGGGGGACCAGCCGCCTCCTAGTTCCAGAATGTCTCCAGCCCAAGTTCATCGCACTTGCGCATGACACACATCAAGGCATTGTGAGGACGAAAAGGAGGCTGAGAGAACTCTACTGGTGGCCTGGCATGGACGCACAAGTGGAAATGGCTGTGAAATCTTGTGTTACATGCCAGTTACATGACAAATCTGCTGTCACACACATAACACCACTCCAACCTGTACCCTATCCTTCTGACGCCTGGGGAAAAGTGGCCATAGACATCATGGGTCCTTTTGACGCAGCACCCTTGGACTGTCGCTTTGTAGTCACTCTGGTGGACTATTAAAGTAAGTGGCCGGAGATAGCGTTTGTCTCACATCCTACCACCCAGTCTGTGATACAGTTCCTGTCTACTGTGTTAAGTAGGGAGGGGAACCCGAAAGAGCTGATTTCTGACAATGGAGTTCAGTTCACTTCACATGATTTCAAGCTATTCCTGCAGGCCAGACGAATCGTACACAGGACATCATCTGTGTATTACCCTAGAGCAAACGGGGAAGTTGAACGTTTCAATCGCAGCTTGAAGGATAGCTTACAAACTGCATCACTGGAGGGAAGAGGGTGGAAGGACTTTCTGCAGGCATATCGCGCAATGCCGCATGCCACAACACAGTGCACCCCAACTGAACTCTTGCATAGGAGACCCATGTTAACCAAACTTAACGTTTCGGGTCTTCACTTGCCACCTGCTGGTAAACTGCTCTCACCTCAACAGCTGGCTTCGCATGTGAGCGAGAAACAGGCAAAAAGTAAACAGTACAGTGACTGAAAACACAGCCCAAAGCATGTCTCATTTCAGTGTGGGTCTTATGTTCGTGTAAAGAGACCAGGAATTGTGCCACAGACCCAGTCTAAATTTGGGAAACCCCTAAAGGTTGTGGGTAAGAAAGGACTATACACATATAGACTGTCTGATGGACGATGTTGGAATGGATCTCAGCTGGCACCTGCACTTGTTGCAAGTAGAACAGTCAGATGAGTCAAGTGAACTGTCATTGTTTGACTCTGGGAACACTGAATCGTTAGGGAGTGAACAACCTATAGTTGCAAGGCCTGTTCGGAGTAGGCATGCGCCTGCATGGACTCAGGATTATGTGATGTAACGTGATTTAACGCATTACTAGCACATCATATGTGTCTCTGCATTATAAGAAAATAATGAATAGCTGTTCTGTGAGTATTCTGCGATTACTGTTTGTGAGAGTTACATTTGAGTGTTTTGTAATTGCATTAATAGGTGACTTCTTGTTCTGGGTTCAAATCATACTGTTGGGAGTAATATTATCAAAAGGAACTTAAGGAAAAAAAAGAATACTTGTTATCTTGTATCCTTACTGTTACTAGTAATGAGTCACTGTAATGGTATGTTTGTTCTTAAGAGAGAGGAATATGTGGTGTTCTATAGTAAACCTCTAGAGGGAGCGCTGGTGAGTAAGACAGTAATGTAAAGAGAGAAGTGAAGATGTCATGTGAAAGAATAAAGAGAATGACACGTTAAGTTCAGTAACGGTGTTAATACATTTATTTCGAGGCATTCAACAGCTACCTTGGTGGAGTAAGTAAGAGGCCAGTATGCTGACATGTCTCAATCTGAGTTCATTGTTAATTGGTTTATTATAGGCCTATGCGCCTTGATATGACATAGCATATGAAACCAGGTGCGATAAAAAAAGTTTGTAGACTGGCTTGGAACGCTCCCAGGAAGTCACCTTATTTAAGCTTATCCAACATCTGTGATGTGATCGAATATGATCTCCTCTGTTGTGTCAAAATAGCTACACTTCAGCTTGAACCCCCCTTGATGAACTGCACGTTTCCAATTGCACTGTGAGAGTGCGTTGTGATGATAGAGAACGCAAATGCCAGTGCGCCACAGTTCAGGTCCTCCCAGGGTGCGAACTACGGGGGAGCCAGGGGGAGCTTAGCTCTTTTTAATACAGTAAAACATGAGCCCCCCTAAAGACATGATTTGTGAAATTTTGGGGGTCATCAGGTTTCATCCAGTCAGAGCTGCAGAGGGAACTACTGCAGCGTGGGCCTCTCCACAGCGCCTCACAACTTTCTAAACTCTTCCATCTCACCGAGAGAAGAGTATAGAGAGACTGGGGCCTCAACGGGGTCAGACCGTCTGAGATCAACTGTAACGTTCTGTGTCTGACACTGAGGCTACATCAAATGATTGAACTGTGGCGCACTGGCATTTCTCCATCCAATAACACAATGGGGGAGATAGATGGTAGTCTACTCTAATGTGCTTCCTAATACAGGAAAATCTTAAGTGTACACGTGTAGCCTATGTTAGTAGGCTAACTAAAGCTGGTTGCTGTTTTGACAGCGGAGATCATATTTTATCACAGAATTTTTTTATGCTTTTAATGTTAATTTGCGTTTCAAATCTGGGCAATAGTGAGCTTAATTATAAAATATGATAACTAGACCAAATAAGGTAAGATGAATCTGCAAACACTGCAGAATAACACTAAGCATGTTTTATCAAGTGGCTCCAGGTGATCACAGCTGAGGGAGGTGCAGTGCGACACCTGCTGGTCATTTTTCTGTAAATCCTTTTGGTGTGCATACTGTTAGTTCGATGCCATCGATCTTTATAATATTGAGAACACGTTACTGTCCACAGCATTTACTAAAAGAAGCCTTAACCTGTGATGCTAAATAACAGAAATACCTTTATTTAATTAATCACAAACATGCTCCAAACTGATCATACTGTTGAATCGCCTCCTCTCATAAACTGTTAATCTCTTAATCATGATGGGGATTTATTGCATTATTTAATTCGTTTTCATTAATAAACTGTTATCTAAATGTAGCTATATTTTTGTGGAGACATTGCATCGTCTTACGGCAAAGAGGGAGCTCCACAGCAGTAATGGAAATTCTTTGGTAGAACTTTAATTTTGAAAAGTAGCCTGAAGCACAGACATAACTGATGGAGAACATGATCCAATCAGAAGCGAGGGGTTGATAAAGTCCCACCCACCATATTGAAAGGAAATATTGAGTAATAAATTTGTTTTGTCAGTGCTAATGGAAAACGTCCTCGGGTTACGACTGTAACCCTTGTTCCCTGAGAAGGGAACGAGAACTGCGTCGAATGACACTTTGGGGGAACGCCCCTCAGCGTAGCGCCTCTGAAGCATGAATGAAACTAAGCCGATCTCCGATTGGTGCAACGTAATGACGTAATGTGTGACGACACATAGGCGGAACTATAAAGGGACGCCGGCACACACAAAATGTCAGCCTCTGTGATGAAGCAAGCGCTCCCAGGCAGGGGAAGGCGTGGCCAAGGGACGCAGTTCTCGTTCCCTTCTCAGGGAACAAGGGTTACAGTCGTAACCCGAGGACGTTCCCTTTCGAGGGAACTCGAACTGCGTCGAATGACACTTTGGGGGAACGAGTGCCCACTACGCCACAACGTGCCCTGCCTGCCCTAGTGTGAAGCTGCTCACAGGCACACTTAGGACGAGAGCGCAAGAGCGCCGGGTGTTGACGGAATATCCAGACTATATAAAACCTAATAAAGGTATGAGGGGTAGCCCATCCTGCTGCATCGCAGACCTCCTGGATGGGGGCCCCCGCGAGAAGGGCTCTAGAGGACGCCATGCCTCTAGTAGAATGAGCCCTCATGGCCAAAGGTGAAGGCATACCGCGCACCTGGTAGGCCGTGGAAATCGCCTGGACAATCCAGTTGCTGATGGTTTGCTTTGAAGCGGGAAGCCCCTCCCTGGGCGACCCGAAACAGACCAGCAACTGGTCCGACTTCCGCCATGAAGAGGACCTCTGAATGTAAATATTCAGTGCTCTGACAGGGCAGAGCATATGAAGTCTCTATTCATCCGTCGTCACGTGAGGTGGAGGATGAAAAGCCTGCAGAACCGTAGGCCGTGCCGCACTAGACGGCACCTTAGGCAGATAGCCGGGCCTAGGGTGAAGGATGGCCTTAATGTAGCCTGGAGCAAACTCCAGGCACTCGTTAGATATGGAGAGCGCCTGGAGATCTCCTACCCTCCTCAGAGAAGTAATGGCCAACAGAAAAGCGACCTTCAGCGACAGGTTCTTGGCCTCAGCCGACTCCAGCGGTTCGAAGGGGGTCTCAGCCAAACCTTCAAGAACCACCGCCAGGTCCCAAGTGGGAACCCTGGTACGAGCCGCAGGTCTCATCCTCCAGGCCCCACGGAGGAAACGTACGACCAACTGGTGTCTCCCCAGAGGCCCATCACTCAGAGGAGCGTGGAAAGCCGCAATGGCAGCCACGTACACCTTGAGTGTGGACGGGGTAAGACCAGTGGAGAAGCGATCTTGGAGGAACTCCAGCACTGAAGCCACTGGGCAGTTAACTGGGTCCACCTCACGCTCTCTACACCAAATGGTGAAGACATTCCACTTCAAGCCGCAGGTCTCATCCTCCAGGCCCCACGAAGGAAACGTACGACCAACTGGTGTCTCCCCAGAGGCCCATCACTCAGAGGAGCGTGGAAAGCCGCAATGGCAGCCACGTACACCTTGAGTGTGGACGGGGTAAGACCAGTGGAGAAGCGATCTTGGAGGAACTCCAGCACTGAAGCCACTGGGCAGTTAACTGGGTCCACCTCACGCTCTCTACACCAAATGGTGAAGACATTCCACTTCAAGCCGTACAATTTCCTCGTGGAGGGAGCTCTAGAGCTGAGTATGGTCTCCACAACTCCAGCTGATAGGCCGGCCTCTAGGTACTGTGCCCCCTCAGGGGCCAGACCCACAGTTTCCACAACTCGGGCCGAGGGTGAAATATTGAGCCCTCTGCCTGTGTCAGCAGGTCCCTCCTGATGGGAATCTCCCATGGAGGGCCGTCCAGGAGCAAAATTATGTCGGAGAACCATACTCGGGCCGGCCACAACGGGGCCACCAGTAGTAGACTGATCCCGTCGTGACGGACCCTCTCTAGAACTCCCGGGAGCAGAGCGATCGGGGGAAAAGCGTACAGACGTAGCCTCGGCCACGTCTGCACCATGGCATCCAACCCCAGCGGGTCTGGATGAGTGAGGGAAAACCACAGGGGACAGTGGGTCGTCTCTCGAGACGCGAATAGGTCCACTTCCACTGGGCCGAACCTCTGAGATATTGACTCCACCACCTCGGGGTGGAATCTCCATTCCCCGGGCCTCACCCCTGTCTCGACAGGATGTCTCCTCCCTAATTTTGACTCCCCGGGATGTATGTCGCTCTTAGAGACAACAGTTTCCCTTGGGACCACAGGAGGATCTGATGCGCCAGTCTGCATAGAGGGCGAGACCTCAGACCCCCCTGATGGTTTATATAGGCCCCTACCGACATGTTGTCTGACCTCACAAGGACATGATAGCCCTTGAGGTCCGGCAGGAAGCTCCTCAGAGCTCGGAACACCGCCAACATCTCCAGGCAGTTTATGTGCCAGGAAGAATGATGGTCCTGCCATAGGCCTGTCATAAAGCGGCCGTCCATGACCGCGCCCCAGCCCGTGAGGGAGGCGTCTGTCGAAACGGTTTTCCGGCGACATGACGCTCCCAACACAGGGCCTTGGGAGAGAAACCAAGCTTTCTTCCACATAGATAGGGAACGAAGGCATCTGCGCGTAACCCTGATCATGCGGAACGGGTTTCCCCTCGGGGAAAACCCCTTGGTTTTCAACCACCACTGAAGGGCCCTCATGTGCAGCAGGCCGAATGGAATGACATTGGACGCTGCTGTCATGAGCCCTAACACTCTCTGGAAGTGTTTCACAGTGATGGCTTGGCCTAGCTGTATCCCGGACACTGTGGTTAGGATGGACTCGATCCGAGCAGGAGACAATTGTGCCCGCATCGTGACCGAGTCCCACACCACTCCCAGGAACGTGGTTCTCTGGGCTGGTGTCAACACGCTCCTTTTCGTGTTGAGTCTCAACCCCAGGCTCTGGATGTGGGCGAGGACGACATCTCGATGCCGAACCGCCAGCTCTTGAGACTGTGCTAAAATCAGCCAGTCGTTGATATAATTGAGCACCCTGATGCCCTGAAGTCTCAGGGGTGCCAGAGCTGCATCCATACATTTGGTAAATGTGCGAGGGGAGAGAGCCAGGCCGAACGGAAGAACCCGATATTGGTACGCTTCACCCCCGAAAGCGAACCTCAGGAACTTCCTGTGAGATGTAAGGATGGATATGTGGAAGTATGCGTCCTTTAGATCTATCGTGACAAACCAATCCTCGGATTGAATTTGACTCACGATAATGGGAATAGTGAGCATCTTGAACCTGAATCTCCTCAGAGAGCGGTTCAGGTGCCTGAGATCTATTATTGGACGCAACCCCCATCCTTCTTGGGAACTATGAAGTAGCGGTTGTAAAACCCGGACTCCCTGTCCGGAGGAGGAATACGAACTATAGCCTCCTTTGCCAGCAGGGAGTTTACTTCCTGTCCCAACACCCGACCCTGCACTGGGTCGACTACAGTCCAGACCACCCCGTTGAATTTGGGTGGGCGGAAACTGAACTGCAGCCTGTAACCATTTTGAATGGTGCGCAGGGCCCAAGGAGAAATAATCGACAGATTTTTCCATGCATCGAAATACTTCACCAAGGGAACCAGGCTCTCGAGCCTGGCTTCGGGTATTAATCGGGATTCGTTCTCGGCCCCCTGAAGCGGATCCCCGGCAGGGCTGAACCGAAAATAATTCTCGATGGGCGGACGCGAATGCTGCCTGGCCGCAAGCCTGTGGGGCGGACAGTGCAACCTGCGTACGCTGGAAACCGATGTGTCCCGAAGCGTGTTTAACGGCGGGAGAGCAACATCGATTTCCTGCGGGCTCCGCGAGGGAGACGACCTCGGTCGCTCCACCACGGGTGGGGCCGCCCGCAGAGATCCTAGATTGGCTAGGATCTCTTTGACAAAGCCTTCTTAGCCTGCAGGACGGCCCTCAGGTCGCCCTGCTTCTGTTGAGGCTTCGCCTGAGAGCGCCGTCTATGCCCCCAAGCTCCTTGGGGGGGGGGCTCTAGACGAAACGCTCTCGTTTTGGGCCTGTCTATAGGCGGAGGAGCTGGCGGACGCAACCCCCCATCCTTCTTGGGAACTAAGTAGTAGCGGCTGTAAAACCCGGACTCCCTGTCCGGAGGAGGAATACGATCTATAGCCTCCTTAGCCAGCAGGGAGTTTACTTCCTGTTCCAACACCCGACCCTGCACTGGGTCGACTACAGTCCAGACCACCCCGTTGAATTTGGGTGGACGGAAACTGAACTGCAGCCTGTAACCATTTTGAATGGTGCGCAGGGCCCAAGGAAAAATATTCGACAGATTTTTCCATACATCGAAATACTTCACCAAGGGAACCAGGCTCTCGAGCCTGGCTTCGGGTATTAATCGGGATTCGTTCTCGGCCCCCTGAAGGGGATCCCCGGCAGGGCTGAACCGAAAATGATTCTCGATGGGCGTACGCGAATGCTGCCTGGCCGCAAGCCTGTGGGGCGGACAGTGCAACCTGCGTTCGCTGGAAACCGATGCGTCCCGAAGCGTGATTAACAGCGGGAGAGCAATATCGATTTCCTGCTACATGGTTTGGTGGGCAGCACCGGGGCTTTCAGGGATGATACTGATTCGGGGGATAAATAACTAGCCAGTGGCTGTTCCACCCGTGGCATCATCCCATAACCGTTTTCCCGTGCCCCCAGGATGTTACTATAATTAAGTACTGGGGGGGTTGGACACACTGGAAGCTGTTCCACGACTTACACAACTCGTTGTGTAAGTCGGGAAAAAACGGTAAGCCCCAATGATGAGGTTGCTCTCTGTGCTGCGGAAAGCGCTCGTCCAACTTGCTTTTAGTAAGCGCTTCCTGCTTCTCATGTGGCCAACTGATATTTAAATGGTCCACAGCACGAGAAACAACCTCCACCAGCTCCTCATATGCGGGGACAAGGGGTGGCGAGTCATCCCCGAAATCCCCGCCCTCGATACTGAGCACGTCTACCTCCTCAGAGGCAGACAGCTCAAGCATCGGATCCTCAGCTCGCGCAGAAGAAGCCGCCGGGCGGGCTTCCACGCGAGGCTCGAGGACATCAGAACTGTCAGAGGAATCCCGAGAAGGTGCCTCAACAGCCTCGGGATCCCCCGACAGATCCATT
Source organism: Meda fulgida (assembly GCA_030578275.1). Classification (NCBI taxonomy): domain Eukaryota; kingdom Metazoa; phylum Chordata; class Actinopteri; order Cypriniformes; family Leuciscidae; genus Meda; species Meda fulgida. The sequence goes on along the minus strand of CM060633.1, from coordinate 18,753,652 downwards.
TGCGAGCCCCATGAAGAGCGTTGCCGCGCCGCCTCAGCGGACGCGGACGCACCACGGGGCTCGCGAGGCCGGCCATCTTCTTCAAAGATAGCCAGCCGGGAACGCAACACACAGATTGGTAATTTTTCACAATCCTCGCAAGCAGCCCCCTCGAGAGCTGCCCGCGCGCGCTGCATTCCTAAACAGTGCGTGCACAGTCGGTGTGTGTCCCCACCCGTGATAAAACGAGGGCAAGGATGCACACACTTCCTGAAACTCGCGCTCGCCATTTAGATCAGAGATCAGCTTTAGAGACAAACAAACAATAAATAAGACTCACAGTCACAGATAGCGCTTGCTGAAGAACAGAAAGCTGACATTTTGTGTGTGCCGGCGTCCCTTTATAGTTCCGCCTATGTGTCGTCACACATTACGTCATTACGTTGCACCAATCGGAGATCGGCTTAGTTTCATTCATGCTTCAGAGGCGCTACGCTGAGGGGCGTTCCCCCAAAGTGTCATTCGACGCAGTTCGAGTTCCCTCGAAAGGGAACAAGACATTGTGCTGAATTTCGTTTTTTTTTTTTTTTATTAAAAAAACTAAAAAACGAAAAATCAAACTGAATGTTGGTTTTTCGTTTCAGGTCAAAATTCAAAAAACGGAAAAACGGCCTGTTTCTGTTTTTTCCCTTTGTTAATTATACAATAACAAAAAAAAACGGTTAAAACATACCTTGGTCAATGAGTCATTTTTTATGTTTTTTTTTCAAAAATCTAAGACTGCAAGTGCAACTGCTCCGAGACTTGGAGGTGAAGATCCAAATGCACCTTTATATAGAATAGTCGTACAGGCAGGGTCAAGAATGAGCAAACAGGACAATGGAGAAGAGACAGAGAACAAAACCATATAACAGGCAATGGTCGAGGCAGGCGGCGAGAAGCAAGGTCCAGTGAACAATCCAGGTCAGGGTAAACAGAGAACGATCAGAAAACGGGGTACACAGTCCAAGGTCAAAAAGGCAATAAACAAAACACGGGAAAATGCTCAGAAATGCAGACACACAGTACAACAAGACTTCGCGGTGAGTGAATTAATGAACATTGTAGCAATAATCAGATGATCAACGCAATCATGTGGTTTTAATCAACTAAGTCTCTAATTAAGTAAACACTCCTCCATTCTTCAGATTGTGATAGAAACAGATGTCATGGGACTTTTTAAGTTACTCATTCACACACAAGCAAATGGCGATGGGACTTAATTAAATTACCGATGCAAGAAGTGCCCCCTCGGCGTTTTTCGCTGATAAGTAATCACAGGGTCCTCTGTCTTACCACATGTGACCCAACAGGGGCGCATCTCTGGCCGGAGATCCCGTGGTGTCCCCTCTGCAGGACACCTCACAAACAGAGACAACCTTGTGTAATGAACCACACTGGTCATTGTAATCCAGACTTAAAACTCATCAATACAAAGAATACGCACACACATATCATTGCCCGGGAGGGGGGTGAGCAAAAGTTCACCACATCTTCACCGCTGAATGACCCGGCCACGTCCACAGTACACACACACACACACACACACACACACACACACACACACACACACACACACACACACTCACACACACACACACACACACAAGAACTTTTCTCCAATCTCCTCAATTGAGAGACTTGTACTATGATATATTCGATATGTTTTTATGTTTGCCCATGTTCCATTGGGGTTAGATGTGATCGTATTATAACTCTAAATGAACAGAGGGGCTTTTAGATGCATTTTTAATGTAACTGTGTTTTCCTATAATGTTTGTATGTCGTTCTTCACACTTTAGAATCCTCTTGATCTGACCAGACCATATATATATGGGTGCAAACCGTAAAATGTATGTTACTATGTTTTATCATCTCTGGAGTAAAATTGAACGCATTTTTGCATCACGGTCATGAAACATGCAAAGTCGATCTCGAGGGAACAAAGGAACACTTATCCGCACACTTTCCTCCCAGCTGATTGGTGCATTCACGCCAGAGGAGGCGTAAACAGAAGTGTCTTTAAAGAAGACCACCAAGCACCTCATCTTTAGAGAAGTGAGTAAGGGGGGAGAAAGAACTGCATCCTGAGAACTGCATCTTAGGGGGAACTCCCTTCTTCGAGGGAACTTCGACTTTTGACTGGACTCTTCTCTCTCCTTCGATCCGATGTAACCATCATACTCGTGATCCCCCGCCCTGGGGGATCTTTCCTCTTCTTTTCTTTTGCTTAAGTTTGTTTTTCCTTTGTTCATTTCTCCAGAAATGAACTTAGTCTGAATTATTTATTTGGTAATTTACGTCAAAGACCTTTAAGCCTTCTTTGAAACTGCGCGCTCCAGACTGCAGCAAACCACGTGACGCTCCAACGGAACACACAAAGACCAGCAGCTCACACACGCCGCAGGGCTCAGACACATGAGAACTATATGCAAGTATATTTGAGTCACCAAGATTTTAGAGCATTAAGACTGTTTTTCCGTGTTGTCTCTTAAAGGTTTAAATGTCCAGGTGAATTTTGCCAAACTGTGATCCTACGGATCTCTCTCTCTCTCTCTCTCTCTCTCTCTCTCTTCCCATCTCTCTCTCCCTCTCATTTTTATCTTCCTCTCTCATCCTATTTTAATTCGTTTTTGTAATGTTTTTCGTTTTGTTTGTTTCGGGTGTATATACATATATTCTGTGTGAATTGTAGTTCGATGTATTATTAGTCCAACTATTAAAACCATTATATTCTTGATTGCATTCTGTCTAAAATGCTCATTTTACAAAGTCAATGAGATCTCGACCCTAGCTACAAAGCTTTCATTATTGACTACGTTGCGTAGTCTAATTTTATAAACACAGGAAAATTAATGTTCACGGCCAGAAAATTGATATTTCTTGGAGTTTATAAGAAGGGATAACTTTGTTGAGAAGTTGATAAGTTAATCTTATGGCTGTTTGCTGGACAAACAGTTCGATAGCTAAATTAACTCCATTAAAGGTTATCTCATATAATCGATCTGAAAATGGACCATTGACATGAATGAGGAATTATAATTCGTTGTGATTGATCATTCGTGTGTACAATCAATCTATTTTCAACTTCGATAATTTAACTGTAATATGCAATATATTAATCATATTCATGATTAATTATTAAAATTCCCTATATATAATTTGAGCTAATTTAATGTAAAACTAAATGTTGTTACAGTTTGGTGGAGAATGCGGGCATTTCAAACTTTGTTTTATGAGCAATCCAGTTTCAATCTGTGTATATGGTTATTAATTTTTTTTTTTGCACGCTATGAAATTAAGAAATTGTGAGATAAGTCGCAACGCGAACTCACTCCTAACCGACCGAGGCAAAAAGCCGAAGTCAGTAACGTTACATTTTTAACAAGTTGCTAAAAATATGCCTAGACAATTGTTAGCACTGTTCAATGCTAAGACTGCAGTACTTTAATATTACAAATGTCCTGTTAAGAGATGAATAAATACCTCTGCGGTTGATACATTTCTAACATTTGTTTTAAATCGCTGTGAATGAAGAATTCTCACGTGCGTATTACCGGTTTGAATAAATATGTTTTTAAGCGAGACTCCTTTTAAACATAGGCCTTGCATGCAAATATCGTTATTGAATTCAGGGTTAACCCAGTGATATTCAACAAAAACGATAAACTCCTGGTCAAAAAAATTGGCGTAGCTACCCAATTGAAGATCTAATACATTTAAATCATAAGTGCTATTGTGAAAAATGTTTATTGGAGTTCGAACCAACAGACGAAAATTCCTGTTGTCCACATTTGTGTATGTGCGGCGAAGAAATCCCGCCATATACTCTTGTGCAGTATAGCACCAAAAAGATCCGCAGAGATCTGAATTGTATACTTGTGATTTATTCCAGAAAATCAGTGCGTGACGCGAACTGAAAGCTCTTAGCTTTTGAATCACATTAAAAAGTGGTTGTAATTCCGCTGACTAAACACTAGAGGGCGTTTAGAAGTCTCACATTACGCCCCGCCTTCTGACTTCGGCATGCATGAGCGCAATTACGCGAGGGCCGTTTCAGATAATGCTCTCTTACTGCTAAAAGTCCACCACCTAGTGGCCGCCTTCTAAGTCGGCTCACTCAACTCTCCTTTTCTCTTTTTTCAAATTCTGTTTTGAATTGCCTATCTCTACTTTTCTCTTTTGATTGTTTTATAGTTATTGATGATACTTTGCTGTTATCGTTAATTATTATAAAATTTTATCCTGATTTTTCAATTCCCTCACACGCTTAATTAAATTTGGTTTTAAACCGGTTTGAATTTAAATTTATATCGTGTTTGCCTGTCAGTCACTGATACCCACTTAGAGGGACACGCACCCTTGTGGCATCCCCTGCTAAGACGGTGTATCACTTTTTCCTCCTTTCATTCTGTTTTGAAGTGGTATATTTCCAGTTTTTCATTGGCTTTATTTTATTTATCACTGATACCTTACTGTAATCGTGATCATCATCAGATATAATTTTGATCTTTACTTTTCTTACACTTATTCAAATTTGGTTTGAAACAAACAAATTTCAAATATAAATTCGAATTAAGTTTCTCAGTTCAATATTTTTTTTTTTTTAATTTATTCTTCGTATTGATACTTCACAACTGTATCCTTACTAGATTAGATGTTACTTAGCATCTCTTTATACACTTATTTAAATTGAGTTTAAACCGGTTTGAATTGCAATTTAAATTAAGCTGTCTTTTCAACCAGGTTGACCACTGAGATGAAGTACGCCCCCTTGTGGCACAAACCCGCTACTACGGCTTGCCTCCTCCTGTGTCATCCTGCTTTACTTATTGATATCTCTTCTTTTGGGGACTAGGTGATTCTGATAATTAACATTGTCATAATTCCCTTTTGTTTTTACCATTATTTAGGAAAGCCTTTGCTTTTTATTTTCTACATAAGTACTCAATTTGGTTTAGACAAAGAAAGCCTTAATTCCCTTTAAGTTTCACTTGTTCTTCATCCTGTTTTGTATTCATGGGTAGAACACTCTCTTATGCTGTGGTGGTTTGACAGTCATCCCTGGTTGGTTTCCAGCGAGCAGAGTCGTCTGACCGGCGTTACCGACGCCTGCCGTGCGTGAGTCTCGGACCTATTCTGTTTCTTTCCATTGGTGCGGCACGCAGTAAGACTCAGCAATTTGGCACTCCCAAGGGAAGTCAACCACACTAGTCGACACACAAGGCAATTTTGGAATAATTACTCAAACCAAGGCCCGAAGAGGGGCCACTCTTTTTGAGGGTTCTGGGGAAAATCCACTTTGCTGTGCCGTCTGGCAAGTTGACACCTTGGTATTGCCGGTTGTGTTTAAAGTCAAGTTGTTTGAGAGGGCGCACCTTGGTACAGATGAACGGAAGGGCCCGGGGACACTGCGGTCGAGTGTTTAGGGACGACAGAAAGATTGACCGCGACGCTGGCTCCGACCAGTGAGGACCTCAATTCACCCCAGGCAAGCTAACATAAGGCAAAACCCATCCACTTAGTATAGGCCACAGAATATTAGACATTCCCCCGGTCATTTAAGTGTTTGGCCCATCCCCTTTTCTCCAAGCCACACATAGCAGGCTCAGGCCTCCTTATCCCCTGTAACACTTCCCGTGTTATTATTCACTCCATTTCATTACAGACCTATTCACTTTTATTGTTTAATTTTACTTCAATCTTTCCCATCTTGCTATTTTTCTGTTCTGTTGTGATCTGTTCCTTTCAGTTCACCTAGAGACAGAACCTACGAGAGACACCAAGGAAAGCTAAATAACAGGTTGACAACCAAGCCGTTAGCATCAACAGATGACCCACTAGGCTACCGCCCTGTCAAAATCTTTATTTAGGCCCCACGCTGACCTACGCAAATTGTCCCCACATAACTCTAACTGCCTGCATCAGTTAGCCGAAATTCTTGTAGACGGCATCGCCCGTATTAGTATTATAGCTCGTAAAAGAACTTGCATTGGTCTCTTTGTGTGTGCTGTGTTCCTCTCGCCCACAGTGAGCCAGTATGTTCCGGTCTTCCAGCCCCGCAGTCCACTGGGACAACCTCGAGACATGGCTGAAAGCCATGACGACTACCTTCCTGCCCAAGGTCGCCAGTGACTCAGAGCCCCCGAGCCAAGAGCAGCTGGATGCCGACTTGGACAAGCTGACGGCTCACGAACCGAGTCAAAGCTACAACGACAAAGACTGGGCCCGACACGTCGGAAACCTCGCTCACAAGCTCATTGCACAAGCACGCCTCCACGAAAGGAGCCGCATCGCCCTGGAGCATGAAGTAGCAACGCTAAAGATGCAAGCGGAGGAGGCCCAGATCCACAGTCGTCTAGAACAACTACTCCTCGAAACCAAGGAAGAGGATGACACCGACCCCGAGCTACAGAAGGAAGTGGAAAGACTTCAAACTGCCATGTCTGATCTTGGTATACACACAGACCGAAAAGAGCAGTCAGAGAAAGGAACCAGAGAGGAACTCAACAAGAAACTCCGAAAAGGTGAAGCTCTCCTTGCAAGAGCAGAGACTGAACTAAAAGAAAAAGACAATAAAGCCAAGGCCTGCGAAAAACAATTGCAAGCGGCCCAAGCTAACATCCACGAGCTTGTTCAGCAGAGACACAATCTCAAAGACGAACTTGACATTGTTCACAGAGAGCTGAAACCCTCATATAGACTGCAGAGTGACCGGGAAGGGGAAACACACACCACAAAGTTTCTCCTGACCAGCCGGTCCGCACCGTTCAGCCAACAACCCAGAGCTGAAAAGAAGGGCGAAAGCCCGCTGTTCAAAACACCACCAGCCAGCCCGCAAGAACCCCCGTCAGCAGCGAGGGGGGGAGAGCCTTTCCAAAGAACCCCTGCCACTAACCACGGCATGGCTCCCAAAGAACTTGACAAGCTGGCCAGAAACATCCCGACGTTCACTCCGAACCCTGCAGGAGGCCACAATGTGCACGCATACCTGCAAGACATTGACTTTCACTTACAAACTGTTACCAACACGACCGCATGGAACAGATTGTACCTGCTAAGAATTACTTCCAGTCGTGAGGTGCACAGCTTCCTTGACCGTCAACCAGAGACTATCAAAACGGGCTACCAGCAGCTGCAACAAGCTTTGATTCGTGAATTCTCTGATCCAGAATCAGACCAAGGATTATTCACCGCCATGGACCTCAAGCAGGCCCGACTTGAAACCCCACAGACCTACTACAGCCGACTCCGACAAGCCTACTTCGGAGCACGGAACCAGCCTGGTATGGAAGAGGATGTCAATTTCAGAACTCTGTTCCTTCGAAATCTGCATCCCACAGTGAGTCATTACTTAGGCATCCTGGCCTGTCCCCGTAGCATGTCTACCCAACAGCTACGAGACTTGGCCCACTAAGCTCACATTAAGCAAAAGACTGTTTACGAAAAGACTTTTAAAGACCCCACAATCTACTCTGTCTCTGAACACTACTCAGAGCTGCCTCTAGAGGACGCCGCACAACACCACAGCCCTTTTTACAGAGACTCAAGCCCAGACAGCCCGGAGCGGTACCCCTCTCAACATGCCACTGGTAAGCACAAGTCTGAGCACACATCAGATAAACACAGTGCAGCCACGTCAGAGACGGCAGAGATCCTGAAGGTGCTGAAAGAGCTTCTTCACATGAGATCTCACAAGAGACACAAGAGGGACGACCCAGACACCCTACGTCTAAGCGTAAGGCCTGAAACAGGCACCCAGAACACTGCTCATCAGCATCAGACCACAGAGCTAACTGTCACACCACAAAGTGACAGCATCACCCAGCCACCACAGCTGACAGCTTCACAGCCTAAGCATGACAGCACAGTTTCCGACGACTGGGTCCAACATCACAAAGACCCAGGAAATGCTGCTTTGTCTACCTGCCTCCACAGCGAACAACACGAGACCGGCCCTAACCGCCCATCGATCACCACACAAACCCGGACGCCAAAGCTCCTGGGGAACCTGATCGAAAAGGGGGTGGCCCGGAAACCCTACCTAGCCATCACTTTGGATAATGACGTGAGACTTGAAGCACTGGTAGACACCGGCGCAGACCTTACTTTGATATCGGCTGAACTTTTTGGAAAACTCAGAGCTAAAGCTATGAGACAAGATCGAACTATTACATCCCAATCGTGTGAGCTGAATGTGCAGTCGTACAGCCAGAACGACATCCGGCTCGAACAGGTAGCTCCCATTCACCTGACAATTGGTTCTATGAGTCTGATCCACCTGGTGTACATCTCACAAATGAACACTGACCCACTTCTAATTGGCAAAGATCTGCTTGATCACTTTGAGCCTTTACTGGACTTCAAACAACTGAAAGTTTGGGCTCAAGTTCGAGAACCCCTCCCCCTCCAGTCACACAGGCCACCAGAGCCAGACTGTCAGGTCACAGAGTTCACAGGAACTCCTGCAGCCAGCCATGAAGACACAGCCTCAGCACCAAGTCAAGGTTCAAGTCCGCTACCCTGCACCTTCCAGCTCGCCAAAGACCACGCAATGCCCACTCAACGATGCGTGACCTAATGCAGAAGGCCTCTTCTGAAAGAAGTCCTAAAACCCCACTGATTTTGAACTGCAAAACTAAAAGACACTGGACAAACACAGTGCAAGACTCTGCTAAAAGGGTCCCTGATCAGCATAGGACATAGAACTTTTAAAAGTAGATGAAAATGTGTGCTCAAAGAGTTGCAAGACTCTGCATTCGTAAAATTAGAATTTAACTGATTTAAAAGAATCTTAAATGGACGTGTAAATCTCAACGGCCAACAGACTATGCACGACTCTTTTGAAACAAACAGTTTCTAGATACTGGTTGAATTGGCACTGCTAAACATTAGGTTTCTTGACAATGAAGGGTTACAAGAAACACTAGCTCCAAATAGGGCGTAGGAAAACCACCTCAGCCTTAAACTACTGTTAACCTATAGGCGTGCATTTGACCTTTGCGATCCAACTAGAACACAACGTGCAATACGCATTTTTGATCGCTGGCTTGTCTAAATGCAGATAAAACGATAGCTGAAATTGACATCTCTACTTTAATTGAAAGAGTCTTAGATTTCCAACTAATATCAGTAAGTTCAGCTGTAAAGCGTAAGTCTGTGTGACAAAGGAATCTCATTTCAGCAGCCTCTAATCTGTACCGATATCTATTCTGCTTTGGTTAAAAAGAAATCCAAATTGCAGTATGACTAAACCTGTGTCTGACAAAGAAAGGTCAGGACAGAATTATGTATATATGTAGACCTGGGTGATGCTCCCCTTTCTACAATGTAAAGGCCTTACAAATTATTGTTAGATTGATGTAATTCACCTAAATTTTAGCTGCATCTACAAGCAGAGAGCTACCTAGTGATCAAAACTGTTTACTCGCTGAAAAGTCAGCATTTGTGCATGAGAGGGACGTAACTATAGATGCTTAGACAACCTTTGACTTACAGCAAATCTATTTCCTTACTCGGTAAACAAATAGAATAAGTTGTGTAAAGTAAAGGGAAGAGTTACATGAGTAAAATGAGCAAATGCCTAAACAGTCGTATTTTACTTAATGTAACATCAAGTTCTCGAAAGACTAAGTATAGGCGCCCCCTTTTAAACCCGTTTAAACATGCATAACTCATTTAAAAGGTGCAGACATTTTTCAGGGACTGTTGAATTGTTCTGACATGCTCTAGTTCCCATGACAACAACTTGTCACAGGAAGTGCTAACTTGTGACGTCACTTTGTAAACAAACCAGCCTAGGTGGCTAAGCTACCCTAACCTAGTATCCATCTACCTTAGGCTAAGCTAACTTAACCTAGCATCCTTCCAGCCTTAAGCTAAGCTAGCCTAACCTAGCATCCATCCAACTTAGGCCAAGCTAGCCTAACATAGCATCAATCCAGCGTAGGCTAAGCTAAATAATAACTTCCACAGTTAGAAGTTAGCATCATTTATTTGAACCCTTAATCACCGTTGTGTTTACACAGTGCAAAGTATTCTAGAATACTTTCCTTAACACCAGTTAGGGTTTCTAATTCACTTTCCGTGTTTGCAACTCTTCTTAGCTAAAGTTCACCTTCACTAGTTTAGGCATAGTCCTTGCTAACCGTCGAAGGCTAACTTTGCAGATGCCCTGTTAATTAAACTTAAGTTTGACTACAGGTAAACTGTGTAGCTAGAGAAGAATTCATATAGCAATAGGAATTTTCATCGGCATGCGACTAATCCTTTGATGGGACACACACGGTGTGGTCTTGAACATGCAACCGCGGTTACCAACTTTGGAGTATTGGTCCAGGAAAATCCAAAGTTGCACTCATTTTGTGACCCTGCAACACAAGTAATTTCAACAATTTACTAGGGCACAACTATGGTCCAGAGGATTGATAATAAGCATAATTCAAATAAGAAAGCTGCCCTTTTCCCCCTATCATTCACTTCGTCAAGCCGTAGTGAACCACTAGTTCAGTCCAGAGAAATAATTTAGTCATAAGAACCATCTTAAGTCATTTATTTCATCTCGGCTATGCCCCTTCCAGGAAATACTCTCGGAACCACATACATCTTAGCCTCCTAACATCCACAGCTAAGATAAGATACAAGACACATTTCACTAGCTAGCTACACGTGAAACACCTAGCTTTATGCTACAGACCTAGCGAACCAGTTAAACCGTAGTTCTGAAATTTTAGTGTCATGCATGCGTCTCTCACCACAAGTATGAGAAAATGTCACAGAGCCCCTGCTTCACCTGACCTTAACCTTCCAGCTTACCAAAGACTATGACAAAACAATGGACAATATGAGAGCCACTTACAAGACACCGAAGCAAGTGACACACCGTTGTCCTTGAAGCAAAAAGACTGTCCTAGCCAACCAAGGACGACACTCGCTGAAATTTTTCCTACCTTTCTCTCTCTTCTTTTTGCCTTTACCAGGATGCTGCCGTGGTTTGCCATTCTGAGCCTTCAGCCAACCAGAGGGGCAGCCGCAAACGGACAGCATCTCACCGGGTCCGACATCAGGCATCATCCTAAAAGAACAAATGGGACTCCTGATAACCAACTGCCGCACACACACCCAGAAAGTGTATGTTCAACTGGACCCCCGCAACGTGTACCGAAAACCCTACCCCAGCACAGTAGCCCAATTCAGCTGGGCCAGTGCCCGATGGACAGAGGACTCCCTCGCTCGCGCTGAGGCCAATGTCGAGCACATGCTCAACCAACTTGATAAAATGACTGTCACACAAGCGGACTTAGGTGGACACAACCGCCGTTCCAAACGGTTCCTGGGAGCTTTGCTCAGAGCCGCCACTGCTGTCGGAACTCTGTTCAACGTTGACATGTCCAGTGTCAACGCAGTGAACCTAGCCACTGTGAGACGGCATGTGACTGAAATTCAAACTGAGATCCCACTGCTAAAAGAGCAACTTACGACACAGAGTGCCTCCCTGCAGATCACCCACAAGACATTTAAGGGAACAGTGGTAATTCTCAACACTCACAGCGTTCTGCTGAACCAGACAGTGAACTCCATGAAACAGCTATTTACTGTCTCCCAGAATGACTTTGCTCAAACTCAGCTGGTCACAGCCCGGATGACAGACCTGCTGCGGGAGGTGAGCTCCTCCATTGACAGCCTAGCCATGGGTAGAATTCCACCGTACCTGATACCCTTAAGCCTGGTGCAAACCATGCTGGCTCCTGCCATCACCACGCCAACTGACCCTCTACAAGCACACCTTACCTACTCTCTGGGTAGCGCCATCCCACTCCGCGTCGACTCCGAGCAGAGGAAAGTGGGTTTTCTCCTGAACCTACCCATCATAGAGTCAAGCCGACTCTACCAAGTAAAAGACATTGTCAAGGTCGGATTTTTGAAAAGTGACACTCACATCAAGATTCGCACTCCAGACGTGGTGGCCTACCACGACAGCAACACACAGCTGTACCTGGCCCCGAACCTGCACATGTGCACCTTGACTAAAGACATTCATTACCTCTGCCCTAACAGACCCTTCCTCAGAGACAACACTGACGGAATCTGCAGGCTGCAGATCGGCGACACCCGCTGCCCTGCCGAAGCAAAGCCTCGCACTCAAGGCATCGAGACCCAAGTAGAGATTGTAGGTGACGGGTGGCTCGCTAACACTCCTGTGCGCACAGCTGCACTCACTGCACCATCCTTCGCCTGGACGACCTAGCCCTGTACCACCTTCCGAGTGAGGAATACCAATCCGAACTGGAAATCCCATCCTTCTTCAAGAACCACAATTTCACCCTAAATCTAGAACTGGAAAAATGGATTGAGGAAGGGGGGGGGGGGGGGGGGGGGGGTCACAGATCATCGACATCGCTGCCCTTGACACAGCCCTCCAAGCATTGTCCAGATTGCCCATCCTGAACACTTCACCTGTTGTTCAAGCATGGACCGCCGCTGACACGGCACTTTGCATTTCGACAATCATCAGCCACACCCTAACCCTGGGTTTGGCCTACGTCCTGTACCGACGACTCAACGAGATGTGAGCCTCAACAGCCAGGCTCACCCAAGCCATGTCCGGAGGGTTCCGTAGGGGCCCTCGGAAAGAAGACTCCCCGCTAGAGAACGCGGAAAACCTCATAGAGCTGAGCCCTCAGCCCTAACCATCATCTGCAGCATCCAACCTCCATGATTTACATGCCACCTGACCAATGCGGTCGTGATGGTTCAACGAGGCCCACCCACACGGGTCCTGCCGAACCATCAAGGGGGGAATGCAGCAATAATCAGATGATCAACGCAATCATGTGGTTTTAATCAACTAAGTCTCTAATTAAGTAAACACTCCTCCATTCTTCAGATTGTGATAGAAACAGATGTCATGGGACTTTTTAAGTCACTGATTCACACACAAGCAAATGGCGATGGGACTTAATTAAATTACCGATGCCAGAAGTGCCCCCGCGGCGTTTTTCGCTGATAAGTAATCACAGGGTCCTCTGTCTTACCACATGTGACCCAACAGGGGCGCCTCTCTGGCCGGAGATCCCGTGGTGTCCCCTCTGCAGGACACCTCACAAGCACAGACAACCTTGTGTAATGAACCACACTGGTCATTGTAATCCAGACTTAAAACTCATCAATTCAAAGAATACGCACACACATATCATTGCCCGGGAGGGGGGTGAGCAAAAGTTCACTACATCTTCACCGCTGAATGACCCGGCCACGTCCACAGTACACACACACACACACACACACACACACACACACACACACACACACACACACACACACACACACACACACACACACACACACACACACACACACAAGAAGTTTTCTCCAATCTCCTCAATTGAGAGACTTGTACTATGATATATTCGATATGTTTTTATGTTTGCCCATGTTCCATTGGGGTTAGATGTGATCGTATTATAACTCTAAATGAACAGAGGTGCTTTTAGATGCATTTTTAATGTAATTGTGTTTTCCTATAATGTTTGTATGTCGTTCTTCACACCTTTAGAATCGTCTTGATCTGACCAAACCATATATATATATGGGTGCAAACCGTAAAATGTATGTTAATATGTTTTATCATCTCTGGAGTAAAATTGAACGCATTTTTACATCACGGTCATGAAACATGCAAAGTCGATCTCGAGGGAACAAAGGAACACTTATCCGCACACTTTCCTCCCAGCTGATTGTTGCATTCACGCCAGAGGAGGCGTAAACAGAAGTGTCTTTAAAGAAGACCACCAAGCACCTCATCTTTAGAGAAGTGAGTAAGGGGGGAGAAAGAACTGCATCCTGAGAACTGCATCTTAGGGGGAACTCCCTTCTTCGAGGGAACTTCGACTTTTGACTGGACTCTTCTCTCTCCTTCGATCCGATGTAACCATCATACTCGTGATCCCCCGCCCTGGGGGATCTTTCCTCTTCTTTTCTTTTGCTTAAGTTTGTTTTTCCTTTGTTCATTTCCCCAGAAATGAACTTAGTCTGAATTATTTATTTGGTAATTTACGTCAAAGACCTTTAAGCCTTCTTTGAAACTGCGCGCTCCAGACTGCAGCAAACCACGTGACGCTCCAACGGAACACACAAAGACCAGCAGCTCACACACGCCGCAGGGCTCAGACACATGAGAACTATATGCAAGTATATTTGAGTTACCAAGATTTTAGAGCATTAAGACTGTTTTTCCGTGTTGTCTCTTAAAGGTTTAAATGTCCAGGTGAATTTTGCCAAACTGTGATCCTACGGATCTCTCTCTCTCTCTCTCTCTCTCTCTCTCTCTCTCTCTCTCTCTCTTCCCAACTCTCTCTCCCTCTCCTTTTTATCTTCCTCTCTCATCCTATTTTAATTCGTGTTTGTAATGTTTTTCGTTTTGTTTGTTTCGGGTGTATATACATATATTCTGTGTGAATTGTAGTTCGATGTATTATTAGTCCAACTATTAAAACCATTATATTCTTGATTGCCTTCTGTCTAAAATGCTCATTTTACAAAGTCAATGAGATCTAGACCCTAGCTACAAAGCTTTCATTATTGACTACGTTGCGTAGTCTAATTTTATAAACACAGGAAAATTAATGTTCACGGCCAGAAAATTGATATTTCTTGGAGTTTATAAGAAGGGATAACTTTGTTGAGAAGTTGATAAGTTAATCTTGCGGCTGTTTGCTGGACAAACAGTTCGATAGCTAAATTAACTCCATTAAAGGTTATCTCATATAATCGATCTGAAAATGGACCATTGACATGAATGAGGAATTATAATTCGTTGTGATTGATCATTCGTGTGTACAATCAATCAATTTTCAACTTTGATAATTTAACTCTAATATGCAATATATTAATAATATTCATGATTAATTATTAAAATTCCCTATATATAATTTGGGCTAATTTAATGTAAAACTAAATGTTGTTACACATGGTATATATAGACTGAGACTAGCAGGATGACAAGACACCGGTGAATAAAATCAGTGACAATGAGGTACAGTTGAATGTGATCAGTGTGAATGAGTCCAGGCAGTGAGTATGGGAAATGTAGTTTGTGAGGAAGTGATCATAGTCTTATCTGGAGTGCCCTCTGGTGGCTCTCAAGGCCACTCCAGCTGGTGACCGTTACATATATATTGTTGAAGCATTTCTGAAGCATTTCTTTCTTAATGTTAATTTTACCATTTACTATTATTGAAATCAAAAGATGTATCTGTTAATATTATTTAATGCACCAGATTTAACATGACAAACAATGAACATTTATGTTATATTAATGTTAACAAAGATTAATAAATACTGTTACAAATAAAAATTAAATTAAATTAAAAAAATGATCAAGACCATAATAATAATTGCATAAATATTAATGAGTACCATAAAATTCTCTCAAAATACAAAATAAAAGAAAAAAATATTATCGAACAAAAATATTTTACATGGGGGGTTTAGTTTCATAGTTTCAGTTTCATTGTTTCATTTTCAGGTATCCGGTCACTTTTGAATGAGGAGCACCAGAGGGTTAAAATAAGAGTTATTCAGGAAACCATGGTGGTTCCCTTTAATAGTGTCTTTGTCTAAAAATGAAAGACACATTTATCAAGGATTTTCACAAACTACATCTATTTATTCTTTGTACCTCTTCCCCATGATGGCTTTTTTAGTGTTTCTTTCTGGGTGTAATATAATGATGTAGCACTTTGGGGCAAATATGGCCACCAGTAAACCAAAACTGGAAGCCAGGATGGCAAATATCTCCACAGCCACTGCATATTTCCCTGGTGAGCTCACATATGCTGGAACAAATGCAATCCACACAGCACAGAAGACCAACATACTGAAAGTGATGAACTTTGCTTCATTAAAATTATCTGGAAGGTTTCTTGCCAGGAAAGCTAAAAGGAAGCTTACTGCTGCCAACAGTCCAATGTATCCCAGCAGTAGAGAAAAACCAGCCACTGAGCCAATAGCACATTCATATACTATTAAAGACCTAATATACTGGCTGTTTTTATGGGGTGTTGG
This sequence comes from Meda fulgida, assembly GCA_030578275.1. NCBI lineage: Eukaryota > Metazoa > Chordata > Actinopteri > Cypriniformes > Leuciscidae > Meda > Meda fulgida. The sequence continues at coordinate 18,737,569 of CM060633.1, read as the reverse complement.
AGAGGCAGTTGATAGCCAGACTGCACATATCACAACCTGGAGGTCTGTTAGGACCAGGACTGTTCCTCTTTGTTGAGCTGCTCCAAACCATTTTATCGCACCTTTACCTTCTGGTCGAGAGGACTTGAACACGGCTATTACCACCATAGTCTTGACCAGGATGCAAGAGATGCACAGGACAAAACTTATGCCAAACACAGCATGTCTTAACTGACATGTCCACAACTTCGGCTGTCCAATGAACAGCAGCACACATAGGAAACACAGTTTAAGTGACAACAACAGCAGAAAGCTGAGCTCTGAATTGTTTGAACGTACTACAGGAGTTTTGTGGTACTGAGCAAAGATGAAAGTCACAAGCGCACAGATACAGGTGCCAAGCAGGGCTGCAGTGGTCAAAGAGATGCCCAGAGGATCCTCGTAGGATAGAAACTGCACTTCTTTGGGGATGCAGTGATCTTTTTCTCGGTTGGACCAGAAATCATTTGGACATGCTATGCACTCAGTGGCATCTGTACATGTGAAAGTAAGAAAAATAAAATTTAAAAAAAGACATAGCGAAATAAAAAATGTTTTTTTAAAGGTTATAGTTTATTAATGTTTTATTATCAGTGTACATTTTTCAACGATACCTCCTACTATTTCTCACCTGTTGTATTAGAAATCTCTCCATCAGCACATGGCAGGCAGTCAAAACAGCAGACAGGAAGGCCCTTCTTTGTGGCTCGTCTGGTTCCTGGTGGGCAGCTCTCACTGCAGAAAGACTGTGGGGGCTGAGAGAGACATAATCTGTTGTTATTCAGGCAAGGACTAATATGTCTCTGTTTTGTTTGTATGATCGGATGGTCTTGGGAACACATTGCACAATTTTTTTTCTTTCGTCATTCTTTTGATAGTTTTGTTTGAAATATTTAAATAGTAATTTGCACAAATTATGATATTTAAAATAATATTTAAATTACTTTGTTTGTCTCATAGTTCCAGTATATTGCATCCTTATCCAGTGTCAACACCTTCCCTGTTGTTGACCCTTCATTTACCACACCAACTGTACGGACAATTATTGCTTCATCAGAGCTGGGCTGCCAGTTCAACACATCATAGATGGCTAAAGCATCTCCATTCTTATCAAATGACACCTGATCCCCAAAGCCTGTGGTGAAATTCACTTTCTGTAGGTAGTGAACCAGCTATACAGTTTGAAGACAGGACATGTTTTATATGTTTATCTGATATATGAATTAATATAGCATACACAATATTTTACTTTTCCACATTCAGCTCTTTTCTATGCCTCATAATTTGTATAATATATATATATATATATATATATATATATATATATATATATATATATATTAGAGTCTTACCTGCCAGGGTTTCAGGTTGGATATGTCAGCACAGCTATTCCCACTGAATGGTCCTCTCCCCTCCTCACACTGCATAAGATCATGAACAGAATGTGCCAAGGCATAAACTGCCTTATATACATTGTAAGAGGCCCTAAGATCTGATACATCAGTGTATGCTGTGTTTGTGCTACTTAAAACCTCTTGCCCTGAACAAGTTTTTTCACCCTCTCTGCCTCCAGTGTCAAAATTGCACCCAAACATGTTCTTCCAGAAGATTCTCACCATATTGTTTTGTGAGTTGTTGTCAGGACGAAGGCCTAACAGAAAGTTACCAAGCCCCTGTATCTCTCCTCGTCGGATGGCAATAGCCAGTGTACCCCCCAATACAGACTTAAATTGTGGAGCAAGAAGCACAGGTGAGGTAGCCCAAGCCTCACTAGCAATCCACTGTCTGCCTGTAACATTTTTTAACACCATCTCATCAACCACTGGCAACAAATAGCTTGAAGTGGAAAATACAACCACCACTTTTGCTGTGGAGCCTTGAATGATTCCAACTATGCGTTGTATTTCCTTCTGGTTGTTATCATTGGGCAGTATCTCAGAGAAGGCCACACACCCTCCAAACTTCTGCACATCCTGGTTAAAGGATTGACCGGCACTGAGGCCATAATCATCATCACTATAGAGGAGACCAACCCAGGTCCATCCAAAATGCCTCAAGATCTGAACCATAGCCCGCACCTGGAAGGCATCACTGGGGATCGTTCTGAAGAAAGAAGGGTACTTTTTCCTGTCACTCAAACAGGAGCAGGTGGCGTAGTAGCTAATCTAATTAGGAGAGATGGAGAGCAGAGACAGAAAGATGACACATTTATCAGTGCTAAAGTCATTGTGAAAAAAAGCAAAAAACAGATATGTGATATTTTCACACACTGTTTTGCTATTAATATTAAAAATGTGATTATGGCACAGTAGATAACTAAATATAATGTCATCAAAACAAATTGGAAAAGGGTTGCAGAAAACACTGATAAATATGTAAAAGTATTTCCCTTTTAGTATTTTCCCTATTGTTATTTTATTTTATTTTTTCAAAAAAAGGTAAAAATATATCTCTTACCATAGGCAGTCGAAACAGCCCCAAGACACTGGAAATTGCAATAGAATGAGTAGAACCTGGATCACCTATGATTCCAATCACCGGTGGTGGTCCTTTGCAGTTGAGGTCAGATGCGGTCTCCTCTGTCCCACTAACCAGAGCTGTGGCACCACGGAATGCCACTCCAAGCCTTAAACAGTTGTCGTAGATCTGGTAACCAAGCGTGATGTTAGGCAGGAGGTTGGGGTTGTTATTAATCTCATTAATGGCAAAAACCATTGTTAGTGCTTGCTGGAAGCTTGTCATATAGATTCTAGAGATTCTGTCTCACAGACATTTCTGTGAGATCAGATTTTGAATTTGTAAATTCAAATTTTGTATACAAAGTTATATATGCAGTGAATAATTTCAGTCCTGTAACCCATCAACATGTCATGTAACATGATATCAGTTTCTTAAATCATTGTTGAAAATGTATATGTAGTCATAAAAATAGCATTCCATTTTCCAATTATTGCCTTAAAGTGTTCTTTAGTTGGTGTGGTCCAGACTCACAGCTCACAGTGTGGTAGTTTTGGCACCGTTCTGAAGCTCAACTCTGGTAATGCTTTGAGGTACTGAACCTCAAACAGACCACCAATTAGAAGGTCTCCATCCTGGTACATCCCATTCAGGCTGAAGTGGCCCTGGAGCTGACAGGTACCTGAATTGGCCATCATGGCTACAGAGATATAGTTACAAGACAGGAACAAATAAATGCGTAGAATTAACCACATCCCTCACCCTTTATATCGCTTTGTCACTCTTGCCTCAGCTCACTGATTTATCATAAAGATTGTGTGTGGCACTTTTTTTATATAGCAGGCGGTGCCAGTGGCCTCTCTGGAAATGAGGACGTCATTTTTGCCATTTTGGGGCCCTCCACCAATGTATGTTTCTTGTATGTATCAAGACATTTGGCTCCTTTAAAATCAAAACATAATAAATTTATGGTTTCAATATTATTAATCACAAAACATTGTTAACAATTACACAACCAGATTTTTATTCACAAAATAGCATTCCGTGAAAAAAAAAGTTTTATAAATACACAAGTCTATTCACAAATATTGTTTAAAGTTAAAGTTCCAAAATTATGTAACTCAATTGTATTTGTGCATTTGTTGAAAATAATACTGTGAAGAATACCTTTGAAATTTTAAATGTTGTTATGCAAATTTTAGTTTCTGAATTTGTGAATCACATTTTTATATTCATAGACGAATCTGATTCAATATAAATTCTTGACAGTCTTCAGTCTGACATCTAGATGGCAGTCGTGTACTTGACTTGTTATGTAAGACACCTGTGGTCCATTATATAAACCTCAATCCTCCTGTGGTTATTACAGAAACTGTGAACATTCACCATTTACTCCAGTTTTATTCCTTAGTGCTGATTACTAAGATAGTTATGTGATGTGGCACGACCCATGGCCAAATAGTATTACTAAAGTAGCCAACTGGGTTGACATCTTGTGACGCCAGGAAACTCAGGAAGTGTAATCTCTAACTTCTTTCTCTTTTTCCTTTTAGGTTCTTTTTGGAGGAGGACATGAAAGGGATAGTTAACCCAAAAATGAAAATTCTGTCATAATTTACTCACCCTACAAACCTGTATGAGTTTCTATCATCTGTTGAACACAAAAGAAGATATTTTAAAGAATTTTGGTAACCAGACAGCTGACTTTAGCCTTTGACTTCCATAGTATTTTGTTTTTCCTACTATGGAAGTTGTAGTAACTCATAATGTAATAACTGCACATTGGCTACTGTCAATTGTTTGGTTACCAATGAGGAAAACAACTTATAAATCATACAGAGTGATGGTTTTATTTAAAAAAAAAATTATTGCAGAAAATGCAGAAAGTTTATACTGTTTATAAACATCGTTTTGCATTAGTGATAGTGGACTATGCAACCCGATATCCTGAGGCAGTGGCGCTCCGCAACATCTCGGCTAAGAGTGTCGCGGATGCACTGTTTCGCTAAATCTCCCGGGTGGGGATCCCCAAAGAGATCCTCACTGATCAGGGCACGGCGTTAATGTTACGTACATTACACAAACTTTACGAGTTATTTGGCATGAAATTGATTCGTACCACCGTCTATCGCCCACAAACGGATGGACTGGTCGAACGATTTAATCGCATGCCGACGTGTTCTCGCCCCTACCCGGTCGAACTAATCTTTTTCAGCACCATGTTGAGACCGAGCTGGGCGTGGTGGTACGCAGCCGGCCGTAAAGATTACCTGAACACAAAAAGAAAGTAGTTCAGTCTGAATTAGAGGTGATGCTCGAGTTGGGTGTAATAGAAGAGTCCCACAGTGATTGGGCATTGTGTTTTAGTGCCTAAACCTGGGTGGATTACCGCAAAATTAATGCTGTGTCGAAGTTTGATGCCTATCCAATGCCGCGGATTGACAAACTGCTTGATTGGCTGGGCACTGCTCGTTTAAATTCGACACTGGACTTAACTAAAGGGAACTGGCAGGGTACTGGCTAAGGGATAAGGATCCCCTTATCGCCTTTATCTAAAGAAAAGACAGCCTTTACCACGCTGTTCGGGTTACACCATTTCGTTACACTTCCGTTTCGGTTGTTCGGGGCTCCAGCCACGTTTCACCATCTCATAGACCGAATTCTCAGGCCCCACACTGCATATGCACACTATATATATAGTAACGAGAATATGGAGCATGTGTGCGTTGTCCTGAGAGCGCTGAGACTGGCTGGGCTGATGGTGAAACCCAAAGAAGTGTGCGGATGGACAGGTAGAGGTCAGGTATCTGGGCTTCCACTTGGGTCACGGGCAGGTGCATCCTCAAATTGATAAGACCGCAGCTGTTGCAACTTGCCCAAGGCCCAAGACCAAAAAGGAGGTGAGACAGTTCCTGGGGCTGGCGGGATATTATAGAAGGTTTGTGCCTAATTATTCGGACCTCGCCAGCCTGCTGACTGATCTCACAAAAAAAGGGAGCACCAGACCCGGTCCAGTGGACAGAGCAGTGTCAGCAGGCCTTCACCCAGGTAAAGACTGCTCTATGTGACGGTCCACTATTACATTCTCCTGATTTTTCTCTCCCCTTCTTGTTACAGACTGATGCATCGGACAGGGGGCTGGGAGCGGTCCTGTCCCAGGAGATAGAGGGTGAGGAGCGGCCAGTGCTTTAGTCACAAACTCTCTAAGACATTTACATTTACATTTAGTCATTTAGCAGACACTTTCATCCAAAGCGACTTACAACTGAGGACTAAACCAAGCGAGTCATCGTGAAGAGACAAAAACAATGCAAGAAGTGCTCAAAATACAAAGTTCAGATATTGCTCGAAATAGCATAACCCAGATAAGCAGGGATTTAAAGGAAAAGTTTTTTTTTAATTTTTTTTGTTAAGTGCTCACGGAAGAGATGAGTTTTCAGTTGTCTTTTGAATGATGTCAGGGATACTGTATTCTGAATGAGGGTGGGCAGATCATTCCACCAGCATGGCACCGTGAATGAGAATGTTCTGGAGAGTGATTTTGAGGCTCTCTGTGATGGTACCACGAGCCGTCGCTCATTGACTGATCGTAGGCTTCTGGTAGGGATGTAGACTTGTAGTAGTGAGTGGAAGTAGGAGGGGGCTGATCCTGAGATCAGTCTGTTAGCAAGTGTCAACACCTTGAACTTGATGCGAGCAGCGAGTGGTAGCCAGTGCAGAGAGATAAACAGAGGAGTGACGTGGGCCCTTTTGGGCTCGTTGAAGACCAGACGAGCTGCAGCATTCTGGATCATTTGTAGAGGTTTAGTTGCACATGCTGAAAGTCCGACCAGGAGAGCATTGGAGTAATCAAGCCTAGAAATGACCAGGGCCTGGACGAGAAGATGTGTTGCATGCTCAGTTAGGAAAGGCCTGATCTTCCTGATGTTGTGCATAGCAAACCTGCTTGATCGAGCTGTCGTTGTGATGTGGAGGTCAGCTGATCATCAAAGATTACTCCAAGATTTCTGACTGACCTTGATGGGGTGATTGAGGAAGAATCTAGCTGGATGGAGAAGTCGTGCTGTAGAGACGGCTTGGCAGGGAGGATGAGAAGCTCAGTCTTTGCCAGGTTGAGCTGTAGGTGATGTTCCTTCTTCCATGCCGAGATGTCCGCCAGACAGCTTGAGATCCGTACAGCTACTGTGGGATCATCTGGTTGAAATGAGAGGTGGAGCTGGGTGTCATCAGCATAGCAATGGTAAGAGAAGCCATGTGCCTGTATGATGGGTCCTAGTGATGTGGTGTAAATGGAGAAGAGGAGCGGTCCAAGAACTGAACCCTGGGGAACCCCTGTGGTCAGTTGATGTGCTTTGGATACCTCTCCTCTCCATGTGACCCTGAAGGACCTATCTGTGAGATAGGACTCAAACCAGTGGAGAGGAGTACCTGTGATGCCTATTGATGAGAGGGTGGACAGAAGGATCTGATGGTTCACAGTGTCGAAGGCAGCAGACAGATCCAGGAGGATGAGAACAGATGATTTGGAAGCAGCTTTTGCGATCCGCAGGGCTTCGATGACCGACAGCAATGCAGTCTCGGTTGAATGCCCTTTCTTGAAGCCATATTGGTTGATATCCAGCTGGTTGTTCAGAGACAGGAAAGATGATACTTGGTTGAAGGCAACTCGTTCAAGTGTTTTCGCAATGAATGGTAGGAGAGAGACAGGTCTGTAATTCACTAAAAGTGATATGTTTAACGTTGGTTTTTTAAGCAGTGGCGTTACCCAAGCCTGCTTGAATGCTGTAGGGAAAATGCCAGTGTGGAGGGATGAGTTGATGATGTGTGTGAGAGCTGTAAGAAGTGTGGGAGAGATTGCTTGTAGAAGGTGTGAGGGGATGGGGTCCAGAGGGCAGGTGGTAGGATGACTAGAGAGGAGAAGTTTAGATACTTCATCCTCGGTTAGTGGAGTGAAGGAGGAGAGAAGGTTGTTGGCTGTGGGAGAGGTTAGTCTGTGTTCCTGTGTGTGTGAAGCTGAGAACTGACTGCTTATAGTTGTAGTTTTGTTAGTGAAGAAGTTAGCAAAATCATCAGCAGTTAGCGAGGAGGTGGGTGGTGGTTGAGGTGGACAGAGGAGAGAGTTGAATGTCTTGAACAGTGAACGTGTGTTAGAGGCGCTGTTGATCTTGTTGTGGAAATATGAAGATATTAAGGCTGAACATCAGCAGAAAAGGCAGAGAGCAGAGATTGATACTTACTCAGGTCGGATGTGTCTTTTGATTTGCGCCAATTCCTCTCTGCTGCCCTGAGTTCGGTCCGGTGTTCACGAAGAACCTCAGATAACCAGGGGTTGGAGGGAGTAGCACGTGCTGGCCTGGAGGAGAGGGGGCAGATATTGTCTAAAGAAGAGGTTAGAGTGGAGCATAAAGTATCCGTTGCAGTATTCACATCCAGAGATGAGAAATGCGAGGGCGAGGGAAGAGAAGATGACACAGCAGAGGAAAGAATGGACGGAGCAAGTGAGCGCAGGTTTCCTCTGAAAGTAACTGGTAGGGGAGTTGGTGGTGCATGGGTAGTGAGTTGTAGATTGAAAGTAATGAGGAAATGGTCTGAAACATGGTTTCACCAAAATATTGTCTATGATGCAGTTGCGTGTGTAAACCAGGTCCAGTTGGTTGCCTGACTTGTAAGTACCTGTGGTGATAAGCCGTTGGAGATCGAAGGAGGCTAGGAGAGAGATGAAGTCGGTTGCATACGGCTTCTCTAGATGGATGTTGAAGTCGCCACAGAATACAAGTGGGATGCCATCCTCATGGAAAGAGGAAAGTAGCACATCCAGCTCCTCTTCAAAGCTTCCCAGTTGACCTGGGGGACGATATATGACTACAATATGGATCTTAATGGGAGTTGTAAGTGTAATAGCATGATATTCAAATGAGTAGTTATTGCATAGAGAAGAGAGAGTTGAGTATTTCCAATTGTTAGAGATGAGAAGACCAGTACCCCCACCCCTTCCTGACTGGCGAGGAGTGTGAGAGAAAGAGAAGTTGTTGGAGAGAGCAGCAGGGGTTGCTGAGTCATCTGGACGGATCCAGGTCTCAGTCAAGCCCAAGATATTAAGAGTAGAATGAGATGCAAAGGCTGGAATGAAGTCAGCTTTATTGACTGCTGATTAACAATTCCATAGACCCATAGAAAGAGTGAGAGGTGAGTGTGAGGATGAGAGAATAGGGCGCAGATTAGCAGTATTGCGCTGCCTTCTGTGCATGATGAGAGAGCGTTGTCGAGAGACAACAGGAATGTATTGAAAGCACATGTTGATTAAGGGAAATAAGAAAAAGGTGGGAAAGGAAAGGGTGAAGAAGATACTTAAGTGCCTTACAGGTGTCCTTGCTTGGTGGAGTCGCGCAGGTAGAGTCGCAGGTCTTTACCCGAGTCGGTCTTAACACGAGGAGGCTGAACATGAGAGCTAAACGCTTCCGCTGACGCTTCCGCGACAGCACGCACACTACATAGATATAAAGCTTTCAGTCGCCTGAGTGAGGACAGCTGTGGCCACCCTTGCAATTAGCACAGCCAAAGCAAATATCCCGAGAATGGGCGAAACCGAAACTAGCTGTTGAACAGCGCTACTTAAGTGCTACAATAAAAAACAGACTACAACCCTTTAGATGCGCGGCATAAATTCAAAATAGGAACGCGTCTAATTAAAATACAGATATTTAGTGAAGATAAAAATTATAAATAAGCAAATAATTGAAAATAGCCCTACCTACTTGACAAATAGTAAACAGAACAACAGGAAAACTGCATATTAAGAAAAAACAACTTGCGCGCTCTTGTTGTTCTCACCGCGTGACTGCTTGTCCTGACTTTTCCCTGACTCTGTTCTGTATTTATATCTACTTTAACAGCCCTTGCAATTAGCACAGCCAAGCAAATATCCCGAGAATGGGCGAAACCGAAACTAGCTGTTGAACAGCGCTACTTAAGTGCTACAATAAAAAACAGACTACAACCCTTTAGAAGCGCGGCATAAATTCAAAATAGGAACGCGTCTAATTAAAATATTGATATTTAGTGAAGATAAAAATTATAAATAAGCAAAGAATCGAAAATAGCCCTACCTACTTGACAAATAGTAAACAGAACAACAGGAGAACTGGATATTAAGAAAAAACAACTTACGCGCTCTTGTTGTTCTCACCGCGTGACTGCTTGTCCTGTACAGCACCATTGAGAAGGAAAGTTTAGCCATCAGGTGGGCTGGCCTCACCCTCCGCAACTATCTCCTGGGATGGGAATTCACCCTCTTTTCGGACCACACGCCCCTCCAGTGGCTCCACCGCATGAAGGATACCAACACGCGCATCACCTGTTGTTATCTGGCTTTGCAGCCTTTTAAGTTCCATGTGGTCCACAGGCCGGGTGCACAGATGGCTGTGGCCGACTTTCTCTCCAGAAGGAGGGGAGACTGCAGGCCAGATGACTCCCTGGGCAGTTTTCCCTGGCCCAGTCGTGCGGTGGGCGGTGGGGGTATGTGGCAAGGGGGGCATGGTTTAGTGAAGTCTGTGACAGGAGAGAGGATCGGGAGACAGGTGCGGCGTAAATGGGTCAAGTGCAAATGACGAATACCTATGATAAAGCTTGGGTTGCTGAATATATGATCCCTTACTTCAAAATCGCTCATAGTTAATGATATGATTTCAGATTATAACCTAGATGTGCTGTGTTTGACAGAAACCTGGCTAAAACCAAACGATTACATTACTATTGGTGGAGTCAACCCCACAATATTACTGTTATAAACATGAACCTCGTCCGAAACGCAAAGGGGGAGGAGTTGCTGTAATTTATAGTAATATTTTCAAAATCACTAAGAAATCTAGTTTTAAATGTACTTCTTTTGAAGTGTTGGTGCTTAATGTAAAAATATATAGTGTAAACGATAAATCACGTTTGAGAATTCTGCTGGCTACTGTATACAGGCCACCAGGGCACCATAAATATTTTATCAAAGAATTTGCGGACAGAATAGAATCTTTCTATAAGAATTAGTATTGGCTGCAGATAAAGTACTAATTGTTGGTGATTTTAATATACATATAGATAATAAAAAAGATGCATTGGGATTGGCTTTTAAAGTCATTGTAAACTCAATTGGAGTTTGTCCAATTTAGCTAAATTCTCCAATTTACTCAATGTCGTAATCATTCTCTAGATCTAATATTATCACATGGAATAGAAGTTGATGCTGTTGAAATTCTGCAGCAGAGCGTTGACATCCCAGATGATTATCTAGTCTCATGTAAATTACATTTAGCCAAGGCTGCAAAGCCGACTCCGTGTTATAAATATGTTAGACCTATAACTTCTGCCACTAAAGATTGCTTTATCAATATTCTTCCTAATCAGTTTCATCATCTCAGCATCCCGGATAGCTTAGAAGAACTTGATATTGCAACAGAAACTTTTAACTCTCTCTTTTCCAGCACTTTAGACACAGTTGCTCCGTTGTGCTTAAAGAAGATTAAAGAAAATAGTCCAACGCTGTGGTACAACGAGCACACCCAGGCCCTTAAGAGAGCAGCCAGAAAAAAAAACTGGAAGAAAACAAAACTAGAGGTATTTCGGATTTCATGAAAGGAGAGCTTGATTGCTTACAGAGAGGCTTTAAAAGCTGCTAGATATTCCTATTTTCAACCCTATTAGAAGAAAATAAACATAATCCTAGGTATTCATTTGAAACAGTGGCTAAACTAACGAAAAAGTAAGCTTCAAGCACAGAAATTTCCAAGCAACACAGAAGTAATGATTTTATGAACTTCACTAAGATCGCTAATATCAGGGAGAAAATTATAACTATGCAACCGTCTACTACAGCATCGCATCAGGGAGTACATTGTAGTCTCCCTGAGGAAAATTTGGATTCATTTGTTGCTTTAGGAGAGAAAGAATTTTGCAAATTCGTTAATTCATCTACATTGACAACTTGTATTTTAGACCCTATACCGACTAAGCTACAGAAAGAGATGCTTCCAGATGTCATAGACCCTCTTCCTAATATCATTAATTCGTCTTTGTCTCTAGGATACGTACCAAAAACCTTTAAGCTGGCTATGAACCGCTTGTTAAAAAAACACAACTTGATCCAACAGAATTAGTAAATTACAGGCCAATCTCAAATCTGCCTTTTCTGTCAAAGATATTTAAAAAAAGCAGTATCCTCAAAACTGTGTTTCTTTCTTGAATGATATCTGCGAGGATTTTCAGTCAGGATTTAGACCGTACCATAGTACTGAGACAGCTCTCATTAGAGTTACAAATGATTTGCTCTTATCATCCGATCGTGGTTGTATATCTCTATTAGTGTTACTAGATCTTAGTGCTGCATTTAACACCATTGACCACAACATTCTTTTAAATAGACTAGAAAACTATGTTGGCATTAGTGGAAGTGCAATAGCATGGTTTAAATCATACTTATCAGACCGTTATCAGTTTGTAGCAGTAAATGAAGAGATGTCTTATCGATCACAAGTTCAGTGTGGCGTACCACAAGGCTCAGTACTAGGACCGCTGCTGTTCACGCTGTACATGATACCATTAGGAGATATCATTAGGAAACAGAATTAGCTTTCACTGTTATGCCGATGATACTCAGCTGTATATTTCTTCACGCCCTGACGAAACTTACCAATTCAGAAAATTAATGGAATGCATAGCTGATATAAAAAAGTGGATGACTAGTAACTTCCTACTACTTAATTCTGAAAAAACAGAGATTCTAATTATTGGACAAAAAACTTCCACACGTAATAACCTAGAATACTGTCTAACACGTGATGGCTGCTCTGTTAAGTCTTTGTCGTCGGTTAGGAACCTGGGTGTGTTCTTTGATACCAATCTTTCATTTGAAAGTCACGTGTCCAGTATCTTTAAAACCACATTTTTCCATCTTAAAAATATATCTAAATTATGACATATTGACAAATGCGGAACAATTAGTTAATGCGTTCATGACCTCAAGGCTAGATTATTGTAATGCTCTACTGCAGTGATCATCAGTCATCATTCGATCCAGCCAGCGACTGGATTCCAAAATTGTGAGGATCAAAGAGAAAATATGTAGGCCTATTCTACACTATTAAAGCAACTAAAAGCAGCAACAACTGAGTCTCTTCTCAGTAATCACCACCATTTATGACTCTATTTAAGCTACACCCCAAAATGAGGACAGACTCGTTACACTGTTTTGTATTTATTGTCTCACACAGTTTTTTTTAAAACATAACTTTTCCTCATGCCCTTACTTAACATTTGTTTTTTATTTCAAAGTCTCAACAACATGCTTGGAACTAGCAAACTCCTCAGGACTAAAAAAGGAGGAAAAAACTATCTGGCACAATTTAAAATAGCATGGTAAATAAATAGCCTGGAACCAGAACAAAACAGGTCACAAATATTGTTCGCACAGCAAATAAAACGTTAAGTGGGCTATAGCGAAATCAAATCACAAGGCTGAAATGGACTACTATAACACTAATTAATCAATGGCTGAAGTTACATTTCCCCTCTGACACCAACTTTTTCACATCAGGCTTGGCCGCTGTCAGACTTATGCGCAAACAGTCCTCCAAAGACTGGGTTGACAGCCGGTTCCTCTTGTGCGTTTTAATCGAGTTGATCTTGGAGAACGCAGCCTCACAGGTGTAGGTTGAACCGAACATGGTGAGCACATACATAGCCAGCGTCTTCAATGTGCCATAGACCTCGGGACAAGATATCCAAAACGCGCTAAGGCTTTCAGCACCACTAAGAGCAGCCTTCATGTCGCCTGCGGCCTGAATTTCAGCCAGCTCGCTCTAAATGGCTGCCTCGTCCAACTGCAGCATTTTCACCACGTTTGTGGAGAATTCTCCGCTTGGGGTGATGGTGAATGGATCACGCACAAATCCAATGACATCCCTGGAAATAAAAAAGTCATCAAATCTAGCAGAGAAGTTGTCTTTTATTTGTGTGATAAATATCTTCATCTTGTCTGTTACGTTGCCTTCTCCCACCGTCTTCAGTGTGTTGAAGTGCAGCAGCCTCCCTGACAACAAATCTGCGTGGAACAGATCAAGTTTGTTCCCAAAGGCTTCAAGTTTTTCCACCAAATCCACCACTGATTTTTCTTTTCCTTGCAGCTGTAGATTAAGTGTATTTAAATGGGAGAAAATGTCTGTTAAAAATGCAACGGAAAATCGGAAATCTTTGCCATCATAGTATCTGACAAAAACGCACAACTGTGAGATATCCATGTTGTCAGTGGACTCATCAATAGCCAGCGAAATATATTTGGCTTCCTTGACCCCGTCAATGACAGCTCGCTGAACTTGCTCCGCCAAACGTGTACACGACGTGCATTAGTTGAGGCAGATAGAGGTACTTGTTTGACAGATGCAATAACTCTGTCCATTGATTTGTCGGGGACAAGTTTCTCCAGAACGGTGATCATGCACTCCTTTAAAACCTGACTTTCAGTGAAAGGCCGGTTATGTCTGCAAAGCACCCAAGCAGCCTGCAGGGATGCACACGTTACTCTCTCTTGATCAGTTAAAGTTCGAGTAATAATGCCACTTGCGTGGGAGTAGGCAGATTTCAGTGCAGCGATTTTTCTCTGATGCGCCTCTGACTGCTCAGGATATGAAATCTTAAAATTTGAATGTTTAGTGTGGTGGTAACGGCGCAGATTGTATTCTTTTGCAACAGCAACAGTTTCGTTGCAAATTAGGCGTACTGGTGAGGCATTCCGGAAGGTTGGCATGATAAATGCGTACTTTTCAGTCCAGTCATCATTGAAGGACCTGTTTTCAATATCAACTTTGCGTTTCATAGCCTTTGAGAGTGCCATTTTATCTCTGTTAAGAGACCCTTTCCTGTCACTTCCTCTGTGTTTGTTTTTCAAGTAAAATTGACTTAATTGAGTTAAGGCAAAATAACTATCACCCCTGGTGGTTGTCTGTGGTATAGGTGATAGGAACCTGACTCATAAAGGCCTTCAGTTTTGTAATGAAATGGAAAAAGTATTAACAATAAACATCAATCATAATGTTATACCAAAATTTGATTTTTTATTTAATATTTATTTAAGGGTCCGGCCCCCAAGGAGACTGTCTGGTAAAATTCTTGCCCTCTAACAAATATAGTTGATGAACACTGCTCTACTGGGTGGTTGCCCTGCATGCTTAATAAACAAATTACAGCTAGTTCAAAACGCAGCAGCTCAAGTTCTTACCAGAACCAGGAAGTATGACCATATTAGCCCAGTTCTGTCAACATTGCATTGGCTCCCTATTAAACATTGTATACATTTTTAAATACTGCTGATTACTTACAAAGCACTAAATTGTTTAGCTCTGCAGTACTTGAGCGAGCTCTTAACGCATTATAGTCCTTCACTCTATTGGGATCTCAAAATTATGGCCAGTTAATAATACCTAGAATATCAAAATCGACTGCTGGCGGTAGATCCTTTTTTCCATTTAGCACCAAAACTTTTTGAACAGTCTTCCTACCATTGTCCGGGAAGCAGACACACTCTGTCAGTTCAAAGCTAGATTAAAGACACATATCTTTGACCTAGCATTCACATAATACATTATCGACTTCTATAATTCAATTCACACTTATGTCCACAGAGCTGCCCCGTGGAGAACATTAGATCAGCTCTTTGTCTGTTTTGGATCACCTAAGACAGGTCTCCCAGCTTCTTAGCAGACAATCAGCAAGTGGATAGTCGAGGCTATTTCTCTTGTTTATGAGTTCTCTAGCCAGCCGTCACCTTTGGTGGTCAGAGCTGATTCTACTAGGAGTATGGCAACCTCTAAAGCCTTAATCTCAGGGGTTTCCCTGCAGGAGGTGTGTGATGCCATGGGCTGGTCTTCTCTGCTCACATTTGTGAAGTTTTATAGCCTGGACCTGGACGCTGCCCCAGGGTCTCAGGTGCTTATGACTTAGTTGTCAGTTTCTCATAGAGGCAATTTTAAGTATGGCGTTTGGATATTGTCGTTCCCAAAGCGTCATCGACGCAGTGCGAGTTCCCTCGAAAGGGAACGTCTCAGGTTACGACTGTAACTCTAGTTCCCTGAGAAGGGAACGAGACGCTGCGTCGCCCCACCCATATTTCCTGCATCCCTGTGATCGACTTGCTTCGGCTAAATCAAAGCTTTAGCCTTTCCTGGTCGGGACGTCACCCACTCGTGACGCTCATTCTCGCCATTGGACTAGTTGACATACGTGCTTCAGACGCAATAAAGCAGGGGCGTTCCCAAAGCGCCATTAACGCAGGGTCTCGTTCCCTTTTCAGGGAACTAGGGTTACAGTCATAACCTGAGACGTTTTTGAGCAAACTATTTATTTACTCTTACTTGAGTCATATTATTTTCCAGTACTTCTACTTCTTTGTACTCAAATAAATTATTTCTTAAAGGGATACTTCACCTCTGGAAAGATTAATGTGTATTTAAAATGGGTCATTTATGTAGTAGAAATGTGAAATTATTTTTGAATTTGGAGCCTTCTAGACTGAGAAAAGCCAGAAAATGTATTTTTGGCTTATGGGGATGAAAGACAACAACTCCCAGAATGCACTTGCTTCACTTTGCTTCTTTACATGAACATAGTAAAGTGAAAAATCAAAACACCTTGGAAATGACAGGTATGTATTATGTTTCAGGAATGGCACAAAGGTTTGTGACTGTTCAAGTCTCTGTCTTTAGATCTGTATCTGTTCAATAATGTGCTTTTTGTCATTTGTTGTGTATCTTTGGATTATGTTGTATTGTAAATAAATCCAAACAATCAAATGCCATTCTTTTTTTAAGTCTCTCCTCATTCTTTGTGCAAGGTTCCTCATAACGATAGGGCCTGATAGCACCTGATAGGGGCATTATGGGAGGGTCTTTCTCAGGTGTGAAACACATGAATATCCATAATGATTCACACCCTCCTCACAATTTCCAAAATTCTTGTGAAGAAATAATCTGTATGGGTTTCATGACCTTATTTCAGTGACTTTTTTTCACAAACCATGCATAAACATCATTATCTTAAAACTACAAACTTTTACATACATGCTGCTGACATATTATTGTAGCAGAGTTTGTGCTGAATACAGTGTAATAATACTTTAGCCATGAAAATGTCACAAGTAACATAAATGAGCTCAAATGTCAGAGCATGTCAGAACCAGTGGCGTCTTCTGGTCTTTCAAAGAGGGAATGGAATTATCTAATCAACCAATCACATGGCAGTTGCTTCAATGGATTTAGGGGTGTGGTCCTGGTCAAGACAATCTCCTGAACTCCAAACTGAATGTCAGAATGGGAAAGAAAGGTGATTTAAGCCATTTTGAGCGTGGCATGGTTGTTGTTGCCAGCCAGAGTATTTCACAATCTGCTCAGTTACTGGGATTTTCATGCACAACCATTTCTAGTGTTTACAAAGAATGGTGTGAAAAGGGAAAAACATCCAGTATGTGGCAGTCCTATGGGCGAAAATGCCTTGTTGATGCTAGAGGTCAGAGGAGAATGGGCCGACTGATTCAAGCTGATAGAAGAGCAACTTTGACTGAAATAACCACTTGTTACAACCGAGGTATGCAGCAAAGCATTTGTGAAGCCACAACACGCACAACCTTGAGGCAGGTGGGCTGCAACAGCAGAAGACCCACCGGGTACCACTCATCTTCACTACAAATAGGAAAAAGAGGCTACAATTTGCAAGAGCTCACCAAAATTGGACAGTTGAAGACTGGAAAAATGTTGCCTGGTCTGATGAGTCTCGATTTCTGTTGAGACATTCAGATGGTGGAGTCAGAATTTGGCGGAATGAGAACATGGATCCATCATGCCTTGTTATCACTGTGCAGGCTGGTGGTGTAATGGTGTGGGGGATGTTTTCTTGGCACACTTTAGGCCTCTTAGTGCCAACTGGGCATCGTTTAAATGCCACGGCCTACCTGAGCATTGTTTCTGACCATGTCCATCCCTGTATGGCCACCATATACGCATCCTCTGATGGCTACTTCCTGTAGGATAATGCACCATGTCACAAAGCTCAAATCATTTCAAATTGGTTTCTTGAACATGACAATGAGTTCACTGTACCAAAATGGCCCCCACAGTCACCAGATCTCAACCCAATAGAGCATCTTTGGGATGTGGTGGAACGGGAGCTTCGTGCCCTGGATGTGCATCCCACAAATCTCCATCAACTGCAAGATGCTATCCTATCAATTTGGGCCAACATTTCTAAAGAATGCTTTCAGCACCCTGTTGAATCAATGCCACGTAGAATTAAGGCATTTCTGAAGGCGAAAGGGGGTCAAACACTGTATTAGTATGGTGTTCTAATAATCCTAGGTGAGTGTATACTCAGCTAAGGCAAACCGAGAGGTTTATAACGGTACCAAGAAAGACATGTATAAAGGATAGGAATACCAAGATACATCTTAATGCATAATTACAAGCCCTTATAGTTGACTTGACTTGCTGTGCTGGCAAACAAGAGTGGGCTGAGGGGTGCAAGGCTTTACAGGGTCGTACACCGCCAGTCTGGCCCTCTTGGGACCCAGGAACAGAGGAACCACTGAAACAGTGAAGCACTCACTTCTTTGCCCTCTAACCAACCTTCAACAAACACAGAAATGTGCTTTTAAAACAGCTGTTAAAACAGCAGTTGAGAGCTCAGAAGCTCGCGATCACCGCTGCACTCGCGCTGTAGAACCACCAGCACTGGGAGAGTCTTCCAGAAGAACACCGACACACTCGCTCATTGTAATATAACACTCTTCAGAGACATTGACGTGAAGAACGATCAGCTCCGAAGCAAAAGACAACTGGAGCGTGCATCCACTTCCGTATTTATACCCGCACCGTGGGGTGGAGTGTGAGATGCAGATCTCGCACGCCAATGTGCATTGGCTCATTTTAATAGTACTCAAAGATGACAGGCTCCCTAAGCGTGATCCCAATCGGTCGGCACATTGAATATGTCGAACGTGAGCGACTAAAGGGGAACATTTATTTCCATAATTTTGATACAATTTATGAAGTAGACATCCTATTCAGAAGTAGAATGGGAAGTTTGGCAGATTTGGATATGAATTCAAACTCTAATAAACACATAAAAAACACATATGTGCATTATAGCTCACCGCCGCATCACAAATTGTGAATAAATATTCAAAAAAATGTTCAGACCTTTTTTTTCCTAAAGTAATTTAATGGATGCTATCTTTTGAACTTCTTTTGAGGTTTCTACCAATCTTTCACGATTTTTCATGTTCATCACTATTTCAAAATAAAGATCTGAACATGCCTTAGGTGTCAGGGTTGTTATGCGGGTTGAAGAAGGAGTCAAGGCAGTAGTGATGTTACGTATGACACTGAAGCTTCGATGCGCATATCACACATGCGACACAATTTCTAGTATCGTAGTATCTAGTATCTAGTCCCGTATCGGGGTGTGTATTGGTTTCCCCAGAGTCACGTGATCAATGACAAATGAAGCCTCACTTTCTGTCCAATCACATGTGCGTTTCGCTTTGTGTGTTAGAAGGCTCGAACTCCAGATCTCATTTAATGAGTCATTGTTGGCTCAGTCTGGTTGATGGGTGTTTCAGGAGAGTGCTGTACTTTAAAAGTTAATAAATATAATACATTAAATAACCAAAATTTATTTTTCACTACTTAGGCTATTCTTTTTTTCTTTTGTCTTTTGTTTTTGGAATATCTTTGCACTTTTGGAGAGAGAGAGGGAGAATAGGCCTACATTAAATCTTATTGAATCAATAATTATATTATATATATTTAATTATATTATATTGTCACACTTTAATGGGAAAATGGATGTATTTGATGAACAAATCAAACACAAACATGTAAAGCTTTTATTTGTACACATAACATTGAAACTATGGAGTGTGTTGTGGTTGCTTCATCTGCCAGAGCTTCTAACACAGGCTTCTGGCTGCTTTATTTTAAATAAGCACCAGATGGCGCTGTTCCTCGACACTCTCAAAGCTTTGAATCTTTTCCCGGAACAGTCAGGGAAAAGCCTCATTGATTCACGAGGCTTCATTTTCCCATCCCAACAAGGCAGAAAGATCCAATTCAAACATTTACTAAATAAAAACGAAACAAAATGATACAGGCAGGTAGACGGGTTGAAGATCCATGAAAAACACTGCATACAACAACATAGACATAAGCCTTAGCAAAAATCAAACACTCAACAACGACCGACAAAGACTGAATGAACAGAGGCTAACTAAATACAGAGACAATGAACCATAATGATGTGAAGACAGGTGACACAGATGATGATAACGAGGTACAGGCTGGTAAGTGAGGGAGTGAATACAGGTGTGGAGACGAGGAGGATTCTGGGAAGTGTAGTGAAGAGACAAGGACAGACTGGTGAAGAGACAAGGACAGACTGGTGCAGACGAAGACTGCGACATTAGGAGTATGAAAATATTCTTGTTGCAAATTGATAAAATACTGCTCCTCAGTAATTTATTTTGTAAATTGAAAATTGAGATTGTAAGCTTTCAAATGATATATAGTTTGTCAATATTAGTTTAGGTTTAGTATAGGATTTTACTGTTTTAAATATGTAATGGCTGTGGGCCCACCGGTGGGCCGGTGACACTTATAACATCAACAAAATCTGGCATGAACCGTCCCCATTCATATTAAATAAGTATTAAATATATATTGTTTCTTATGCTCAAATGTATTTTTCAGGCTAGATCAGCCCATATGCATGTGCAGTCCTAAGTGTGTATCTCAGAACACTGACTGTTTCTATGGGAACCAGAGCTTCTAACAGTAGCTGCAGTGACACAATGGCTTTATTGGTGATTGGCTCTTAAGGTGAAGCCTGATTTCCAGTGATGACCACTTGGCACCTCCTGCTCTTTTAAAGGAACAACCCATACAAGCTGAGAGGGTAAGTTGCTCAGAAAGAGAGAGAAATGTGGATCACTCTGTATATCTCTATATACGTACTCTTTAACTGTATCAGTGCAGCTTCAGTCCTTAGATCAGATACCTGCCAGATCCGGGGACGCTTCAGTTTGAACGGCATGTACCAGGATGGAGATGTTATACTTGGAGGACTGTTTGAGGTTCACTTTTTCACAGTGTTCCCAGAGCTGAGCTTCAGAACAGAGCCAGAACCACCATACTGTGAAATGTGAGTCAGACAGACTGCATAACTACAAAAGAAGATTTTTTAAAATAATTACAACAATAATACTATAATAATAATAATAAGAAGAAGAAGAAGAAGAAGAAATGAAAATGTTAATGTGCTCAAATTACCTGTTGACAGCAGTAATGCTATCTTGACAAAAATATCTATTAAAACAACTGTATATTTAACCAAGTGTGCACCATAGAAGAGTGATGTATTTGCTGTGTATTAATGCTTTATTAATTTGTCATTTGTCATTTATTTATCTCTTTTTAATCTAATTTAATGTTAACATTTATCTTGCTTTTTTCCTAGATTTAATATGGAAAGCTTTCAGCATGCACAGACTATGGCTTTTGCAATAAATGAGATCAATAAGAATCCCAATCTGTTGCCTAATATCACTCTTGGTTACCATGTTTATGACAACTGTGTGATGCTAGGAATGGCGTTCAGGGCTGCCATATCCCTGGCTAGTGGGACAGAGGAGTCCCTGTCCAATCTCAACTGTACTGGCCCTCCGCCGGTTATTGGAGTGGTGGGGGATCCTAGTTCAACTCCATCCATTGCAATTTCCAGTGTTCTGGGGCTGTTTCGAGTACCTATAGTAAGAAAAGTAAAAAAAAAAAAAAATTATATATATATACTACCATTCAAAAGTTTGGGATTGGTAAGATTTTTAATGTTTTTAAAAGAAGTACTTTATACTCACCTAGGCTGCATGTATTTGATAAAAAAAAAAAAACACAAAAAAACAAAAACAAAACAAAAACAAAAAAAAACAACGTAATATCGTTTATGACAATTTTCTATAACTGTTTTCTATTTGAATATATTTTAAAAAATGTATTCCTGTGATGCAAAACTGAGTCTTCGGCGTCACATGATCCTTCAGAAATCATTATAATATGCTAATTTCATGCTCAAAAAACATTCATTATTATTATCAATGTTGAAAACAGTTGTGGAATTTCAGATGAATGAATGATGAATAGAAAGGTCTATTTCATTTATTTGAAAAATTACATTTTGTAACATTATAAATGTCTTTACTGTAACTTTTGATCAATTTAATGCATCCTTGCTGAATAAAAGTATTGATTTATTCCCCCCCCCCCCCAAATACAAATCTTACTGACCCCAAACGTTTGACCTGTTAGTGTACAATGTTGCAAAAGCTTTCTATTTCAGATACATACTATTCTTTTGAACTTTCTAATCATCAAAGAATCCTGATTTTTTTTACATAACCGTTTTCAACATTGATGATAATAATAATAATAATAAGTTTCTTGGGCAGCAAATCAGCATATTAGAACGATTTCTGAAGGATCATGTGGCACTGAAGACTGGAGTAATGATGCTGAAAATTCAGCTTTGCATTACAGGAATAAATTACATTTTGAAATGTATTAAAATAGAAAACAGTTATTTTAAATTGTAATAATATTTCACAATATTACTGTTTTTTTTAGTTTTTTTTTGTTCTGTTTCTTTTGTCTTGTTTGTCTGTTGTTGTATTTTAATCAAATAAATGCAGCCTTGGTGAGCATAAGAGACTTATAAAAACATTAAAAATCTTACAGATCCCAAACTTTTGAATGGCAATTTATATGAATGTGTGTGTGTGTGTGTGTGTGTGTGTGTGTGTGTGTGTCCTGCCTCATCTGCTTGTGTTACAAATATTATAAAGGCACTGATCATTTTTATGTTGATCATCACTAATTTTGTAACACCTTGTCCTCCCTCTCCATCTCCCCTGATTAGGTTAGTCACTATGCCACCTGCTCCTGTTTGAGTGACAGAAAAAAGTACCCCTCTTTCTTCAGAACGATCCCCAGTGATGCCTTCCAGGTGCGGGCTATGATTCAGATCTTGAAGCATTTTGGATGGACCTGGGTTGGTCTCCTCTACAGTGATGATGACTATGGCATCTACGCTGCTCAGTCCTTTCAGCAGGAAATGCAGTTGTTTGGACATTGTGTTGCTTTTTCTGAAATTCTACCCTATGATAACAACCCCAGAGATATTCAGCGTGTACTGGGAGTAATGCAGGCCTCTACAACTAGAGTGGTGGTTGTTATCTCCCCTTCCTCCTTAGTGATACCTTTGATGGATGAGGTGGTGTTGCAGAACATGACAGGCAGGCAATGGATTGCGAGTGAATCTTGGGTGACTTCACCTGTGTTTCGCACACCACGTTTCCTGCCCTTCCTGGGGGGCACACTGGGCATTGCCATCAGACTTGGGGAGATCGAGGGGCTTTTTGACTTTCTGTTATGTCTTCGTCCGAAAAATGATCCAAGAAATAATATGTTGAGGATCTTCTGGGAGAACATGTTTGGTTGCAGTTTTGAAACTGGGGGTAAAGAGACCGATGGAGATCAAGTGAAAACAGTGTGTACAGGACAGGAGGATCTGAGCATTACAGACACACCATACACTGATGTTTCAGAGCTGAGGGCCTCTTATAATGTGTATAAAGCAGTTTATGCCCTAGCACATGCGCTTCATGACCTGATGCAGTGTGAGGAGGATAGAGGACCATTCAGTGGGAACAGCTGTGCTGACAAAACACATTTGAAACCCTGGCAGGTAAGACTCAAATTTATATATAGCGCAGATTTACATAGAAGAAGAACTAGTCAAATCAAGTAAAGTCACTTTTATTTATATAGTTCTTTATTCAATACAGATTGTTTCAAAGCAGCTCTACAGTGATTTACATTTTTACAACTAGACACAAAATATAAAAAGAGTGCAACATATAACCCTGTCCTATCTACAATCTGTACAGCTGGTTCACTACCTCCAAAAAGTGAATTTCACCACAGGTTTTGGGGATCATGTGTCATTTGATGAGAATGGAGATGCTTTGGCCATCTATGATGTGATGAACTGGCAGCCAAGGACAGATGGATCAATAAGTATCTACACAGTCGGTGTAGTACGTGATGAGCCAGAAACAGGGATGGTGCTCGAACTGGAGGAGGATGCAATATACTGGAACTTTGAGACAAAAAAAGTTTGCATGTTAATGTTTTTTTTTTTTTTTTTTTTTTGCAGATATAGTCTAAATTATAGTCAAAGCTATAAGACAAATGAGAATATATTAATTGAAAGGCCAAGCTTTTCGTTGTGTAAAAGACGTAACTGATGATGTCTCTTTCAGGCCCCACAGTCTGTCTGCAGTGAGAGCTGCCCACCAGGAACCAGACAAGCCACGCAAAAGGGTCTTCCTGTCTGCTGTTTTGACTGCCTGCCATGTGGAGATGGAGAGATTTCTAATACAACAAGTGAGCAGATTATTGTTGGCAAAATTTAAATGCAAATTTTTCTTATATTCTCACCTTCTCTCTTATTCTCACCTATAGATGCTATTGAGTGCACAGTGTGCCCAGATGAGTTCTGGTCCAATACAGATAAGGATCAATGTGTCCCCAAAAAAGTTGAGTTTCTGTCTTATGAGGATCCTCTGGGCATCTCTCTGACCACTGCATCTCTGATTGGCACCTGCTTCTGCGCTCTTGTGATGGTCATCTTTACTCATCACCGAAACACTCCCATAGTACGCGCCAACAATTCAGAGCTCAGCTTCCTGCTGCTGTTGTCACTCAAACTGTGTTTTCTATGTGTACTGCTGTTCATTGGCCAGCCACAGTTGTGGACATGTCAATTAAGGCATGCTGTGTTTGGCATTAGCTTTGTCCTGTGCATTTCCAGCATCCTGGTCAAGACTATGGTGGTAATAGCTGTGTTTAAGTCATCTCGGCCAGAAGGAAAAGGCGCAATGAAATGGTTTGGAGCAGCTCAACAAAGATGCACAGTTCTGGTCCTAACAGCCATCCAGGTTGTGATATGTGCAGTCTGGCTATCAACTGCCTCTCCAACACCCCATAAAAATAGCTACTATATCCGCTCTATAATAGTCTATGAATGTGCTATAGGCTCCGTGGCTGGTTTTTCTATGTTGCTGGGATACATTGGACTGTTGGCAGCAGTAAGCTTCATGTTAGCCTTCCTGGCGAGAAATCTTCCAGATAATTTTAATGAAGCAAAGTTCATCACTTTTAGCATGTTGATCTTCTGTGCCGTGTGGATTGCATTTGTTCCAGCATATGTGAGCTCACCAGGGAAATATGCAGTGGCTGTGGAGATTTTTGCCATTTTAGCTTCTAGTTTTGGATTACTGGTGGCCATATTTGCCCCAAAGTGTTATATCATACTTTTACATCCAGAGAGAAACACTAAAAAAGCCATAATGGGAAGAGAAACACAAAATAAATAGTTTTGCATTATTGTGATGCAAAATTATAACTTCCTATTTAAAACTATTTTATTGGGTTTAGGTATATTATTATATTTACTTGGCACATTTGACTGCCATATTCCATCAAAGCTTCTCTCTACTGCTCTCTGATGTGAGTAATTTCACATAGTCCTACTGATTTAAATGCTTCACAATTAATAGATAAAATATAGCAAAATTTCAAATGGTAGAACTTTCTCATCAAGGGCATAACTCTACAACTTTAAAGCTGCTTTGAAACGATATGTATTGTGAAATGCAATACACAAATACATTTGACTATATCACTATTAATATTTATATATTATATATTAATATGTTATATTTTCGCCTCTGTAAACAAGCAATTTACATTTACATCCTAAACTAAAAAGTTTGCATGTTGAAGTGAGTAGTTTTAAAATGTACATATTAATATATATTGTCAGAATTATCAAATGTAATTTACGCTTGATTTGTCAGAATCGCTTGATTTTGATTATAAAGAGAAATCAAAGTTTCTCATGATATGGTGATATGTGTCACAGGATCTGCCACATCACCAGCCATTCTATACACAAGTTTCCTACGTCCCATGAGGCCTTGCCTCAAAAGTGGGTGCATCTTCCAGTTCGAAGTAAACAAGAGGGACGTGACACTCAACAGTTGACAGTCATTCAAGATATAGCAATCCAAACTTGCTAACGATGTTGGAGCACAACCTTAACGAAATTAAAAATGGTGAAATAACAGTAATACCCTCCGTGGTAGATGGTTGGGAGGATGACGTGAAGAAGTGGCCTCGTATCACGTATAGTAGCATTTATAGCTATTCTGTAGAATCAGTAGCCTGTGATGGTAAGGCGATGAGCAATTTGAAAAGCTCAGTGGCATTTCAGTATCTACACAGTGATAAAGTTGGTCGGGTGTTATTTAAGGACGTTGGAAACGACCTTGTGTAACTAAAAGCTGACATTGAGCCGAGCCAGAGCCTACATGTATCACATCATAAGCCTTGGGTGCTAGCATCAGTGACAGGTGAAGTACAGACAGCGGGTTGTTCATGTATAGCAGGGCCAGGACGCTCTTGTAGTCATGCAGCAGCACTTTAGTGGAAGGTCAGTAAAGTAAGGACAATTATGGGCACGAAAATGTATTATTGTATTGTGATATTATTAATTAACTAATAAATGTACTAAAATGAAATTTTTACTGTGTCATTCAGGTTCTGCATATGTTGCTTCACAGTAGCCTTCACTTTAAATCTTTAGTCTAAGATTGTTGGATAATAAAATTTAATTCAATTTAGGTTGAGAATGCAGTCAGGCAGGGCAAGACAGGGATGGCATGCACTGATGTGCAAAGGAAGTGGAATTATGTTGTGAAGAAGAATGTAGGGATGAGGAAGGTGAAGGACGTTCATTTTAACCATCACAGACCATACCGCATATATCCAGGCCCATTAGAAAGTTCTGTACAAGAATCAACAACCTCCCCCCAACTTTTTAAGAACCAAAGAGAGTTCATAACCCACAGCAATTCATCAGTGATGGCACCACTGTTTCAGCTCCAGTCTAATGGTCTTATTCAGTTAAGTTACAGAGCAGATATAGACAGCAGCAAGGCAGGCCCCAGCAAACATGATCCAGCCCACAGTAATACACTCTGTCATACTAAACACAGCACAACACTAACTTAAACCTATGTCTAAAGTGCACAAAGGCCTACATTAAAGTTTCCCCTGCACAAGCGGCTACACTGATGGAAGAAACCAGGATGCAAAGTGCTTCACAGTTATGGCATGATGCTAGAAAGCTTGGTCTAACAGCCAGCACAGCAAAACGAGTTCCAAAACGAAGCACCACAGATCTTCAAAAATATCTAAATGAGCATCTGTACCCAACCTTCACTGGCAATACAGCAACACAGAAAATGAGATCAACGTCACCACACTCATGGAGAGCAGAGAGGGCATACTGTGGAGAAGAGAGGCCTGGTCGTGCACCCTGGCCATCCTTGGTTGGGAGCCAGCCCAGATGGGATCCTTGATTCAACACAACTCCTTGAGATCAAGTGTTCCATGTCACTGGCAGAATTTCTGGGACGGCCAAATAGTGACATCAAAAGATTAGGTGATGGACAGTACCTGATTTTTCCTACAGGAAAAGATGGATACTACCTCCAGGTGATTTTTTTAAGAAAGTAGCTTTATTATTAGACTAACATTGTATTTTAAACTTAGGAATTAATTATACAGATTCTTTTTACAAACATGAACTCTTAATCCTTCTTTCAGACACAACTGACCATGATGTGTCTGGGCCTACAGAGCTGCAACCTGGTCATCTGGGCACCAACTGAGGACATCGAATGGGACATTCCATTTGACAAAAACTACACAGATGCACAAGTTCAACAGCTGCAGAATTTCTACTTGTTACACATGCTCCCTAGGTTAGCTGATGATTTTGCTGACAAGAAGATAAATCTCTGTCCAACATACCAGCAGATATTTAATGCGTAGTTTGGGGAGGGTTTACACTGTTCTCATTAATATTATAATAATATTATTAATAATCAATACTCTTTAAGGCATGGTGACAGACAGTTGTGTGAGCTGACAAACAACAATTAAAATAAAATATTACACACTTAGTCACTGTGCTTTGGATTTTATTTATAAGAATAGATGAATGTGCCATTTGAATCATTTGAATACATTAACTGGCACATTTCGTTAACAGTGGTATTCAGAACATTTATTCACAATTATTTATGTAATTATTATACCCTTAATCGATCACACATGTACAATTTTAGTTCATCAATTATTATTACGCAGAGTTTGAATGATTAAATTGTAGCACCAACCAGTTGATCACATCGGCCATTTGATTAAATTACTGGATCCTAATTTGCAGACACAGTTGCTCTCTTCATGGACTGTGACACAAATTTTTACATCACTGTCATGAAACATGCAAAGTCGGTCTCGAGGGAACAAAGGAACACTTATCCGCACACTTTTCTCCCAGCTGATTGGTGCATTCACGCCAGAGGAGGTGTGAACAGAAGTGTCTTTAAAGAAGACGCACCAAGCACCTCATCCTGGGAACTCATGGAACTCTTCTCTCTTACCTCCTTCGATCCGATGTAACCTTCATACTCATGGTTCTTTTCTTTTGCTTAAGTTTGTTTTCCTTTGTTCATTTCCCCAGAAATGAACTTAGTCTGAATTATTTCTTTGGTACTTTACGTCAAAGACCTTTAAGCCTTCTTTGAAACTACGCGCTCCAGACCGCAGCAAACCATGTGACGATCCAGTCGGAACACACATTCTCAAGCCTTCAAAGCAGCCACAAAGTGCTTTGCAAGTATTTCGTTTCATCCAGCTTTCACCATTAAGATTGTGTTTTTCCATGTTGTCTCTTAAAGGTTTAAATGTCCAGGTGAATTTTGCCAAACTCTCTCTCTCTCTCTCTCTCTCTCTCTCTCTTTCTCTCTCTCTCTCACTCTCTCTCTATCTTCCCAACTCTCTCTCTCCCTCTCATTTTTATCTTCCTCTCTCATCCTTTTAATTCGTGTTTGTAATGTTTTTCTTTTTGTTTGTTTCGGGTGTATATACAGGTACATATATATTCTGTGTGAATTGTAGTTCGATGTATTTTTAGTCCAATTATTAAAACCATTATATTCTTGATTGCTTCTGTCTAAAATGCTAATTTTACAAAGGCAATGAGATGTCGATCCTAGCTACAAAAGCTTTCATTATTGACTACATTGAGTAGTCTAATTTTATAAACACAGGAAAATTAATGTTCAGAAACTTGATATTTCTTAGAGTTTATAAGAAGGGATAACTTTGTTGATAAGTTGATAAGTTAATTTTACGGCCGTTTGCTGGACAAACAGTTCGATAAATTAAATAGCTAATTAATAGCTAAATTAATTCCATTAAAGGTTATCTCATATAATCGATCTGGAAATGGACCATTGATTTATGAATGAGGAATTATAATTTGTTGTGATTGATCATTCATGTGTACAACATCTATTTTCAACTTCGATAATTTAACTGTAATATGCAATATATTAATCATATTCATGATTAATCATTAAAATTCCCTATATATAATTTGAGCTAATTGAATGTAAAACTAAATGTTGTTACAGTTTGGTGGAGAACGCTGGGCATTTCAAACTTTGTTTTATGAGCAATCCAGTTTCAATCTGTGTAAATGGTTATTAATATTTTGTGCGCGCTAAGAAATTATGAAATTGTGAGATAAGTCGCAATGCGAACTCACTCCTAATTGACCGAGGCAAAAAGCCGAAGTCAGTAACGTTACATTTTTAACAAGTTGCTAAAAATATGCCTAGACAATTGTTAGCACTGTTAAATGCTAAGTACACTGCAGTATTTAAATATTACAAATGTCCTGTTAAGAGATGAAGAAATACCTCTGCAGTTAATACATTTCTTATATTGGTTTTAAATTGCTGTGAATGAAAAATTCTCACGTGCGTATTACCGGTTTGAATAAATATGTTTTTAAGCGAGACTCCTTTTAAACATAGGCCTTGCATGCAAATATCGTTATTGAATTCGGGGTTAACCCAGTGATATTCAACAAAAACGATAAACTCCTGGTCAGAAATTGGCGTAGCTACCCAATTGAAGATCTAATACATTTAAATCATAAGTTCTATTGTGAAAAATGTTTATTGGAGTTCGAACCAACAGACGAAAATTCCTGTTGTCCACATTTGTGTATGTGGGGCGAAGAAATCCCACCATAGATACTCTTGTGCAGTTTAGCACCGAAAAGATCCGCAGAGATCTGAATTGTATACTTGTGATTTATTCCAGAAAATCAGCACGTGACGCGAGCTGAAAGCTCTTAGCTCTTGAATCACATTAAAAAGTGGTTGTA
This sequence comes from Meda fulgida, assembly GCA_030578275.1. Taxonomy (NCBI): domain Eukaryota; kingdom Metazoa; phylum Chordata; class Actinopteri; order Cypriniformes; family Leuciscidae; genus Meda; species Meda fulgida. The sequence goes on along the minus strand of CM060633.1, from coordinate 18,707,647 downwards.
ATTCCGCTGACTAAATACTAGAGGGCGTTTAGAAGTCTCAAATTACGCCCGCCTTCTGACTTCAGCCTGAATGAGCGCAATTACGCCATCTCGTGGCCGTTTCAGATAATGCTCTCTTACTGCTTAAGTCCACCACCTAGTGGCCGCCTTCTAAGTCGGCTCACTCAACTCTCCTTTTCTCTCTTTTCAAATTCTGTTTTGAATTGTCTATTTCTACTTTTCTCTTTTGATTGTTTTATAGTTATTTATGATACTTTACTGTTATCGTTAATAATTATAAAATATTATCCTGATTTTTCAATTCCCTTACACGCTTAATTAAATTTGGTTTTAAACCAGTTTGAATTTAAATTTACATTGTGTTTGCCTGTCAGTCACTGATACCCACTTAGAGGGACACGCACCCTTGTGGCATCCCCTGCTAAGTCGCGTATCACTTTTTTCTCCTTTCATTCTTTGTTGAAGTGGTATGTTTCCAATGTTTCGTTGGCTTTATTTTATTTATCACTGATGCCTTACAGTAATCGTGATTGTCATCAGATATAATTCTGATCTTTAACTCTTCTTACACTTATTCAAATATGGTTTGAAACAAACAAATTTCTATTGAACTAATTTTCTCATTTCAATTTTTTTTTCTCTTTTTCATTCTTCGTACTGATACGTTATCACGACTGTGTCCTTACTATCTTAGATGCTACTTAACATCTCTTTATTACGCTTATTTAAATTGAGTTTAAACTAGTTTGAATTGCAATTTAAATTAAGTGCCTCTTTTAACCAGGGTGACCACTGAGTGGAAGTACGCATCCTTGTGGCCCAAACCCGCTACTACAGCTTACCTCCTCCTGTGTCATCCTGCTTTACTTATTAATACTTCTTCTTTTGGGGTTAGGTTATTCTGATAAATTAACATCATTGTCATAATTCCCTTTCATTTTTACCATTATTTAGTAAAGCCTTTGCTTTTAATTGTCTGCATACATAAGTACTCAATTTGGTTTAAACAAAGAAAGCCTTAATTCACTTTAAGTTTCACTTGTTCTTCACCGTGTTTTGTATTTGTGTGTAGAACACTCTCTCGTGCTGTGGTGGTTTGACAGGCATCCCTGGTTGGTTTCCAGCGATCGGGGTCGTCTGACCGGCGCTACCGACGCTTCCCATCCATTTAGTATAGGCCACCGAATATTAGATATTCCCCCGGTCATTTAAGTGTTCGGCCCATCTCCTATTCTCTAAGCCACACATCAGGAGGCTCAGGCCTCCTTATCCCCTGTAACACTTCCTGTGTTATTATTCACTCCATTTCATTACAGACCTATTCATTTTTATGGTTTCATTTTACTTTAATCTTTTCCATCTTGCTATTTTTCTTTTCTGTTGTGATCTCTTCCTTTAAGTTCACCTAGAGACAGAACCTACGAGAATCACCAAGGGAAGCTAAATAACAGATTGACAACCAAGCCGTTAGCGTCAACAGATGACCCACTAGGCTGCCGCCCAGTCAAAATCTTTATTTAGGCCCCGCGCTGACCTGCGCAAATTGTCCCCACTTAACTGTCTAACTGTCTGCACCAGTTAGCCGAAATTCTGATAGACGGCATAGCCCGTAGTAGTATTTTAGCTCGGGAACAAACTTGCATTGGTCTCTTTGTGTGTGCTGTGTTCTTCTCGCCCACAGTGAGCCAGTATATTCCGGTCTTCCAGCCCCACAGTCCACTGGGACAACCTCGAGACATGGCTGAAAGCCATGACGACTACCTTACTGCCTGAGGACGCCGGTGACACAGAGCCCCCGACCCAAGAGCAGCTGGACACAGGCTTGGACAAGCTGATGGAACACGATCCAACCCAGACATGGCTCAGCGAAAGGAGCAGCATCGGCCTGGAGCAGGAAGTAGCAACGCTAAAGCTTCAAGCTGAGGAGGCCCGGAGGAACCGGGCCCAAACCCAGAGGCGTCTAGATCAGCTACTCGTCGAGACCGAGGACCAGACTGAGGAAAAGGATGAAACAGACCCAGAGCTATTAAAGGAAGTGGAAAGACTTCAAACTGCCCTGTCTGATCTTCATCTAGACAGAGACTGAAGAGAGCAGTCAGAGAAAGAAACCAGAGAGGAACTCAACAAGAAACTCCAGAAGGGGGAAGCTCTCCTTGCAAGAGCAGAGACTGAACTAAAAGACAGAGACGAAAGATGACAGAGATGAAAATTTACATCTGATATGCGTTTCAGAATTGGGTGGGGCAAAATGGCTCGATAGTGCCACCTATAAAGGTTCAACGGAGTGCGCCTCCCGCTACGTTTCACGTACGTGTACGAAATTCGGTACATACATGTAATGGCCCAATACCAACAAAAAAGTCTCTTGGAGCATAGCCCTAAACACAACAGGAAGTCAGCCATTTTGAACTTCCTCTAAGATTTTTGTGCAGTTTTTGCCATTTTCAGGCCTCGTACTTTAACGAACTCCTCCTACAGTTTTAATCTGATCATCTTCAAATTTGGTGAGTGTAATCTTAAGGCCTTTGATCTTGAGTTTTCGATCTTGAGATCTTGAGTTTTCGTCGAAGGGTGTGTCCTTAGCGGCCTGACAAATTTCGATGTTTCGCCATGAAACAGGAAGTTGCTGTAACTCAGGCAAACAATGTCTAATCTGCCCCAAACTTCACACGTTTGATAAGAGTTCTGTCCTGAACACATGTCCATGCTCAAATTCAGTTACAGTCATAGCGCCACCTGCTGGTAACAGGAAGTGGCATGTTTAACACTGTTGTGGACTCCTAATAATATATAAAAAAGTGCCAGCAAGTGTTAAACATGCTAGCAACATACTAGAAACATGTTAAAACATGCTAGAAAACAGTTAGCTAAGTGCTAAAGCATGATATTACTGCAATTAAATAGGAATTTGCTGTAACTCCAGCATGGAATATCAAATCTGCCCCAAACTTCACACGTTTGATAAGAGTCATGGCCTGAAAACATCTACATGAGAATATTCAGTTCTAGTAATAGCGCCACCTACTGGCAACAGGAAGTGATATGTTTAACACTGTGATGCAGTACTGGCAACATATTAATTATGCCATTGAGTTATAAACATGTTAGAAACATGTTAAAACATGCTAGCAATTCTTAGCTAAGTGCTAAAGCATGCTAATACAATGAAACAGGAAGTTGTTGTTACTCAAGAAGGCAATGTCCAATCTGCCTCAAACTTCACACGTTTGATACGAGTTCTGTCCTGAACACATGTCCATGCTCAAATTCAGTTACGGTCATAGCACCACCTGCTGGCAACAGGGAGTGACATTTTTAACACTGTTGTGGACTCCTAATAATACATAAAAAAAGTGCCAGCAAGTGCTAAACATGCTAGCAACATACTACAAACATGCTAAAACATGCTAGCAAACACTTAGCTAAATGTTAAATTATGTTATTACTGCAATTAAATAGGAATTTGCTGTAACTCAGGCATGGAATGTCCAATCTGTCCCAAACTTCACACGTTTGTTAAGAGTCCTGCCCTGAAAAAAATCTACATGAGAATTTTCAGTTATAGTAATAGCACCACCTACTGGCAACAGGAAGTGACATGTTTAACAGTGTGATGCAGTACTAGCAACATAGTAAATATGCCATTAAGTTATAAACATGTTATAAACATGTTAAAACATGCTAGCAATTCTTAGCTAAGCGCTAAAGCATGCTAATGCAATGAAAAAGGAAGTTGTTGTTACTCAAGAAGGCAATGTCCAATCTGCCCCAAACTTCACATGTTTGATAAGAGTCATGGCCTGAACACATCTACATGAGAATTTTCTGTTATAGTAATAGCGCCACCTACTGTCAAAAGGAAGTGACATGTTTTACACTGTGATGCAGTACTAGCAACATAATAAAAAATGCCATTGAGTGTTAAACATGTTAGAAACATGTTAAAACATGCTAACAATTCTTAGCTAAGTGCTAAAGCATGCTAATGCAATGAAAAAGGAAGTTGTTGTTACTCAAGAAGGCAATGTCCAATCTGCCCCAAACTTCACATGTTTGATAAGAGTCATGGCCTGAACACATCTACATGATAATTTTCTGTTATAGTAATAGTGCCACCTCCTGTCAACAGGAAGTGACATGTTTTACACTGTGATGCAGTACTAGCAACATAGTAAAATATGCCATTGAGTGTTAAACATGTTAAAAACATGCTAAAGCATGCTAGCAATACTTAGTTAAGTGTTAAATCATGCTATTAATGCCATGAAACAGGAAGTTGTTTTAACTCAGGCAAGGAATGTCCAATCTGCCCCAAAAGTCACACTTTTGATAAAAGTCCTGCCCTGAACACATCTACATGACAATTTTCAGTTATAGTAATAGCACCACCTACTGTCAACAGGAAGTGACATGTTTTACACTGTGACACAGTAACCCTAAGCCTAACCCTAATCTGCCCCAAACTTCACACGTTTGATAAGAGTCCTGCCCTGAATGCATCTACATGACAATTTTAAGTTAAAGTAATAGCGCCATCTACTGTCGACAGGAAGTGACATGTTTTACACTGTGATGCAGTACTAGCAACATAGTATATATGCCATTGAGTTCTAAACATGCTAGAAACATGCTAAAACATGCTAGCAACACTTACCTGAGTGATAATGCATGCTATTATCCCCATAATAAAGGACATTTTTGTAACTGACTTTGACATACTCCTCCTATGTTTACCTACTTAAATGCACATTGCCCACCGTGCACTGTCTTCCTAAAGCCACCGGGTGGCGGTGGCACGGGTGTGAGGGCCCTTTCAATGCTGCCTGCAGCTTTAATTTTTTTTTTGTGATTGTTTTTTTTATTTGAAATAATAACATTACAAATGTCGGATGACAGCATGAATACCAATAAAATAGGAAACAAAAAAAAACACACACAAAGGACACAAGGATGGGTAACTTAAAAGGAACATACAAATGAACCCCGACAGCCAATCTCAGCACAGAATAATGCATCATCAATTTAAAACAATTCTTTTAGAGCTTGGGCTGTACTACTCCAATAAGTGACCGTTTGTATTCTAGCCCCATTAATACTTGTAGTGCTGCGTTCTAAACAAGCAAAATAATGAAAAGACAGCAGCCAGAATCTTCTAAGATCCATGTCAGGAGTGAACCATTGCTGTATAAGTGTTTTTTTAGCAGCAGTGAAACCAGACATTAACAATCTTTTCTGAACTAAGGTAAAGTTGTATGAAGAATCATCATTAAACAACATAAGACAAGGGTCGAGGTCAAACTGCAACTTTGTGATATGTTTTAGTACTTGAACTACATGTTTCCAAAAAATAGATATAACTGAACAGTCCCAAAACATATGCAAAAAAAGTGCCTTTAGAGTTATTGTTGCACAGACTGCAATTAGGATTTAAAGAGAGTTTCATCAAGTATCGCTTGTATGGAGTACAATACATTTTGTGTAAAGTTTTGAAATGAATAACAATGTGCGAGGGGTTTTTGGAGGTAAGACAGAGTTTGGACCAAACGGTGTTCCAGTCAGGGCTATAGCCCAGCCATGAGAGTTCTCTCTCCCACACAGCTAATACCTTCAGGGTTTTATATGAACATTCAAGTAGTTGTTTATAAATCAAGGAGACTGTGCCCTGAATTTTCCCAGTATTTTTGAACCACTTTAACAATGGATGATCATCTAGGTCAGAATTCCAAAGTACCCCGTATGCTTTCATTGCAGATCTCAACCTCAAGTACATAAAAAATGAGATACCTGGCAAAGAATAATCTGCTTGAATATCTTGGAATGCGCGCAATCCACTGCCATTGAATATATCACCAAATGTGAACACACCTTTTAAGGACCAGGAAGGGTAATTGAAAGGTCGATTACCAGATAATAGGCGGGCATTGTTCCAGAGGAGACTGACGTGAGACTTTTTTAACGTGACCTGTAATCTGTTCTGCTTTGAACCACGCTTTTAAAGTGACTGCGATAATGTTTCCCAACTTCTTATGTAAATTTGTTGAGCCTACACCAGTAAAAGGCAAATCTTGAAGTCTATGGGGAAGAACACAGTCAGACTCAATGCTTCTCCAAGGTACTTTGGAGTGAGTGTCCACCCAGACGCACATGGCCCTAATTTGGAAAGCAGAGTAGTAAAGCATTAAATTAGGAAGTGCAAGACCGCCATGCAATTTTGCACGCTGTATTGCTGAAAGGCTGACTCTAGGACGCTTACCACCCCAGATGAATTTAGAGATTAATGAGTTCATTTCTTTGAAAAATTTGGGGGGAGGAAGACACGGGAGCATGAAAAATAAAAAGTTAACTCTGGGTAAAATGTTCATTTTAACCGTGCTAATTCTAGCTTGCATTGATATTTTAACATTGTCCCACCTCTGTATGTCCTGCTTAATTTTCTGACTGATTTCAGAAAAATGTGTCTGAACAATCCTAGACAGAGAATCAGCAATTTTAATACCAAGATAGGTACATGAATCAGCAAAGACAAGGCCACTAGGTAGAGATACTGCTTTAGTAATGCTATTAAGTGCCATTAAGGATGACTTATCCCAATTTATTTTATAACCAGACATAGTGCTAAAGAAGTTGAACCAACACAAAGCTTCTGGTAGAGAGGTATTTAAGTCTGAAAGAAAAAGCATAATGTCATCGGCATATAATGAGATGTGGTGATGTGAGTTGTTAATAGTTATAGGTGTTACTGTTTGGCTTTGTATAAGAGCTTGTGCGAGAGGTTCTAATGAGAGTGCGAATAAAATTGGTGACAAGGGACAACCTTGCCGACAACCTCTTTGAAGTAAGAAAGGTTGTGATTGATAGGAACCTGTTGATACGGAAGCAGAAGGACATTTATATAACAGTCGTATAATATTTAGGAACTAATCCAAACGCTCCAGAACAACCCATGGATAATCCCATTCAAGCCTATCAAATGCTTTGAGAGCATCCAAAGAAAAAATGGCAGAAGTAGCATCAGTGGTATGAGTGTAATCAATAATGTGTAATAGTCGGCGCACGTTATCCAATGCTAAGCGGCCCTTCAAGAAGCCAGTCTGGTCATAATGAATCAGATTATCAATATATGGTTCCGATCTTAAAACCAATGCTTTGGCTAAGATCTTGACATCGGCTGATATCAGAGATATTGGACGATAACTAGAACAGCTTAGTGGATCTTTGTCTTTTGTTTTTAAGCAAAAGGGTAATGATGGCAACATTTTGATCTCTATGAAGTGTGCCATGATCAATGGCATAATTAATGGACTTCAGAATTAGGGGGCCCACAATATCCCAAATAGCTAAATAGAACTCTGGTGGAATTCCATCAGGGCCGGGGGATTTACCTTTCTGCAACAATTTAGCTGCATTGTGGAGTTCCTCCAGTGTTATAGGAGCATCCAATAATTCCTGAGCAGCTATTGGTAAAGTGGGAAGGTTCAGGTGACTGAGAAAATCACTACATTCTCCTCTGTCGAGGCAGACTTCAGAGGAATACAACGTAGAGTAGAATGATATAAACTCATCGTTAACAGCCTTTGGGTCCGTAGTAATTTCACCAGAGTCAGTTTTAATAACATCAATGCTGGCTTTAGATTCGCACTCTTTGAGTTTCAGTGCAAGCAATCTGCTAGGCCTATCTGCATTAAAGGAGTAGTTCACTTTTAAAAAAACTTTTGCTGATAATTTCCTCACCCCCATGTCATCCAGGATGTCTATGTCTTTCTTTCTTCAGTCGAAAAGAAATTAAGGTTTTTGATGAAAACATTCCAGGATTTTTCTCCATATAATGGATTTCAATGGGAACCAGACGGTTCAAAGTCCAAATGAGCGTTTCAGTGCAGGTTCAAAGGGCTTTAAACGACACCAGACGATGCATAAGGGTCTTATCTAGCGAAACGATCACTCATTTCAAAAATAAATAAAAAACTTTAAGTTTTATATGCACAAATGTTCGCCTTGCTCTGTTCTGTGATGCGTGCTAGTGACGTCCCGTAATACGCAATTACGTTGAAAAGGTCACGCTTCTTGACGTTTGTGGAAGTACCGAGTCAGTGTTTACAAGTTGAACGCGCAAACAAAGTCAAACGCCGTTTACAAAAAAAGGAAATTAAAAGGTAAAACAACGATGTCGGGCGATTTTGAACTTAGAGGAGAAGATGAGATGCAGTTTTTCACCTTTCTGAACCGGAATACACAGAGGAAAAGCGTGACCTTTTCAACGTAATTGCGTATTACGTGACGTCACTAGCACGCATCACAGAACAGAGCAAGGCGAGCATTTGTGCTTATAAAACGTAAAGTTTTTTATTTATTTTTGAAATGAGTGATCGTTTCGCTAGATAAGAGCCTTATGCATCGTCTGGTGTTGTTTAAAGCCCTTTGAAGCTGCACTGAAACGCTCATTTGGACTTTGAACCGTCTGGTTCCCATTGAAGTCCATTATATGGAGAAAAATCCTGGAATGTTTTCATCAAAAACCTTAATTTCTTTTTGACTGAAGAAAGGAAGACATAGACATCTTGGATGACATGGGGGTGAGTAAATTATCAGCAAAAGTTTTTTTTAAAGTGAACTACTTTAAAATAGTATTTTTGCTTTGTTCTATGAATAATAAACTCAGCTTTGGATATAGATAGAGAAGTATATTCTGCTTTCAATACAGATAGCTCCTTATTAAGCTTATCAGAAAAAGCACAAGCCTGTTGACGATCTAGATCATTAATCTTTTTTCTAGCTCCTCAAACCGTTTATTCCTAGAGGCCTTGAATTTGGCAGAATATGAAATGCAATTACCCCTTAAAAAGCATTTTGTAACTTCCCACAACGTCTGTGGATTACGGCAGTGGGAATTAATTTCCAAAAAAATAATTAATTCTTGTCTAAGTTGATTTAGGAAGGAGATATCGTATAATAATGTAGTATTAAAGCGCCATCTATTGACTTTAGAGATTTTAGCACCTATAGTGATATTACAGATAACCGGTGAATGATCCGAAATCAAAATAGGCAGAATATTAACAGTACTGATGAATTGGACTAGAGAGGGATCAACCAGAATATAATCGATCCTAGAAAACGACTTGTGACGTGCAGAATAGAATGTGTAAACTTTAGAGTTTTTAATACGCCATGGATCTACAAGATTAAGCTCTGCGATTAAGCTATTAAGGGCTACTGACGAGGGCGTTGCGACAAAGTCAGTGACAGCATCACCCAGCCACCTCAACTGACAGCTGCCCAACCTGAGCAAAACAGCACAATTTCCAACAACTGGGACCAAAATCCCAAAGGACCAGGAAATGCTGTCCTGGATATCACTTTGGAAAATGAGGTGAGCTTTGAAGCCCTGCTAGACACTGGCTCAGACCTTATTTTAATGTCAGCTCAACTCTTTGAAAGACTCAATGCTAAAGCTAAGAGACAAGATCGAACTCTGACATCTCACACGTGTGAGCTGAATGTGCCTGTCGTACAGCCAGAACGACATCCGGCTCGAACAGGTAGCTTGACAATTGGTTCTATGAGTCTGATCCACCCAGTGTACACCTCAAAAAAAAAAAATGAACACTTACCCACTTCTAATTGGCAAAGACCTGCTAAATCGCTACGAACCTTTACTGGACTTCAAACAGCAGAAAGTTTGGGCTCAAGTGCGGGAACCCCTCCCCCTCCAGACTGTCAGGCCACAGAGGTCACGAGAATTCCCGCAGAGCCAGACTGCCAGGTCACAGAGTTCACGGGAACTCTCACAGCCAGCCACGGGGACACAGTTCCAGCACCAGACCAAGATTCAAGATCACTACTCTGCACATTTCGGCTCACCAAAGACTCTGATTCCTCCTGCCCCAAGATCACATCTGACCTGCAGTTGAATGATGTAACCACTACTGACATTGTACTTGCACTATGGGCAGACAACTCAGCCATCAGTGTCTCACTATTCAATGCTCTCATTGAAGACACACCAGACCTTCCTTCTGCCAGCAAGCTCACCCGTTTTCCTTTAAACACGTGCCCATCAACTATTATGACGGCCAAAGGTGTCTGCGCTTTGAACCTGAACTGGAACCACCGGTGTCTGACCCATTACTTCCTGGTCCTCCCGGACCCGCCCCATTATGTCTACATTGGATTATGACATCCTGACTCACCTCAAGGCTCATGTTGACATCATTAATGAGGTAGTGTGGGCCCCATTGACTTTACAGCCCCCTGTTGTTTCAACCAACACTGAGAACCTCCTGTCAGGTCAGACCATTCCTGAGATTTGCACCCTAATCAACGAACAGGAAACTGTGATACCAGCTTACACCAATGGGGTTGCCGTCCAGCTCAACTTACGTTGTGGTCAAACCCTAAACCACGCGCTGGGCTTCTTTCAACCTTCACCTGAATGTGTTGAATTTGGACTCACGCTCAGTGATGTAGTGGTGCCTGGAGAAGTGGGTATACTCTTAATTTATGTCCCCAATATTTTTTTAAGCATCCATCCCAGCAAAGGATGAACGCTCTGTGTTATAAACAGTGACATGTAAGACTAGTCTTGGATATTAGTATTGAATATGCAAGACTATATAATATAGAATGAATTAATAGAATAGAACATAGAATTACTAGAATTCTTGCATGAATTATAAGAATTACCTTAAATTAGAAACTTTTGATTTTCCTGATCTCGACATGAGCATTTTAAGGTGTTTTGAAGGCCTGTAACTGTAGCTTTAAAAGTATGTCGGTGGGCAGTAGCATGAAGCATTTGATCAGATTCTTAAACATGAGAATCAGTTTAAATGTTTCAATGAATGATCCACTAATGGAAATGCAGTATGTTTGTGCTTATTGTTGACAATGCACAATCACATATTTAAAACGGGAATGGCCTTGAATGAGAAATGATTCAAGGATTATTTTGCATAGATGTTACATTTCAAACAAACGCCAATGCAATCCTTCTGTGTCCAGAGGCATATTTGAGCAATTATATGAGCATCAAAGATCAGTTTCAGCTACTTTTTCTTTCCAAAATTAATCAATGTTTTTTGGACTAATCTGTTCATTTAATCAATGGTTCAATTACTCACTCATAAAGATCACTTGTCGCCACCTTCTGGCTTAATGATGCAAGTTGCGCAAACACAGACAAGCGGAGTGATACAAACAACACCTTCGAGGTAACGTTATACAAATATATTTATACAATAATAATGGCAATATATTTAATAGGGTGCTTGTGTTGTTAAATTGATCTTATAATTGCCACTGTCTTTGATCAAACTGATTATTTCTTTCGGTCATTTAAAACTTCTATCGAAAAAACAGCTGTTTATTTTAGCTACTTGCATCTTATCCCGCACTGTATGATCGTTAACTGAAGTGAAGCGTCACGTTGGGATTCGCGCTCGGCTCACGCCTTTGTGAACAAAAATCCTGCTGGCTTTGATTGGTCTCAAACATTTTGACATTGACGAGCGGGTGTTTAAGTCCATGCTGAAGCAGCTCAAAGCTCAGATGAGAAGGTCAGCGTCGCGATGGGCGAATCATTGCAGCACCAAATTAGAGTTAATATTAGGGAATTATTTCACAACTTTCATTTTATTGGCTACACTCAAAAAAACGAACCTGACTGGGTGTTTTTTTATTCACATGAGATTGGATTAGCTACTAAATGATACGCATCAGAGGGGATTTAGAAGTGTGTATACGCAATGCCGACTGAAAAAGAAGTGGGTATACCTGCGTATGCCCTGCACTACACCACTGCTCACGCTGGAAGCCACACCCCGTACTGAAGTGTCATCGCGTGTAATCTACATCCTTTTCAACAACTGCATGGCGATGGACATCACCATTCCAAAAGCCTATTGGGTGGGATGACTAGTCAGCCACGACTTCCATGACTTTGAACTCACACTACCAATCATTGGGCCCATCCCATCTTCAATGATACCCGAAGGGAGCATAAACCACACAGTGTTCACAGCACCCTTCAAACTCATCTCCATCACTTCGGTCATGCCAATGGACAAAGACCAGGTATGCAGAACAGAACTGACAGAGGACCAACACCTTGCAGTATACAGTCTCCAAACAGCCCGCCGGCGAGACTGACAACACTGCTGCACCTCTGCCTGCCAACACGACAGACGACACACCAACAGAGGAGCCGTACCCAGGATTTGAGTCTCAAGTTCAGCGAATTCTAAAAGACGCTGACGAAATTAAAAATGATGCAGATCTACAAAGACTCAGACAAGTCCTTTACAAGTTCAAAGCATCCTTTGCCAAAGACTCTTTAGATTGTGGTCTCACCGAACTCCACACTGTGCGCATCTCAACGCACCCTAATGCTCCTCCCACTCTTGTCAGACAGTACAAGATCCCCATCGCTTCACACGAACCGGTGCAAGAGATCATCGAATCCATGCTTGAAAAATGTATCATCCATCCATGCAACAGCACCTATTCTGCCCCAATCTGGCCATTGACTGCAGGAAACTGAATCAACAGGTGCAACTGTCCCGATGGCCCATGACCCAGCTGGAGCAAGAAATACCCAGAATCAGAGGAGCCACAATCTTCTCTACACTTGATGTGACCTCTGGATTCTGGACCACACCTGTGCATCCAGAAGACCAGCACAAGCTAGCCTTCACGTTCGGGAACAGACAATTAACTTTCACCAGGTACCCGTTAGGCTATGCCAACTCACCTGCTGAGTTCAACATCTTCCTGAACAAAGCATGGCCAGATGCCAGAATGAGAGGTAACCTTATCTACGTTGATGATGTTCTCATGAAAAGCACAACAGTGACTGACCACCTGAAAGATATAGACTATGTTTTGAACCAATTATCCACTGCCGGCGCCAAGAACGCCCTCCACAGAGGACAGTGGTGTCGAACCAAAGTCAACTATGTGGGCCTACTCATCGGATCACGGAGCATCGAACCGCAGTCCTGCCATATTCAAGCTGTTCAAAACATCAAGCCACCCACCAACATCTCAGAGCTGCGAAGCTTTCTATGGGTGTGCAATTACAAACGGCAGTTCAGCGAAAGCTACTCAGACATTGCGAAACCTCTAACTGCCCTTCTGAAAAAAGACATGCACAGCCATGTCTGGCTTACCCTGACCCACAAAAAGAGTTCTATCTAGAAGCTGGGTTCTTCAACCACTGTCTCAGTGCTGGCCTGTACCAAAGGCATGATCAAGACACAAGAGTCGTAACATATGCCAGCAAGACACTTCTCCCACCAGAGATTAAATTCTCAGACTGTGAAAAAGCTCTGCTCTGCACTGTATGGGCCATCCAAAGATTCTCCAACTACATTGGAGCCCAAAAAGTTATCATTGAGACTTGCCACCAGCCTGTAACGTTCAACAGCAAGCGCATCCGAGATGACGTGATCACCAATTCACACATAACCACAGGGTTAATGGCCCTCCAGGGGCGCAATGTTGAGGCACGTTATGCTCAAAATCACAAGTCTGCACTAGACCACGGCCTGGCAGCCTGCCAAAACTGCTCTGAAAACACACCAGCTGTGACGGTGGATGTAGAAGAACCCCAACAGCAACAACTGACCTGTCACAGGTACTTTGAAGAGAATGCGTGCCAAGGTATGGCCACAGCCTTCATCGATGGATGTTCCTACAACCACAAGGACACCCGTCAAGCAGGTGGGGTCATGCTGTGGGTAAATGACCTACCGTGCCCACCACAATACTTCAAGTTGGGCCCGCAGTCATCACAGTATGCTGAGGTAGCAGCCATTCTCATAACGCTGCAAATCGCATTGACACATAACATCAAAGAACTCCTTATCTGCACAGACTTTAACTATGCCAGACTCAGTTTCACATGCCACCTTCCAGGCTGGAAACAAAATGGCTTTAAGACTTCAAATAACATGCCTGTCACACAGCAACACCTGTTCCAGGCATGCGATGAATTCACAAGAACACACAACATGATAATCTACTGGAAAAAGGTGAAAGGACACTCAAGGCAGTGGCAAAGACTTGAATGACCAGACTGTTGCCCCTGCCAAGACTGGCGCACTGCACGGCACTCTATGGTCACCTCCAACCCACCCACCTACCTACCTTTAAAGTTGCAGTGATAACCCGTAGCAAACGAACCTTTCCTGCAACAGTACCAACCTCACTGCCTCCAACGCTAGCTCCACAGATGTCAAACAACGACATAGCAAACATGCAAGCCTCTGACACATCCATACAGACTATTCTGAACCACCTCTCAGACCCCTCCAACCACCCTATCGCACCGTCTGAACTCACAGATAACCCGTGCCTCAGACGTCTACATGAAATCAAACACATGATGCGTGTGACACACAACATTCTGTGGTATGCACCTGATGACATCACTGTGTCAAAGCTTGTGGTGCCATAGTGCCTAAGGGGGGTCATGCTGATGTATGCCCACGACGCACCATGTGCCAGACACTGAAGCAAGTGGCTCACTGGCCCCGCATGCAGAAAGACGTGGCAGAATATGTCAGAGAATGCCTGGTTTGCTACCAGTTTCAAACGGCAAACCCAAACCACAGAGCTCACTGAAACGTAGAGGAGTCACATTTCCATGGTCAGACCTCCAAATCGACCGGGTAGGACCTCTGCCCAGGTCAACGAGGGGCTACAAGTACTTCCTGCATTTTTAATGTAACCATGTTTTCCTATAATGTTTATATGTCGTTCTTCACACCTTTAGAATCCTCTTGATCTGACCAAACCATATATATATGGGTACAAACCGTAAAATGTATGTTACTATGCTTTATCATCTCTGGAGTAAAATTGAAGGCATTTTTACATCACTGTCATGAAACATGCAAAGTCGGTCTCGAGGGAACAAAGGAACACTTATCCGCACACTTTTCTCCCAGCTGATTGGTGCATTCACGCCAGAGGAGGCGTGAACAGAAGTGTCTTTAAAGAAGACGCACCAAGCACCTCATCCTGGGAACTCATGGAACTCTTCTCTCTTACCTCCTTCAATCCGATGTAACCTTCATACTCGTGATCACCCGCCCCAGGGGATCTTTCCCCTTCTTTTCTTTTGCTTAAGTTTGTTTTCCTTTGTTCATTTCCCCAGAAATGAACTTAGTCTGAATTATTTCTTTGGTAATTTACATCAAAGACCTTTAAGCCTTCTTTGAAACTGCGCTCCAGACCGCAGCAAACCACGTGACGATCCAGACGGAACACACATTCTCATGCCTTCAAAGCAGCCACAAAGTGCTTTGAAAGTATTTAGTTTCATCGAGCTTTCAGCATTAAGATTGTGTTTTTTCCGTGTTGTCTCTTAAAGGTTTAAATGTCCAGGTGAATTTTGCCAAACTGTGATCCTTACGGATCCCCCCCCCCCCCCCCCCCCTCTCTCTCTCTCTCTCTCTCTCTCTCTCTCTCTCTCTCTCTTCCCAACTCTCTTTCTCCCTCTCATTTTTATCTTCCTCTCTCATCCTTTTAATTCGTGTTTGTAATGTTTTTCGTTTTGTTTGTTTCGGGTGTATATACATATATATTCTGTGTGAATTGTAGTTCGATGTATCATTTGTCCAATTATTAAAACCATTATATTCTTGATTGCTTCTGTCTAAAATGCTCATTTTACAAAGTCAATGAGATGTCGATCCTAGCTACAAAAGCTTTCATTATTGACTACATTGAGTAGTCTAATTTTATAAACACAGGAAAAGTATTGTTCACGGCCAGAAAATTGATATTTCTTGGAGTTTATAAGAAGGGATAACTTTGTTGATAAGTTGATAAGTTAATCTTACGGCCGTTTGCTGGACAAACAGCTCGATAGCTAAATTAATTCCATTAAAGGTTATCTCATATAATCGATCTGGAAATGGACCATTGATATATGAATGAGGAATTATAATTCGTTGTGATTGATCATTCATGTGTATAATCGATCTAGTTTCAACTTCGATAATTTAACTGTAATATGCAATATATTAATCATATTCATGATTAATTATTAAAATTCCCTATATATCATTTGAGCTAATTTAATGTAAAACTAAATGTTGTTACAAAATATATGATTAAATATATTAAGGTAATATAAATGTGCTGTAGAATCAACAGATGAAGCTATAAAATGACTACATGTGAGCTTAAATGTTTAATTCTCCCTATACCTTTATCAACTGTATAAACTAATTTCACAACTTTTACTTGCACTGATATACAGTAGCGAGACATTTTATTTGTTGTCCTCTTTCATAGACAGCTATTTTCTTCTCGTTGTGTAAATTTGTTTAAATTCTTAATATTTTAATACTTTTATTTAATAAGTGAATTGCGCTCCTTCTCTCGCGAGAAATGAATTGTAGTTTCACTCTTTCTCAGCATGTGATTGGCTGTTAGCTACTAATGTCATACCTAAACTCCTAAACTAAGGATCAAAGCCTGAGTTGACAGATAAAGTTGATGATCAGCATCATGGGACCAACAAAGCCTGGTTGGATTGGTTTGGTTTTGTCAACTCAAAACTAATCCTGCAACCCTGAGTTTGTTCAACTACTATCATCGTACAGGCCCCTGGCTTTGTTAGTACCATGACGCTGATCATTAACTTTCTCTGTCAACTCAGGCTTTGATCCTGAGTTTAGGAGTTTATGAGTGACATCAGTAGCGAACAGCCAAGCACATGCTGAGAAAGAGTGAAACTGCGGTTAATTTCACGTGAGAGAAGCAGCAGGATTCACTTCTCTCTGCAGAATATTACATGATTAATAAATATTAAGAATTTAAACAAATTTACACAGCAAGAAGAAAATAGCTGTCTATGAAACACAACTAAAAGAAAGAGTTTTGCTATATCAGTGCAAGTAAAAGTCGTGAAGTTAGTTTATACAGTTGATAAAGGTATAGAGAGAATTGAACATTTAATCTCACATTGATTGTGTAAGATATGGTGTCTATGTTCTAGAAATAAGCTCCCCTCGCAGATTTACAAGTGCTGCACAGATTCTTAGTATTGTGTCGATTTTAGGGACAAAATGAATAGGCACAGTTTGAGAGAGGATCTTGTACACCTTAAGACACCTGATTGCTCGCTCAATGTGTATGCGGACATTAGCAATGCGTCTTGTGCGAGTGACCTGCTGGCGTGATCAAACGAACATTCCGTTCCTCTAGCATATCCCTGATGGTGAAGCCACGGTCTGCCATCACCTCATCTCCAGCACACAAATGGTCGAGAAACCCAGAGTTCTGTGTGATTAATCTATTGTTACATTTGCCACCATAAGCCTCTGATATGTACATAACTATCCCAGACGGAGCAGTTGCTACTAGATACTTGACAGTATTGTTTGCATAGTAGTAACTATAAGCAATTCATAATTCAGTTATTGAGTCCAGATTTTTAGCCTTCTGCAAGACACTTTCTGTGCAGTCAATTACACAAGTTGTGTTGGGAAAATTGTCCATAAAACTCGGCAAAGTGGCCTTTATTGTTTCGCGAGGCAGCCATGGAATGAGATCCTGGGTGTGCTCATCAATCACAATCCAGAATCTATCCAGAATTTCAGTGTTTTACTGACCTGACCAGGTGACATTTTGAAGTGTCTTGCTAAATCAGCTATAACAAAGTTCTGTCTAATCTTCATCAATGCCAACATGATTTGGTCCTCTGCTGACAATGCTGCAGATGTGGGGGAAAAATGTTGCAAGCAAGACACAAGGGTTTTAAATTCAAGTAGTGGAATCCCTGTGTATAGCAGACAGTCTGTATCGTCTTGAAAAACAACATCTGCAACAGGCAGCGACCTCTTAGAGGATGGGGCAGTTGTCATACCACATGTGATGGTAGGTCCTTTGGAGTAGGTGTGGTCCTCCATTGCTGGGTCTGACCACTGTGTTTGGGCATCATGGAAGGTCTGTGAGGTAGGATCTGGCTCCCCAGAAACCTCCATCACATCAGGCTCATCTGCAGGGAATACATGGTCAATGGTTTGTGTGGTTTGTCCTTCAATGACGATTTGTTCAGTGGCAGAAAAAAACAATTAGTGGGCATTAGCGTCTTGACAAACATCTAGACACATAAACTGCATTTAATATTCTCAATATAGATATTCTGTAATGTCAAATGTTAACGAAAAGAGAAAATTAAATTAGCATCTGTCACTGTACTAGGGATGGGACGGTATGAAAATTTCATATCACGATTATAGTGTCCAAAATTATTGTGATTATCAATATTATCATGATTTTGTTCAAATGAGATGAAAGTGTTCAAAAAGATCTGATGCTCACACTGAAAAGATTTCAACAAGTTTTATATTTGAAAATCAACAAACAACAAATAAAACAAGCAGCCCTATGCAGTTTTTTAATCAACATTCTATTCTGTGGCATTTCCGTCATCAATAGCAACGCATTATTACAAAGCGCACATCCATGTATCACAACGGACGCGCGCTCTTGTTTCATTCCAATACAACTTTCCGCCTTGCGTCTCCCGTTTTTGATTGTATTGAAAATTAAATCAGAGTTGATTTATTGTTTACAGAGTTTGATAATATTGCTGTGATCATCTTGTCTGGACGAGTGTTTTGTACGCTGTAAAAAATGGCTTTATAAACAGGTAAGATTTAAAACATTAATCTCAATTCAATATGTCCCCGTAATTATGTGGTAAAAAAAAAATTGTGTAATAAGTGTACAATGAATCTATACATTACTATCCCTTAAAATGTCACTCTTATAGTTGTTCGTTCGTCTTTGGCTCAAAGCCACTTGCTGCAAACTTTTCTATTACAAACGCATCTATTACAAGTGAGTGAGATAAAATATTTAAACTCAAAACAACATTTTGTGCCCAATTATTTCCCAGACGTAGTTTTTGTATTGAAGTCAAAGTTAACTTGTCTTGCGTTCGCTATACAACACTGGGTGATGGTCACAGAAGACGACTCGGCAGACTTTAAGTGTTTCAGCGACTTTTTGTTCAGCAGACAGGGTGAACATCCTCGATTAAGTTTCCCTAAGAACTTTTGTAAAAGCCAAAATATGACCACACCTCAGATTTGGTCCTCTTAAAAGGCTGAAAAATCTCCCGAGCATGGTCATTGCCTTCCGCCAATCCTTCTCAAGGAACAGGCTGCGCCTGCGTCAGACTGTTGCTGGCTGGACAGGATTTACAGTGGGTTATGTAGGGATCCTAGCTCAAATAAAGGGGATATAATTTCAATAACTGAATATGAATATGATCAGGAATCGCATACACAGATTAAAATTACCCGTAACGGGGATACGTTGCCAATGTATCAATGTATCTGTAAAGACAACTGATTATAATCAATTATCCATACAAATAGGCAAAAATAGATCAATTGTATAACAATATAATATATCAATAATCAATCGCAACGAATTATAATTAGTTATTAATATGTAAGTTGTTTAGAATAGATCGATTCTCAGGAAAACCCCTAATGGAATTAATTTGTTATCGAATAATCTGTTCGTCCAGCAAATTGACCATACAATCTTTTATCAATCCTCAAGAGAAGTTATCCTTATAGACTCTCAAAGAAGACCATTTCTCTGGCCATGAAAAATAGCTTCCCTGTTCTACAGAAAATACTATTTACAGTATCAACAATTTGTAAAGCTCTTAGCTTAGATCGAACATGTCAGGGACGTCGTAATATGAGCAGACAGAGTCAATCAATGAATACAATGGACTTGATAAAGGAAAAACTATGTATACCGGTGACTAAAGTTACATGGAATAAGTGTATATACAATAAAATAAAGCCACAAACAATAAGAGAGAGAGAATAGGAAAGAGAGAGAGTGAATGGCAAATTACAGACTACAACCTTTTGAGAGACAACGAGGAAATCAAATCATACTCTAAGTAGGGCAGGCAATCTTAGCGCATTTACAAGCTCATGAGAGCAGATACTTGCATATTATGGTTCTCTTTGTGTTGCTGGAGGAAAACAGGCGCTCTTCTTTCAGTCCTTCCAAGCTTAGTGCGTCTTCTCGTTCTTCCGGGAAGATTTTTAAAGGTTCTTTCGAAAGTAAAGTTACCAAAGTAATAATTCAGTTAAAAGTTACCAAAGTTCTTACTATAAAAGTTATTTTCACACGTGGGTGAACATGAACAAAGGAGAATATGAAACAAAGACTACGAAGTCTGGAGTCGAAGGTACAGAAAGTTGAAGAGCAGAAGAAGTCCCCTCTCTTAACCCTCTGGGGACTAAGCTCGATTTGGTACGTTTTCTCTATTTTTACATTTGGGCTTATAAACTGTATGTAATGGAGATGGAACACTATGTGTTTGGTATCTATGGATTCAGAAGACCCTGAGCTAACTTAAGCATGCATGTAATATATTTATAAAGGAAGTATGAGTGAAAATGTACAATAAACTAGAGAATTTCAAAAACGGAAATTTGATTTTTGGCATTTATTTCTGAAAATCACATATCACTCAACAATAGTGAACAGTTTTTGAACAAAAAATGTAATTGTTAAATAAAATGTGTAAAGAACAATGAAAATTTTAACTTTATTTACAAATAGTCCCAGGCGTTTTTCATAGGAATGCTTATAATTTTCTAAGCAATGCTCTCTCCTCGTCACTCTCCAGTAATTGTTCCAGATCTTGTTCCACCGTAAATCGTTTACTGCTTGCCATCATAAAAGTGCTAAAACAATAAATAATGCTATAATTGTATGTGTGTATATATATATTATATATATATATATATATATATATATATATATATATATATATTATAATTGTTCTGTCTCTCTCTCATATCTCTGTGCGCTCTCGCTCCGTAAAGCCTTGTTTATACTTGATGCGTCCGTTCGCTTTCTGTCGTCTCTACCACTCAACGCTGTTTGCGTAATAGTATATAGTACCACCCCTTGCAAGGCTTCAGAGTCCTCCGATTTGCTAGAATACGTCATGGTAACCTTCCTCTGATTGGGTAAGAAAAATATTCCTCCATCTGCAATTTTTCCATTGGTTGTTGCTCGTGAATCTGCCTAAAACATCAATTTCATTGGCCTTTGACGTAGTGGTATTGCGCAACAAGGAAGAGTGTATACAAGCCGGGTCAGTTTGTTATCACTGTTTTCAACGGAATCTGAGGAAGACGTCAAAAAAGACCGCACCTCTCTATCATTAATAGTTTTTAAGATAATTACACATTTGTAAAAGTATGCCATTTTGGGCGGTACCGCCCAATCCGTCACCAGAGGGTTAAAGCAATTCTGTTCACACCTTCTCTTGCGGGAATGAACCAATCACCTGTGAGAAAGGTGCGCGGGAAAGTCTTTCTTTGTCCTGTCAAGGCAATAGTTTACGGTGTTAAAAGTGGTAATTTCTCTTTCAGAGAAATGTTATACATATAATGATACATTTTGCGGTATGCTCATATATATAATCAACTCAGTTAGACAGAGAGGATTAAAACGGTACAAAGATACATCTTAATGCATGAATATAGGCACTTAAAGTTCCACTGATACACTAGGAAATCATAACTAGACTAATATGAACTGGGAAACATGCAAACACACAGGAATATATCGTACACTTCAGAATTGACTTATTTCTAGGTTTTCATGGAAGAATGTGTGTGTGTGTGTGTGCGTCGTGGAGGGAGCTTTCTTCCGACCGCCTGGCATTCCTTTCTCCGCAGAAAGGGGGTGTTGGGCCGATAAGATCTCTTTGAGGCTCTGCGAGTTCTGTTTTATTGATGTTTGGGGTAAACACTCTCATGCCGTAATGGTGTCAATGGGCGATTTTAACGCAGACTCTGTGGAGTTCAGACTCTTTAAGTTTAAGTTCTTCAGGCATATTCTTTTTGATTCGTCGTCTTTTGGGAGGGGATGGGAACTGTACAATCGTAGGCAGGAACACTCTGATTTAGTTTGAGGCTTAAGGAATATTCACAAGCCCTGTTCAGTTTAATGGAACGGGTGGTCAAGTGTGCTCCCAATGGATTGCCCAATTCTGCTGTTCTACTTGGGGATCAATTTGTTGAACATGTTAATGATCCAAATCTTCGTAGGACCTTAAAGCAGGTGGTGGTTCGGGATAAACCAGGTTGCGCCTTGCTTGATGTAAGGGCTGAGGCCATCCGTTGGGAGCAGGAAGGTAGGTCAGTAACTGATATAACTAGGAGTTATTCAGTGGACATCTATTTGTGCTCTGTAGACCTCTAGGGTCCCTGATACACAAATTCTTTCTTCCCCTCAAATGACAGAGATTGCTGAGTTAAAAGAGATGGTTAAACAACAGCGACAGCTTAATGAACTCTCTGAACGTTTTATGCCTTTTAGGCGTAACAAGTCTTGCCAGAAGCTGTGATAATGAGCGTGTTGTTTCTCAGGTTCAGTACCACCAGCGCCATCATCAGCCTCGTCCCCCACGGACCATGTCCCCTTCCAATCATCCGACGGAAAACTAGCACCCTCTGTTTTGCAGAGCCACAGAGCAGGAGGGGATATTACTGGCTCAAGTGTCCAAAAGCTTGTAAGTAGAGAAACCGTCTCACACCTAGTGGGTGTATGTAATTTGTGTGTGTCTATAGGAGGGGTGCAGGTAAAGTCCCTTTTAGATACTGGGTCCATGGTCCCTACTATTTCTGATGTTTCAGTTTTTTTTTTAAATTTGCAGAAAATACACACAAATGCCAATGGTTACAGCTGTAGGCTGCTATTGGCCTAGACATTCCGTACATTGGATATGTAGAGCTGATGTTCAGGTATTGGGTAAGGTTATTCCCAAGTGGGGGATTTTGGTGGTGCCGAGCCCCCAAACGCGCTCGCCTACTACTTGTGTGCCTGGGGTTTTAAGTATGAACATCATAAAAGCATGTTATTCCGAATTGTTTGGTCAATATGGCTCTGATCTCTTTGATCTTCCCCAAGTTACCCCAGCCCCTGATGTCTTACAGCAAGCTCTGCAGTGGTGTCATCAAATCAAATTTGTTGAGCGTACAGGATGTTTGGCAAGAGTTAGGGGTAGACGTGGCGCCTCTGTCCCAGCTGAGTCAGTAAAGTTTATTGCAGTTACCTGTGCTCAGCAGGACACCTCTTCGTCTTCTCTGCCTTACCAAAACTTACCAGTTCTGCTCCCTCATTCTTGTCCTCCAGGCGATTCTCTAAAGCTTCGAGCTCTTCTTCAGTGTTTGCCGGCTTCACTTCATAACTTGTTCCAGCAGATGAAGTGGCAACGTATATTGTATCCTTGATTTCGACAAGGAGCTTAAGAACTCTCTTCTGGAATTCTAGCCAAAAAAGAAGCGACCGATTATTATTTTTATAATGTAGTGAGTACGCTCTACACCACAAAATCATAGTTTTTTTCATTTACCCAATAAAAATGCACTGCAAAAACCAAGAATATTTGTGATATTTCTAGTCAAATGTCTAATTTCTATTAAAAATAAATCTCATACACTTAAAACAAGACACCTAAAAAGTACCTTGTATTTAGACAATTTTCACTTGTTTCACACAAGTGATTTTTTTTCACTTGCATGAAACGTGTTTTTTCAAAAACACGCTTGTTTTTTTTTTACTTGTAATAATACAAAAAAAAGTACATGTGTTACCATGTGCTCATGTGAAAAATCAGGTTAGTTTGAAGAACCAGCAAAGTGTCATATTGAACTGCTGAGTCTGAATCAACTGAAACTTTGGGGACAGCTAGGGACACTGGAAGACTCCTAATTAGTCGTCAGCAAAAATAAGAGAATAAAATTACTTTTTGTCAGACATCGGGCAGTCTTCCTTCCTCAGTTTGTTTGAGTGTGCATGCGCCGTCATCGCCTTGGCTGCATTTGGGGAATCCCTTTCAGCTTACATTATTCCTTTTCCACCAAGGCAGTGCTGGTGCCGGTTCGGAGGCGATGCCTACTCGCGAACCAGTTCTTTGTGTTTCGACAGCCAAAGAACCGATTCTCGGCCAGGAAAATTGATTCCAAAGTGGCACCAAGTCTTTGCTGGACTAGAACCGTTCTTTCACCACGTCATGTTTACGTCGGGGGCTGGGGGCAGGGTTATTGTCGAACTTCTTCTCGAACTTAACCTCCGTAATCCAGACGAGCAGCACAAATGTGTTCTAAATGTCTTCTTCTGACCCCAATATAGGATCACAAACCCAGGAGAAACATTTGAAGAAAGACGATGTAGTCCGTCATTGTAATTGTTATGCTTGAAGTTGGCAAAAGCTAAGACGTATAGCAACGTACACAGTGACGTAACTGGGCTCTCGCTGGGCTCTCTAGTCAGTGGAAAATAGGGTTGCCAACTGTCCAGAATTAGCCGGGACGTCCCGATTATTGTGCCTAATTTATTTGTCCCGTATGGGACCTCTCATGTCCCGTTTATTGAGCGCTACGCTGATCTGACTGATACAACAGCAACACGACACTTGAGAATGGCCACGACACCAGTCATCATCCAATCACGCGCATCAGACCTTACCAATAAATTATAAATTGATAATGAATTATTCTTTTGGGATAAATAATTTGATTTGTGAACAGGATCCTCTGCTGTCTGGTCGCTCCCGGTTCGATCCGGTCTCGCGCTAACGGCTAATCCCTTTCACTTAAAAAAAAAAAAAAAGAAGTCAAGATTATTCAATGAATAAACGGTTCAAAGGAGATTTATCCAAAATAAAAAAAGCTTTTGTACCCTGATAAATGTCTTTGTCACTTTTGATTCATTTAATGCTTCCTTGCTGAATAAAAGTGGTATATTACTTTCTTTAATTTCTTTAAAATGTGGTGTATTTATAAAAGCTTTCTATCTGAACTATGTATTGTTTGTAATGTGACTGTTTTGTGTGATCTTAAAACTCGTTTTATAATTAAATTGTACATAAACAGGCTCAGCAAAACAAATGTGTTTATGCCTGAGAAACTTTTAAACACATACGAACCTGAAACGACAGTACAAATATTTTGAGTGTCCCTTATTTTCCTGTAAAGAACCACGATTTTCCCGCATTTTTCTTTTTGGAAGTTGGCAACCCTAGTGGAAAAAACAAACAGGTTCTGAGAAGGTTCGCAAGTTGAACCAACTTTGAACCAGCACCAGTTCCGAACCAGTACTTTTTTTGTGGAAAAGGGGTACTAGACTTCTCAGGAGGCTGCCTAAGGCTTCGGTCATTAGTCGTTCTTGGGGTGTCACTGATGGAGAAAATGCATACTATGCAACCCATAATGGACATGTTCAAGCACACCCAAGACGGATACAAGTATCTTAAAAAGCTACAGTATTTTTTTCCCATGTGGCAGAAAATTTTCCTAACAACACCCTTACCTCTTACTGCTCCTTGTGGGTTCAGAAGCATTCTGACACCGCGAGGACTCTGAGGAACTCCACCTCCGTTTCTGTAAAAGTGATGTAACGAATATCTCTAGCTCAAATGAGGGGAATGTATAATCTATAATTAATAATTCACAATTAATAACTGATCATACGAGTTATGAGACACAATTACATTTTAAATTGCCCAAAAAGGGAATACGTTGCCACGGTATCGGTATGGACAACTAAAGACAACTGGTTACAATTGTTACGGAAGCAGGCGGACAACAAGGTAAGTAGTGAAGCACAAGTTTAATTCAACAGCAGAGTAATAGTATAACTCAACGTGCAGAAATGAGTGAGTGGATATTTCCGTGCAGGAACGGCGAGAGGAGATTTCCGGAGAAATTTCACACTCTGTTTAGAATAGGCAGACAGGTTGACGGCACACACACGCACCAATTGGCTGAACAGGATGGCTTACGGCTCGCCCACCACTGGAGAGAAGATCTTGGCAGACTAGGAATAACACAGAGAACTGGTGAGTACACACAGGAATGTTTGGTTCGTGACACTCGAATAGAGAAGCACTATGAATCCATTTCGTATAAACGAGCCCGGACAATGAGAGGTGCGTGGTGAGTGCTTATGAAGCAGAGTGGCTGATGAAGTACAGGTGTCCCTTGTTAGAACTCTGGTGAGAGTGATCGCTGAATGATTGTGGTGGAAGAACCTGGCCAATCTGTGACAACGATCAATTGTCCATACAAATAGGCAAAAAGAGATTGTATATAGAATTGTATATATAAATAATCAATCACAACAAAGATTATAACTATAATTAGTTATTAACATATAAATTGTCTAGAATAGAACCACTGATTACTCAGGAAAACCCCTAATGGAATTAATTTGTTATCGAATAATCTGTTCGCAGGTCCAGCAAACTGATCATACAATATTTTATCAATCCTCTCTAGGCTCTCAAAGAAGACTATTTCTCTGGCCATGAAAAATAGCTTCCCTGTTCTATAGAAAATACTATTTAAAGTATCACAATTTGTAAAGCTCGCAGCTTAAATCGAACATTTCAGGGACGTCGTAATATGAGCAGACAGAGTCAATAAATGAGTATAGATTTAATAAACGAAGACCGTATACCGGTTACTACAAACAATACATGTATTTACAGCATAATAAAACAATGAAATAACAAAACAGCGAAAGTGAAAGCATAAAGAGGAAGATTGAGAGAGATCACAAAGATCACAGAATGGCAAATTACAGACAATTAACCTTTGAGAGGCAACAAGAAAACAAATCTTAATGCTCTGAAAGCTGGATAAACTAATAATTGCACAATAGCTCTGGTGTGGTGCTGAGTCAAAGGCACGTGTGTGTGGCGTTCTGTCGGAGAGTCACGTGGTCTGTTAAGGTGTCCGGAGCGCGCTTTTGTCGCAGGTTCAAAGTAAAGTTGCCAAATAGATACTTCCAGCTAAGTTCATTCCACTCGTCTGTGTAAATTAACAAAGTAGAATACGAAAAGGGAAAAACAAAACACAACAAAAGAAAACAAAAGACGAAGACTGAACACAAAAAGGAAAGGAAGCTGGAAACACTAGGACTAGAACTAGAACCAAGATGAATCTCAGTCACCTTGCTTTAAGCAAAGCTTAGTTCATGCCTCTTCTGGGTGATCTGACAAATCACCTTGGAGTTCTGTGAGAGGGAAAAGATCTTCTTTGTCTTGTCTAAGGATTCATCTGTATAATTTATGACCTTGTTAAAAAGATATAGTTTCTAACCAGAAAGCTGTGGAACATAGAACAACACATTTTACTGTAATTTCCTGTATCTGACTACCTCCATGAGACCAAGAGGATCACAACGGTACCAAATAAAACATGACAAAGAATAAGAATTATAAAGATACAGCTTAATGCATAATTACACACACTTGTAGTTAATTTAATACTATGATAGAATCATAGATATATTCCCATATGCCTTGGAACAGGCAGGCACATAAAAACATCTCCAATATATCATAGTAAAGTCTTTATATGAGGAAATTAACGAAAGTTTCACGTCTTTGAAGCTCGGACCCAGAGTTAGAGAATGTGTTGGGTGTCCTGGTGAGGCTCTACGGAC
The DNA here is from genome assembly GCA_030578275.1 of Meda fulgida. Lineage (NCBI taxonomy): Eukaryota > Metazoa > Chordata > Actinopteri > Cypriniformes > Leuciscidae > Meda > Meda fulgida. The sequence continues at coordinate 18,680,125 of CM060633.1, read as the reverse complement.
CCATAAAAGGTGTCAGAAGGGAATCTAAGTTCCAGACATGTTGGCACCATTTTAGATTTAGATTGACTCGTGACAGAGTCTAAAAGCTTTGGATTTAAAAAAGGAATGTGCATTTGTGTTCAGATGAACAAACCATGATTTACCTAGATACGTTACATCTCTCGGCGGCAAATTTTCTTTTTGCAGGGTGGTAGGGGAGGACTCATTAATATTCACTAGGGAACTCATCCCTGATTGGCTCGCCGTTCTGAAGAATTCTGAGAAGCCATGGTAACCCCAAACAATGAGAAATCAGATCGCTGCGTGTCACCACTGAGCTGAACGCAAATAAATTTAAATTTGTTATTGACCAACACGATTCATTTTATTAATAGTGGGGACTAGCGTGATTATTCTGATTATTTAAAAAAAATAGTCACATTTGTGCTCTTTGGTCAAAAATGACCGACCATAGGAAATGAATGGGAAATGGACAAAAACACAAAAACAAAAAAATGTGGACAGTGCAGAGTTTAGCTGGCTGTCTGTTGTCAGTCTGTCATAGGAGGCCAGCATCTTCTCCATGGGAGCCTTGTACAAGTCAGACTCAGCCTATAATTTTCCGCAATCGCCATCATCCCCCTGACCCGAATTTCCAGCCTCCTGACAATGGGCACAACAACATACATCAACAAGTATTGGTTAATTGTTACTAGTAACAAGTCAATTTTTTGAGATTGTGTGTGTGTGACGCGTGGGAAATGTTTGTTGTCTTTTCCTAAGCCTGTTAGCCACCTGGCATAGGCGTGTCATGGAAGGAGTCTACGGTGGCTACTGTGCAGGCGTCACTGCCGTCATTTCTGTTCAGAACTCTAGAGTGAGCAGAAGTGTTTTCACTGAGCTCCCAGGAGATTGCCTTACATGACCTTTGGATAAAATATACACTGAGCTCTTTTAATCACCTTTAATCTTTTGTAGCGTCTGGACCAATCAGACACACACTAATTATTCATTATATTTAATGAACAATCCAGTAAACTCCCTCTCCCAACAAAGGTCTAGGAAACTCCCCTGAAACTAACATCCCAAATGAAACGAACACACTGGCAGAACCTTGTGTCCTGTTACAGGACACCGTAGACTGATAAGGAGACTTTTATGACCTCAAAAGGAATGTTCAGAGAGTGGTAATTCTCTCTTAATTCTAACTGAGGAGGAGAAATGAACCCTGTTAATCCTATGTATATTCTATATCCACTTGAGAATTGTATAAACATGTATCTAATTTTCCCATCTAATAATTTGCCTTTTATGTGGTTTGGCCTATGTTTTCTTGTCAAGTCAAGTCATCTTCATTTATATAATGCTTTTAACAATGTAGATTGTTTCAAAGCAGCTTTACAGAGGTAAACATATCATTTAAGGTAACAAGAGATTGTTTTGGCTTTATAGCGGTTCTTGAATAATGTTATTTTCCAGCTAAAGTTAGTTTTGATTGATTCACCTCCGTTGAAATTATCATTTGTTATTAAATTAGGGGGCGCTAAGACGACACAGTTCTCTCTGAACAGACTTTAAACGCGAACCTGTGATAAACGCTGATGGCGTTCACATGCGCATTAAGAATTTATTCTATAGTTATGTGCGTTTGAATATATGTGCGCAGGTTTTTAATTCCCTACAATTCATGCCTAAACAAACTACTTGTCTTGCCTATAAATTTGATACAGAATTGTATTTAATTTTATCACTTCGGGTTAGGTACGCGAACCGAATTCCCTACAACGCTTTATCTGTAGAGTGGTAAAGGGATCCTCCACAGGGAGAGACTAGTTGACTTCAGCACTGCATTGGCATCAGGTCCAGGCGAAGGTCCTTTGTCAGATCTGGATACGGCCTGGATCCGGCAGGCTGTGGGAAAACCTCGGGATAAACAAAGACACTAAAATTAGCATAGATGCCATTCTTCTTATGATGTAACGAGTACATCAGGATTTAAGGGAAGTGTTCCCAGTTCCGGCTGACCTAATCTATGCAGCCTAGACATTGAATTATAGAAGTGGATAATGTATAATGTGAATGCTAGGTCAAAGAGATGTATTTTTAATGTAGCTTTGAACTGACAGAGTGTGTCTGCTTCCCGGACAATGTTAGGAAGATTGTTCCAAAGTTTTGGTGCTAAATAGGAAAAGGATCTACTGCCAGCAGTCGATTTTGATATTCTAGGTATTATTAACTGGCCGGAATTTTGAGATCGCAATAGACGTGAAGGACTATAATGCGTTAAGATCTCGCTCAAGTACTGCGGAGCTAAACCATTTAGTGCTTTGTAAGTAATCAGCAATATTTTAAAATTTATACAATGTTTAATAGGGAGCCAATGCAGTGTTGACAGAACCGGGCTAATATGATCATACTTCCTGGTTCTGGTAAGAACTCGAGCTGCTGCCTTTTGAACTAGCTGTAATTTGTTTATTAAGCGTGCAGGGCAACCACCCAGTAGTGCATTACAATAATCTAGCCTTGATGTCATGAACGCATTAAATAATTGTTCTGCATTTGTCAATGAGAGCATATGGCGTAATTTAGATATATTTTTAAGATGGAAAAATGCGGTTTTACAGATACTAGAAACATGACTTTCAAATGAAAGATTGCTATCAAAGTGCACACCCACGTTCCTCGAGGACTTGATAGAGCAGCCATCAAGTGTTAGACAGCTAGGTTATTACGTGTGGAAGTTTTTTGTCCAATAATTAGAATCTCTGTTTTTTCAGAATTTAGTAGTAGGAAATTACTAATCATCCAAATTTTTATATCAGCTATTCCGTTAATTTTGTGAATTAGTAAGTTTCGTCAGGGCGTGAAGAAATATACAGCATCATTGGCATAAAAGTGAAAGCTAATTCCATGTTTCCTAATGATATTCTCCTAATGGTAGCATGTAAAGAGTGAAAAGCAGCGGCCCTAGTACTGAGCCTTGTGGTACGCCATACTGAACTTGTGATCGATAAGACATCTCTTCATTTACTGCAACAAACTGATAACGGTCTGATAAGTATGATTTAAACCATGCTAGTGCAATTCCACTAATGCCAACATAGTTCTCTAGTCTATTTAAAAGAATGTTGTGGTCAATGGTGTCAAATGCAGCACTAAGATCGAGTAACACTAATAATAATAATAATAGAGAGTTGAGTTGTATATCTCTAATAGAGATATACAACCACGATCGGATGATAAGAGCAAATCATTTGTAACTCTAATGAGAGCTGTCTCAGAACTATGGTATGGTCTAAATCCTGACTGAAAATCCTCGCAGATATAATAGAAGGAACACAGTTGTGAGGATACTGCTTTTTCTAATATCTTTGACAGAAAAGGCAGATTTGAGATCGGCCTGTAATTGACTACTTCTGTAGGATTTAGGAGAATCTGCTTTTAGCTGCTATGCCAGCCGCAGCTGGAACCAGCTTCCAGAAGAGATCAGATGTGCTCCTACAGTAGTCACATTCAAATTCAGACTCAAAACACTTCTGTTTACCTATGCATTTACTGAATGAGCACTGTGCCACTGTTCGTCCGACTGTTTTACTGTATTGTATTTACATATTTTTTATTCTAAACTATTTTAATTGATCTTATTTGTTTTGATATTTTAATTTCTTTATTTTAAACTGCTTTAATGATCTTATTTGTTTTGATATTTTAATTTCTTCTATGTAAAGCACTTTGAATTACCATTGTGTATGAAATGTGTTATATAAATAAACTTGCATTGCTTTGCCTTGCCTAGGATCAAGTTGCGTTTTTTTAACAAACGGTTTAATCATAGCCAGCTTAAAGGTTTTTGGTACGTATCCTAGAGACAAAGACGAATTAATGATATTTAGAAGAGGATCTGTGACATCTGGAAGCATCTCTTTCAGTAGCTTAGTCGGTATAGGGTCTAACATACAAGCTGTCGAATTTAGATGAATTAACGAATTTGCAAAATTCTTTCTCTCCTACAGCAACAAATTAATCAAAATTTTCCACAGGGAAACTATAATGCACTCCCTGATGCGATGCTGTAGTAGACAATTGCATAGTTATAATTTTCTCCCTGATATTAGCGATCTTATAAGTGACGAAGTTCATAAAGTCATTACTGCTGAGTTTCTTGGAAACTTCTGTGCTTGAGGCTTTCTTTTTCATTAGTTTAGCCACTGTTTCAAATAAATACCAAGGATTATTTTTATTTTCTTCTAATAGGGTTGAAAAATAAGAAGATCTAGCAGCTTTTAAAGTCTCTCTGTAAGCAATCGAGCTCTCCTTCCATGAAATCCGAAATACCTCTAGTTCTGATAAGCTATCCGGGATGCTGAGATGATGAAACTGATTAGGAAGATTATTGATTGAGTAATTTTTAGTGGCAGAAGTTATAGGTCTAACATATTTATAACACAGAGTCGGCTTTGCAGCCTTGGCTAAATGTAATTTACATGAGACTAGATAATGATCTGAGATGTCATCGCTCTGCTGCAGAATTTCAACGGCATCAACATCTATTCCATGTGATAATATTAGATCTAGAGTATGATTACGACAATGAGTAGCTCCTGACACGTGTTGTCTAACTCCAGTTGAGTTTACAATGTCTTTAAAAGCCAATCCCAATGCATCTTTTTCAGTATCTATGTGTATATTAAAATCATCAACAATTAGTACTTTATCTGCAGCCAATACTAATTCTGATAGAAAGTCCGCAAATTCTTTGATAAAATCTTTATGGTGCCCTGGTGGCCTGTATACAGTAGCCAGCAGAATTCTCAAACGTGATTTATCGTTTACACTATATATTTTTACATTAAGCACCAACACTTCAAAAGAAGTATATTTAAAACTAGATTTCTTAGTGGTTTTGAAAATATTGCTATTACAGCAACTCCTCCCCTTTGCGTTTTGGATGATGTTCATGTTTATAACAGTAATCTTGTGGGGTGGACTCATTTAAAGCAATGTAATCATTTGGCTTTAGCCAGGTTTCTGTCAAACACAGCACATCTAGGTTATAATCTGAAATCATATCATCAACGATGAGCGATTTTGAAGTAAGGGATCGAATATTCAGCAACCCAAGCTGTATCATTTGCTCATCTGTATTATATCTGTTTTTTATTTGTTGAATATGAATTAAATTTTTAACCTTAGATGTGTTTGGATGTTTTTTGGATTTCCAAATTCGGGGAACAGACACAGTCTCTATATGATGATATCTAGGTGAAAGAGGCTCTATGTGATGGGATTTATCTGACCTTGGTGACGCGAGGCCGCTAGCAGACAGTCGGTTTAGCCAGTCTGTCTGCTTCCTGAACAGGTCCCCAGATTGTCATGTTTTATCTCTAAGACTTTGAGCCAAATTACTAGAGAGAAGAGCAGCACCATCCCAGGAGGGATGAATACCATCTCTTTTCAACAGGTCAGGCTTGCCCCAAAATTTTTTCCAATTATCTATGAATTCTACATTATTATGCGGACACCACTCAGACAACCAGCGATTGAGTGAGCATAATATGCTAACTATCTCATCACTCCTGTGAACCAATTACCAAGGCACAATCAACAGAATTCTCAGTGGGTGTTTCACTGAGTGGGGCAAATCGATTTGTTATGGTAATCGTAACAGAAGAGTGGTTTTCTGCTGCATGGGCTCTACTTCAGCCGGAACCGAATCATGTAAAGAGTTCACTAGGCTAGGCGCATCCAAAAGAGTATCTAAAGCTCTAGAACTCTTTCTATCCTCAATTAGATTTTTGATGCGTGTCTCTAGTTCTGAAATCTTCTCCGTCAGCCTGACTGTCTGATTGCATTTATCACATATAAATCCTATATTGCCAACGGAGAAGGCTAAGCTAAACATGTGACATGAAGTGTAGGTGACAAAAACAGGACAAGACATTACTCACCATGTTTGTTGACTGATTCTTACTCACCTGGGCTTTTTATGAACTCAAAGGCGCGGGCGCGAGAGAAAAATAAATAAATAACTGAGTGCACGGGTGGCGCGTTAACAGGCTAGTGAGTTACTAGCATGTTGTACTAACAACAACGGAAGCTAGCGATGTAAGGTTAATCTGAGATGTTGGGTAAGCTGTTGTAAAAACAACTAGAAATGATAGTAAATGATGGTTCAAAACAGAAAGAAATACGAAGCTAATACGAGGCTTAGATGGAGCTTACAGCCTAAAAGCAAATGAACTCACAGCAGGCAGCGAGGCAGACAGGAGCAATCGTAAACTCTAATGGGTAATGTTTCAAACTTTGCAAACTATGGTTAACCAAAATCATGTGTACTATGTTTGGTCTTTATAAACTGGTACTTTGAAGATTGAAATTACCGTGTATGTGATATGTTGATAGCTGCGCAACATATTCGTATTACAAGAATCTCTCATAGTTTCTTCATCAGCAATCAATCCAGCTGCACATGCAGATGAGCACGCTTGAAACAAAGATCCATAAATCAAAATTTACCCTTCTCCTTGATCAAGTTAACTCTAAATGGTTGGACCTTTCTCAGACTTTAAATGGCATCCACACAAGCCCTTCTCTCTCTTGTTCTGCTGGACCTGACAGCTGCTTACTTTGGGTGCGTGCCTGTGGGTCAAAATTAGTGTTGACTTGTGCATGTTTATTAAAAATAAGTTTTATAATAACCAATTGTTGCGGACCTTTGACATTGATGAAAATTGAGATTTGGACCTTTGAATGTAGACTTTGAGAACCCCTGCTCTAAAACATCAAGGGGCGGTTTCCCGGACAGGGTTTAAATTAAACCTGGAGTAGGCCTTAATCTAGAATAGTTAATCATGTCTTGAAAAATGGCTTTCTGTAACACAGATTAAGTACAGATTAGTTACACCTGGACTATGGAGTCTTGAACTAAAATAAATCAGATTAAATTAAAACCAATTGTGCTAATCTGAATTAGCATGACAGAGGTTGACTATAAAACATGGAATGAACCAAGAAAAGCTTAAAATTGCATGGAACTGAGAAGCAAATCCAAGGAAAACAATGGCATCAGAAAAAGACTGCATTCAAAAAAAAAATACTAACAAGAGAAAAAAATTTAGCAAGCTAAATAATCTGCACACACCAGCTATGTAATAAAAGAAAAGAAATGCCAGGAAATCTGTTTGTAATGATTATATATATATATATATATATATATATATATATATATATATATATATATATATATATATATAAAATCATCAATGTACAACTAGGTTGTATTAATGGTGTTCATTAACAATGAATGTTTTTCATTTAAAATGAATTATTCAAATATCTCTATAATTAATGCTTCTTGTTTACTCCTGTGATTTACATAAAATAACTATAACATTTCTTTACACGTGTTCAGTGTTGCTAGTCTAGAAGCAATATACCATAGTGGTTGCTTTATTATAAATATAAACACAATTATCAGTAGCAGGTCCTCGGTCCAAGGACAGGCTCAACACTTCACCATAATGGTAACCCCCAAAAATACTAACATAACAGAAACTTTTAAATACCATCATAATAATAGAACATTACACAAGTCTGTCCGTTTTCATGATGGGAAGTGAATGTCCTGTATGACTGGGTTACTATTGAAACATATTTCAAAATGAAAAAACATCAAGACAAAGAGTGACCATTTCAAGTCAGTTTACACCAATCACATTTGAACTAGAAACCCAATACAATGGTGTTAAAACAAAATGAAATGTTTAAATGATGTATTAATGTGTGTGTGTGTGTGTGTGTGTGTGTGTGTGTGTGTGTGTGTGTGTGTGTGTGTGTGTGTGTGTGTGTGTGTGTGTGTGTGTGTGTCCAAGTAATGCATGTGTCTTCTTTGAAACACAAAGTTAATCTGAAGTTAAATTTGCCTCCAGGTAGGTTAAATTTAAGCCTCAATTTAGTCCTGGAGTAACTCTAGTCTTCCTCCAGGAAATCAGCTTATTAAACTCTGGACTAAATTAAATCTAGGACTATTTAAAGCCATGACAGAGAAAGCAGATTTCTGTTAATCTGGTTTAAAGGGCCATTTTAGTCTAGGAATAGGCTTAATCTCTGTCCGGGAAACCACCCCCAAGAGTGCAAAACAGACACACCCACTCACTCACTCTCACTCTCTCTCTCTCTCTCTCTCTCTCTCACTCACACACACACACACACACACACACACACACACACACACACACACACACACACACACACACACACACGGCTATTACCATACAGCAAAAATTAGTCAGAAGACTAAAATAAGAGATGAAGAGAATCCAGGCAAATTAATTCATTCCTGTTTATTTTTGTTAATGTTTTATTCAACTTTAATGTTACGTGTAACAAAATGCTTTCTCTGTATTCAGGTTTGATGTGTACACTTCAAATAATTTTTTTTATAAACCTTGACAAAAAATTGTATTTGAGAATAAAAAATAAAAAAACCATTCAAATCCACATCTTAAAAGCAAGTAATTTTGTAAAAAAAACTACTACGCAATTCACAAGCCTCTCAATCGAGAACACAAGTGTGACTCCCAAATGGAGGGACAGGCAAGAGTGGGAAATGATTAGCAAAGAATCATTTAATGTCAATTTTTATATCATCTGGACTTAAGTAAAACATATCCAAAGGAATATTTTAAATATTTGATGTAGTTTGGATTTTATGAGTTGTATCTCCAAGGATACGTTGCCCTATTATTGTATAAAAAAGGACATTTCATATATATATATATATATATATATATATATATATATATATATATATATATATATATATATATGCAAAATATACTGCATGTATGACAGATCTAAGTGTCCTAAAATTGAGGCAATTTATATATTTCTTATATTTTTTCACTGCTGAACAGTTTCATCTTCAACCTCAGGGGTGGGCAACTCTAGCCCTTGAGGTCCACTGTCCTGCAGGGTTTAGCTCCATCCCTTAGCAATCATGTATTCTGATTTATGATACAACAAATGATTTTTTAAGTAATCCTGAAGACTTTGGTAAGATTTTTCAGTTGTGTCTGATCAGGTTTGGAGCTAAACTCAGGACGGTAGCCCTCCAAGAGCAGGATTGGATACCCCTGTTCTACCATAAAATGAGCAGTGTGAAACGGTGCAAGAAAATATCTTGTTAAAAATGCAAAGATGTTATCAATTTAACATAAAATAATTTTTACATTTGAACGTTATCATTTGCACAATTTTTGAACTCAAAATACATATATTGAGAAGGGGGACCGTGTACAGGGGGCCTATAAGGATCTTCTCTAAGGGCCCCGGCCCTGGAACGAGATTTCTACTGCACAGAAAATGTGAACCAAGTCATATGACCCACATACTCCAAACAGACTCAACTATAATAATGATAACATAATTTAGATGAAAAATGATTTATCATGCCTCCTACAAGAGACTAAAGAGTATGTAGCCTATTCTGTGGTGCACATTGCCTGTTTAAGGGTAAATTATATTTGAGCATAAGAAACAACATTTATAACATAGTTCATGTCAGATTTTGTGCTGATTTGAAATATGTTATTTAATTTTGAGTTCGCCAGCATTTTTTGAGATTTCTGGATTCCCCAATTCAAGTAAATAGGACTTGGTCTTGGATGCCCGAAATTGCTGCCCTGAGGTATTGCAAATATGGTCGCTGAGTGAACAGACTTTCCTTGAAAGGGACTTTGGTTGAGGCGGGTTTTTGCAGTATTCTGCAGGGGAAAAGTAGCTTAATACAACAGTCCTGTGATAAATTCCTCCTTCGTGAATGTTCTACTATACATTTTTACTTTTTTTTTTTGCCCAGAGACTGCTTTAGAGAGGTGTTGATTCACTAGAGTCAGTAGTTTATGCTGCTGTTCAACTGTACTGCAATAAAGATAGATGTTACTGTTATTTAGCCTATCCTCAATGAAATAGGGTGGACAAAAACAAAAGGGAAGCCTTTTAGCATAACACTAAAACTTAACAGCAACACTATGTAAAATTTACGAAAATGATTATACAGTTTAAATCAAGATATCTAAAAAATTATCTGATAAAAACTAAACCTTATCACCGGTCATGAAGGAGGATTTATTCCAGGACTACATTAGTTTTAAAATTTTATTTAGACCGCATTAGTTTTTACTAAGTGTAACTAATATCAACATTGTAATAGTAGTACGTGGTCACTCACATGACAGCAAGCTGTGTAACAAAAACAGTACAATTATGATTACATATGTACTTATACATACCTCTGCAATGATATTTGACAATGCCAAGGTTGTTTTGTCAACCTTGTGCTTTTTCAAGGATTCAGGGATGCTCTTTGTTTTCAAGAATGTTTCCAGTATACGTAGGTACCGGTGTGTAACCTGCTCCGGGGTTGTCACTAGACAGAGAGACATTTTTGGTCATTATTACAACTGTTATCAGCTCTTCGGCACGGTGTTGTTGTTTGAAAACTGTATAACATTATGGAGTCCATACACATTGATATTACAATTGTTAGTGTTTTATTTGCGACTAGGCATTCTTAAGCACTGACTCAGTGGATGCATTAACATGGACCTTTATAATCCTTTGGTAATCAGATTAAGACCTCAATGGGCTCCTTGCACATAGCAACCTGACGTCATATCCGCAACGGGTAAATTCGGCCCGCTCTCTTCCTGTTTGGCGAAATATGGCGGCGCCGTAAACAGCGGAAAATGAGCCTTAAAAAAGATAGAGTTTTTTTCCAGAGGCAACTAAGAAAATATCATGAACATTGTTGTGTTCCCACATGCACGTCATCATCTAAATTCAACGGCGTTTTAAGTTACCACGGATTTCCCAGCGATGTTGAACTCAGAAAACGGTGGCTGGTGAATATTCGTCGTAATGAGTTCATTGTCACAGGACACAGCAAAGTCTGTAGTTTGCACTTCACACCGGAGGAGATCATTCAGCCGAAAACACCGGAGGGGAAAAGGCAACTAAAGAAAGGAGCTGTCCCGGTATTGTTTCAGTGGAATGATTACTCCATCCCATCACCAAGACTGAGCTTTTGGGACAGAGTAAGCAAACTTCAGCCTGAGCTGGCATCAGCAGAAGATGGGCAACATATGGACTGCACTCCTGCTGCTGATCATGACTATTCATCTGTCCTAGAACCCGCTTTCATGGACTCGGCAATCGACGAAAACACGAAATTAAAAGAAGAAAATGACTCATTAAAGAAAGAGATACAGGAGCTGAAAATTAGCTGTAAATTTGGATTACAAAAATTCGCCCACTCTGACGACGACATTCGATTCTATACACGGTAAGATGCGAACAAGATACCCCTGACCTTAGTAACTTGGACCATACGTGACCATATTGTAACGTTGTGTATTCTTTCTGTTCCGTTCCCATAGATTTTCCAGTTATCATAACCTTATGCTGTTTTGGAGATTGGTTGAACCATCAGTGCATAAAATGGTTCGTGCGTCGAGGACCAAAGCTGCTGAAAAATTGAATGAAGCAGTAACATCTGTCCGTCCCACACACACGGTTGGTTTTTGCAGTTGTCATTGATAATAATGTTGTCATTAATGTTTTTGCAGTTGTCATTAATGATAATCATTAATAATTCATAATATTTTTCTCCAAATATAAATATTCTTTAGTTTATTTGATTTATTATGGTGGTTTTTCAAAGCAAACCTTCAAATTAATGTGAGAGATGAAAATGACATCTAACTGCATTTACCTCAACATTCTGATATTAGATTGAGTATTTTCTAGCTTGGATCCATATTAATTTATAGATTTGAGTTGGGGGTCGTTAGTCACGCCCATGCTGGGGAGGGTGTCCTCTCATTTGGATTCTCAGAATATGGCCACCCTCTGTATAAATCAATAAGTAAGGTGCCTGAGTAGCCTATTGCAGTCACAGTCCCACATTTGAAATTTCCAGTAACATGTAGAGTATTATTGCTGTTGTATTTTTAATTATAGACCAACAACAGTAATGATAATTGCACATCCTTTTATCTATTAGACCTAAGAGGTTACATTAGGTTTAATGATGTTTGTGTGTGTGTGTGTGTGTGTGTGTGTTTTCTCCCCAGAGACAATCATTGCAACCCATCGATGAGCTAGTCCTTTTCCTAATGTACTTGTCCATTGGTTTAAAGGAGCAGGACTTGGCAAACTGTTTCAACATTCACATCTCTACTGTAAGCCGCATTATCTGTTCGTGGACCAACTACCTGTACACACTCTTGGGCTCGGTGGCTATCTGGATTGAGCCTGAAGACGTTAAAGCTCACCTTCCTGATGATTTCAAAGACTTCTCCGATACTCAGATAATAGTTGACTGTACAGAGCTCAAGTGCCAGACGCCATCCTCGCTTCCTCCAAAGTGAGATGTTTTCTAAGTACAAATCTCACTGTACAATGAAAGGACTTATCGGGATTGCCCCTCATGGTCCAGTGACCTTCATCTCTTCACTAAAGTGTACTGTCCACCTTTTCTCAACAAAAAAAGCCAGATGCCAGCACCCAGTGTCTTACAAACACAGAAAATTGCTCTTGTATTGCTCGTGTAAGAGTGCACGTTGAGCGAGTTATCCGAAGGGTAAAGGAGAATAAACTTTTTGATTCTGTTATTCCTTTGTCAATTGCTGGAAGCATTAATGAAAATTTTGCCGTTGCTTGCCTGCTTAGCAATTATCAAAATAAACATCTTGTCACAGCATGGGCCAAGTAGTGCTGACAAGTTTACATTACATAAACCTACAACTTTTAAATGTAAGTATTAATCATTATTTATCTCTGAATAAATTCTCATACAGTGACAACAGATGTGATCTCACACAACATTATAAACAATGATTTTTATTGTAAAATGATGCCATATTGTATAAAGTCCATGAATAAATCTGACATTACTTATTCAAATTTTTTTTTTTTTTTTTTTTTAAAGCAACAAGCTTGAAGACACATTTTATCCCAGATCACATCATTTATCAATCAGTTCCAGGCGAAATATATATACACTGTAGGTACGAGTGGGAAATGTAACGTAAATGAGAAGTCAAATTCATAGTCCTAATAAAATACATAATGAATCAGATTATGAGTTCTTTACCTGCCAATCAGTTGTGATCGTCTCATTGAGAGATACTTTGGCATGTAAATGCTGAAGTAGAAATGATCACACTTCTGCCTGATTGTTTCTTGAACTTCTTTGTCTGAGTGCAGTCGCTGCACAAAGAAATCTTCCTCTGCCCAGACAAAAAGGTCACACCACTGAAGTCCAGTAATTAAAAGCTGGCCTTGTATTTGCCAAAAATAGGCATGGCTTTTCTTTAGTTTAAAAGCACCATTTGATATGTGCAAGTACTTGCAGTCAATGTAACTTTTAGCATTTGGACATTTAATTTCAACCAAACCGTAAGCAGGTGTTACATTGGGATCATAAACAAGGCCATCCGGTGAGGCCCCTAGCCATGGAGCCTGTGGGTGAACCACAAGTCCACAAGGGGAGTAATTGACATTGTTGTACTGGGCATATTCTTTTGCTGCCTGAAACTCTATTTCTGAACCTCTCCTCATTTCCGCAGTTTGTCTGGTACCCCTGATAATTCGCTCTGCAAGATGCTCAGCACTACTGTAACCTCTAACATGGGAAACTTCCCTAAACCTTGAGGATGTTATCCTCATGCGCCGCAGCATGTGCCACTCTGGATCTTTGCTCTGACCCCGTGTCGACAATTCAATTTTGTGAGCCATCTCAATAGATAGCTGTAAACTTTTGTATATGCAAATGTTCTTCCTCTGTGCATACCCACACACATTCTGGTGGTGACAGCTGATGAGTAATAAGGGGAAGACATGGAGGACCCGGGGCATTCTTATGTAGCTCTGTGCATTGTGTCAGAAGTTTCGGCTGCTGATAGGAGATCACACCACCCCTCTGTACCAGTCCAAATTCAGAATCCACAAGGGGCTTGTCAATGCTCATCCCCATTGTTGTCACCAGGGGCATATCCAGTGGATCTAGGCCGCTGTACACCTCGGCCACACAAAGTACCGACAGGTCAGGAAGAGGGCCAGTCATTCCTCTGTAGAGGGTGCTCCTTTTAATAAAAAATATCATAAAGAGGTACTTAATTTGACATAACAATGGGGGAAACAACTCATGAAAATAATTGTTAAGTTAATATTTAATTACCGTAATCCTCCTTTACCCATCCGACCCTGCACAGGCTTAACAACCACCATCTTCCCAACTGGACCTGGTTTTACACCCTGTGAAATTGTGATAAAATTAGGGCTGGGAAAAAAAAAATTGTGATTAATCACATCCAAAATAAAAGTTTTGTTTACATGAAATATGTGTGTGTGGTGTGTATAATTATTTTGTATATATAAATACACACACATGCATGTATATGTAGCGGGTCCCGGCTAGGTCTTCGCTGGCAGATATATATATAATCCTCTCCAAGGAGTGCTCTGGAAATATATCAAATATTACAGAGAAATCAGTGACGCAGGAACACAGTTGCTCATTCTCCATTGACTCGGATTATATCTTTATTTTCAACTTCAATTTAACTTTGTATCTGCAATCATGAGTTATTTTCTGTTATTTTTGTCTGCTTTGTTTGCTTTTAAGCACAGGTTATATCCACATTTGGATAACATGAAACAATATATTCTTGAAAGGTCTGTTTTCACATTTATGTATACTCACATATTTTACAAACATTAGCTTATCAATTTGTATGAAACCAAAAACAGACATTTTCCATTTAAATCACATTTTTGGTCTATCATCAATCATATCTGCACTTTTCTCTTTAACATCCGTTATCTTTGTTCTCTTATCAAAAGAGTATTTTTGTAATAAATGTACATTTTATAAGTGTTACAGGATAATTCTCATTTGCAGTTAAGTTTCGTCACATTCACACTATAAGAACTCACACTTCAAAAATAAACATTTCTGCCCCATAACTTTGGCAGTCAGTTCTATGAACTTACTCTGTATTATTGTAATATTAACACACGTGGGCCCATAAACATGGTCGCAGCCGTAACTGGTCTTATGATGTACGTTCACATGAACTTTTTACCTTTTTAACACATATAACTGTTTTCCACACACGTTGAAATAACCCACAAATGCCCCCAAGCCATAAGAAAGAAAGAAAAAACCAATCTGCAGCCATCGGCCGCCATTTTCTCAACTGCGTACTGTCAATTTTAACGGTTTACACATTTGACATGTTTTTAGCTTACGGAGCACACTTCACTGGGGATTCATATAAGCTTATAAACATCTGGAGTCACATAAAAGCTGTGTAACTGACCTGGAAATATATCAAATATTACAGAGAAAATCGCGTGATTTTTTTTCCCAAACCACTTCAGCGGAAATCCCGCCCTGCAGCCGATTTCATTGGAACACAGTTGCTCATTCTCCATTGACTCGGATTATGAGCCTATCTTGCTCTGCGCATCGCTAAATGTCCCCGTGTGACGCTACTCGCGATTACTGCCACCCTGTGTTCATTTTAGGAAATACATTTCATTGTGCTTTTTCTGTACCCTCTCATTAATATTAAATTACATAAATCAAAATAAAATAAAATACTATTGCATTAGAAGGAAAGAAAACAAAAAGTAATAATCTCAACAAAACTTATTTTGTGAGTGTCACATATATATTTAAGAAAAATGTGTTATATATATATATATAAAAAAAATATGTATATTTATATATAATATAAATGATGTATAAATATATGTACAGTATATACATGCAAATATTTTTAAAATATATACATGCATATGTGTGTATTTATATATACAAAATAATTATACACACTACACACACATATTTTATGTAAACAAAACTTTTATTTTGGATGCGATTAATCACGATATTTTTTTTTCCCAGCCCTAAATACATGTTAAAATACACTCATAATTTTGAGAATTTATTAAACAGAGGTTCTATTTTGCAGCTACTGGTACATGCTATTGCATGACATACATCTATGCAAACTATCTCATATGAACCATGCTTTGCTATGAAACTTACTGCTGTTCGGGGTTTGTGCCATTGCTGCTCAGATTCTGTACAGCTGTGTACAGGAGGAACCACTGGCACACCCAGCTGGGAGAAGTGAGCTGTCTGGAACAATAGGGCAACTGTGTGGTTGCATAGAGCTGTCCCCGCCACACATCAGCATCTGCACCGCACCATAATTACAGGATCTGTGTCCCTGAGGACCATCTGTTGATAGATTAGTCGTAATTACTCTAAATGGTCATGTTGGACTTGTGAACTGTTGGCATGAATGTATCCTTATTAAAAGGTTGTATCACCGATTTCTGGCCCAAAAATAAATCATCACATTCATCAATTGCTACGTCACTCTGTTGATGTTCAAATAAAACATAGAGTTAGCTCGCTACTCCCTCCCCCTCCCTTCCGTGCAATTGAAACTCTCCTAAATGTGCATCTCGTTGGTTATTGGTTGGAACACTTTGTTTTGCTTTTGAGTGGGTGGTGAACACTTGTTGATAAGTGTTTTTGTGTACAGATCTCGGAGCCTAGGCTGCTAGCGGATCGTTAGGAAAATTAGATGAATGTGATCATTTATGTTTTATATATATATATATATATATATATATATATATTTATATAACTTAATATATTTTTTTAGAAAATCCCTTCTTTTGGGCCAGAAAAAAGGGATTTTGATACAACCTTTAACACAGAAATAGATGTCTTTAAATGGAATTATGAGAAGTGGTGTGCAGCAAGTATGGCATTATATAAAGTCATAAATAATTATATTTTGGCATCCAAAGCTGCACACTGTAAACACAATCCCATTCAAACACAATATTAATAAAACGCACAGAAAGCAGTAACAGAGACTTGAACAACTTGAGTAGCTTTTGGAAAAGTGTAGCACATGCAAGTCAGCAACAGTGAACAGCTTGAGCAGTTTTTGGAAGTTGAACTCATACAAAGTGATAACGAAGGTCAAAATGTAACATGGCCATGTTAAGCACAACACACAACTTGAACTCGAACCTTTTGGAACTTCTGAACTCGGAACTCCGACACAAATTACAAGTGTAGCCCTACATTTACACAATGAGGTTTTTCGTGCTTCTTCATGGATCTGAAGCAGAAAGCCTTTACAGCGACTTCACTTGTGGCCCTGTCTTTGTTTGACACTAATGCCTATCACATATTAACACAATAAGAAGTTAGGAACATGCATGAAGGTGTACAGACACAACGTAGACATTTTCCGCCTAATACTAGAAAACGGTACAACATTATAACACGCATATTCTGTCAGACCGGGATTGTTTATTAGCCTAATGTAAGCTAGCAAACTAACGTAAGCCATAAAGTTTGAGATATATAGACTTACAAAGCCGATGTACGTCCGTTATTGTAAGTTTCGGCAACTCTTGTAAACATCTAGTGTAGAATAACGTCATGTTTAGACCGGAAAAGACGAGGCCGCATTTAAGTAGTCAAGTAGTTACGTGCAAGGAGCCTATTGGATTGAAAAACATGTTAATACCCCTAATGATCCTAATGACCTCGATCTGAATGAAATTTTATTTGGATTGTAAGTGGTATAAACCTTTTATTATCCTATCGTTAAGAAAAGATTAGCCATGTATACACATGATCGGATTGATTCCTAAAACTGGGATGTTCTGTGCATGTTCATTAATGACGCAGTCATTAAGAGTCATGACAATCGGGAAGCAGAAATGTTCCGTCGGAGATGTCACGGTGTTGCTGAACTTGTTTAAACATAATAACATAGTTTAAAGACTACTTTGTACAATCAGAGCGAGCTTCACACTCTAATTCAGAGACCTACTGCTGGACAAATGTAAGAAGTATGGAATAAAGCATATGTTTTCACTTTCACCTATTTAGAGCCTGAAGTTATATTAATTTGAAGTTGATATTTCAGTTGTAAATGTAAGAGGTAGCTTTAAGGTGCATTTTTTTTAATATATAAGAGGATGTTTGTGCGGTGTACGCAAGTGCAAATATATATACAGATTTGATGCTTGCAACAAAACGCTACACCTTTATGTAGCGTTAATGTAAACAGTATGTTTGGAATCATCAATCGGAATGAATACATTCTGCATGTACTAATATGCATCAATCAAGTCAACTTGTGGTCAGATTAATTAAAAAAAAATCTACGCATCTGTAGAGATAATGATTGTATGAGTTGTCCCACACAATCTGAAATCTCAACACCGTTTTGCCGTACTGTCTCTGTATTGTTATTACTAGGGCTGCACGATATTGAAGAAAAATGCTATATGCAATAACTCATTAAATAATGCGATATTCAATAATGCTTAAACTGTGTGAAATAAACTTAATTATCTTTAAAATATATTTAAAATTATATAACCTTCATACGTGTTTCACATTCTTTTTGTGACAAGAAAACATCCCTACAACTTCTGAAAGTGAACTGCACTGTTTTACTGTCGCATAAAAAGTGTTATTTTAACATCAGTGTGTAAAAATAAAACACTGCTTAGTTTTCACTGTATTAATTAAATATATATACTGATTCTTATTAAAGCTACAAAAGTTATTCAGCCAAGAGCAGTAAGTGAGGCAACTCGCGAGGGAACTTGCGCTGCGTCGAGAATCGACACATTGGGGAACGCCTTCAGCGTGATGCGTCTGAAGCCTGTATGGAACTAGTCCAATCTTGATTCTATAGGGAAAACGTACAATACAACATCAAATAATACACACAGTCAAATAGAACGCTCCGGTGTCCTTTTATAGCTTCCGCTTCACCATCACATGCATCGTCACGGGTGACGTCATCACGCAACACCAATCACGCAACAAAATCGGCCAGTTCCCACGGTCCCGCTCAAGGCTCGGTAGCCCGCCCTGCGGCTTCTTCCGATAATTCTTCCGACTTCTTCTTGATAATATCAAACACTTTAATCGATTTTATATATGTATTTACAGAAGCAGTTCCACAGTATCAGAATAATATCAAACACTTTAATCGATTTCACATATGTATTTACAGAGGCAGTTCCAAAGTATCAGAATAATATCAAACACTTTAATCGATTTCACATATGTTTTTACAGAGGCAGTTCCACAGTATCAGGCTCATCAGTGCAGGATACCACATCAAAGAAGTTGTCCATGGTCAATGAAACAGGTAAGCTACAGTTCATGTGACTGTTGTAGACTCTCACTGCACATTGTAGGGAGAAAGTACTCAAAAAAGTACCAGTCAAGTTTGTCTTTTATTTTCCTCCACATCTCAGGATCAAACCATATTCGCTCCAGGTGATAGTCACTTTCACATAACACAAAAAGGTCACACCATGGCATCCCAGTTATTCCCAATTGTCCCATGATTTGGAAGTAATATTCGTGTGTACGATTGAGCCTGTAGCTGTCATCACTAACCTGTTTAAGGTACTGGCAATCTGTGTAATTGATTTTCATTGGACATTTAATTTCTAGAAGTCCATACGTCTCATTCTCACCACTCTTAACCCTTCTGTCAGGGGATGTACCCAAATAGATCAGGTTAGGGTTGATGACAAACCCACACACTTGAACTTTACTACCAGTGATGACAGCATACTGGGCTGTAGCGGCTGGCTCAAGCTCCAGGCATCTCTTCATGGCTTTTGTCATAATGTTCTTCTTCTTCCTCTGCATGATGGTGGCAAATTGTTCAAAGTCGGCTCTTCTAGAGAATATTCTCTTGAAGGAGGATGAGGTTAGGCGAATAGAGCGGACATGATGCCAGATATTGTTGCTACTCTGCTGTCTGGTGTTTTTCTCAAGTGCCTCTGCCTCAGGTTGAGAGATTACCATGGTACTGAACTTTTCCATCTAGACTTCATTAAGAACAGTACAGAAAGAGCCTGGCTGTGGTGGCAAAGGGAATGCTGGAAAGTCAGTGGAGTTTGATTGGGAGGATGCTTGTGAAGTGTTGTCCAATAGTGGGAGCTGTATGCAATGAAGGGGGGAAAAAACACATTTATTATTTACATTGTTTCCTTTTTTTATTTTATTTATTTATTTAACCAGGCCTCATTTTTAATAATTTCATTATGTTTCTTACACAGAAAACCAGATTCACACAGAGGATCCACACCAGGATTGCACAGAGGACCAAGAGGAAGAGGAAGTAAATCGATTAAAGAGGCAACTTGCCGATAAAGAAAAAGAAAATGCCTTGCTGAGGGAAGAGATTAAAACTTATCAAGCATCTCACCCACTCACCCACACCACACCCACTCAAGCTCATTATCAAATCACACCAGAGACTATCTCTAACTGCAGTGTGCCTGAGTACTTTAAGTACTGCACAGGTTTTAGTTATGATGAGTTCAACAAGCTGTGTGCATTTTTCAGAATACCCAGCACTGCAACAGATACACAAACACTTAGCCCTGTGACAAACCACAGAGTAGATCAACCTCATGCCTTTATGACAACAGTTCCTACTCGTGCTTATTAAACTGAGGCAAAACTTTGATCTGAAAGAGATGGCCTTCAAATTTCAAGTTCCAGAACGAACTGTTAGTACTTTATTCAATTCATGGATTGATTTCATATATGGTCGACTAGGCAACATGTCTATTTGACCACACAGGGACAGCATAACAGAAAACATGCCTGACAACTACAGAGCTGAGTTCCCAACAACCTTTGCAATTCTTGATGGTATAGAGATTAAGACAGAAAAACCAACATCACTGTTACTTCAAAGTCAGACTTACTCAAACTACAAATCTGCCAACACACTTAAATGTCTTATTGCCTGTGATCCTCGTGGCGCCATTATCTTTGTATCCACACTTTACACAGGATCAATCTCAGACCAAGAGATATTTAGACAATGTGGAATCAAAGATTTACTGAAAGGTCTGCTTCAGTGTGGCTACCTTAAGGCAGGTGATGGGCTTATGGTGGATAAGGGTTTTCTTATTGAGAAGGATGTAAAGGAGCTCGGGCTTAATTTGAACATTCCCCCCTTTGCCAAATCAAATAGTCAGATGCCAGCTACAGACGTTGAGATGACAAAGAAAATAGCCAAACACCGAGTACATGTAGAAAGAGCCATAGCCAAAGTGAAGAAATTTAAAATGGTTTCTGGAAGGATCCCTGATGTCAGGCTTGGAAACATAAATCAGGTATGGTTTGTGGTCTGTATACTGTCCAATTTCCAGCCGAACATTATAAAAGCATAGGATCCAGCTCAATGATCTGTCTGTACACACAGCTAAGATAATCTCCTGAATTTGAATGTTTTTATTTTTTAACTGACATGGTTGATAAATCAATTACTGTGTTGTTATTGTGAATGAAATCAAATGTATTTTGGCTATGTGACTGTAATAAAATGACTCCCTGCAAATGATAAGAAATGAGTCATTATTTTTAACAGTTTTACATCTGCTTTACCTGGTAGCTCAAGCCACTTCCAAGAGGGTACTTTTCCTGACCTATTACTACGTCTATCGGGGGTTTGTTTGCTATGTAGCTCATAGGTGTCCCTGTCAGCTCTCTCAATAACAGCAAATCCTGATCTGTTACCTCGGAGGTGGCCCCGTGACATGGAAAAGTTATGGAAAAAACATACATTTCTACTTGTGTCAAGTGATCTGAAATACAAAATACATTTCTTCTTATGTCATGTGCTCTCAAAAACATAGGCTACATCAAATTACATCAAATTAAGTTGGTTATTATGGTGGAAGGACACAAGGGGATAGCCAGCCTACATGGTTTTAAAAATCAACATAGTTGTGACTCACCTGTCATTGCTGTATTGGCAGACGATGGGTCTCCGTTTTCGGTCCATCTTGGCCCTGGCCACAACGATTGCTGTCATAGGTTGTGGTGCTACTTTGGCACCTCTTGGCTTATGCCATTGTTGGGGTAAGCTTGTGGAGGACTGGACATCTACCGTGTTTATATTTTGTGCCTTTCAGAGATCCAGGGTATGGATAAGCCCGATGATGTGCGCGCAAAACCCTGTGGAGCTAACCAAAACATCACCTTGTCAGATAATGTTAACGTTATCTACTGTAGCATACCGATTGTTGATACGCTAGCACACGCTGCTAATAAATACAACGTTATACTCGCGTAACGTTAGTCCGTTTTCTTTGTAATAACGATTATGGAAGTGAATAAAAACCTACCCAGCTTTGCATGAACAGTGTTGCTCTTTGATATAGTTAGTCCCAGCCTCCGTCTCGATCAGTAGGATATGCGGTGGTTCATTTTTTGACTGTGACTGGTATGCTTTTGCCTCTATTTGGATGCCTTGTTGTTCCTTGCGTTTCACCTGTATGTCATGGATATAGCCTTCGAACGCATATTGCAGCCCCTTTTGCCTACTTCTATCGGACACTTTATTTGCTGATTTATAAAAGTTGGATAAAATTTCATCAGGAAGAGCTGTCACAGCATAAGCCATTTTGATAGCAAACACCAGAACCCAGACGAAGTTTGACGGACGTAGCAACAGTAACTAAGGGGGGCGGGGCTTAACCAAAGGTCAATTACGTCCCTCAAAAGAGTTGAGGACCTGCAGGCTTTATCGGTTGCTCCCTCTTGCCTCGAGTTCGCTCCTGGTAGAGTAAAGGCCATTTTCCAGCCTAGACCTGGCTATGTGCCTAAGGTGCCGTCAAATGTGGCACGATCTATAATTCGCATCCTCCACCGCATGTGTCGGATGAGCAAGCTAAGCAATATTTATTGTGCCCGGTCCGAGCCCTGGAGGTCTATGCTCAGAGAACCTCTGGCTGGAGGAAGTCGGACCAACTTCTTGTGTGTTTTGGGTCAACTAAGAAGGGTTCCCCTGTTTCTAAGCAAACTATCAGCAGATGGATAGTCTTCAGCTTATGAGGCACGCAGTTTGCCTTTGCCTCTTCTGATAAGAGCCCACTCGACTAGAGTAGTGGCTTCCTCTAAACCTCTGCTGTCAGGAGTTTCTCTTCGAGAGGTCTGTGATGCTGCAGGCTGGGCCTCCCCTCACACTTTCATAAGACATTACAGTTTGGATCTGCCCTTTACACCGGGGTCACTAGTTCTCTCATCTTGAATATGCCAGATTGCTTCATACCAGGGCGTATTCTCTCAGTGTGGCGCAGTGGGCATTCCGTTCCCCAATGTGTCGATTCTCGATGCAGCGCGAGTTCCCTGAGAAGGGAACGAGACGCTGCGTCCTTCGGCCACAGTTTTCACGCTCCTGAGAACGACTTGCTTCGACCAATCGAAAGCTGACGCTGTTATGTCCCGGTGTCCTTTTATAGCTTCCGCTTCCGTTTCACCATCACATGCGACATCACATGCACCGTCACGCAACACCAATCAAGATTAGACTAGTTCCATACAGGCTTCAGACGTGTCACGCTGAAGGCGTTCCCCAATGTGTCGATTCTCGACGCAGCGTCTCGTTCCCGTCTCCTGGAACGAGGGTTACAGTCGTAACCCGAGACGTTTCTCTTTTGCTCATGACCCGTTATTGCAAGCCGTTGCGATATGCATATTGCGATAATACATTTGCGATATTTCGATATATTGTGCAGCCCTAGTTATTACTGTGATGAGTTTTCACTGTGATGCTTTAAAACATTCTGGTACCCTGAGTATAGCATAAATGTGTAAAGCCTAACACAATACATCTATTTTCCAAACCGCTTATCCTCTGTAGGGTTGCTATATACAGTGAGAAATTATTATTGTTTGACAATTTTTCAGTGACAAAAAAACATCAAGAAGGAAATCATGTCCAAAATTTGAGGAATGTAGGTGAACAAGTTGCCAGTGTGTTAGCTAAGTAGCATTTTATCATTTCAACTTACTCCTCCCCCAAATGACCGTTCATTGTGTTTATTTGTCTTCTTCTTCTTCTTCATCTTCTTTTTCTTCTTCTTTTTCTTCTTCTTTTCTGCCTCAGAAGAAGATGTGGAAGATGAGGAGGAGGACAATGAAGAGGATGTTGAGGTTTCTCTTTATTGGTTTCTCTAAAAGAAAATTAAATGTACTTTAAGTGTCTCATACTTTAACTTCTTTTAAACAAAATCTTTACATGTATTTAAAAAAAAATCATAAAACGAATTATACAAAAGCATGTCAGGGGAAACTCGAAATATAATTATTTGAAAGCATGTCATGTTTAAAAAAAAAAAAAGTAACTTACTGTAGCTGCGATGAGGGGCAGGTTCAGTTGATGGAGCAGTGGCAGGTGTAGCAGCTAAGTCCATCAACTGATCCAGCTCTGTTCTCAGCTGACTCCTCTGGTCCATCAATGCACTCTGCTCTTCCATCAGTTTTTTAAGAGAACAGAGGCAATAGGAGCAGCGGTAGGAGCAGCAACACCACTCCCCTCATCAGATACAACAAATGGTTGGGAGGAGAGTATCAGCTGGTTAAAACAGCTCCTGCCAATGACCAGCTTTGACTAGCCTCCATCTCAATATTTTATTTTTCCTTGGAAACTCATGGTCTTTATTAAACTTTTGACCACAATTAGATGTTGACAGCAAATGTTTTCCAAAGCTGACATGCATAGTACACACACACACACACACACACACACACACACACACACACACACACACCAACAACAACAACAACAACAACAACAACAATAATACTAATAATAATAATAATAATAATAACAACAACAACTAGTAGTAGTGGCATTGCCTTACTGTTCTGGTAAAAACATCTAGCGTCCAGTTAAACTTACCTTCTGTGGTGTACTCTGCAATGTCTTGTGCACTGTCCCCCATTAGCCTGGCTAACGCCAGACCCAATTCTCGTTGAGACTTGGGTCTGGGAACCACATGTACATTTTCTCGTATTTGAGGCGTGGTTTACGATTGCCCGGCGCAGTTTATTGGGTGCTAAGAATGTCTGTCAAATGCGCCTGTACGTAGCTCATATGCAATCGTTTCAATTATACCAGATGACGTATGTAGAGCGACAGAAATTAGACAAGGAAGAAGACGATGGGTAAGATATTTTTGTGTAAACAATGGCGTTCAGCAACTATTGCCGTTTGTGCAAGATAAACATGCGATAGCTTCGCGTCTGCTGCCATGTTGAATCCATAGAAATAAACAAACTGCTTCGGTGTGTCGCATAGATGTCGTCATCGTCTTGCTGCTCCCTCCCCGTTCTGTGATTGGTTCCCTAAATGAGGCGAAAATCTGGCCCATGGTATCCATACTGCCTTTCAGCCTGAATAAAAACCCGCTGTGGGAAGGCAGCATGGGGACACCCAGACTAGTCCCCCATGGTAAATCTACTGAAGAAAAAACTGAAACTGTGAAGTAACCAGTTAGCCTTACCTTACTGGAGTAAGCAACTTTAAAGTTGCTGTCATGATAACTCTTAACCTAATTTAGGTAATTACATGTAACATTAACATAGACAACATACAATGGCTATAGTCATTTAAATAATGTGGTAAAACACAAATGTAATATCATATAAACACTACTGTAATATCTTCTGTTGCTAATGTAACCTCTTTTAATAATATCCAATAGAAACTACTGTGGTGATGTCATCAACCACTATAGGGTTAATTCCCAAATATGGTGTTTCGTGGATATATAAAACAGCTGCGACGGACATCTAGCCAAGCGTGCTATTCCGTGTTCGGGAAGTGACGTCATTCTCGGGGCGCCGGTTTAGGTTCAGGAGGTAAGAGCTTGTGCTGGCCAATACATCTTGAATGTTTGGGTCAGGAAGGATAATTTTGGGACTCAATTGACTTGCAGTGTGGCTGAGGAGGATGAAGATACGTGGAATGAATGTTCATCATAGCGAGCCTGTTATTTAACACGCCATCGAGTACGCAGCTTGTGTTATTTAACGCAGGTATGTAATGCGGTTTCTTTATGCCTAAGTTAAACGAGATGATTGCCTCCTAAAACTAATGCGAGCTATTTAAAACAGTGGTACAGGGCGTGGAGGTGTTGCAGCAGGCTTAGCACCCTTCGGGAGGCTAAGAGGACGCTGTCGGCTCGCGCTACTTGTTGTAGCTTTTGTCTGCGTGTGCCGCCAGACAACTCCGGACGGATTGGAGGGTGTCTCACTTATCGGTCGCGTTCCGCCTCTTGTCTGAACTGTATTTTCTTGTGAACTTGTATGTGAATTCTAATTCGACAGCGCGGGTCTCTATCTGGAAGAGGACGACACGCAAGTGGATCAGAACATGCGCTAGCGTGCAGCCTGCCAGGATATCTTTAAATTGGCGTGGTGACTGTGTTCCTCGACTGATGGACTGAGGAACGTGTGGGGGGGGGTAATCTTACGGGACGAAGGTCTATATGTGTCTCCCTGATACTTGTATGTTATTCTAAGTGATTGCTTTAATTTGGGTTTGTATCATTTGTTTCTTTTTTTTGTGTGTTTGATTCCCTGTTTGTGATTTTGTTTATTTTGTTGTCTAAAGAGAAGGGGAGCTTGCAGTGTTCACAGTGGGTGGAGTGTTGTGAGAGCACGAGTGATTGCTGTGTCCATCCGATGAGCAAGACGGATTCCCCGGGTTCTGAAGTGGTAGGGCGTGTGTGTGTGTGTGTGTGTGTGTGTGTGTGTGTGTGTGTGTGTGTGTGTGTGTGTGTGTGTGTGTGTGTGTGAACGCGCGTGTATGTGAAGTCTGATTTACATGCTTTTTTAGGATTTATTGCCAGAGATTGTGTTGTATCTTATTAAATGGTGCTTCTGAATAAACTGTTTTATATCATTCTCATTGTCTGTTATCTGACGCAGCCATAACGTATCTGTGTGCTTTGTATTTAAATTATTTGTGGGTTCCCGGACCGCGGGAACGGCGTTGTCCAAAATTCAATGGTAGATCCGGTATAGGCATTGAAGAATGGGTTGAAGAAGCAGAGGCGTGTATGCGCATGCGGACTATGACTGTTGCTGAAAGGGCTTTCTTTTTGTTCGATCACCTTGAAGGAGAGGCTCGAGATGAAATTACATACCGACCAAGTATGGATAAAGCTGACCCAACAAAAATAATTTTAGTACTACGCGAGCTATATGGTTGTGCAGTACCTTATGTTGCACTTCAAGAGGCTTTTTACTCACGGCGACAATTTGAGGGAGAAACGTTACAAGAATTCTCCCTGGTACTGTTGGGTCTGTTTGATAAACTTAAACAACAGTCACCGCATGCTATTTTGAATGCAAACGTTATAGTAAGGGACCAATTTATTGAATGTGTGCTGGATAATGCGTTACGCCGAGAATTAAAACAGCTAGTACGGCGTCAGCCTGCTGCAACACTTTTGGAGGTACGAGGTGAAGCTATTCGCTGGGAGCGGGAGGGGATGCCAGGGGGTGCCAGGGGCCGTAGTCAATCTGCACCTTTAGTGCACGGGAATCAATGTGGGGTTCAAGGCGATACGGGGATCAACTCCGAACATGGGAGGCGTTCAGCAGAACTGGGTGAATTACGGGAAATACTGCATCAGCAGCAAAAGCAAATTGATCAACTTACTCAGATTCTAACCCGTAGCCAAAGTCCCCAGTTTCGCGGTCGTCCGCCACGTCTTGCGTCCGTGATTTGCCGGCGGTGCCAGCAGCCCGGGCATTTTGCTCGAGAGTGTAATCGGCCACAGCACGTTCCTGGTCTTCCAGCTCATCCCCCTGTTGACTCGTTATCCAGCAACGTTAGGTCTGGCCTCTCCAACCAGTCGGAAAACTAGTCCCCACCGGGCTGCAGAGCCACAGTCCGGTTGGGGTTACGAATGGCTCCCGCGTGTTCTTTGATAGCGCTTCCACGTCTCATCTAGTCTCCTCTTGCCCACACCTTGTCGTTACAATCGGGGGTGTCTCAGTGCCCTGCCTGATAGATACTGGTTCCATGGTATCGACCATTACAGAGAGCTGTTTTAGGTCGTGGTTTGAACCGTGGGGCCAGGATCGATTGCAGTCATGTCACTGGTTGCGGCTCAGAGCCGCCAATGGATTAGAAATTCCCTACATCGGCTACATGGAATTAGACATCGGATTGTGTGGTCGTATTGTATCTGGGTGTGGAATATTGGTGGTGCGTGACCCCCCAGGCGCTAATCCAAGTACTCCAGGCATTCTAGGAATGAATGTTCTTAGTCGTTGCTATAGCGAGCTCTTCGGACAACACGGAACAGCTTTATTTGATTTACTCTTAGTAACGCGGGATGCAGAATTATCCCAGGCTTTCCAAGCCTGTCAAAAAGTGGATGGCGTTCTTGCATGCGGAGGTAATACCAAAATCCGTGGGCGTCGAGTGTGTCGTGTTCCAGGCGGCACTCTGAGATTTGTAACGGCTACATGTTCGTCCCTGTTTAGTGGTAAGACAGTATTATTTGAGCCCCTTGAGACCGGGTTACCTGGGGGCTTATTAGCCTCTCCGGCTTTAGTGTGCGTAAGCGGGGGTACAGTTTCAGTCCCCGTGGTTAACGTTGGTCTATTAGATGCTGTTTTATATCCTACAGCAATCCTAGGGAAGCTGCAGGAGGTGTACTTTGTGGATCCTCCTGTGGGGCTGACTGAGGTTCCGACAGCGAAGGCTAGGACAGTGACCTGTGATGAGATTGTGGTGTCGGGGGCAGAGGGCGTCGAAAAGGTAGAATTGCAGGGGTTGTCAGACGAAGAGCAGGAACAGGTGAGGGCTCTTCTTTGGGAGTTCCAGGATGTGTTTTCCACTGGTGAGAGAGATCTGGGTTGCACTGACCTGTTGTCTCATGAAATTCCTCTATTAGATGAAACTCCAGTCCGACAACGCTATAGACGTATTCCTCCATCGGAATATGAGTTGGTTAAGACTCACATTAGTCAGCTTTTAGATGCTCAGGTGATCCAGGAGAGTTGCAGTCCGTATGCCTCCCCTGTGGTATTGGTAAAGAAGAAGGACGGTAGCCTGCGCTTATGCGTAGACTACCGCCAACTCAATTCTAAGACTCGAAGAGACTCGTTTCCATTGCCTCGAATTGAGGAAACATTGGATTCTTTAACAGGGGCCCGCTGGTTCACTACCTTAGATCTGGCCAGCGGGTATAATCAAGTCCCTGTTGCGGAGCCTGATCGTTATAAAACGGCCTTTTGCACACCCTTTGGGCTATACGAATGGAATCGTATGCCCTTTGGCCTGTGCAACGCACCTGGAACCTTCCAGTGGTTGATGGAGCGGCTCTTTGGCGACCAGCGACACCAGTCTGTCTTATTGTACCTTGACGACATTATAGTGTACTCCTCATCCATGCAACACCATCTGCAGAGATTGAGGATGGTGCTGGGTCGCCTGAGAGCTGCTGGCCTCAAAGTTAAGCTGGAAAAATATGCGTTTTTCAGGGAAACGGTGCGGTACTTGGGACATGTAATATCGTCCCAGGGGGTGGCTACAGACCCAGGAAAGGTTGAGGCAGTAGCGCAGTGGCCCTGCCCTAAGACGGTGTCGGAGCTGCGGACCTTTTTGGGTTTCATTAGCTATTACAGGCGATTCGTGGGGGGGTTCGCTCAGGTAGCAGCTCCGTTGCATCGGCTAGTGACCGAGGCAACTAATGGGAAAGTAAGTAGACGGAGGCAGGAATTGGCGCCGGGGTGGTCGGAACAGTGCGAGCAAGCGTTTCAGACGTTGAAGCAGAAACTCACTACCGCGCCGGTCCTTGCCTACGCGGATTTTAGACTTCCGTTTATTTTAGAGATTGACGCCAGCTATGTAGGGTTAGGGGCCGTGCTTTCCCAAGAGGTCGATGGCAAGGTGAGGCCAGTGGCTTACGCTAGCCGAAGTCTTCGGCCAGCGGAGCGTAATACTGCCACATACAGTTCTATGCGGCTTGAGTTTCTGGCCTTAAAATGGGCTATGGCAGAAAAATTTCGCGAATACCTGTTGGGTCATTGGTGTATTGTCCGTACTGATAATAATCCGCTGAGTCACCTGGCCACTGCAAAATTGGGCGCTACCGAACAGCGATGGGCAGCCGAATTAGCAGCTTTTGATTTTGTAGTGCAGTATCGATCAGGCAAGTCTAACCAAAATGCAGACGCGTTATCGCGGTTACCTTCTGGGGAACAGCCCGCAGGGGATTCCCGAGATGTTGAGGCGTGCGGCGGTTGTAGGTCCAATGGGACCCACCGCTGTGAGGGCTGTGCAGGCTATACCAGGTCGATCCGGGCCGGAATTGGTGGCTCTGCAGGAGGAGGATCCTGTTATTGGTGCAGCCCTTGGGTATTGGCGTAAAGGGCGAGGCCCAGGGCCTCAAGAGAGACGATCCTTACCTAATCTGGTGTTAATATTACTTCGACAGTGGGACCGGCTGGAGGAACGTGAAGGTCTGGTATATCGAAGGGTCCGTCGTCCCGATGGTGGCGAAGAGGTGCTCCAGCTGGTGCTGCCTGCTGTGTTGCGACCTGAGGTACTGACCCAATTACATCAGAGCCATGGGCATCAAGGCATCGAGCGCACCCTGGAGTTAGTGCGACAACGATGCTACTGGCCAGGGATGTCGGCCGATGTGGCTCAGTGGGTGCAGCAGTGCGAACGATGTCAACAGGCCAAGGGGGCTGCACCCGTGGCTCGGAGTTATATGGCACACTTATTGGCCTCTCGCCCGAATGAGATAGTTGCCCTTGACTTCACCGTCTTGGAACCTTCTCAGTCTGGGCAAGAGAACGTGCTCGTGATGACAGATGTTTTTAGTAAATTCACGGTGGCAATCCCTACTCGGGATCAACAGGCGGAGACCGTGGCTCGTATTCTGGTGGGTGAGTGGTTTTATAAGTTTGGCATTCCAGGCCGAATCCATTCGGATCAGGGCCGAAATTTCGAGTCCCGTCTTATTCAGCAGCTGTGTAACCTCTACCAGGTGGGCAAGTCTCGCACTACACCATATCATCCAGCGGGCAATGGGCAGTGTGAACGGTTTAACCGTACTCTGCACAATTTGTTGCGGACTTTGCCCACCGGGAGAAAGAGGGACTGGGCATCCTGTTTGCCCCAGGTGCTGTTCTGTTATAACACCACCCCCCACCAGGCCACTGGAGAGGCCCCTTACTATCTGATGTTTGGGCAGGAGCCTAGATTGCCGGTGGATTTCCTGCTGGGTCGGCTGCAGGAGCCAGTGGCTGGTAGGGTCCATCATTGGGTGGAAGAGCATCAGTCCCGGCTTCAAGTGGCTTTTGATGGTGCCCGTGAGCGGCTGCAAGTAGCCGCCCAACATCGGAAGGCCAAGCATGACCGGCAAGTAAGGGAACAGCCACTAGTTAAGGGTCAACTAGTCTACGAGCGCGAGCATGGGTTTGTGGGACGTCATAAGATCCAGGATCTTTGGAGCTCGATGGTATATCAGGTAGTCCAGACTCCACGCGACGGTGGGTCAGTGTACACTGTGGCACCGGTGCAGGACCTAGAGAAGGTTCGTCACGTCCATCGGGCGTCCTTGAAACCTCGTAATCAGAATAACCCAGTATGCACTGAGTCCTGGGTAGGGCATGCTGAGCCATCGTCACCCCCCGAGATGGAGGACGAGCTGGAGGATGGGGATTTAGCTCGTCTGGTGATAGAGGCCCCGTCGGTTACCCCAGGGGGTGTAGAGGTGAGTAGGGCTCTATCAGAGGCCAGGGTTAGTCTATCCCCGGGAGCAGAGGAATCTACTAGCCAGCCTGTAGTGGGAATCCATGGAGGTGGCGTTAGCTCTCGGCTAGAGCTGGAACCCGTAGCTTTAGGATCGCCCACTATGTTGGAGGGTGTGCCAAGACGAACGGGCCGCGTCGGGGCAGGTCAACACTCCAATCGGTATCACTTGCCGCGAGCGTTAGGAAGTGAAATCCATTAGGTCACTGCTAGTTCTGGTTGGGGCTCGGCCTGGTTCAGACCATGGGACCAGTAGTGTTTTTTTCATCGTCGGGACTACGATGACCAAAGGGGGGGTAGATTGTGGTGATGTCATCAGCCACTATAGGGTTAATTCCCAAATATGGTGTTTCGTGGATATATAAAACAGCTGCGACGGACATCTAGCCAAGCGTGCTCTTCCGTGTTCGGGAAGTGACGTCATTCTCGGGGCGCCGGTTTAGGTTCAGGAGGTAAGAGCTTGTGCTGGCCAATACATCTTGAATGTTTGGGTCAGGAAGGATAATTTTGGGACTCAATTGACTTGCAGTGTGGCTGAGGAGGATGAAGATACGTGGAATGAATGTTCATCATAGCGAGCCTGTTATTTAACACGCCATCGAGTACGCAGCTTGTGTTATATAACACAGGTATGTAATGCGGTTTCTTTATGCCTAAGTTAAACGAGATGATTGCCTCCTAAAACTAATGCGAGCTATTTAAAACAGTGGTACAGGGCGTGGAGGTGTTGCAGCAGGCTTAGCACCCTTCGGGAGGCTAAGAGGACGCTGTCGGCTCGCGCTACTTGTTGTAGCTTTTGTCTGCGTGTGCCGCCAGACAACTCCGGACGGATTGGAGGGTGTCTCACTTATCGGTCGCCTTCCGCCTCTTGTCTGAACTGTATTTTCTTGTGACCTTGTATGTGAATTCTAATTCGACAGCGCGGGTCTCTATCTGGAAGAGGACGACGCGCAAGTGGATCAGAACACGCGCTAGCGTGCAGCCTGCCAGGATATCTTTAAATTGGCGTGGTGACTGTGTTCCTCGACTGATGGACTGAGGAACGTGGGGGGGGGGGTAATCTTACGGGACGAAGGTCTATATGTGTCTCCCTGATACTTGTATGTTATTCTAAGTGATTGCTTTAATTTGGGTTTGTATCATTTGTTTCTTTTTTTGTGTGTGTTTGATTCCCTGTTTGTGATTTTGTTTATTTTGTTGTCTAAAGAGAAGGGGAATGACCCACCATCACCCCCTATTGTGCTGATTACGGTCCATTAGTATCAGCAGGTTGCTGGTGTTGTTCTCGAAGACGGCCCTTTTGTTGGCCGTGTGTGACCCATCCACTTTATAGATCTAGTTCATGTGGAAAGTATATGTGTCTTTCGTTTATTACTGTTGTATTGACTGTTTTTGTCTTTTCCCTTCAGAATCTGGGGTATCCGTGGTTCCTGAAGTCTTCTGGGTGTGGTGGTGGTTTGATTGACAGCTTGCAGTGTTCACAGTGGGTGGAGTGTTGTGAGAGCACGAGTGATTGCTGTGTCCATCCGATGAGCAAGACGGATTCCCCGGGTTCTGAAGTGGTAGGGCGTGTGTGTGTGTGTGTGTGTGTGTGTGTGTGTGTGTGTGTGTGTGTCTGTGTGTGTGAACGCGCGTGTATGTGAAGTCTGATTTACATGCTTTTTTAGGATTTATTGCCAGAGATTGTGTTGTATCTTATTAAATGGTGCTTCTGAATAAACTGTTTTATATCATTCTCATTGTCTGTTATCTGACGCAGCCATAACGTATCTGTGTGCTTTGTATTTAAATTATTTGTGGGTTCCCGGACCGTTCTGGGTGGCGTAGTCGGACTTAACCAAACAAAAAAAATCCAAACTGCCACACTACTTTATAATGAAATGCTAAGGCTAACATACATTCTACTCACCGATTGTCGTCAACCGGAAGGGCCTCACGAACTGTTTCTGCTGCAATGACATTGCACGCGTTACTTAGCTAACTTGTCTATCTTACTTTAAAATATATTATTTTCAAGTAAATTTTATGACATACGTTTTTTTCATCCAGTTAAATTAGAGCAAAAAAATGAAAAGCGCAAGCAACTCAAGGTCTGTGTATAAAACGTCTTACCAGCTTTCAACGCTTCGATGTCTGTGGGCCGGATCACGGCCTCCCCATGGGCTCCTGGAATACTCTCTTTGATAAAATAATTTAGATCGTTTCCCTCTTCGTTGTTTTCCCAGACTACTTTGTGTAAAATTTGTAAACCTACCCCACGAATCTGTGACTCACGCAGCAACGCAATTACGCTTTTTAGCGTTTCCATGATCCAATGTCCAATGTCCAGTAAAGGGCAAACTATTTTACCTAAATGATTACATACCTAGGTTGAAAGTTTAAAAAAAGTGTTTTCTGGAAAAAAAAAACAACAACAAAAAACAACAACATGTTAATACTTAGGTTGAAAGTTTAAAACAAGTTCCCTTTCGAGGGAACTCAACACTGCGTCGAGATCGACACTTTGGGGACGCTCCCTAAGCGTGCGCCTCTGAAGTATGAATGAAACTAATCCAATCCTGATTGGTGTTGCGTCGTGACGTAACATGTGACGGCATACCCGGAAGTATAAAAGTGACGCTGTCACAACACACACTAGCTTTCGCTCTTCAGCAAGCGCTCTCTGTGAAACTGTCTGTCTTATTTGGTGTTGTTTGTCTGTGAAAAAGCTCTACATATGGCGAGTGAACATTACACTAGTGTGTGTACCCCTGCCCTTTTTATCTCACGGGCGGGGACACGCATCAGTTGTGTGTGTATAGTTATAGGAGCGCAGCACACACAGGCAGCTCTCGAGAGGGCTGCCTGTGAACACTGTGAAGCACTTCCTAATAGAGTGCTGCGCTCCCGCTCGGCCATAGTATTTTCTTATGATGGCCAGGCTCGCGATCCCCGCGATTCGGCTCCCGCGTCCGTTGAGGCGGCGCGGCGGCTTGGATCGCGGGGATCGCAGAAGGATCTCGCAGATGAGAAACGAGACTGCTGAGGCACTTTTTCGTTCATCATCTGCTGATTCTATAACACTCATTCATGACGCAGAAGCCCGCGATGCGGTTTCTTCTGCCCTTGACGAGTGCCTGTTGCTCGAGCTATCTGTTTTTGAGGAAATAGATTATGCTCAGCATCGGGAACGAGCAACATGAGTCACACTCGCCGGCTCATGTTTCTGCTTATGTAGAGCTTGTGGAGGTTGTGATGCATACTGTGGAGTCCAGTCTTAAAATAAATAATTAAATATATATGTGTATATATATATATTAGCTGGCCACAAAATAAGCAGGATGATCCTTGTCAAAGCAAGAAGAGCTAGACGAGAGATTCCTGTAGCACTATTCACAACCTCAGCGCTGGGCTAACTGTGTTTTTCCCCAAATCTAAGAGACATCAGTGGCTAATTTTGTCTGGTAAAGACAAATATTTTCTGCTGAACGCTCCGCTATCACCTTCTGGCCTGTTCCCGACGCTGTAACTTCAATCGTCGACAGGTTTATAAATAAATAAATATATATATAAAAACTAAATAAATATATATATATAAATATATGTTGTCCCGCCGTTTTGAACGTTTCGGGCTACATCGATTTTCAGCGAACGCACACCGTGGCGTTCACCCCAAGAGCTTGCAACCGGGCACCGACTATGGTCACAAAAATTTTCTAGACTTTCCTGCCAGTCATCTGCTTCAGGAAGTCGAGAATAGTGCTCGAGAAACACCCGAGGCTGGTCTCAAGGGGCTGGTTCCCTTAATAGATTTTGTTGAATGGCAGCGCCTTCCAATTATCTATATGGGTCCTGAATATTTTTAAATATGGGTACAGACTGCAGTTCGGTTACCGACCTCCCAAGTTTGTTGGGGTCGTACCGACCGCAGTGGTTCCAGAACAGGCTCGGGTTATGGAACAAGAGGTACAGACTCTGCTGGAGTTAAGGGGCCATAGAGAGTGTTCCCCTGCCAGACAGGAAGTCCAGGTTTTACAGCCGGTACTTTTTAGTTCCAAAGGAGGAGGGTGGACTGAGGCCAATTTTAGATCTAAGGCTTTTGACTTGTTCTTTGAGGAGATCCAGGTTCAAAATGCTTACAATTTCCATTATCGGAAACCAAATCAGATCCGAGGACTGGTTTGGCATGGTAGATCTAAAAGCTGGGGCTGTCCACTCAGTTGCAAGGCAACCAATGTTTTTCTAAAAAAGCGGGGCCCGGAAACGATGTGTATTGCCCGCCGTCTATGACGCTTCGGGCCGCATCATTTCCCAGCGAACGCACTCTGCGTCGTTTTTTTCTCAAAAAAAAAAAAAAACGGGCATCAGTTGTGGTCACGGAAATCGTATCGACTACAGCCTGCCGGTATTCCGCTTCAGGAAGTCGAGAAAGATGCTCGAAAAACACCAGAGGCCAGTCTCGAGAGGCTGGTACCGCTAGTAGATTTTGTAGAGGCATGGTATCATCTGCCCAACATATCTGCGTGGGTCCTGCATATAATGGAGCTGCAGTTTGCGCACCGCCCCCCCCCCCCAGGTTTTAAATTGGGGTGGTGCAAACTACAGTGGTTCCAGAGCAGGCTCAGGTGATGGAACAAGAAGTACAGACTCTGCTACTAAAGGAAGCCATGGAACGTGTTCATCCTTTAGACAGGGGGTCCCGGTTTTACAGCCGGTACTTTATAGTTCCAAAGAAGGATGGGGGGTTAAGGCCAATTCTAGATCTCAGGGTTTTGACCCGATCTCTAAGGAGGTTCGGGTTCAAAATGTTAACCATTCCTGCAGTCGTGAGTCAGATCAGATCCGAGGACTGGTTTGTCACGATAGATCTAAAGCACGCCTATTTTCTCATCTCCATCCTTCCATGTCACAGGAGATACCTGAGGTTTGCTTTCGGGGACGAAGCTTACCAATATTGGGTTCTTCCGTTCGGCCTAGCACTCTCTCCCCGCACATTCACCAAATGTATGGATGTAGCCCTTGCTCCACTGAGACTTAAAGGCATTCATATATTGAATTATCTCGACGACTGGCCCATTCTGGCCCAGTCTCGAGAAATGGCAGTTCGGCATCGAGATGTCGTCCTTGGCCACATTCAGAAATTGGGGTTGAGACTCAAGAGTGTGCTAGAACCATCCCAGTGCACGATATTTTTTTGGAATCGTGTGGAGCTCGATTACGATGCAGGCAAGAATGTCTCCCGCACGTATCGAGTCAATTCTGGCGATGGTATCTGGGTTAAGGCTGGACCAGGCCATCACTGTGAAGCAATTTCAAAGAATGCTGGGCCTCATGGCAGCGGCATCCAACATCATTCCTTTGGGCCTTCTGCACATGAGGCCCATTCCGTGGTGGTTAAAAACCAAGGGGTTTTCTCCCAAGGAGAATCCGTTTCGTATAATCAGAGTAACGCGCAGATGCCTTCGTTTTCTGAATATATGGAAGAAACCTTGGTTCCTATCCCAAGGGCCAGTACTGGGAGTGTCGTGTCGCCGGAAATCCGTTTCGACAGACGCTTCCCTCACTGGCTAGGGCGCGGTCATGGACGGCCGCTTTGCCAGGGGTCTGTGGCAGGACCATCATCGTTCTTGGCATGTAAACTGCCTCGAGATGATGGCTGTGTTCAGGGCTTTGAGGAGCTTCCTCCCAGACATCAAGGGTTACCATGTCTTAGTACGATCCGACAATACGTCGGTGGTAGCCTATCTGAACCGACAAGGGGGACTCAGATCGCGCCCTCTGTGCAGACTGGTGCATCTGATTATTCTTTGGTCCCAGGGGAAAATACTGCCTATCAAGGCAATGTATATTCCCGGGGTTCAGAATCAGGGAGCAGACATCCTGTCGAGGCAGGGGCTGAGGCCCGGGAAATGGAGACTTCATCCAGATGTGGTGAAGTTGATATGGGAGAGGTTTGGACCAATGGAAGTGGATCTGTTTGCGTCTCGAGAGACGTCCCACTGTCCACTTTGGTTCTCCCTCTCACTTCCAGCCCCTCTGGGGTTGGATGCCATGGTACAGGCCTGGCCGAGGCTTCGCCTGTACGTGTTTTCCCCGATCGCTCTGCTCCCGGGAGTCCTGGAGAGGGTCCGTCAGGAGGGCATCAGTCTTCTTCTGGTTGCCCCAATGTGGCCGACCCGAGTGTGGTTTTCAAACATAGTATCACTCCTGATAGCTCCGCCATGGCAGATTCCTCTGAGGAGGGATCTGTTGTCTCAGGCGGGGGGCACAATTCTCCACCCTCAGCCAGAGCTGTGGAAATTGTGGGTCTGGCCTCTGAGGGGGTTCAGTACCTGAATGCTGGTCTATCAGCTGGAGTGGTTGAAACTATACTTAGCTCCAGAGCTCCGTCTACTAGGAGATTATATGGCCTCAAGTGGAATGTTTTTTTGCCACTTGGTGTAGAGAACATGAGTTAGATCCAGTAAACTGCCCGGTGGCTTCAGTTCTGGAATTTCTTCAAGATCGGTTCTCTGCGGGTCTCTCCCCTTCCACGCTTAAGGTGTACGTGGCAGCCATTGCGGCTTTCCACGCTCCGTTAAGTGATGGGCCCCTGGGGAGGCACCAGTTGGTCATTCGGTTTCTCCGCGGTACTTGGAGGATGAGGCCGGCAACCAGGTCTAGGGTTCCTGCTTGGGACCTGGCTATAGTTCTGGAAGGGTTATCCCTGGCCCCTTTCGAACCTCTAGAGTCGGCTTCGCCTAGGGATTTAACGCAGAAAATGTTTTTTCTCTTGGCCATTACCTCACTTAAGAGGGTGGGAGATCTCCAAGCCCTGGCAGTAACACCAGCTTGCTTGGAGT
Organism: Meda fulgida; assembly: GCA_030578275.1. Lineage (NCBI taxonomy): Eukaryota > Metazoa > Chordata > Actinopteri > Cypriniformes > Leuciscidae > Meda > Meda fulgida. The sequence continues at coordinate 18,641,595 of CM060633.1, read as the reverse complement.
TTGCCCCTGGCAGAGTAAAGGCCTTTTTGCACCCGAGTCCGGGCTACGTGCCTAAGGTTCCTTCGAACACGCCTCGGTCTGTAGTCCTTCAGGCATTCCATCCTCCACCTCATGTGTCGGCAGAAGAAGAGAAGCTTCATTTGCTCTGCCCCGTCAGAGCTTTGAGCGTGTACCTTGAGAGGTCCTTTTCTTGGAGAAGGTCGGACCAGTTATTAGTATGTTTTGGGTCACCTAAAAAGGGGCTCCCGGCATCTAAGCAGACTATTAGTAATTGGATAGTCCAGGCTATTACTGCGGCTTACAAGGTGCGCGGTTTGCCTTCACCTTTAGCCGTCAGGGCCCATTCAACTAGAAGCATGGCTTCTTCTAGGGCCCTTCTTTCGGGAGTACCTCTACAGGAGATCTGCGAGGCAGCCGGTTGGGCTACTCCGCATACTTTTATCAGGTTCTACAGTCTCCACCTTCCAAGTACGCCTGGCGCACACGTGCTCAGTCCTTGCTGAGTGCCTAGACAGTTTCACTCCGGGACAGGCCTATTCGGCGCGTGGCCTAGTGGGCACTCGTTCCCCAAAGTGTCGATCTCGACGCAGTGTTGAGTTCCCTCGAAAGGGAACGTCTCGGGTTATGACTATAACCCTTGTTCCCTGAGAAGGGAACGAGACACTGCGTCGTTCTGCCACGCCCCTCGAGGCCTTTGAGCGTCTTGCTTCATCGCGAGGCTAGTGTGTGTTGTGACAGCGTCACTTTTATACTTCCGGGTATGCCGTCACATGTTACGTCACGACGCAACACCAATCAGGATTGGATTAGTTTCATTCATACTTCAGAGGCGCACGCTTAGGGAGCGTCCCCAAAGTGTCGATCTCGACGCAGTGTCTCGTTCCCTTCTCAGGGAACAAGGGTTATAGTCATAACCCGAGACGTTTTCTGCAAAAAAAAGAAAAAAAATTATCGACACACACACACACACACACACACACACACACACACACACACACATACACGTCTATATTACTAACAGGGGACTATCGCTCTACACTGGCCAAGAGGGGACTAGTGTTTCTAGTCATTTTGAAGAAACAAAAATGACATACAAAATTTTCTTTTAAGGTCTTTTTTCATAATATAACTTTAAATATGCATTTTTTTATTTTTAAAAAAACATGCCAAGTGGGGACCTGAACGATGTCTACCTTACCAACAGGGGACTCCCATAGACTGCAATGGAACTGTGTGTGTGTGTGTGTGTGTGTGTGAAGAGTGAAGTCTGTCTTCATTATGTAACTTTATATATATATTATATATATAATGTTTATATATTAGATATGTAATCTGTAATTATATAATGTTTACACAGGCATCAGACACACACACACACAGGTCTATATTACTAACAGAGCACTGTCGCTCTACACTGGCCAAGTGGGGACCTGAACGATGTTTACCTATCGAACAGGGGACTCCCATAGCCTACAATGGAACTGTGTGTGTGTGAACAGTGAACTCTGTCTTCATTATGTACTATTGCCTATTGTGATATGCATATTGTAATCTCTGATGACTGTGTGAACATACATATATATATGCCTGTATGTGTTCATACAGGCATCAGAGATCACAATATGCACAGATAAACATATTCAATATACAATTAAAAAAGAATGACCAAACTATCAGTTATCAAAAATGTAAAAAATTGCATTTTTTTAGGAAAGACCATTTGCATCAGTTTTTCATTCAACGGGGTAAAAAATACCGACGGCAACAGTTCAAAAGCAGAGGCGAGAAGATGCTTCTTATCATTCATAATATTATTTCTCTTATTTAATGCTCTCACTTCATAGATACTTTCTATTCATAGTTATGCAGTCCCTAACAATTTATTTGCCATTGTTATGTGCCATTGTACAAACACACACATTTCTATGTATTACTAACAGAGCACTGTCGCTCTACACTGGCCAAGTGGGGACCTGAACGATGTTTACCTATCGAACAGGGGACTCCCATAGCCTACAATGGAACCGTGTGTGTGTGTGTGAACAGTGAAGTCTGTCTTCATTATGTAACTTTTATATATATATATATATATATTATATATAATGTTTATATATTATATATGTAATATGTAATTATATAATGTTTACACAGGCATCAGACACACACAAACACTCACATTTCTATATTACTAACAGAGCACTGTCGCTCTACACTGGCCAAGTGGGGACCTGAACGATGTTTACCTATAAAACAGGGGACTCCCATAGCCTACAATGGAACTATGTAACTTGTGTATATATGTATATATATATATTTATATGTATATGTGTGTGTGTATATATATATATATATATGTATATGTATATATATATATATATATATATATATATATATATATATATATATATATATATGTATATGTATATGTGTGTGTGTGTGTGTTCACACAGGCATCAGAGATCACAATATGCATAGATAAACATATACAATATACAATTAAAAAAGAATGACCAAACCATCAGTTATCAAAAATTAAAAAAAATAGAATTTTTTGAGGAAAGACCATTTGAATCTGTTTTGTAACGGGGTAAAAAATACCGATGGCAACAGTTCAAAAGCAGAGGCTCTTATCATTCATATTATTATTTTTCTTCTTTAACGGTCTCTCTTCATAGATACTTTCTATGCTTGGTTATGCAGTCCGTTTAGGGTTCATGGGATAAATCAAACAGAAATAGCTCTTTAAGGTAACAATTGCAGGTCACTACTTTATACAGTCAATAATGATTATATTAATCAAAATGAACTTCGCGTCCCCAGTTGGATGGTAAAGAGCGACACCAGTTCTTCTGCTTTGTACATTTCTTGCCATCACAAAAACACGGTAAAGATTTTGGAGGTCAATCTCAAAATGTTATGTTGACTTGCTGCACTGAACAATTTTACTTCATTCAGTTGAAATATATGAAGTAGGGATGTTCATTTAACATTTTGTTTTCTGACTGACAGCTGATGCTTGTTAACCAGTCATCAGCAGTTAACTGACATTATTTTAAGGTTAGATTAGAATTAAATGTAATTAGAAAAGATAAGTGTCTGTGACCCATTCAAATACCTCAAAAATGTAGATTTACATGTGCAAATAGCAGCATAAACAACAGAACATGAGGATTCACACACACCGGCACATCGAGCACCCGCAGTGCTTCTGTGAACACAGTAAACCAGAATAAAAGTGTATATATAACTGTATATATATATATTAGTGCTGTCAGTTTAACGCATTATTAACGGCGTTACCGCAAACACATTTTAACGGCGTAAATTTTTTTAGCGCGAGATTAACGCTCTTTTTGGCCTAGCAAACATTGTAGTTTTTTCACATGCTGTTGCAACAACTGGTAACGTTAGAAAAACTACAACATCACACCGGATAGCTAGACCGGAAACAAAACAAAACGCGGGACTAGATTTGATGGCCGAGTGCGAGCGCGGGCGGTAATGCACTCACTCTGTGTGTGCGGGTGCGGGAGAATAAAACGATTCGGGACTCCCACAAACTACAAAAATCTATGAATAAAACATAAAAACTAATACATTTTTATTCTTATGTTGCAGAAAAGCAACAAGAACAACTAAAACAAAATAGAAACGATTTACAGGCCAGAGTTACTTTTTATAACATGTTTGCAGCGTTGAGCGATGTAGCCAATCACAGACATGTGTTGATTTCTTAAACGCAATGGCCAATCAGATGCATTTAAAATAGACTCCCCTCACTGCTCAAAACTGACTTTTTGTTTTTTTGACAGCAAAAGTCGTAAATATGATCACATGATGATAATGATACATTTTATTTATATTGCGCTTTTCTCCAACCCAAAACGATAAAAAAACAATACACAGTACCAATATATATATATATAAAGAGATTAAAAATTTTAACATTACAAAATTTAATGACAGTACATTTCAAATACCTAAAAATGGTACATTAAGTGGTTTTGTTCAAGTCAAAATATTACTTAACATTAATGAACCAACCTACATACAATAAAACTACATTTTTGGGGGGTTAAATCAAGCAGAAATATCACTTCAAGGTAACAATTGCAGGTCACTACACAAGTGAAACTGTACATGATCTAGACTCTAGATAAATGAAATGCAATCGCAGCAGTAAGTCAGGGGAATGCTTATATTCATTTCTTTGGTTTCAATTTTGAACATGTTGCAGTTCTTTTTAAAAAGGTATACATTTTGACATAATTATAAAATGATATAACATGATTTGATACTGTATATTAGCAGATATTACACATTTTTCACTTCAGCAACAAAGTGGAGACCCTCTTTTCTGTAATGAAAGACCAATCTTATGGCTGTGGTCTCTCAGACATTGGCCAATATCAGTAAAAAAAAAAAAAAAAAAAACATTGTTTCCCTTAGGGCTTAAATGAACCAGATTTTTTTTTTTTTACATCCTTACACTTTTAGACAGGTGATGCTTGCAACCCGACCATAATCCATTAGCCGACAAGATTAGAATTTTATATTCTAATTAAATTAGAATGTATGTATTTCTCAATTCTTATCACTGTTTTAAAAGCTCTTCACTCCGTTGTCTTAACCAACTTTCAGCTTCACTGCAGTAAATTTCACATTCAAAACGCATTAAAACTACCAAAACACATCATTCATGTCTCAAAATAAGTCATTCTTTCAAAACACTAGTAAAGGTTTCACCCAACAAACAAAATTAAAAATACAAATCAAAAAACACAAACAACAGGCAGTAATATGCACTATTTTCTGCTGTTCAGAATTCAAGGCGGTTTATTTACATGGTTCATGTTTACATTAATGTACAAAATTATTTCCTTTTGTATAGATGGCGATGAAAATGAAAGACTAAGACTAGTGTAGGTGTTTAGTTACATCTTAATTGTTCTGATAGGTTTTTTTTAGATTCAGAATATATTTCAATGTGGTATACGGTATAAAAATATTGCAAATTTCAGTCTTATTCATTTTTGTTTGAGTTGAAATGTTTTTAACTTAAATATAACAGTCTTGGAAATAATATGTAAGCATGTGCAAATTGTCCTGTACAGTAAATCAAGTTCTGCTGGTCTTTGTGTTTAAGTGAGAAATGAATTCATGTAAATTGAAAGATCTCAGTTTAGCCGGACACTGATCTTGTGATCACTGTGTGAAGAGTTTCATGGTATTAATTCATCTTGAGAAGGTATTAATCTTTCAGTTTAAACACAAATGTGTACTGTAATGTAAACATTGACCATGTAACATAAAATGCTGTGAATTCGGAACAACAGAAAACAGCAGAAATATTTTATAATGCTCCAGTTATTTGTGTTTTTTGTATTTTATGAGTGACAAAGTGTGTTTGTTGGGTGAGCTTTACTAGTGTTCTGGAAGAACTGTATTAGCAGCTGTAAATGGATATTCTGACATAGGTAGTTTCATGTGTATGTAGACTCCTGTGTGTGGATTGAGTTGCTGCACATCCCCCCACACGCAATTTACATCTCAATACTTGAAGGTGTGTGTGTGTGTGTGTCATGGAGAAACCGGCCTAAAGATCTCACAACTCTAACAATACAGTTACCAATGTCCAAGAATCTGTGGAACTTCTCAAATAAAATACAATAAACTAGAGAAAACGCTGGGATTTACTCTGACAAATTAAATTACAGGTTTTTACAGTCGCTAGGACACATTTCTCAATATTTAGGTACATTTTCAAAACTCTTCACTCAGTTCTTCATTTCACATTCAAAATGCACTGACACTTCCTTCATGTCTCAAATCCCAACTCAATCTTCCAGAACACTAGTAAAGGTTTCACCCAACAAACACACTTTGTCACTCATAAAACAGAAAAAACACAAACAACAGGAGCATTACACAATATTTTCTTTTGCAAATTGCTTTTACAAAACAAGAATGGCACTACTCTACTGTTTTTAATTCACTGCAGTTTAATATTAGATTTTAGAATCAGAATATTTATTTCAATATGATATTACTGTGGAAATGTTGCAAATCTCGGTCTTATCATTTTTAGTTGTTAGGTTTTGAAAATAAGTTTAACAGTTTTAAAAAGAGTATGTAAACGTGCAAATTATCCTGTATAGAACATACAATTCTCTTTTTTTGTAAACTCTCTTCACACAGTGATCACACCATCCGTCTATATGAGCTAAACTGTGGATCAGTGCTTTGAACAATGTCATCGGATGGATTTTGTTCCATTTACATGAATTATTTTCTCTCTTAAACACAAACAATTTTATGTTCTATACAGGATAATTTGCACGTTTACATTCTCTTTTTTAAAACTGTTAAACTTATTTTCAAAACCTAACAACTAAAAATGATAAGACCGAGATTTGCAACATTTCCACAGTAATATCATATTGAAATAAATATTCTGATTCTAAAATCTAATATTAAACTGCAGTGAATTAAAAACAGTAGAGTAGTGCCATTCTTGTTTTGTAAAAGCAATTTGCAAAAGAAAATATTGTGTAATGCTCCTGTTGTTTGTGTTTTTTCTGTTTTATGAGTGACAAAGTGTGTTTGTTGGGTGAAACCTTTACTAGTGTTCTGGAAGATTGAGTTGGGATTTGAGACATGAAGGAAGTGTCAGTGCATTTTGAATGTGAAATGAAGAACTGAGTGAAGAGTTTTGAAAATGTACCTAAATATTGAGAAATGTGTCCTAGCGACTGTAAAAACCTGTAATTTAATTTGTCAGAGTAAATCCCAGCGTTTTCTCTAGTTTATTGTAGTTTATTTGAGAAGTTCCACAGATTCTTGGACATTGGTAACTGTATTGTTAGAGTTGTGAGATCTTTAGGCCGGTTTCTCCATGACACACACACACACACACCTTCAAGTATTGAGATGTAAATTGCGTGTGGGGGGATGTGCAGCGACTCAATCCACACACAGGAGTCTACATACACATGAAACTACCTATGTCAGAATATCCATTTACAGCTGCTAATACAGTTCTTCCAGAACACTAGTAAAGCTCACCCAACAAACACACTTTTCACTCATAAAATACAAAAAACACAAATAACTGGAGCATTATAAAATATTTCTGCTGTTTTCTGTTGTTCCGAATTCACAGCATTTTATGTTACATGGTCAATGTTTACATTACAGTACACATTTGTGTTTAAACTGAAAGATTAATACCTTCTCAAGATTAATTAATACCATGAAACTCTTCACACAGTGATCACAAGATCAGTGTCCGGCTAAACTGAGATCTTTCAATTTACATGAATTCATTTCTCACTTAAACACAAAGACCAGCAGAACTTGATTTACTGTACAGGACAATTTGCACATGCTTACATATTATTTCCAAGACTGTTATATTTAAGTTAAAAACATTTCAACTCAAACAAAAATGAATAAGACTGAAATTTGCAATATTTTTATACCGTATACCACATTGAAATATATTCTGAATCTAAAAAAAACCTATCAGAACAATTAAGATGTAACTAAACACCTACACTAGTCTTAGTCTTTCATTTTCATCGCCATCTATACAAAAGGAAATAATTTTGTACATTAATGTAAACATGAACCATGTAAAATAAACCGCCTTGAATTCTGAACAGCAGAAAATAGTGCATATTACTGCCTGTTGTTTGTGTTTTTTGATTTGTATTTTTAATTTTGTTTGTTGGGTGAAACCTTTACTAGTGTTTTGAAAGAATGACTTATTTTGAGACATGAATGATGTGTTTTGGTAGTTTTAATGCGTTTTGAATGTGAAATTTACTGCAGTGAAGCTGAAAGTTGGTTAAGACAACGGAGTGAAGAGCTTTTAAAACAGTGATAAGAATTGAGAAATACATACATTCTAATTTAATTAGAATATAAAATTCTAATCTTGTCGGCTAATGGATTATGGTCGGGTTGCAAGCATCACCTGTCTAAAAGTGTAAGGATGTAAAAAAAAAAAAATCTGGTTCATTTAAGCCCTAAGGGAAACAATGTTTTTTTTTTTTTTTTTTTACTGATATTGGCCAATGTCTGAGAGACCACAGCCATAAGATTGGTCTTTCATTACAGAAAAGAGGGTCTCCACTTTGTTGCTGAAGTGAAAAATTTGTAATATCTGCTAATATACAGTATCAAATCATGTTATATCATTTTATAATTATGTCAAAATGTATACCTTTTTAAAAAGAACTGCAACATGTTCAAAATTGAAACCAAAGAAATGAATATAAGCATTCCCCTGACTTACTGCTGCGATTGCATTTCATTTATCTAGAGTCTAGATCATGTACAGTTTCACTTGTGTAGTGACCTGCAATTGTTACCTTGAAGTGATATTTCTGCTTGATTTAACCCCCCAAAAATGTAGTTTTATTGTATGTAGGTTGGTTCATTAATGTTAAGTAATATTTTGACTTGAACAAAACCACTTAATGTACCATTTTTAGGTATTTGAAATGTACTGTCATTAAATTTTGTAATGTTAAAATTTTTAATCTCTTTATATATATATATATTGGTACTGTGTATTGTTTTTTTATCGTTTTGGGTTGGAGAAAAGCGCAATATAAATAAAATGTATCATTATCATCATGTGATCATATTTACGACTTTTGCTGTCAAAAAAACAAAAAGTCAGTTTTGAGCAGTGAGGGGAGTCTATTTTAAATGCATCTGATTGGCCATTGCGTTTAAGAAATCAACACATGTCTGTGATTGGCTACATCGCTCAACGCTGCAAACATGTTATAAAAAGTAACTCTGGCCTGTAAATCGTTTCTATTTTGTTTTAGTTGTTCTTGTTGCTTTTCTGCAACATAAGAATAAAAATGTATTAGTTTTTATGTTTTATTCATAGATTTTTGTAGTTTGTGGGAGTCCCGAATCGTTTTATTCTCCCGCACCCGCACACACAGAGTGAGTGCATTACCGCCCGCGCTCGCACTCGGCCATCAAATCTAGTCCCGCGTTTTGTTTTGTTTCCGGTCTAGCTATCCGGTGTGATGTTGTAGTTTTTCTAACGTTACCAGTTGTTGCAACAGCATGTGAAAAAACTACAATGTTTGCTAGGCCAAAAAGAGCGTTAATCTCGCGCTAAAAAAATTTACGCCGTTAAAATGTGTTTGCGGTAACGCCGTTAATAATGCGTTAAACTGACAGCACTAATATATATATATACAGTTATATATACACTTTTATTCTGGTTTACTGTGTTCACAGAAGCACTGCGGGTGCTCGATGTGCCGGTGTGTGTGAATCCTCATGTTCTGTTGTTTATGCTGCTATTTGCACATGTAAATCTACATTTTTGAGGTATTTGAATGGGTCACAGACACTTATCTTTTCTAATTACATTTAATTCTAATCTAACCTTAAAATAATGTCAGTTAACTGCTGATGACTGGTTAACAAGCATCAGCTGTCAGTCAGAAAACAAAATGTTAAATGAACATCTCTACTTCATATATTTCAACTGAATGAAGTAAAATTGTTCAGTGCAGCAAGTCAACATAACATTTTGAGATTGACCTCCAAAATCTTTACCGTGTTTTTGTGATGGCAAGAAATGTACAAAGCAGAAGAACTGGTGTCGTTCTTTACCATCCAACTGGGGACGCGAAGTTCATTTTGATTAATATAATCATTATTGACTGTATAAAGTAGTGACCTGCAATTGTTACCTTAAAGAGCTATTTCTGTTTGATTTATCCCATGAACCCTAAACGGACTGCATAACCAAGCATAGAAAGTATCTATGAAGAGAGACCGTTAAAGAAGAAAAATAATAATATGAATGATAAGAGCCTCTGCTTTTGAACTGTTGCCATCGGTATTTTTTACCCCGTTACAAAACAGATTCAAATGGTCTTTCCTCAAAAAAATCTATTTTTTTTAATTTTTGATAACTGATGGTTTGGTCATTCTTTTTTAATTGTATATTGTATATGTTTATCTATGCATATTGTGATCTCTGATGCCTGTATGAACACACACACACACACATATACATATACATATACATATACATATATATATACACACAAGTTACATAGTTCCATTGTAGGCTATGGGAGTCCCCTGTTTTATAGGTAAACATCGTTCAGGTCCCCACTTGGCCAGTGTAGAGCGACAGTGCTCTGTTAGTAATATAGAAATGTGTGTGTTTGTGTGTGTCTGATGCCTGTGTAAACATTATATAATTACATATTACATATATAATATATAAACATTATATATATATTATATATATATATATAAATATATAAAAGTTACATAATGAAGACAGACTCCACTGTTCACACACACACACACGGTTCCATTGTAGGCTATGGGAGTCCCCTGTTCGATAGGTAAACATCGTTCAGGTCCCCACTTGGCCAGTGTAGAGCGACAGTGCTCTGTTAGTAATATAGAAATGTGTGTGTTTGTACAATGGCACATAACAATGGCAAAAAAATTGTTAGGGACTGCATAACCAAGAATAGAAAGTATCTATGAAGAAAGAGAGTTAAATAAGAAAAATAATATTAATATGAATGATAAGAAGCATCTTCTCGCCTCTGCTTTTGAACTGTTGCCGTCTGTATTTTATTCCCCGTTGTAGATTTAAATGGTCTTTCCTCAAGCAATTCAAATTTGTACATTATTGATAACTGATGGTTTGGTCATTCTTTTTTTAGTTGTTTATGTTTATCTATCCATATTGTGATCTCTGATGCCTGTGTGAACATTATATAATTACATATATATGTATGTTTGGGCATGTTTGAAAATACTTGAAAGTTCGGTAACACTTTATAATAACTGCACACTATTAATAATTAGTTAAGCATTAGTAAAGAGTTACTTCATAATTTGTAAAGCATTAATATGCATTAATGAGCAGTTTATAAATACAGCTATACATGCTTTGTTCTTGTATAAATGCTTTATTCTTTGTTTAGAAGCATATCTATATTTTGTTTAATAATTGTATTTTCATACTTTATTAATGATCAATTTATAATTTCTAAATGAAATATAGCATTATTTACAAACAAGTTATTTGGGATTTGTCAGTGATTCATGAGATCACTTAAGTGTAAGTAAATGCAGTAAATTCAGGTAGTTATAAAGCATTTAGTAGTGGTCAGTTAACTATTTGTGTGAGCTCATCACAAAATATAAAGCATTTATAAAGGAGATTTAAAGACTCAGTTATCTTCTAAACAGAAAAATGAAACAAACACAACACTGTGATACAGAACATAGAAATATATAACTGAACCTTTAAATCTCCTTTATAAAAGCTTTACAAGGCATAACTAGTCCTCACTTTATAAAATACTTATACTCACCACTACCAAATGCTTTATAACTACCTGAATTACAGTAGAAATACATGTTAATAAAGCATTTATTAATACACTAAGTACCTATTATAAAATGTCGGTATAATGTATGAATGCACATTTGAAATAGTTTATTAATCATTTTACTCACACTTTCTAAGTGATCTTATGAACCACTGACAACTCCTAAATAACTGGTTTGTATATAATGTTATACTTCATTTAAAAATTATAAATTGATCATTAATAAAGTATGAAAATAAAACAAACACATTATATATATGCTTTTAAAGCAAGAATAAAGCTTTTATAGCTGTATTTATATACTGCTTATTACTGTCTAATAATGCTTTATAAATTATGAATTAACTGTTTACTAATGCTTAACTAATGATACATAGCGTGGGGTTATTATAAAGTTACCGTAAGTTCTTTAACTAAGCAGCAGTGAAACAGCAGCTCTACAGTTTCAGAGCCTCTCTGAGACAGCAAGCCATTCCAACAATAGAGAAGTGTGAACGACGTGTGTTTATGGACCACTGCAGTTCCTGCTCCAGCCTACAGGAGCGCTGCTGAGTATGGGCTTAAACACACACACACTTGCAGGTCCCCACTTGGTCAAAAATGTAAAAAATTCACCAGAGCGTATTTTAGATGATTTTAACATGTTTTAAGGCATGACCAACAGGGGACTTGAAAAATGTCCCCACTTGGCTCGGCGGTCCCCTGTTGGTGAGTGTGTAACGACACCAAGGTCCCCTCTTAGATAGGTAGACAAGTACACACACACACACACACACACACACTATATATATATATATATATATATATATATATATATATATATATAGTGTGAGACACTTTACTCATTTTGTATATGAATGCAACATTAACATACTTATAAACAAGTGTAGACATCACATTTCAAATGCCAGGATTCAAATTTCATGTTAAATGTTTGTATGTTGTATGAAATTAAACTCATACATTCTGGTTTTTACACACCTTTAATGTCATTTGGCATTCTACAAATTCTAAGTAGAAGACAAAATGTTATAACAAAAAAAAAGAAAAAAAAAGTAAAATAACTAACACACCTAACATTTTAACTCAGGTTAGTAGAGTTTTATACAGTACATGTATAATGATTTTACAACCGAGAACATCACACAAGGACGAATAACTTCATTCTGGTTATGATCAAAGTCTTGTTTTGTATCATTTAAATTTATATACCTTTTTAATGTCATGAAGTAAGTGGGTCCAATGGGTCCAATGGGTCCATGTCTGTGATCCTTCCCAAGCTAATATTTCCATTCAATGAGACAAAGATTTCATTGTAATGAATGTTCAGTGAGGTTTCCCCTGTAGCGATATATATATATATTCTTTATATGAGCGCCATGCACGCTCCATGTGCTAGGTGTGGGCGCCCGATTGTGGATGAACGAAGAAGCGTCTGTGGTTCACCTGATAATGAATGTAACCATGCTGGTGCAAGGTATTGTATGCTCTTCAGCTGTCACTGAGAATTTGACTCCCAGTTCTTACATACTTTTGTATGATGGGTAGTAGATGCCTTCTGGAACGGCTTTTGACCAACTTCAAAACTGGTCTTCGACATGTGGCCCTCACTTCCAGCAATCCAAAGACCCATGAACGTTTTTGTCTCCAGGCTCTCCCAAATCGTCCACGATTGTACTCCAAATATTCAAATCAAAATGAAACAGTCATGTTATTATTCAATTACTTGAAGAAAATTACTTTTTAAATATTTTTTATCTTGCTTGTCAACATCATCTCTCATTCAGTGTTGTACCTTTCTTTTGTGGCAGAATTTGCTTTCATCAATGACAACAAAAGATTGTCTACCACCCATTCTCATCTTTTTTCTCTTCTTAAGTCGTTGAATTATAGTGACGCAGCAGTGGGGATGAGTATCATACACTTTAGTGATTGTATGGACTATTTCCACAAACCCCTTCCGCTATCATGTCCAGATGTCTTTTACGGAGACCTTAAGCAAAACTGACAATTCAAAATGAATAGTGTTAGCCACACCTTCACTCAATGACCGCCTAGGAATTCCAGTGAGGAAAACAAAGTCATGACAATTCTTAGAACAAACATAAAACATACACAACAAAACTAACGTTACTGTATATAAAAGCAATTCACATGAGCATGTTTAAGCTAAAAGGTTTGCACTTTCATTAATTTGATACCCTACTCCACATAGGAAGTGCAGACATGCCAACAAGTTAATGACCAGGGCTGCATTTCCCAAACGCATCATAAGCCTAAATTGATTGTAAAAACGATCGTACGACTGATCTTAATATTATGGTCTGTTTCCCAAAAGCATCGTAACTTAAGTAGCACTTGAAAATCTTCGTAGAACTACGAGTGCTCTGGAGGAATCGTAAATCCCCAAGTACATCGTAAGAAGACAACCGGACAACCAGCAGATTACACTTTTACCTAGATTTAACAGATTACACTGCAACGTAAGTATAATATACAAGTTTTGATTGTACTTTATTGTAGGGGGAGAGCAGGGGAGAAAGTAACATTTTTCAGAAAAACATAATTTTAAAAGATGATGGTTTAGACAGAGATCATTTTTTGCTGTGGTCAGTCACTCACAAGTGTGGTCTATCAATACCAGGTGGTACAGAACAACTTAATTATAATTTCACTTTGAACATAAGACTGCTCATGTTACTTTCGACCCCGTCAGTTGGGACGAAAGTAACACATGTGGGTCAAAAGTAACAACAATATTCAAGCTAGATTTTTTTACTAGATCTTGTTTTTTTTTAATTGTTTTTTTAGCCTAAATAAACCTGAATATTACCTTGTTATGTAACTGCAAACATATTTTGGCCTTTATCTTTGCAAAAGATAAAATAGTAAAATAGGTAATTTACATTTTCATTATAAATTTCAGTTTAATCAAATGTTTCAAAAGTAACTGTTTCAATATTTTTTTTATGTCAATCCATTTTATAAAATGTTTTTTCAACATGAAAATTATGAAAATTAAATTAAATAAGCATTACATAACTTCTCAACATAATGTAACTATATGTATTCACTGTAGCGGGACAAAAGTAACAAGTGTTACTTTCGTCCCGACAGGAACTCCTGACATTTAAACCCGATTTACTTTTATACTGAAAAACTCTGACAAGGCAAACTTAAGGATGTGTTACAGCACTAAATAACCTGTAGATTCATCAGTACTGTGTGACACATGAAACGAAAATCACAACTAACACACTATCACAACTATCACAACTTGAACGAAAACCAGCCATTGGGCATGTCTTGCGGACCTCCTTCCCTGATCTTTGAACACAGTTGCAGTTAGTTTGCAATGTGACAATGTCCTTCCAGATGTTTTGTTTTTCCTTATTTGTATGGTGTCCTTTAAATCTGTTAAAAATAAAATCTTTGTTTCCCTCTATCTCCTCTAAAAGGATATTCATTTTATCTATTTGAAAGGTCTCTTCTCTTGTTTTTTTGTTTTTGTTCAGCCATTTTGTCAGCCTGTATAGGTGTTTTATACCCATATAGACTTGTCTTGATTTCGAATCCACAACAAATGACGATTATTAGGTTAAACGTTCAGAATACGATTCCATATAAGGTTATATTTCAGCACTTCGCGAATGGACAGCGATGCTTAAGTAGCACGTAGAACGCGTTCTCGCACGTTCATGTTAAGTGCATTTTTGGGAAACGCGCGTGGAATTGCGGTGAGCGTTTGTAACCTTGCACGTAGAACCTTGCACGCTCTTAAGAGCTAAGATACATCGCTATCGGGAAACCCGGCCCTGATGCACACATGTGCTGAAGCGGACTTATACTGATAGCGTCTTGTTCTAAAGCAAGGTTTACACCAGAGCCCGTCTATGGATTCTCTGGGTTTACGCATAGACTGTAAAAAAGAATGGACGTAGTGTGCGTAACGCCACCCGTAGGTTTCTGAAGACCGTTTTTGAAGCCTAAAGTGGGTGTAGCCGACCGTCGCCATCTTGGCAGCGCGTCACTCCCGGATAACCAAAAATTGGCAGCAGACAGAAGACAAAGGCTAATGATGACTTGTTTTCTTTTTTTTTTTTACAGTATATGCTTATGACCACAGCAGCGGGAATCCACCTGTCACTCAAAAGTGGACACCCCCTTAATTATGCAGAAATTTAAGGCTTAATATACAGGTCCTTCTAAAAAAATTAGCATATTGTGATAAAGTTCATTATTTTTCATAATGTAATAATAAAAATGAAACTTTCATATATTTTAGATTCATTGCACACCAACTGAAGTATTTCAGGGGTTTTATTGTTTTAATACTGATGATTTTGGCATACAGCTCATGAAAACCCACAATTCCTGTCTCAAAAAATTAGCATATCATGAAAAGGTTCTCTAAACAAGCTATTAACCTTATCATCTGAATCAAAGAATTAATTCTAAACACCTGCAAAAGATTCCTGAGGCTTTTAAAAACTTCCAGCCTGTTTCATTACTCAAAACCGCAATCATGGGTAAGACTGCCGACCTGACTGCTGTCCAGAAGGCTATCATTGACACCCTCAAGCAAGAGGGTAAGACACAGAAGGAAATTTCTGAACAAATAGGCTGTTCCCAGAGTGCTGTATCAAGGCACCTCAGTGGGAAGTCTGTGGGAAGGAAAAAGTGTGGCAAAAAACGCTGCACAACGAGAAGAGGTGACCGGACCCTGAGGAAGATTGTGGAGAAGGACCGATTCCAGACCTTGGGAGACCTGCGGAAGCAGTGGACTGAGTCTGGAGTAGAAACATCCAGAGCCACCGTGCACAGGCGTGTGCAGGAAATGGGCTACAGGTGCTGCATTCCCCAGGTCAAGCCACTTTTGAACCAGAAACAGCGGCAGAAGCGCCTGACCTGGGCTACAGAGAAGCAGCACTGGACTGTTGCTCAGTGGTTGCATGTCATTCGGAAATCAAGTTGCCAGAGTCTGGAGGAAGACTGGGGAGAAGGAAATGCCAAAATGCCTGAAGTCCAGTGTCAAGTACCCACAGCCAGTGATGGTCTGGGGTGCCATGTCAGCTGCTGGTGTTGGTCCACTGTGTTTTATCAAGGGCAGGGTCAATGCAGCTAGCTATCAGGAGATTTTGGAGCACTTCATGCTTCCACCTGCTGAAAAGCTTTATGGAGATGAAGATTTCATTTTTCAGCACGACCTGGCACCTGCTTACAGTGCCAAAACCACTGGTAAATGGTTTACTGACAATGGTATTACTGTGCTCAATTGGCCTGCCAACTCTCCACTTCCGTGTTGGTTTCAAGAGAGAGACGGGGAGGTTGGCGCTTGGATTTACGTAACGTAGTGTGAACATTTTCTTCTGGCATTTTATGGCGGTTGGCAAACAAATGATAAGTGCATTCGAGTCACCTACTGGGCTGAAGTCTCAATGAGAACGCACTGCAGTTTAATTTTGGCACACTAGTGTCATGCTCACTCCTACTTGAAGAGCTCTTCCGTCTGCCCTTCGAAGAGGGTAGGGCATAGGGATGCTCACGAACAATAAGCACGTAACAGCCGGGTTCGTCACTTACCGGTATTTGGTTCCCCCGGAAACATTTCCGTTGTGGTCTGTGTTACTTGCAGCGCGTTTCTGTATTTGGTTGTGTTGTGAGTATTTGGAGCACACGTGTGTTGTGAAACTGATGAAGATGTTTTCTTAATTTGCGGGTGTTTTTTTCTATTTGCAGCACATTGAGCTCTCTCGGCCACCGTACACATAACTATATAAACATGCCAAATGAACATTGCAACAAAACACAAAATCAAATAAAGAATTAGTTATTTTGCAGACCTGTTGTACCCTCATAGTATGGCCCACTAATACTGATGTAGGTGATTTGTAGTTGAAAAAAAAAGTAAAGTATATAAAGTATTTTAATTATTTCCCACCAGCTTTTAATGACTATACATGTCCACTAAAGTTAAGCATATTTACTGATGTTGTAGAAATTTTAATAGTCATTTATTCCTAACAGATATCATAAGGGATTGATCCTATTCAATGTGTAAAAGTATGTGTGTGTACGTGCTTGTGCGTGACGTTTCAGGAATATATGGGACAGGACATCTTGACCTTAGGAATGGTCAAGATTTGGCTAGTTTATTTCAGGGCCAGGATGTATCTTTAGTAGAAACTGAACAGCAGTGGGGACCTTATCTGAGTGGGTGAAAGGGTAGCTGCTGTGAGGAGGAACCTTGAAAAGAGTATAAAGGCTGTCTCATGTCTTCCTGGTGGGCGTCACTCACTTCACAGGGTAACTGCTGTGTTGGCGACTGGGCCTATTCTTGCAAGAATAAATACTTCTCTTTTTTTTTAATTTGACTCTGAGTGTCTCTTACGCAGTGATGATGTTTAACAGAAGTTTTGCCACAACAATTTGGTGTCAGAAGTGGGATTCCTTGGAAGTGCCTTCTGGACCTGAGAGCGGACGGTGTTTGGCCACCTGGACTGAGCAGTTCCAGCTCTACCTCGTAAGTTTCAGAGAGAGGGGCCGACCGCTATCAGGGCCAGGAGGGGCTCCACTGGAATCAAATGAGAACGAACCCGTGGCAGTCCAAGACATCTCTGGTAAGAGACGGCTAAAATATTTTATTTTGGGTTAAAATATTATTCAATTGTGGGTAAAACCATAGTGGCTGGGTCTGTTCGTTTCTGTGGTGTAAGTCAAGAGCACCGGTACAACACTGCTAGGAATGTGCGAAAGTGCGTATTTGCGAAACAAGGCACTGGGTGCGGTTTTGCAAATCGAGTGAGCTTCGTACGGCAGTCAATTGGGGGTCGGTTGAGACTTACGGGCGGGTCAAGGGTTAATGCAGTGGGGCTAACTGCGTGAGGAGCGTATTTGCAAAATAAGGCACTGGGTGCGATTTTGCAAATCGAGGGATACTCACGTAGCAGTTTACTGGGAGTTAATCGATCCGTCAGGAAAGCACTGGGTGCGCCCTGCCTGGTCTGAGGGTAAGTGGATCAGATCTGGTGGAGACGTCCATCAGATTAGTAGACGCAGCGTCGAACAAAAATCCACAGAGTAACAGAAACAGCCAGTATGGGAAAATCTCAGAGCAAGATTGCCAAATTTGACACACCGTTTTTTTTTTTTTTTTCAAATGAGGAAATATTATGAGGGAAAATGTATGTTAGACATTGAGAAAAAAAAAAAAAAAAAAAAAAAAAAAAAGTCGAACTGCAGAGAGAAATAGGGTTTTACTTATGCATCCAGTAAATGGATGCATGACATTAGATGTCTATAGAACTTAAATTTATATGATAAGGATTGAAGTAGCAAGCAGCAATAAGGCTGTCTGTGTGAAACAGAATTTATAGAAATAGAGTGGAACTGTAAGTGAGAAACTTGATGGAAGAGGGAAGTGAAGGGAAAACAAGAAGGTTGGTGTGTGAGATATGTGTGTGTGGGGATTGTAGTTAAACAATCATGTACTGGTTAGATAATGAAGGAACTGGCATGTAGGGAAAAGAAGGGAGAGGATACAGAAGGAACTGGCATGTAGGGAAAGATTGAGAAGACATATAGTGGAAACCTATATGTGATGAAAATAAAATGTCTGACAGAATTTATGGAAATTATAGTTTTATAAAAAACGAATGCATATAGCCTGGTATTTATGATTGGAGACGATGTCTGTATTTAATATCTGAGGAGTGACTGAGGGTCCAGCTATGCTGGGAGTACAGCAACAGTGTTTGCTTATTCAGCCCGGCTTCCGGATGTTAAATATACACTTGTCTTGTAATCAGTGTTGTTGCTGATAATACCAAATTAGTAAAATGTAAAGACAACTTTGACCAAAGATTCTGGAAATCAATAATGTATAATGTCGGATATTTGTTGATATTAAGTAATTGATGCAAAAGATGTCTGTGTTATAATGGAAATTCTGGGTCAGGGATCATTTCCCTGGACAAGTATGACTAAAGTTAAATGAAAACTTTGTGCAAACAACTTATGCAGCTTAAGAAAATTGATGTGCGGCCAATAATAATGATAAAGATTATGATTCGGCTATTGGGATTGAATCCGCCACTGGTGGATTGTAAAAGAATACAGAGAACTGCTTATCAGCTCTGTTTGCCCTGAATGGGACACACTGCTTCAGTGATGTGCAGTAAGTTGGAGCCGACAGAGAGTGCTTTAATTGTGGTCAGCAGGACCATTTAACACGTAAATGCCCACCGAGAAGGTGTTTGAAAATGTGGTAGTGACACATTTCTGGTAATAATGTGGGTTTGAAAGTAGATCAGTGTTTAAATGACGACATTAACATTTTCGTCTGAGAAAGAATAAGAGATAAAAACAGGGTCAAAAGATTGAAGTCTTAAAGTGAATCCTTTTTGAAGAAAAGATTTATAATAGTAATTTTTTTGAAACAGTGAAACAGTTTGATGAAAGTTGCAAAATATATAAAAGTAACTAAAAGGATGATTGTGTTTTAATTCAACATTTTAAGAAGGGTTCAGGTTATATAGAGAGACAAATCTCACAGATGATTTATAATAACTGCAAAAGATGCAGAGTAGCCTTGTCAAAGTTAGTGTGAATCCTGATTGGAGAGTGATAAACTCCTAGAAAAAACGTTGAAGTCAGATATTAAGCTATGGTAATTGAGAACTAGAATAATTATTTGTATTTAAGATCAAATAATTAGAAGTAATAAGCTACTGGATTAACAGTTGTTAAATGTAAAATGTGTTCTGTTAGTGTTTTGACCATGAAAGAACCAGAAGCTGATGTTTTGCTTTCAAAAGATAAGTTTGTTATTGGCTGTAATGAAACAGCTCGCTTATCTGAATCTGATGTCTGCTGTGGCTGAAAACCGCCAGTACGACAGAGACTCAATCTGAGTGGAAATTTCTAATGTCTAAATTCCATGAGATATGGGCAAAAGACAACTATAAAAATGTTTATTTGGAAACACATGTAATTTCTGGCAAATATGCCTTAAGCTGGGATAGAGTTAAAAGATGGTAGATAGAGTTTGATGTTAGAAGTTTATGAGAGTACAGTGTGCCAGTCCTGAAAGTCTCAGAGTCTCTCTCAATCATGTCAGCTAAAAGATGTTATTTGAGCCTGTGTCATAAGTAATAAGCTATTTATAGTAAAAGCACAGTGTTTCGGTTGAAAATCAGACACAGAGATGTTAAAATAAATCATTGCCATTAAGTGGGCAAGTGGTATTTGAGAATGTTTTAAATGTAAAACTGAATGACTTTAAAGAAGTCTGTAAAATAATGATGCAGATCTTAAACGGTAGAGGACCAGTAACAACTTTAAGTTTCCACCATGAAACAGGGCCGAAGGCTACGGCTACAGATGTACAGTAACAGTACACTGAATGTATGGCTGTGATCTAAATTCACTGAGTATAATCTAAGTAGCTAGGTTGATGATTAAGATGGTTAATGGATTTAAGTGATTAAATACTGCTGTTATTAACCTGTCTCCCTGCGTGAACACTATTAGGCAATCGGAATGGCTCTGGTGACTCTTGAACGTGCCTTTCCTAAGCTCCAGAAAACAGCTGAGTTCTGTTGAAGAAAACTGATTGTGTGATGGGAAAGAGCGGTCACCAGTGTGTACGAGTGGCTACTCAATGACGGGATGATCTTCCTGGCCAGGGGACAGCCCAACGCAGGGGGTCACGAACACTGGGCACCTCCGGATGGAGGTGTTATACGTGAGAAAGGTATGAGAGTTGAGGGCTGATTACTGGAGGCCACTGGGATCAGCAGAGCATTGAGAGGTGAGATGCGCTGTGAGGAGTTACGGCAGTCTGACCCAGAAAATGTGAGTTTCCTCTATACCACTCGCAGGAAGAAACCGCATTGGTTGTATGGCTTGTTTTTCATTATGACAAGTGTCTGCAACTATGCCAGGGGGACAACACCCTGATGGAGATTATAGTTTAAGAGCCAATGGCCTTTCAAGAGCCAGCTGACCCAGGAGGGGATTGCCATTATTTGTTGTGGAGACAGTAGCAAACTTGTATGTATTGGTTGCCTTATAGGCAAGAAAATGTATAGAAGTGTTGATTTTGAACTAATATGTCTATAACATAGTCTTAACTCCTGAAGGTCAGTAGACATGGTGGTGACTAAAGATGAAGACAGCTTTCGTAGATTCAAGAAAGGTGTGCATAACAAAGATGAATGGTCAAAGGTTATTGTAATGAATTTAAATTTTGTCTAAGTTACAGTCTTAGAAGGCTGTGGAAAATACTATTTGTTAATAGTGAGAGAGACTGCCTGAGTTGGAGGAAGGGATGGTAACTGTGTCTTTCTTTCTTTCTTGTATCGGCCTGCTAGAGCAAGCTGAAGAAAAATAATGATAAGGAACCAAAACAACCCAGCTGCCTTTTCTAAAAATCAAATGAATAATGAACAGACATGATTTGAAACTGGTCAAGATACCATGTAAAATTAGGTAAACCTAGAGGAAAATGTGAAGTTTAAAATCGTACTTAAAATTGAAATCTTTTAGAGACGATATATTGAAAAGGAGCAGTTGACATGCGTGTCTAATATGAGTGTGTGAGTGTGTGTGATGGTGACAGCACTTTGTCTTGTATGTGACTTGTGTTAGTTTGGGGTACTAATACTAAGTCTGAATGGGGTGTATATTGTGTCATTACCCACTAGGATGGCTTTTGGCAAATGACAAATTTTAAAGGAAGCTGCTAAATTCTGTTAGGTGAAAAGATGATACATAACATAGGACGAGCTTTAAACTGATTGGTCATCAAGCTACGTCTGGTATTAATTACTTTTGTCTTTATGATGTTGATTTGATTTACGTTCTGGATCAGTTTAAGTATATGATGTAAATTGGAATTGTGGAGTTGTAGATTACCATCTGGCATGGGCTGAGATAAATGAAAATGTTATAGATTTGATGGCAACAACACAGTGACATATTGGCTAAGTCAACATGAAATTAGCAAGAGAGCCCCTCACATTTATGAGTATTGTGACGAAAAGGGGGAAAGAAAAATGATTGACTGACATTGACCAAGTCTGTACAGCACGACCTGACCTGATAGAAACAATTGATGACTTTGGAAATGTTTGTAGATGACTGACTTGAGAGACCAAACAACAGGCCTGAAAACCAGGATTCAGTGTGAGACTCAGGGCCATTGCCCTTCAAATACTTCGATAAAAAGATGAGATTGTGGCTTTAAGTGAAGAACGTAATACTTTATTTCAGAGACAGAGAAAGATGTCTGGAGGAAATTTGGCTGAAGGACGCCGTTTGGGTTTGTGTTGATGGCAAATCAAATTAGTTTAAATTGATGCACGAGTTGAGACGTGCATCAAAAGGGAGATGGTAAGGATTGACAAAATATGGGTTACTAAAGAACAATATATGTTGGGAGGACACTGGGTTTAATTGGGTAAAAGGCCGTTCCAAACAAAAGTTGCTGTCTGTAAGTGTGCCGCACACGCTGATAACAAAATTGCAGGACTGTTTCAACAGGAGACGCCAGGGCAGATGCAGCAGCGAAGGCTGCGGCAGCACAGCAGACAAAAGAAACTACGTGTACTTTACTATCTGAAAATAACCTCGACATTTGTTTTTCTCTACAGATCATGCAGACTTGATACAGGGCAGAATGTGCCCAATAAAATGATGGCTATGGATGAATTTGGCTAACTATCCTGGCCTGGGTTATTATTGTAGGAGAAAGGTTCCACACCTGCGCAGCGCATAACTTAAGATTTTCCTTTTGCAGAATGTCAGGATGGATTGCAGCAAACAGAACTGATTCTGTTCCAAATATATAAATATTGTGTTGTGGACATGAGCAAAGTGGGTTGAGTGTTTTTCAGGGGAAAAGGACCCCGAGTGCTATTAAATGAGCAAGAAATTATCCGGTGATAATATGTTTCAGGCTGTTGATTCCACAGGTCACACCAAAAGGGACAAGCGGCTAGACAAGCATCACTAACAAAATAGTTAAGGTCTCCATTCACAGGTGACAGCAGGCAAGGAATGGTTCATTCCAGTGGGGGTGCGGTCGTGATTTAAGGGAAGACCCTGTGAGGATCAGAAAATGGTTGGAGAGTGTGACACCTGGGTCCAAGCCTTAGACAACACCAACAGGCCTCAAGCATCCAATAGAGCAGAAAGTGAGGTTTAAAGAAGACGGTGCTAGTAACTGTCTGCCTCGCCTACGAGGGAAAGACCATTGCAACGGCACGCAAAGTGTCACCCTGGCGAACACGGACGTCCGTGGGGCGAACAAGATGATCAACACACCTGGAGGAACCAACTGCCAACTGACGGTTTAAGTTTAACAGAAGTCTCTGTTCTTGTGATGATTTTGATGATTTTGTTTGATTGAATCGAACTAGGTATTGATTTGATTGTAAATGTAGAAAATCTATTGATTGATGTGTCCGTACTAGAGATAGTAGAGTTAATTTTGAACAACTAATTTGGTTAGAGGAACGGATAAAATTATAAGACTTCTCTGGTTAGATTTGTTAAACAGTGCATTCAATAGAGCTTAATAAATTGAATTAGAAGTGAATAAAATGTGGAAGATGGACATAAATTTAATGGAAAAGGCTTAATGGTAGGAGTTAGGATTGCATGTGTTATGATACTTTTGTTATTCATGGGTGAATAAGATAACAGAGACAGGTGAAAACCTGCTGTCTGTTCAATTGGTAAAAAAAAAAAAAAAGTGACAGTCTATCCCAAGGATTAACAAAATGCGACGAGACAGGTAGCGGAAGCTACAGTGAGATGTGTTAAATGTACGTTCTGGTTGTTTTTCTTCTATTCTTTTTTTATTTTCTGAGAAAGATTAAGGGCAAAGATTTAAAGAAGGTTACAAACAGCGGTCATCCGTGTTACGAGGTGGCGTACAAGGAGAGGGTTTGAAATGAAGGATTCTATTCTACTTTTATTCTTTGTATTTTTGATGACCTGCTAAAATAAGCAGTGTGAATTGATGGTGTTGTTTTCCTAAGTAATCTGTACACTATTTCTTATTTAATTGAGGTGACTGAGGGTTCGATCTAGGTCGAGAGTGCAATAGCAGTGCCTATTCATTTAGCCCGGCTTTAATTAAATTCTTTACTTGCTTGCTAATATTTAAGGGACTATCCTTGCAAAACAGCCTAAGCTTTTTCTTTTCTAAATAATATTTCACAAATGTTTATGAAGAGTGATCAGTTATGCGAAGACCAGAGATGAAGAGTAGCGTGATGATATGACTTAAAATTTGTCTTTTTGTTTATTATTGTGATTATGGGTAATCAGAATGATAAAAAGTGGGGAATTGTTGTAGAAATTTTAATAGTCATTTATTCCTAACAGATATCATAAGGGATTGATCCTATTCAATGTGTAAAAGTATGTGTGTGTACGTGCTTGTGCGTGACGTTTCAGGAATATATGGGACAGGACATCTTGACCTTAGGAATGGTCAAGATTTGGCTAGTTTATTTCAGGGCCAGGATGTATCTTTAGTAGAAACTGAACAGCAGTGGGGACCTTATCTGAGTGGGTGAAAGGGTAGCTGCTGTGAGGAGGAACCTTGAAAAGAGTATAAAGGCTGTCTCATGTCTTCCTGGTGGGCGTCACTCACTTCACAGGGTAACTGCTGTGTTGGCGACTGGGCCTATTCTTGCAAGAATAAATACTTCTCTTTTTTATTAATTTGACTCTGAGTGTCTCTTACGCAGTGATGATGTTTAACAGAAGTTTTGCCACAACACTGACATGCTGTTAAACTTCAAAATTCAAACTCAGCTTATAATTAAAGTGTCCCTATTATGCTTTTTCATTTATAACCTTTGATGTAGTGTGTAATATAGTTGTTTGTAAATGTAATGTAATGTACAATATGTACTTTGACCGGCCCTCAAACAACGGTAAAACCAACCCCATCATTATTGAGCTGAAATTCAGATATGGTCATGGACGTTTCTGTAAGTAGTAGACCTATCACAACAGATGGGCACACCTGACCAATCTAGGGTTGACTAGGGTTTTGGAAAGGGAAGGGATTACAGTGAACAAAAATTTGTGACAACGTGACAACAGAGGTGGTGTATACTGTGTATTATTAGAAAATAATGTGTTTTTTTTTTTATCTTGGATGCATATAAACCTAAAATATATAAATATATAAAAATTATGCTAAAGAATGTTTCTTTAGTAGAAGAAATTTTCTACTAATGCCACTTAAAGTAATTGTCACATTGTTAATGTGTTCTGTTCTGTGTTGTGATCTTGTTTCCCCCTGTCTGTGGTTTTTGGTTTAGTCCTGTTAGTCCTGTTAGTCCCTGTCTATTTGATTAGAAATTCCCATCACCTGTGTTCTGTTAATTATCCCATTAACCCCAGTTCATGTAAGCCCTGTGTTTTCCCTCAGTGTTTGTTGGTTGTCGTCCGTGTACAGTTTTGTGTTTGAAGTCCTGGAGTTCCCTTTTCCTTTGTTCCTGTATTTTTATAGAAGTTAAGTTTATTAATAAATTCTCTAAATCGCAGTTCCTGTGCCCTCGTCTTCAGCTACCTACACAGACCTGACAGTAATAGTTTGCTAAAGAGTGTATTTTATTTTTATATAATGCAGAACAGCAAGACTCCTGGGATTCCACCAGCTCCTCAGCGTCAGATTCCTTGGTGAAAGGGAAGAAAAAGAGGAACAAAATGAAGAAGCCAAGGAAGAGCAATAAAAAAGGGGAAAAAATAATGTTATAATTTATTATGTCTATATCATTTCAAATGAAAATTTCACAATCTGTTTTGAAGTGGTTTGTAAAATAAAGTTTTTGACAAAGGATATAATATATTTTGTATATATATGTATTGTACCTTCTGTACCCTACAACTACGTGAAACAAGGGGGTAACAAGTGCCACTTTAATTTACAGCCTGCAGATGTTGTACTTACTCTATAACTACATGAAACAAGGGGGTAACAAGTTTGACTTGCACTGTAACAACACAAAACAATTGTATATTTACACAGTAACTACAGTAACTAGTTCTAATTTTGCTTGCCTTGTTTTCACTATAGTTGCCTTGCCTTTTTTTAATTTAGCTTGATGACCCAACAAAATCCTGCACTCTTTTTCTTTCTTAAGGTAAGTAGCCTATGTTGGAAATTCTAAATAAAACCATAGCAGAGACTCATTCCCCTGAATTTCAAGTTTTATTTGAATATATATTGTAATACCTATTATTCCAAGAAGGTACGTGGTGTATGATAATGATTGAATGAGATATAGCACATTTGCTATATGAACTGCTGAACACCCAGCGCACTTTACAACCATGTCAGAGGTCTCTCCTGAATCCCCACAGTTTGCAGAATTCACTTGGAAGATGTGACGGCAGCCACGGTACAACGCCGCCAGTGTGATCACCACAAACCAGCTATATGTGGAGAGGAGTGTGATCGAGCCAATTCAGTGAATGTGTGTGTTCTCGCTAAATTGCTCTCGAACACAAGATTATTGTTTTCGCACGTAGCCTCAGCCATATCACATAATATTTGAATAGTAAGCCCGAAGTTATCAATTACTTACTGTATCAATTATTTGTAATTTTCCATGTTTTTTAGCATAATAGGTCATGCATACCATTTAATATTAAAATAGTTATCCCTTAGTTATTAAATACTTACTGCATATATTATTTGTATTTTTCCTGGTTGTTACCCCTTTATTCCCCAAATATTATACATTGTTCCCTAGTAATTACACGTACGTACTTTATTGGTACACAATAATTACAGAAAGTTACGCTGTAAATTCAGTGTACTTACGCAGTACTTTCTGGGTTGTAATCTAAAGCGTTACCAAATTTTGTGTCCTGATCTTTATTATTACCAATCGTAACATTGTAGATCCATTTATTTTTAGATTTTGTATTGGTTATTGAACGTATTTACAAACAGGGCTGTACTGAACAGTATGAAGATTTGACGTTTCCTAATTTTTTTGCATGTCTATTCACGTGGTGAGTGCGGTGAAAACAATTTTTTTTTTACGCAAAACTTCCTCACAT
Source organism: Meda fulgida (assembly GCA_030578275.1). Taxonomy (NCBI): domain Eukaryota; kingdom Metazoa; phylum Chordata; class Actinopteri; order Cypriniformes; family Leuciscidae; genus Meda; species Meda fulgida. The sequence continues at coordinate 18,614,095 of CM060633.1, read as the reverse complement.
AGAGAGGCAGCACCTGTCCGGGCAATCTTTCTTTTGTGCTTGTTTTAAGGATGATGACGTCATAACATGACAACAGGAATTAAAAGCTTCATTGGAAAACTTAAAGAGAAGGTTCAAATGTAGATATGACATGACGAAAATGACGTTCAGTACGGCCATATGAACGTCAAAGTATGAGCGGTTAGAATGACCGTTATGGTCGTTCTAGTTGTTATGGAATTCCGGTAGTTCTAGTGTTAATACAATTAACTGACCCAAATATTTATAATTAATCATAACCAGTTATTATTATTAATATTTTATAGAGCTGATTCATTACACTTTGAAAATAACAAATTTGGAAAAAAACACTTTGGAGTTTTGTTCTTCTTTCAACAAACGGTTTGTAAAGAACGTACAGGTTTTTAACAATGTTTTAAAAAGATGTTTTTGTCACGGTTCACTAATCGGCTGTCTCATGCTGAAGTGTCTGCGTGAGTGTAATTGTGTGGGTGTGGTTACTCGTTGTGTTGATTAGTGTCACCAGCTGTCATCAATTCCAG